>OZ026500.1:11030568-11648068 GCA_964019985.1 Aurelia sp. 4 Dawson et al 2005 | reverse complement strand
ACAAAATCCAACAGGTGAGTAACTATCTCCTTGCAAGATCCGCACTTTATATCTATCCATCTGCTTACACACTTTTCCCCATCTTTCCAGATTTCCAGTCTCGTTTTCCATTTATTCATTAGCTCTCTCAACAATGAAATGACTACTGTGGGTATGCCAATCCACTCATACACTCGTATCATCCAGTCGTGATGCATTTTGTCATATGCTTTCTGATAGTCATAGAAGGCTACAGCTAAATTTCGGTGGTAGGTCTTTACTTCTTCCATAATATAGCTGTTAATGATTAACTGGTCAACTGTGCCCAGAACTCCCTCAACTGCTCCAAGCTGTCCTGCATCCCAGATGTCATTCTCTAGTGCATGTTCCCTCATGTATTTACCAATCAAACCTATCATTATTATCATCATCATTATTATCATCATTATTATTATTAATATTATATTATTATTTATCATTATTTATTACTATCATTATTTTTATAAAACTATCAGCGATAGAGGAGATTTGGATCAAACCACATTAGACTACCTAATGGTGAATAACCCTAGGTTAGGATGGTTCTACCTCCTCACAAAAATCCACAAAAGATTGAATAGCGTACCAGCGAGACCTGTTATTTCCAACTGTGGTTTTTTTTACAGAAAACATTTCGGCATTTTCGGACCACCATTTGCAACCTTTAGCGAAGAAGGTGCAGTCATATATAAAAGACACAAATCACTTCCTTAAAAAAATCATGGATCTGGATGGCCTCCCTGAGGGTGCTATATTATGTACAGTGGATGTGGTGGGGCTTTATCCAAGTATTCCGCACGAGGAGGGATTGGAGGCGTTAAAAGGGGTACTTGAACACCGGGAAGATAAAACCATTTCCACGGATACCCTGCTTGAATTAGCTCACGTTGTTCTTAAGAACAATTTTTTCGAATTTAAGGATGATTTCTACCAGCAGCTTAGGGGTACAGCCATTGGTACCAAATGCGCCCTTCATATGCGATCCTTTTTTTAGCAGCGCTTAAAGAATAACTACTTACTGAAGCTCAAGATAAACCGTGGGTTTGGTGGAGGTACATAGATGATGTATTTTTAATTTGGCAACATGGGGAGGAAAAACTGAGGGATTTTATTACTTTCTTAAATTAGGCACACGACTCGATAAAACTTACTGCAGAATGGTCGACAGAGAGGGTGAATTTTCTCGATGTTCAAGTCATTAAACAGGACAATAGACTTATAACAGATTTGTTTACAAAACCTACTGATACCCATCAACTCTTGCATCGAGCTTCATGTCATCCGAACCATACCAAAAAGGGAATTCCTTATAGCCAGGCCCTTAGAATTCGTCGCATTTGTTCAGAAGAACAGTTTTTCTTAGACAGGGTAGCAGATTTAAAAACATGGCTTTTAGCTAGAGGTTATGGTGAAAACGAGGTTGATAGTCAAATAGAAAGGGTACGGGACAAAGATCGTGCTCCTTTGTTAGATACAATACCAAAGGAAAAGGATGATATGAAAATACCTTTTGTGTTGACATATCACCCAGCCATGCATAAAGTATATAAGATACTTCGCAAAAACCAGAACCTATTGCTGGTAGACAAGGAGCACGAGGCAGTTTTTAAGGACAAAATATTTATAACTTTCAGAAGGGCAAAAAGTTTGACTGCAACTCTGATCATGTCGTTTACTTGTTGCAGTGTGAGTCTTGCGACAAGAAATATGTTGGAAGTACAAAGACCAAATTTAGACAAAGATTTAATGTTTACAAATCTTATTTTAGAACATACGCACGCAAACACAACGAAAACTCTCTCGATAAAGGGAAACTGTTTCCTCAAGCAAGTTTTTTCAATCATTTATTTGAAGACGGACACAATGGCAGTTTCCGGGTCGGGATTAAAATTATAGACGGGGCAGATGATGTGTTTTCAATACGTAGGAAGGAGTTGTTTTGGCAATATCGACTTCAAACTTTTTCACCCAAGGGTCTAAATGAAATAGCTGCAGACGTGGAACTGGACGTGTTTGCGTGCGGGGGAACAACTTAGATTCTGCCAATGCATCTAAAGGTCTCTAGAGGTTGCTCTGGTTTAAGGAATCAGCATCAGGCCATCTGGGATTCAGCTGTTGCTAAAAGAAGAGTTAAGCATCAAGCGAATCTTTCGGAGGGTCACTTGGGGGAAAGTGAGTTGCCAGGGCAGCCTCAGGGGTATCAAAGAAATCAGAATTAGCATTAGACCATCTGGGATTTAGCTGTTGCTAAAAGAAGAGTTAAGCATCATGCGAATCTTTCGGAGGGTCTTTTGGGGATAAATGCAGAGCTGCCAGGATAGCCTCAAAGGAGTAAATTAAACTTTAAAACGCTTCCAATCCATTCTCAAGTGATCAGGGACAAAGCGATTAAGCAAATTTGGCATATTTTGGTTTGTAAATAGACTTGTCACGTATATATTTTCTGTAAACAACTTGTATAAATTCTCGGCTGTCCCAGTAAAGTTTTACTCAGAAGAAGATTTTAAATCGAAACGTCAGTTTTAAAAACAGTTTTATTTTCTATATTTCATTTCCTGTTTTTGTTGAAAGGTGGTTTGGTTTTCATATTATTATTATTATTATTATTATTATTATTATTATTATTATTATTATTATTATTATTATTATTATTATTATTATTATTATTATTATTATTATTATTATTATTATTATTATTATTATTATCATTATTACTATTATCATTATTATTATTATTTATTATTATTATTCAATGTTCAATGTTCACTCGTCGGTGATGTTGACTGCCGGTTGACTTCTGGATAGCAGGCCAAATCCCTTGGCTTTAGGTATCCAGTACTTTTCTTACTATCTTTGCAGTTCCTAACAGGCAAGCTTTCTGTAAAAGTTCTGTGCTGCACTCTATTTTAATCTCCTTCAACCAGTTTTCAAAGTTCTTTCCAATCGTACCCAGAGCTCCAATGATTATTGGTACAATCTTGACTTCTCTTAAATTCCAGACCCTCTTAATCTCTCTCTTCAAGTCTTGATAGACCACAATTTTTCCTTTTCTTTTCTTTCAATCCTGGTATCGAAGGGACAGGATATGTCAATCAGCAAACACGATCGATCCTTTTTATTTTCAAAAACAATGTCTGGTCGGTTATGCTCCAGTCGATGATCTGTCTGTATGGGAAAATCCCACAATAACCTAATGTCTTCTGTCACAATCACACTCTCTACTTTATGGTTGTACCATCTATCTCCATGGTCTAATCCTAGTTTTTGACATAACTTCCAGTGGACAATTTGAGCTACCTTGTCATGTCTCCAGCCTTTATATTGTACTTGCGCTAGCTGTTGACACTCAGATACTATGTGCGGAATCGTTTTATCTGCTTTTCCACATAGTCTGCATTCTTTTGATGCATTTTCTTTGTAAATGATGTTCTTTACAGAATTCGTTCCCACTGCTTGCTCTTGCGATGCAAATATAGTGCTCTCTGTTTCTTTCTTTAATCCTGCATGTTTCAACCAATTCCAGTTCTTATCCTTATCCATTAGATCTTTTGTAGCAGCAGCTGTTTGCCCATGCAGCGGTTTATCCATCCACCCGTTCTTATGCTGTTCTTTATTCTGCCGTTTCCATACTTTGGGGTCTTTGATTTCATTTGATCTCAGTATTCCTTCCTTTTCAATTGATCTCATTATTTTGTGGGCGTTGTTCATCACATACCATCCAAGACTGTTCTTCTCACTTCGTACAGCCTCTTCAGCTCCAATCAAACCCTCCCTCCTTCCTGCCTTGCTAAATACAGTCTGTTCACATTGCTTTTAGGTGTCACGTTAGAATGAAAACACCCGAGGGATGGAAAACCCGGATAAAACCATCCTCATTTTGAGTGTAAAGGCCTCATGATAATTCATCAAACAACAACGTGAATGGTACTGGAATCAACAATGATGAAGGTGCCTCGTTCGGCAGGTGTCCTGTGGATGAGCAGCGCAGGCCCGGTCGTCATCAAGCAACTGCCAGACAGAAATGGAGTAAGACCATCAATAGATTGGTAATGTATTGTAAATTGAAAGGTGAGCCTAACAGAAGAGGATATCGAAAGAGAATGATGAAACTATGGAGAGACAAAGGGGTGTTCGGCATCAGTGAACAGAGATTGACGGATCAGGCAAGAGCGATAGCAGTTAATCAATGGTTAACAGATGTAGAGCTTGAAGAAATTAGAAGGGAAATGAAAAAGAAAATACTTACGTAATGGTGGATATGAATGACCAGGAAGAAAGTACACAGCTTCAAGGGGAACAAGAAATACGAGCAGAAGCACAAAGTGACAGAGAAGATAGGAGGGGGAACAATAATGATAGTATTGGAGGATTTGATCTTCGGGAGGATGTCATGTTGAGCGAGGAAGAGACGGAACAGCTGACTACCATACGTACTTTTTACATGGAAAAGAAGCAACCACCAAAGGTAACATTCAAAACGGTGAATAAGAAGAACATACAAAGTGAAATAAGAAAGCTGGAAAATCTTATCAAAAAGGTCATTACACCC
Source organism: Aurelia sp. 4 Dawson et al 2005 (assembly GCA_964019985.1). Lineage (NCBI taxonomy): Eukaryota > Metazoa > Cnidaria > Scyphozoa > Semaeostomeae > Ulmaridae > Aurelia > Aurelia sp. 4 Dawson et al 2005. The sequence goes on along the minus strand of OZ026500.1, from coordinate 11,643,501 downwards.
ACCATAACCGAAACAAACAGATTTATCATTGCGTTGATATGGTATGTAGCCTATAAAATGGACCTGAAAGAAAGAGAGCAAAGACCAAAGAAAGATCCTTGGTGGAAGAGACGCATTAACAACGATATCAAACAATTGAGGACAGTTGTTAGTAAACTCTAGAGGAGACAGAATAATGAATTGCACAGCAATAGAGGAATGGAATATATCAATAATAAGTACAGGGTTAAAGAAAAAAGCGTTAGCGTAGTGATAGAGGAATTGAAGCAAAGGGTAGTGGGGAAAGCTGCAAAGATTGAGAGGTATGAAGCCAGAAATGAACAACAGCGTCAAAACAGATTATTTGAAGTAGATCAAGGGCGGTTATATCAGGAATTAGATGGAAAAGATAGAAATGAACTTCTTATCCCAGATGCAGATAAAGCACGAAGCTTCTGGGGTTCAATATGGGAAAATCCAGTTGAGCACAACACCCAGGCTGAGTGGCTAAAGGACATCAAAGAGGAGATGACTGGATTAAACCATCAACAAGAAGACATAGAAATTGAAGAACGAAAGGTGAAGGAACAGCTAAAGAAAATTCCAAACTGGAAGGCCCCAGGGCCTGATGGAGTTCAGGGCTTCTGGATCAAGAACTTGAATGGACTCCACAACCGCATCGCTGAGCAACTCAATGAAATAATTAGAACGGGTGTTGTACCGACATGGATGACAACAGGTAAGACACTTTTGTGTGTGAAAGACACTAGCAAAGGTAATGCTGCGGACAATTATAGACCGATACCATGCTTACCACTAATGTGGAAAGTTTTGACGGGAATTGTTGCAGATCAGATTTACACATACATGGAAGAGAAAGAGTTATTCCCAGATGAGCAAAAGGGGTGTAAGAAGAAGGCAAGGGGTACAAAAGAACAGCTACTTATCGATAAGACCATTATAAAGAATTGTAAAAGAAGACATACAAATCTCTCCATTGCATGGATTGACTATCGTAAAGCTTACGGTATGGTGCCACATTCGTGGATAATAGAATGTCTTAACATGATTGGAGTTGCAGACAACCTCAAGGAGCTAATAAGAAGAAGCATGCCTAGGTGGAAAACGATATTAACAGCAGGGAAAGAAGAATTAGGTGAAGTAAGCATTCAGAGAGGAATCTTCCAGGGTGACTGCCTGTATCCCGCCACTCTTTGTGATTTGTCTCTTGCCAATGTCGATGATACTGAGAAAGTGTAAGGCTGGATATCAACTTGAAAGGGGAAAAACGAGAATAAATCACCTCCTTTTCATGGACGATTTGAAGTTGTTTGCAAAGGATGAAAATGAGATCGATTCACTGGTAAGAACTGTGAATGTTTTTAGTGAGGACATAGGTATGATGTTTGGAGTCCAGAAGTGCGGAATGGTCGTAATGAAAAGAGGAAAAGTTGTTAACAGCGATGGGATACAGCTACCAAACGGTGAATCAATTAAAAGTGTCGACGAAGAAGGATATAAGTATCTTGGTATGTTAGAGATAGATGAGATTATGAATCAAACTATGAAAGAGCTTGTACAAAAAGAATACCTACGAAGGTTGAGAAAGATTCTTAAATCAAGACAGAATGGAAAGAATATAATCATTGCAATAAATACGTGGGCTGTGTCATTGCTGAGGTATGGTTCAGGGCTGATAAATTGGACCAAGAACGAACTGCAAGAACTTGATAGAAAAACAAGAAAGAAACTGACCATGTATGGAGCGCTCCACCCTAAAAGCAATGTGAACAGATGATGATGATGATGATGATAATGATGATGATGATGATTATTATTATCATTATTATTATAATAATAATTATTATTATTATTATTATGTCTGAAGTTATCACAGCGTCTGATTTTATTGCTGGTTGAATCCACTGATTACCGAGCAATATCCCACGGCCTTGGGTATCCAGCACCTTTCTAATGACTCTTGCTGATCCCAATAAAGAAGCTTTCTGTAATGTGCTGGAATTCACCATGATGTCTAACTTTCTTAACCAGTGTTCGAAGTTTTTGCTTACTGTACCTAGCGTTCCTATGATGATTGGAATGGTGACTATTTCTTGACTTTGCCAAATTCTCTTCAATTCCCGTTTCAAATCTTGGTATTTTTCAACCTTTTCGCTCTCCTTATCTTGTACCCTCGTATCAAATGGGCAAGCGACGTCCACAATGTAACATTTCATGCTTTTATTACATCGGATGACTATGTCAGGGCTACAGTGTTCAATCTCTTTGTCTGTCTGGATTTTCATATTCCACATGACTGTGACTTCCTCGTTTTCCATAACGATTTCAATGCGGTGATCATACCATTTCTCACTTGCTGGTAGCCCATACTTCTTACAAATTTCCCAACGTAGAGACTGTGCCACTTTATCATGTCTCCAGTTCTTATACTGACACTGTGCCAACATCTTGCACTCTGCTAAATATGAGCCACAGTTTCATCCCGCTCACCACACATCCTGCACTTTGGATCAATGTCCTCTTTGTCTATGACTTTCCTGATGTACTTCGTTCTGATCGCCTGTTCTTGCGCTGCCATTAACAAACCTTCAGTCTCTTTCTTTATGCCGCTTTTCCTCAACCATTCCCATATTTTCTCGTCCCTAACGTCATCTGTAGCTTTAAAAAATCTGCCATGTAAGCTTTTATTTCTATATCTTTCCTGCCTTTCTAACTGAATCGTTGCCTTTTCTTTACAATCCCCTAGTATTTGTTCATTCTTCGCTGCAACCAACAGATATTCATCACTTTCTGCTACATGTTTCCTCAAGCTATTGATCTCTATATTCACGCAATCTTCCACGCTAATCAATTCTCTACCACCTTTGCTTCTCTTAACATATAATCTGTTGACATCTCCTCGGCAATGGAAAGCTCGGTGGATCGTTAACAATTTACGCGTCTTTCTGTCCAACTTTTCAAGTTCTTCCTTTGTCCATTTTATAATGCCAGCCCTATATCTCACAACAGAGACTGCCCTGGAGTTTATGGCTGAGATACTATTCATTCCATTTAGCTTGGACTTTAATATCCTTCTCACACGTCTTACATACTCTTCTCAATCTCTTCCTTCATATCTTTATCTTTGATTACATCAGCCTCTAGTACTCCCAAGAACTTGTAACCTTTCTCTAAATCGATCTCCTGGATTTCTTTCTCATTTGGAAGCTTGACACCATCACTCTTTGCATATTTGCCTTTCTTCATCAGCAGTATGCCACATTTTTCTATCCCAAATTCCATATTGATGTCAGAGCTAAATACCCTCACAGAGTTTATCAGTGTTTCTAGTTGTCCCTCTGTCTTACTGAAAAGTTTCAAATCGTCCATAAACAATAAATGAATTATCTTCCCTTGCTGTTTCCCTAAATCATACCCCACATTAACATGTTTCAATAACATTTTCAAAGGAATCAATATCAGCAAAAAGAGCAAAGGTGACAAACTGTCTCCCCGAAAGATTCCCCTTTTTATCTTCACATTTCCCAAGTTTATTCCACCTGATCTCAAATCTGTCTGCCAATAGTCCATACTTTTACTTAAGAATCTTTGCATATTTCCTGCCACACCAAACATCTCCATGCATTTCCGTATCCACGAATGTGGGACCATGTCATAGGCTTTCTTATAATCAATCCAGCCCATGGCAAGTCCCACTTGTCTTTTCTTACAGTTCTTCAATACCATTCGATCAATCAGTAACTGGTCCTTTGATCCCCTCGCCCGTTTTCTACACCCTCTCTGCTCATCTGGCAACAAATTGTTTCTTTCTAAGTGTGCATACATTTCGTCTGCCAACACGCCTGTCAGGAGTTTCCACATTAGTGGCAAGCATGTAATGGGGCGAAAGTGTGTGATAACATTTCCCTTGGTCTTATCCTTTACAATTAATGTTGTTAATCCCTTTGTAAGCCAATCTGGTATATGGTTTTTGTTTACGCATTCATCTAGCATTGTAGCAAGGGCCTGCCTGATCGACTTGATATTCTTCAACCAGAATCCTTGCAGTCCATCTGGTCCTGGAGCTTTCCCGTTGGGTAATTTGTTTGCCTGTCTTGTTAAAAGTTCTGGTGTTATCAAGTTTCTTTTCTATCCCTTTTCACCACTCTGCATCTAGCCCAGCAAAGAAAACCCTCTAGGGTTCTCTTTACTATCTTGAAGTCTGATCTTTCTAGGAGCTAGATGACTCTACCTAGATCTAATCCATCAGAGAACCACCATACTTAACCACTCTCTTAGGAGCCTTGGCAACAGAAGAATGGAGGAAGAAGACAAAAAACAGCTAGGGAGGTATAGGACGCCTAATTCCTCACTTTAAGCCGAGCGGCCTAACCCTTTACCGAATTATTATTATATATTATTATTATCATCATTATTATTATTATTATTATTATTATTATTATTATCATCATTATTATTATATTGTTTTTGCACAGCAAGTTGAGAATGTTTGTATTGCTGGTAGTACTTCTAGATATCAAGTCACTTCCCGTAACCTCAGGTATCTAGTGCATATCGAAGGATTCTTGCAGTTCCCAACAAACAGGCCTTTTGTATGATGTTAAAAATGTCAATCGTTCCAATAACTTCCAACCAACTTGATAAGCTCTTTGTTACAATTCCAAGCCCTCCAATGATTACTGGAACAACTTCTACTCTGCAGCATTGCCAGATTCGTTTTATCTCATATTTCAGATCTTGGTATTTGGCTATTTTTTCTTCTTCTTTTTCCTTCACCCTGGTATCAAAAGGACATGCAACGTCAACGAGAATGCATTCTTTTTTGGCTTTCTTGTGAATTGTTATGTCAGGTCGTGAATGTTCAAGTACTTTATCTGTTTGTATTCTGAAATCCCATAATATCTTGACATCATCGTTCTCTAACACTTTCTCTATCTTATGATCGTACCATTTCTCCGAGTAATCAAAGCAATATAACTGACACAATTGCCAGTGGAGTATTTGAGCAATTTTGTCATGTCTCCAGTTCTTGTAGTGGTTTTGAGCAAGCATCTTACACTCAGAAACAATGTGAGATACCGTTTCGTTGCGCTCGTTGCATAACCGACATTTCAGCGGAAATGTCTTCTTCATCAGTCTCCTTCCTGATATATCTGGTCCTCAATGTTTGGTCTTGTGCAGCCATTATCATTCCCTCGGTTTCTTTCTTTAAATAGCCTTTCTTTAACCAATCCCAGGTCAATGGATCTCGCACTTTCTCTGTGTTCTTGTAGAACTGTCCATGCAGGACTTTCTGTTTGTAACTCTCTTTATGAATATTTTGGATCACCTTCTTTTCTTTACCTTCTCCCAATATTTCTTCTTGCCGCACAATAATCAACAGCCTCTCCTGGCTTTTCTCAACATAATTTCTCAAATTTGAAACTTCGATGCTGACACAGTCCTCAACATTGATCATTCCTCTACCCCCCTGACTTCTCTTGAAATACAACCTGTCTATGTCTCCTTGCTTGTGAAAGCATTTGTATACTGTCATGAGTTTCCTTGTTTTTCGGTCAATCTTCTGGAGTTCACTTTTAGTCCATGCTATTATTCCTGCACCATACCTGATAAGGGAGACAGCTCGTGAATTGATTGCTAATATGGTGTTACCGCTGTTCAGCTTTGATTTTAATATTCTTCTCACCCTTCTAAAATACTCTTTTTGGATCTTCTCTTTCATTTCTCTGTCTTTGATCTTGTCGGCTTCTAATACACCAAGATACTTATATCCTTGGTCTTTGTCAATCTCCTTGATCTTTTCATTATCAGGCATCTTTACTCCATTACTCGATACATATTTTCCTTTCTTCATTATTAGTACCCCACATTTCTGTAAGCCAAACTTCATTCCTATGTCACTGCTAAATATTCTTACAATGTTAATAAGAGTATCAAGTTGTTTCATGTTCTTTCCATATAACTTTAAGTCATCCATAAACAGCAAATGGTTGATGCATCCTTTGCCTTTTCCAAGTTCATATCCAACATTCACTTTTTTCAAGATAATCGATAACAGGATTAATGCAATTACAAAAAGCAGTGGGGACAAACTGTCACCTTGGAAAATGCCCCGCTGAATTCTTACTTTTCCTAGTTTCTGCTTCCCTGATAGCAATTCAGTTTCCCATTTTGACATACTCCTCTTTATCAACATGACGACATTATCAGCAACCTTTGTAACCTCCAAACATTTTAGAATCCAAGAGTGTGGAACCACATCGTATGCTTTGGTATAATCAATCCACCCCATTGCCAAATCTGTTTGTCGTCTCTTACAATTCTTTAATACCATTTTGTCTATTAACAGCTGATCTTTTGTGCCCCTTGATTCTTTACGGCACCCTTTTTGCTCTTGCGGTAAAATGTTCTCTCCATCTGGGTGTGCATAGATTCCCTCTGATATCATCCCTGTAAGTAGTTTCCACATTAAAGGGAGGCATGTGATGGGTCTGAAGTTAGATACTTCAGCTCCCTTTGACTCATTTTTCATAATTAATGTTGTGGATCCTTGAGTTAACCATGGTGGAACATCCCCTTGTTGTAAGCAGTCATTCAAAAGTGCTGCCATTATTAGTCGTACGGACTTTATGTGTTTCAGCTAGTATCCTTGAAGACCATCAAGCCCAGGGGCCTTCCAATTAGGTAATTTGACTACTTGTTTGGAAATAAGTTGTGGAGTAATTGCTATATTCTCCTGCTTGTTCTTCTGAGCAAAGGTATTTTTAACATCTTTAATCCACATTGCATTCTCATTGTGCGTTTCTTCCTTGCTCCAAATGTCACTCCAAAACTTTCTTGATTTTTCTGCATCTGGCATAATATTTACATTACGTTCGTTTCCTTCTAACTCTTCAAATAATCTTTTTTGATTATTTTGAAATAGCTTGTTTTGCCTAAACTGGTTGATCCGATCTTCATACCTTTTCAGCTTTGCAGTCTTGCCGTAATTCTTTGTTTTAACTCCTCTATTACCACATCCACTCCCTTTTTGCTGACATTGTATTTTCTTTCAAGTTTTTCCCGCTGCCCTCCTTTTCGCAACTTCCCTTGTTTCATATTTAACATCCTACTAAGATCTTTCCTCAGTTCTTTGATTTCTCATCTATTCGCCTCTTCCACCAGGGCACTTGTGTTTGCCTTTTCTCAAAAGTCTTATATCCAACTTCCTCTGCATCAACATTTGCTGATGCGCAGAGAATCTTATTTAACTCTTCGAGGTTTGTCATAGTAAGGTACTGCAATACTTCGTCTATCATAGCAGTCTTTTCTTTCACTTTCTTTCTATCCTTACTTCGCAGGTTAGGAGGTTTGGATGTTGTCTGCTTGTTCATTTCATTCACTAACTGGTTAATCAAATGTATTTTATAATCATCATGTTCATGTCCAAGGTCTCTCATTCTTTGCAATATTGCCTCTTTTGTGTTATCAGTATTAACTATTTCTGTTGCCCCCCCCCCTTACCACACCAGCCCGTTCCTCAGTTTCACTTACAGCACATCTTCCTGTTGTGTCCCCGCCGAGTGTGATTTCATTTTTTATTTCTTCTATTTCTAATTCAGATAACCACCCATTATTTCTGATCACTAATACCTGACCAGCAAGCTTTTGTTCTGATAGTTCAAATATTCCAATGTCTTTCCAGACGTTATGCATTCTTTTTCGATATCCCCTTCTTTCAGGCTCACTTAACAGATAACATTTCATGGCCAGTTTGTTTAGCTCTTTTTTCCATGTAGTTCTTGATCCTCCTCTAGCAGTCACTTGATGACGACCTGGCCCGTGCTGCTCACCCACGGAAGCCCTGCCGGGCACGACACCTTCACCCATATCAGTTCCGGTCCCGTTTTTGCCGTTTCTAGTTTTTCCGACTTCTCCATTCATCATAAATGTTTTATGAGAGTGAATTTTAGGTTGCACCACCACCAGTATTAAAATTGTGACACCATCACTAGATAAATTACCAACCAAGGTTAAAGAGCTCCATCTGCCCTGGTTTGTAATCAGAGTTTTCCTTCTCCTAGGTGGATTGCCAACCAAGGCTAATGAGCTCCACCTACTCAAGGCTAACAGGTACTACACCTTGCCTAAGGGTGACCTGGAGGTAGTTGTGGCAAAGGGTAACCTCATTCGCCCACGTCGAAACTCCACAACCGGATGTAGTTTAATGTCCTACCCAGGACATAGTTTATTATTATTATTATTATTATTATTATTATTATTATTATTATTATTATTATTATTATTATTATTATTATTATTATTATTATCATTATAATAATAATAATTATTATTGAAGCAAAATAGCTACAGTTAAATAGCCTACAATAAGGACCATCAAATATTGTTGGTCCTAAAAATGAGCAACACCTTCCATACAAAAAAAAACAGTCAATATCTAATCTTAGTGTTGGACGAGTCCTGAAAGTACTTTTCGAACCATGCTTTCACTGTCCATTAATACGGTTTTCTGCATCTCTGCTACTGCTTTCTCAGCTAATTTCTTTCGTTCTAAGCGTTCGCTAAATACTCTTTCAACATCACGCAATACTTCTTTCATACCGCCACCAAGAGCACAAATGACAACAGGAATTATAGCTATATCATATCCTGGTCTTCTCTCTCTTAATTCAAATGCAAGTTGTCGATATTTTGTCACTTTCTCATTTCTTTTAGCTGCTATATTTGCCTGCTGCGGACATGCCATATCGCATATCCAAATCTTATTTCTTTCCTTGTCCTCCAATACCAGATCTGGTCTCCTGGATGTTGTTGTTTTACGTAAGTTGAACTCAAAATCCCAGACTAACTTGGCACGACTGTTTTCCAAGACTTGTCCTCTCAGCCAATTTTCCATATACCACTTTGTTTCTTTTCCTACCAACCCGTATTCTTTTGCCCATGCAATAGCCATTACCATTAACGCTCTATTGTGCCGTGCCAAGTACTCACTGTTGGCTATCGTCTTACATCCAGCAACAAGGTGCTCAACAGTTTCATTGAATTCACCACATAATCGACATCTTCCATTTTCCATTAGCCCCCTTGCCACCTTCCATCCTCTTGTCTCCACCATTTGCTCAATCAGTGTCATTATTGATGCTGTCTTCCTTGGTGTCAATCTTTGTTTTAGCCAAAGATGGCATTCCTGTTCTTGTCGTCTATACATACAACTTTGTAATTCTTTCTGTTCGTAAGAATCCTGTCTTTTCTTTTCCACACCCTTCTTCAATTCTGCCTTCACTTTCTTCCATGTTGGCTTCCATTCTAATTCCAATATTTCTCCCTCTAGCTTTACACTATTCTCTACGAATTCTAATGTCTTATCAATTTCCATCATTGCTTTTACTGCTTCGTCAATGATTGTGTTAGTTTCTTTTATTGTTTCTCTATGTCATGCTGCCTGAATCCATTTATTATTTGACTTGCACATATAACAAGCGACTCTTGTTCTTGTTTCTGCATACACATCTCTCATAGACTTCAGTCCCCTTCCGCCTTGGTCTCTCTTTAGATATAATCGTTCATCACTTGCTTGCCTCCCTAACATGTCGTTCTTCCTCAATTCCCTTTTAACAATTTGATCCAGCTCATTCAGTTCACCTTTTGTCATTTTGCATACATTCATTGGATAAGCTGCCACTGGAACAATCTTAGAATTAATTGCTTGTATCAAGTTTTCATCATTTAGTTCGGATTTCATTAGTAGTTTCAGCCTCTTTGTCATTTCTACTTTAACCCTTTCATATACCTTCTTTGTCTTGATGCCATCTGCCTGCTCAACTCCAAGAAACTTATACATCTCCTCCTGATCTGGCTCTAAAGTCTTCATCCGTTCTTGTAACACTTGCAATCCTTCACCTTTCACCATTTTTCCACGTTCGAACACAATTTCTGCACATTTTGAAACACCATAACAAGCTCCTGTATCTAAACTCGCTTGTACAATAACTTCATTTATTTCCTTTAATAAACTGTGTGATTCCTGATATACCTTAAGGTCATCAACAAACAAACTGTGTGTCCGGCTTACATCTCTCTTTCCTGGCTCTCCCATTCGATATCCTTTACTCTGTTCAAGAAGCTTAGCAACAGGTATTTCTGTGATACAAAATCCAACCGGTGAGTAACTATCTCCTTGCAAGAATCCGCACTTTATATGTATCCATCTGCTTACACACTTTTCCCCATCTTTCCAGAGTTCCAGTCTCGTTTTCCATTTATTCATCAGCTCTCTCAACAATGAAATGACTACTGTTGGTATGCCAATCCACTCATACACTCGTATCATCCAGTCGTGATGCACTTTGTCATATGCTTTCTGATAGTCATAGAAGGCTACAGCTAAATTCCTGTGGTAGGTCTTTACTTCCTCCATAATACAGCTGTCAATGATTAACTGGTCAACTGTGCCCAAGACACCCTCTACTGCTCCAAGCTGTCCTGCATCCCAGACCTCATTCTCTAGTGCATGTTCCCTCATGTATTTACCAATCAAACCTGTCATAATCTTGTACGAAGTATTCAAACACGTGATTGGGCGATATTTCTGCTCATTGCTGAGGTCCTTTGTCTTAGGTATTTGGACTGTTCTTCCTGTCGGCCACCATACTGGTATCAGGTTGTTATCATTCTTCATCCTTTCAAATGCTCTCGTCAACGCTTTTTGTGCTGTTTTGAATGTTTTCCACCAGTAATTTTGAATCCCATCTATGCCTGGAGCTGTCCAGTTCTTCCTCTTTCTGATCTCTCCAACTACTCTTTTTCCCGTGAGGGTAAACTCCTTTACATTTTTCACCTTCTCCCGCAACGCCATTATTATTATTATTATTATTATTATTATTATTATTTTTATTATTATTATTATTATCATTATTATAATAATAATAATTATTATTATTATTATTATTATTATCATTATTATTATTATTATTATTATTATTATTATCATTATTATTTGTGGCGTTGCAGGATGGACGTGCTTTGAAGCGCGTCTACCTTTGCTGTCTACTTTCAATACTAATCCGTCGTAACTGCCGTCGAAAATGCTGTCCAGTATACTCATGAAACACTGAAAGTCAATGCAATTGATACAGAAGTTGAAGATATGTTTCAAAGATGCAATTAAGCGAGGGAAAATTGTTCGCGTGGCGACGAAGGACGCACCATGGACTAGGCCATTGAGTGATTTTGCTTCACGTCTCAGCGGCGCCGAGTGGAAAGAATTTGAAGAACAGGAAGTAGCATTTAGAAAATCATTGAGTGGTCAAGGTACTTTTTATGGTCAATTTGTTTGCAAGGGGGACTTTATAAAATGGAAAAAAGTAATAAAGCTTATAAACGGAATCTTTACGAAGGGGGGAGAGTTTCAGAAGCAAAAGATCGATGGGACCCCTTGGGATTCAAATCTGTGCAGTTACTGTCTAAGGATTTTGAGTTCAATGCCACGTGAGCCATCGCAATCAAACGAGGGAGTCCCAATTATAGCACAATTAGAAAAACAACTCAGCTATGTTACAAAAACAATTCAACCATTCTTCTCAAAAGAACAAGGACACGTCTCACAGGATCCAGTTTCACGAAATAAATTAACCAATCTTTGGCTTCGTAAAAGGAAGAAAGCCATTCAAATCATAAAGAACGATAACAAATGGCCAATAAAGGTACACGTAGAAGTTAATCAAGCAGAAACAGAGGCATTCTATCAAAATGAAAAGGGCTTTATTTTGGAAAATGAGTGGGATGAAAACAACCTAATAGGACACCAACAGGAAGTGGAAAGATGCCAAGATGAAGTTCCGCCGTTTACTGCGGAGGAGATACAAAGTGTTCTAAGGAAGCTTCCCAATGGGAAATCACCAGGGCTTGATGGAGTTCGCTATGAAAATGTGAAAAAGGAATACGAGGACAAGAGGGTAGACATTATAAGCTGTTTTAATACTTGTCTAATCAAAAAAAGGTGCCTAGCAGTTGGAAACACGATATAGTACAAAGGATACCGAAGAAGAATCTTCAACAACAGGATTTAACAACGCTGCGTGACATCTGCCTGTCATCAGTGGTTTATAAGATTTTTTCACGATGTATCATCCAGAGAATTTTACCACTGATCGAGCCTAGAATTGAATTCTGGCAACGAGCCTTTTTGCAAGGAAGAAACAGGCAGGATCTAATTTTCAGTTTAAAAACGGCCTTAGATGACTTCAAACATATCAGTACGAAGTTGCACGTCCTGTTTATTGACTTCGCAGATGCCTATGGTAGCATCAAGCATGATAAAATGATACAGACACTGAGCGAGTATGATATTCCTGCTACGTACTGTAAGATCATTAAGAACATTCATGAAGGAGCATGTTTTCAAGTCATATGTGGGAACACTTTATCAAAAAAGATTTACATCACGAGGGGCACAAAAACAGGTGACCCACTTAGTGTTATCATCTTTCTGATGGTATTGAATAGAGTTCTACAGCCTGCTTTCAATTATTCCTTGATAGCTCTTAGCATTCAAAATGAAAGAAAAATCAACCCTCTACCTATTCAAGCATATGCAGATGATATCGCAATGGTTTCTTATGATTTCAAAATGATCAAGACGATGTTAGAAATAAGTGAGTCGCTCTTTGATGATGCTGGATTAAAAGTGAAGGGACCAAAATGTGCATTATTCTATGAAAGGCGTTCAGGCAATAATTGGTATAAAGGAAAGAATGATAGACAACCAGCCATAGAGATTCAAGGCGAAAAGATTGAGACATATAAGAGAGCACAGGCATACAAATATCTTGGTAAATCTCTCAGCATCTGTGGTGAAGACCCAAATCAAGTTGAAGCCTTTATCGAAGAATTCAAAGAAACTTTGAATAAGATCGACGCTAGCTCCCTCCCAATCCCTCTAAGACTTAGTGCTTTTAACAACATGGCTCTAGCCAAAATATTACATCACTTTGATAACACAAGAATAGAGGAACAACAACTAGGAGAGATGGACAGTAAAGTTAGCTGTGTCGTAAGAGATATGTTTGGGTTGTACCCTAAAACAACCGATAAAGTGTTTTTCATTGGAAGGCTACAAGGGGGTCTTGGTATAAAAAAGCCATCCAATGTTTACAGAGCTACACGGATCGCAAATCTAGTCAACATGCTAAACCACGAAGAAGAAAATATAAGGTATATAGCAAGAGAATCGTTAAGTTTGGATATGAGAGCGCGGGGTGTAAGAGCTACAAATGATGAAAAGAACTTTTTAGGCTATGAATTAGATGATAACGACAGACTGGTGAAAAACAAAACTTACGGTGGAAATTCAGATTGGCCAGATCTTCTTTTCCAAGTGAATAAATTGAAAGGGTGTGTCATATACGAGGAAAGTTTGGCGAAAGTTGTTGTTAATGGAAAAAAACTTAGTCACAAAAATCTGAAGCAAGAGATCGAGCGAGAATTTGAAAAACATGATATAGCAAACTGCTCAGAACTCAGGTTTCAAGGGAAATTCATAGGAATAGATGCCATTGATCGGAAAATATCTCATCAAATATACTACGGATGGAAGCTCTCAGATAGTTTAGTAAAATTTGTGTTACGAGCAAGGATGAACCAAATACCTTGCAACCAGCTGATCAATTTTTGGAATAAAGATCATGAAAAGAGATGCTCGTTGTGTAACCATCACACAGAGTCAGTAGCCCATTTAATGAACTCTTGCAAAAGATTTAAAGATCTTTACTCAAAACGACACGATAGGATAGTAGAAGCCATTTATCAAAAGATTCGTCGGTACAGTGAAACGTCACTCAAGTTTGTTAACAGGATGGCAGAAACAGCATTTCCACATTTACGAACAGAACTGCAGCAAATCAATAACAGGAAGCCTGATTTGCTAGAGATAAAGTCTAACGAAAAAGAATGCGAGATCATAGAAGTAACTGTATGCTTTGATTTGTACATGTCAGAGTCATATGAAAGTAAAGCTAGGAAGTACCAACAACTGAAAAACATTTTGAATCGGAATGGGATAAAGACAAATATAAGAATATTGTGCTTTGGATCGCTTGGAACTGTTCATGAAGACGTAAGAAAGAACTTAAAAGGATTAGGACTGTCGAGTGAGGAGGCAAAGTCTACGATGAAATGGTGCAGTGTATCTAATATCATATGTGGAAACATGATATGGCGAAACCGATGCAAAGGGATTCACGGACAGAATGAAATTTGATTTTATGAGTATGCTGGACAAACATTTGACGTTGAGACATCTTAGTTAGCTCTCGTTAGTCAAATCATATCAGAATTTATTATTATTATTATTATTATTATTATTATTATTATTATTATTATTATTATTATTATTATTATTATTATTATTATTATTATTATTATTATTATTATTATTATTATTATTATTATTATTATTATTATTATTATTATTATTATTATTATTATTATTATTATTATTATTATTATTATTATTGTTCTGTTATTTATTTTTTTCCACACTCAACAACTGATTTTCCATTTCTCTTCCTGAGAAATAAGGTTATCATGATTCTTTTGTGTCTTTGATCTTGACTTCCTGTGTCAATATCGTCTTTTGATCATCCTTCAAATTGTGTGAATCTTCTTACAATTCCCATTGTTCCAAGTAAAGCTGCTTTTTGCATTTCTAACTGCGAAATTTTGCAAGGTATTTTCTCCAAATCTTGTTTGAAACTCAATTATTATTATTACTAGTAACTTGTAAATTACAACATGCGGCCGGGTACCTGAATCATAGTATTGTTGGATATAACATGATTTCAAATCAGGAAAGATTGTCCCCAGAAGTGTAAACTTTCCTGAACTCTTTCAGGTAGACTTATTACCGATGACAAAATAAACTTGGGACAAGTCTACCGAAAGGGGCTCTGTCTACTGGATTGCCTCTGCGGAGGATTTGAAATGATGGAACGAATATTTGAAAGAGACAAACAATGTGCCTTTAGTACTTCGACCTTGCAGCCATGGAAATGAATTACACTGTTATTCAAATTTGTTTTCATTGTCTTGTGTTGAAAGGAAGGAATCTGCAAGAGGAAGTTGATTTTAGGACGCATCTCGAAGCAAGTTTACCGAGTGTTTGTGACTTTGCAGTGCTTGGAAATTCGAAGGTGGACTTCTCGAGCTTGTTACGTTCTACAGAAAGAATGTTACAGTTGCTGTGACGCAACAAACTGTGTTGGTGGAGAGTTTGCTTCTGATATTGAACCAATGTGGAATGTAGCTTTGATCCCGAGGAACTGAAGCTTGAAGTGAGTTTGTTTTGGTTTCTTGTGTTATCCACAGCTTTGCATCTCTGTAAGTTTTGGATCTTTCTTGTTGTTTACCAGGTCCCATAAAAGCTTCCACCTGCCATATCGGTAATTTCCAAGTATTTGTTCGTAACTTGAAATGAAATCTCGAACTCCCGCCCCTTTCCAACTTCACTGCAAAGTCACTGTAGTTTTTCCTTCATCAGTCGCATTCACTGTGTCGCCCTATTGTTGGTTATTCTTTTCTTCGAGTCAGCCAATGAAAACCCTACTAATTGTTAGGCCGGCCAATGATAACCTATTTATTCTTCCTGTCCACCAATCAAATAAAGTCGTGGCATGTGACTGCCATTGTTTTAACAATTGCCTAATTAGCAAGGTATGCGCTCAAATCTCAAATTCACTCAGCTACACACAGATTAGTAAGCGACCTTCGGCCGCAATTAATTATTATTATTTATTATTATTATTATTATTATTATTATTATTATTATTATTATTATTATTATTATTATTATTATTATTATTATTATTATTATTATTATTATTATTATTATTATTATTATTATTATTATTATTATTATTATTATTATTATTATTATTATTATTATTGCTATTATTATTATACTAAAGAATGATAAAGAATGATAACAAATGGCCACAGAAGTCACCCTTTGAAATTAGACAACAGGAAACAGAGAAATATTCCCATTGAGCGTTATAATATTCCTGATGATCATTAATAAAGTATTGCAGCCTGCCTATAACCATGCTTTAGTAACATTAAACATTGAGGATGAAAGGAAAATAAGACCCCTTCCGATTCAAGCGTACGCGGATGATATAGCACTGGTAGCCTACGACTATGAAATGCTGAATGAAATGATTCAGGTCCTTGAGCCATTGTTCAACAGAGCCGGATTAAGAGTGAAAGCAGCTAAATGCGCATTATTCTATGAGAGAAGATCAGGAAACAATTGGTACAAAGGAAAAAGTGACAAGAAACCTACCTTGAAAGTGCAAGGAGAAGAGATTAAAATATGCAAGAGAGATGAGGGGTACAAGTACCTAGGAAAATCTTCGACTGTAGCCGGGGAAGATGAGAAACAAATAAGAGAATTCATTGAAGATTTCAAAAATATCATTGACAATATAGAATCTTGTTCGCTCCCAATCCCATTGAAAATGAGTGCCTTTAACAATATGGCCTTAGCAAAGGTGCTGCATCATTTTGACAATAGTAAGCTAGAAGAAAAACAGCTCGAAGAGATGGATTCCAAAATTAGCAGCACTGTAAAGAGAATGTTTAATCTATACCCAAAGACAACGGATAAGGTATTCTTCATAAACAGATTGCAAGGAGGATTAGGTATTAAGAAACCATCCAAAGTATACAGAGCAGCACGCATTGCTCATTTAATGAAAATGTTGAATCATGATGACTCTAACATTCGACACATTGCAAGGGAATCTTTGAAGCTAGACACGAGGTCTAGGGGAGTAAAAACAACAAATAAAGAAGAGGGCTTCTTGGGATATGAGCTAGACAACAATAGCAGGTTAATGAAAAGAAAAACCTATGGGGGTAATTCAGACTGGCCAGATTTGCTTCACCATGTAAATAAAATCAAAGGGAGAGTAGTATACAAAGAGGATAAGGCTACGATTATCATCGATGGAAGAGAGATAAATCAGGGAAACCTCTAACAAGAAATTGAGAAAGAATTTGAAAAGATTGATCTTTTAGGGTGTTTAGAACTACGAATGCAAGGAAATTTTATCAAAATGGAGAACATAGAGCAGAAAATATCACACCAAATCTATTATGGATGGAAGCTGTCAGACAGTCTTGTTACATTTGTCGTCCGTGCACGAATGAATCAACTTCCCTGCAATCAATTAATCCACATGTGGAACAAAGAACATGAAAAGAGATGCGCATTATGCAATCATAACGTTGAGTCAGTTGCTCACTTAATGAGTTCGTGCAGAAAATGTAAAGACTTATACTCTCAGCGACACGATCGTATTGTAAGCACAGTAAGTGAGCAAATCCAAAATTCGAATCCAGCATCACAGTTATTTGTAAATAAAATGGCAGAGACAGTTTTCCCAGCACTTCGAAATGAAATAGAAGAGATAAGCAGCAGAAAGCCAGACATAATTGAACTGAAAGAGAATGAAAAAGAGTGTGAAATCACCGAAATTACAGTTTGTTTTGATATGTATATGGAACAATCGTATTCAGGAAAAGCAGAGAAGTACAAAGAGTTGATCAGAATTCTGGAACAAAATGGGATTAAGGCAAACATCAATGTGCTATGTTTTGGGTCACTTGGCTCAGTGCACAAGAAAGTAAGAACATGTTTGAAAAAATTAGGACTATCACATGAAGATGCAAAATCAACGATGAAATGGTGTGGAGTCTGGTGGAAACATCATTTGGCGGGAGAGATGCAAGTTAGTACACGAAGAAAGGAACAGTGAACATTGAAGATTTACCAGACAAACATTTGACGCAGAGACTTTAATCTTGTAGCTCTCGTTAGTCAAAGCATATTAGAAAGTATTATACTTATAATTATCATTATGTTCAATTGTCGCTCATTAAATGTCAGTGGTGATGTTTTCTCGTGGTTTGGCATCAACAAGATTTCTCAAATCTCGAGAACCTTTCTCGGCATCCTGGCAGAATGTAATATCACAATTTTCTGCAACTCAGTGACCCTTGTCTCTATTCCAATGTCCTCTTATCTCTTCTTCAGTTTCTTTGGTGTTGTTCCAAGTGTTCCTATAACTATTGAGACGACTGTCACCCTCATGCCCCACAGCCTTTTTATCTCTCGTGCAAGGTCTTGATATTTTTCGATCTTTTCTACCTCCTTGGAGTTTACTCTCGAATCATAGGGATATTATCATTGTTATTATTATTATCATTATTATTGTTATCATCATTATTATTTATTATTATTATTATCGTCATATCGCATACTGTCTAAGTCAGCAGAGATCTTTTTCCTTGAGGTTCGGTGACAACAAGTCTTCTCAAATCTCAAGAACATTCCTGGGGATCCTTCCAGAATACAAGATTGCACTCTTCTGCAATTGCACTATCTTTGTTTCGATACCAATGTCCTCCAGTCTCTTTCTCAACAGTTTTGGAGTTTTTCCTAAAGCTCCAATTATGATAGGGATGACTTTCACTTGCTTGTTCCAAATCTGTCTAATCTCCCTGGCTAAATCTTGATATTTTCAATTTTTTCCATTTCCTTTGTATCTATCCTGCTATCATAAGGCACTGCGAAATCAATTATCTTGCATATATTGTTCTTTTTGTCTGTCACGATCATGTCAGGCCTTCTCGCTTCAATCATATGGTCTGTTTGCACTTCAAAATCCCACAGAATGTGGAAATAATTGTTCTCACAGACTGCATCTGGCTCATGTTCGTACCATTTCTCGTTGACATCAAATCCACACCGTTTACTGACTTCCCAATGCACTTTCTTCCCAACCCAGTCGTGTCGACGTTTATATTCCTTTTGTGCCATTTTACTGCACTCGCTCAGAATATGATTGACACTTTCGTCAGCTTGACCGTACATTCTGCACTTACTTTCTTGTTGGGTCTTGTCTATCTTTGCCTTGATCAAATTAATTCTGATTGCCTGCTCTTGAGCTGCCATTATCAATGTTTCTGTCTCCCTTTTCAACGTGCCATCCTTTAACCACATCCACTGTTGCTCGTCCGCTAGGTTTTCTGTCTGCCTAATGAACTGCCCATGAAGCATCTTTGCTTTCCAGTTGTTTTGTCATTCGTGTTTTTTTCGTTTCTTGAAATCATTCTCACTTTCAATTGCTGCTTCCCAGTCTGTAACTTCATCGGCACCTCTTACAGCACTTATGAGCCTCTCTTCACTCATTTTTACGTATCCTTGTAATCCCAGTTTAGCTAATAATAATGGAAACTTCTCATTGAATATATATCCTAGTACATATGTTTCTAAAATGCTATAAAAAAGTAAAAAGACTCTACTTATGCCAATTCAATACAACCACTCTCTATATAACTAGGCATGGCTGAATTGCATACACAGTATGAAATCTAAAGTTAATGCGTGTAGAAAGGAAAGTTTGTTTCAAAATTCCATAAGTTCAGGTGAGGACCAGTCCTTATCTCTCATACAGAATATGTAGTACGATGTTCTGATGTAGATACATGTCTGCTGTGTATTTGATCAAAGAACTGTCTATTTTGAGAGTGTTCAGCATTGTGAAAAATGATCTCGTGTCTTTAGAGAAGACCCCTCCGGTTGTCATTACCAGGTTAATGAAATCACTGCTCCTATACGACCTACATAATGCTTCATCAAGAAGTAATTGACTGTATTTCTCTGCTTTACGCTTTGCGTTTGATTCAGCGTTCGATTCGTGACCAACAGTTAGTTCTATGATGTACATCCTATTACTTTTATCAATTACAATCATGTCAGGTCTTAGACTAGGTCCAGTGATGTTGTCTGGAGTTGAGAATCTTCCAGGTTAGTCAACGAAAATCTTCTTGACGAATGGTTGTAACACGTTTGCCAGGTTTAAGAGAACTGAATTGTGACGCCATGTGTATCTGTCTAAGCAAAATGAGCAGCCAGAGAGAATGTGCTTCGTTTTTTGGACGTGTCTACAGTGACTGCAACTGGCTGTAAGACTCTTACCCCATTTGAATAAATTGGAGAGCGAGGGTAGTGTGTCATTCATATAGCGTACTGTGTAGTTGTAGATGTTACGTGGCAGCATATGCTGGGCCTTGAACCAGTACTCGCGAGCAGAAGGCAATGCGCAGTTCCATAGCTCTTTGACTACTGAGCCTTGCACTTGAAAGTTTTTTACGATTTTTTCTTTTTGAGATCTTATGCTTTTTAGTGCCTCTTTAGCTGTCGAAAATGTATCGTATTGGATATTTTTCTCTGATGTACCCTTGAAGAGAATATGTATGTCTGGATTCGATGACTTTTTCAGACACTGTCTAATTGTTATTTGGCAAAGGGTGAATTTAGAGCTGATATCTAGAAGTTCCACCCCAAATTTTTTTTCGAGAGTTGTAAAATTTCAACTGTTCCGGCAGCAGGGATGTTTGACCATCTGCGGAAATAGTTGTGACATAATAAATCGAGATTATGTTTGATCCAAGTAATATCTATATCAGCAATCGTTAGGTTCCAGCATAAGTTTGGAATCAGATAGTTACTATACAGCCAGAGCTTATTCTTGGGGTGCAAGGGTAGTTTGTGGATTATTTCCAACTTGTTTTCAAGTGTCTCACGGAGTTCCTTTTAGTGCTCACTGTTATCCATGGAAAAGCTAAACCATCGACCTAGATACTTAAAGCTCTCGTTTTTTTCTATTGCGCTGATAGGTTTATTATTCACACATATCTTAGGTTTATATTGCTTCATTAGAGTTTTGAACTTTTTCATGGCAAAAGAATGACACTTGTCTGGTCATATTGTCATTTTAGCCCAATTACACCATCTGCAGAACGCATTCACTAGAGTCTGGTTTTCAAATTCAGTGGCAGAGACTGCAACTGCATCGTCTGTAAACTGTAACGAATGCCTTGGCATTAGAAGCTTGCTTGATCTGTAGCTTAACTTTATTATAATAATAATAAATAATAATAATAATAATAATAATAATAATAATAATAATAATGATAATAATAATAATAATAATAATAATAAAACTATGGAATGTCAGGAAAGTGGTGATAATACCAATCATCATCGGAGCTCTTGGTACGCTGAGCAAAAACTTTCAGAGATATGTTGAGCAACTTGAAATGGGACAAATGACATCTTGTTACAAAAGACTTGTGTACTTGGCACGGCGAAGATAATTAGAAGGACTCTGGACACCTAAGATTGAGGGATTCAATCCGCTGCCCAGAAAAAGCCGCCAAACAAGAAAAAGGCGTGAAGAAAGGACAATAATAATAATAATAATAATAATAATAATAATAATAATAATAATAATAATAATAATAATAATAATACTTTTAATGATAATAATAATAATAATAATAATAATGATAATAATACTAATAATACTTAATTTGTTGCTGTTAAATCGCTGTACATATTCTAATCTTCAATGTAACTATCCCATAACAGCCCTGAAGAAGTCCTGCATGGCAGGACGAAATATTGGCAAAACATATATAATCAAATAAATACGCGTTAAATCGACTCATTCTTTGCTGTTGTTCTTCGTCGTGTTGCGGTGTTACTACCTACAATTTATTCCTTATCCATCATCGCAAGCAACTGCGGATCCGACGAGCGACGTTTATATCATGGCCTTTTCTTTTTCGATTTATTAAGAACAAACTATGTGAAACATCATATTGATAAAACGTTGGAGTCACCTCTGTGCAGGTTATGTGGTGAAAAAGGAGAGACTATCAACCACATTGTGAGCGAATGTAAGATGCTAGCCCAGCGAGAATACAAGAGAAGGCATGATAACATTGCAAGGAATATACACTGGGAGTTATGTGGCGAGCTTGACATTGACAGGGCAAATAGGTGGTACGAACATCAACCAGAGGGTGTTTCAAGAAAGGGAAATACCAAGATATTGTGGGATTTCAACATCCAGTGAGAGCACGAAATTGAAGCAAGAAGACCGGACATTGTGGTGGTAAATGAAGATGCAAAGGAATGCCAGATCATTGATGTAGCAGTGCCGTGGGATTCTCGAGTAAGAACGAAAGAGCAAGAAAAAATTGAAAAGTATGGGGACTTGAAAAGAGAAGTAGCAACTATGTGGGGCACGAAGAAAGTGACTGTCATTCCTGTTGTTATTGGCGCATTGGGAGCAGTATCGAAAGAATTTGATAAATGGATAGAGAAGATTGGGATTGATTTGAGAACTGGACATGTCCAAAAAACAGCATTATTAGGCACAGCGAGAATATTGAGGAAGGTGTTAGAAACATGAAGAAGCTGGAGATTGACTTTGAAACCTTTAGTTGCTTGTTGCAACTTGCTTTCAAAGCATAAACCGGAACACACATATAACCGGAGAATGTACAATTGAATAATAATAATAATAATAATAATAATAATAATAACAATAATAATAATAATAATAATAATAATAATAATAATAATAATAATAATAATAATAATAATAATAATAATAATAATAATACTCTTGTAAAAACATTTCATCACCAATTTGTTCAATTCTTTAGTCCATTTCGTCCTGGCAGTAGTAGGATGACGGTCGGGCCTGCGCTGCTCTTCCACAGGACACCTACCGGACCTGACAACACTCCATGAACGTTTAGCAACTTTGTTTAACGATTGTCTAAGTTCAGGAAATGTTCCCAGTTGGCTAACTAAGGGAAAAACGATCCTCATTATGAAAGACAAAACTAAAGGAAAGGAAGTTACAAATTACAGACCCATAACATGCCAGTCGTTAATATGGAAACTGTAGACTGATTACGATGAGTCCCAAGAATCGCTATCCAAAACGAGACTATTACACCAAACCGAGACCGCTCATCTTGGGACTCATAATATTACGGCAATTTTTTGAACTGACTTTGTTGCACTTTTATGCGCCCTTTGGAACGAGGCTATTCGCAGCGCATTTGTAAACAGTCTGGCGTAGAGCGGGCTTATTTGATTTACAACGAAGGACAGGACTGGTCAACTCTCACTGAGGAGCTTGCCGAAGGTCAGCGAAGATTCAGGGAAAAATAAAGAGAGTGTAAGTGTGTCTTTAATTATGGTTTTAGAAACTAAATGTAGTTATGAAACTACCTAGATACAATTTGTGTTATGGCACACGGGAACTTATTATGAAGCAACTGGCTGAAAACACAGTGACCGAAAACAGTTCTGGAATCAAAATGGCGAAAGGTTTTAGCTTATGTGCTTCTGCAAAAATGTAGCCACATGTGGCAGGGGAGAATTAGTTTAATGTTGATAAATACAACTCTTCTTGTTATTTCAGTGTTTGCCAAATTTGTCTTGATCAGGCCAACAACGATGTTGTGATAGAAAAGTGCCGGTTTCGGAAGGAGAGGCTTGAAAACACCTTGTTTTGATGGTTTGAATTGTTCATGAGGGAATGTATTTAGTGAAATGGAGCATTACACTGCAACCTTTAAGAAACCTGAAAAAGCTCTGATTACTGGCCCAAATACTGTTACTGTTAGTTTCTTATGAAGAAAATATGGTAATTTACACTTAAAAGCATGTCAAAGCATATGCTCATTGCTCAATTGCACAACCCATAAAAAGACAAGCCAGCTTCCAAGTTGTTGTTGAAAATCTGCCAGCACCAGAGACTTAGATCAGGCCACAGTACTAATATTCTCCAAATCATTATGAAAATTTCAAAACTTCAGTATTCAAAGTTTCTTGATTTGTTTCTTATTTTTAGATGCATGAATCATATTATATAGCTTATAATAATATAATATAATAATATGTAGTGTATAATTAGCCTGTAACACATCTAAACACCAGAATGGAAACTTTGCTGCATGCATTGGAAAGAACTCACGCTAGCAATATGTACAAAAACCAAACAAGGATTTAATTTTAGATTTCAAATCCTTTGGTTTTCAAATTGCGGAGATATGTTTTTTTACATTTGAAATATCTTATGGGAACATTCAGAAGTTCAAAACATACCAAGGTAGTTGGTATTTCCCTTAGGAAAAGTTCAGCTTGCCACAAACTTGCGCAAACTTGAAAGGAGCATCATTTTGGCTTTAAGGAGATTGAAATGAGAATGCTGACACAGTTTTAGTCTGGTTGCATGAATGATTAAAGCTTGATCAAGCTTGGCAATAGTCGCATGCCAAGGTCATTATCAAACATGCTACAATAAAGCTTAAGTTTGCCTCCTAGTTCAAAAGATGCATGCTGCAAGCAAGTGCAAGTGGTGCAAAATTCTTATTCAAAGCAAGCTCTAAAACACAACCAAATCATACTCAAAACAAGTTACAGCAGTATCAAGAATGCTCCAAACATACTATCTGTTCTGCTAAGGGTTGGTAGCTGGCTGGGCAAGTAAAAAAATAAGAGTTTCACAACACATCTGCAACAATATATTTGGATGCAAGTTAACATTTTCTCACCAATTCTTGGATGTAGTGTCAGAGTTTCATATAAGATTTTTGTCATCTTAGACCTCATCAAAAACGTATGTAATATTTGATTTTATGATTGCATGCACTGCATGTGACATAATCAGTCATTGATATTCTTCCTGTCCTGATGGTGTGCCCCATGCAAGATGCAGAATTTTCACTCAATACAGTGGGGCATATGAGAAAACTCCAGAGACTCATTGCATCTTCAGTAGTAGCCAGTTTCACAAGGGGTTAAATACATTCTCTCAAATATGGTCAAGTTTGGTATTTACGTTAAATTGAAAATATCCACAAAACAAGAAACACTATCGTCAAAATCTCAAAGAAAGTGCATCAAATGTCTATTTGTAAATGCAAAGTGCCTCTATCTATTATCTATAGTTTAGATAAATTCGGCCATCTGCTGCCACCCACAGCTTCACAATTTGTATGGCTTTAGATGTAGCCAGATAGTGATGTTAAGACTGAGGGGTGTATCACTTGCAAAAAAGGCATATGGGATTATAAAACAATAGGATTTTGGGGAATTCTCTGGAGAACAAAAGGATTTTTGCCAGGGGTGTATTTTATTCTTCCAGGGTGATATATCCTTCCATCCAAAGCATTGCTAACTGCCTTGAAATTGTCGAACTTTTACCACTAATTTTTCCCAGTCTATCACTATAAACCAAATCTTGGTCAACCTGAATTTGTTATAATTCTTTGGTTACCCCATGGCCAAACAAACTTGAGGCTTTCAGAAAAAGTAAGTCTATTTAAAAGCACTTGATCAGTCTACTTCATATCTGCTGGTACATGATAGAAATAAATTTCTTAAAGCACAACAATGTCATAGGCTAGTCCAAGTCTAAGCTCTCCAAAATGTTCCTTTTAAAACAGCATTCTGGTGTCCATATCATGGATACTGTATCTTCAGTCCAGCTAGAAAGAAGTACATCAAAAGATATCATATTTGAAAAATTATAGTTGCTACAATATGTACCTTAATAGCTGGTTTTGATGTATCTCATATATCTTGATCAGAAGTGACTTTTCCCTGATCTAGGATTTCACTGTATGGTATCTCTGAGTAACTGAAAAGTTGCACTCTGATCTGCTTTCTGGAAGATCTTAATGTCTCTAGGGTGGAAGTACCAAATGAAATGCAACCTGTGCTCATTTTGTTTTAAAATACTTTTGCATGAAAATCCTTAGGGTGGTACTTGAAGAAATATATGTACCCCCTTCTTCTATGGAAGAGCAGCTCACCAAATTGGAGGCCATGGATTTTTCAGGATAAAATGTGTTTGAAAGATCCAGATTTCGTCTCTAAAAGTAAAAGAATGTCCAGTGTCTGTCGCAGGGGAGTACAGATGGAACCACCCTTCGGCAAGTACAAGTTTCTCTGTGGTGCAAGTACAGTTAGTCTTGCCTTCTCCAAAACTGTGTGTGACTTCAGACTCAATTTCCTTCACTCTGTTTGTTGGTCTTTGTTGCTTTTAGCAAAACATAGGTACAGAGCTTCTTGCAAAAAGCATTCACCCAACTGACCAAGCTGATCCAATGAATTTGACATCACATAGCCTAGGTAGGACTGGCAACTCGAACAACGACCGCATATCAAAGCACACACGAAAAAGCAAAATTAAATGAATACAGAAATTAACTTACCTTTTGCAACTTTTCAAGGGCGTCTATGGCAACTACTTGCCCCTTATTCCCACAGAAAAACTACAGTTCACTGCATAATCCATCTCATCCCAACTCCGTTCGAATTTCGATTGATTGATGGCGAAATCTCCTCCGCATTGGCTTCCTCATCGAAAACGAGGCAAAAATAGCGTTTTCAAAATAATGCTATTTGATTTTGAGTCGTAGTTATAGCGTCCGGCAGTCTTTCAATAGCGACAACTACGGCCATATCATCAGTCTATGGAAACTGCTTACTGGTATCATCTCTGAAGAGATTTATAATCATCTTGATAGTAATAACTTGCTACCTGAGGAGCAAAAGGGTTGTAGAAAGAGAAGCAGAGGAACAAAAGATCAACTTCTAATAGATAAAACAATCATAAAAAATTGTAAACGACGAAACTGTGGATTAGCAATGGGATGGATAGATTATAAAAAGGCATTTGACATGATTCCACATTCCTGGATCCTCAAATGTCTTGATATCTTTAAAGTGGCGGACAATATCAAAAGGTTGATGAGACAGTCAATGTTAGGCTGGGAGACAGAACTGACATCTGGTAATGAAATATTAGGAAGTGTTAAGATCAAACGAGGAATATTCCAAGGAGACAGTCTATCCCCTCTCTTATTTACAATAGCATTAATTCCCCTCTCGTTTGTGCTGCGAAAAGTCAACGCCGGGTACCAATTTAGCAGATCTTCTCCTGTAATTAATCATCTTCTTTTTATGGATGATTCAAAGTTATTTGGTAAAACAGAAAGTCAGCTTGATACACTTTTAAACACGGTACACGTATTCAGCCAAGATATTAAAATGGAATTCGGAATATCTAAATTTGGAATCTTATTGATGAAAAGAGGGAAATTGGCCAAAATAGACGGTATTACAGTACCAACAGGTGAAAAGATAGAGGAGATTGATAAAGATAAAGGTTACAAATACTTAGGGATTGTCGAAGCTGATGGTATTACATCATCTGAAATAAAAACCAACATCAAAAAAGAATATTTAAAACGATTGAAATTGATATTGAAGTCATCCGATATTGAAGTGCGGGGTGAGTGGCCGAGTGGCTTAAACAGTCTTCGTCAGGTGACTGAAGTTAAGCTTGGTCGAGTGAGGTCAGATTTCGGATGGGTGACCACTGAGGCCTGACCTCGCAACTCACCTCGCCGTCCTTCGGAAGGGACGTTAAACTAGGGGTCCCGTGCCTGGATGCGGCATGCACAGTGGGCCTAAATTAGCTTTCAGTAGCTAGAAATCCTGACAAGCCCACTCAAAACAAATTGAAAAACAAAACAAATTGAAAAACAAAATCCCTCAATAGCAGAAACACCATAAGTGCTATTAACTTGCGAGCAATTTCAGTCATAAGGTACTCTGCTGGAATAGTCAGCTGGAATGTTGATGAAATGAAAGAACTTGATAGAAAAACCAGAAAGATGTTAACACTCCATTACATGTTTGCAAAAAAGGGAGATGTTGATAGACTCTACGTGAGTAGAAAAGAAGGAGGGCGAGGTCTGATTAGTGTGGAAGATTGTATCTTAATGGAACGTAATAACATGTTTGTATACATCTCGAAGAGTACGGAGCCTTTTTTGAAGGAAGTTGCTAAAGAAGGAACAATTAAAGACGGAAGCCATAAGAATGAGGTTAAAAGATCAAGAAAAGAAAGTTTGATGGAAAAAAGTATGCATAGCGTCTTTTTTAACAAAACGGACTTCAGAGATACACGTAGCTGGGAATGGTTAAGAACTGGTGATCTAAAGAAAGCTACAGAGGGCACAATAATGGCAGCGCAAGAGCAGGCAATTAGAACACGTATGATAAGACACACCATAGATAAAGAAAATGTATCCCCCCTTTGCAGAATGTGTGGAGAATGGAATGAGACAGTGGCACATTTAGTATCAGAGTGTACAAAGCTAGCCCAAAAACAATACAAGGAATGGCGACACGATGCTATCTGTAGAGTTATCCACTGGCGAATGTGCATTGATTACGGACTAGACCACGCTGATAAATGGTATGATCACAGACCAGAAGCGGTGGTAGAAAATGAAGAGATAAAACTGTTGTGGGATATGCGAATACAGACGGATAAGATCCTTAAACATAATAAGCCAGACATTTTGCTGATGGAAAAGATTAAGAGAAAGGTCAAGATTATAGACATCGCATGCCCATTTGATACTCGAGTACTAGAAAAGGAGAATGAAAAAATAACAAACTACCAAGACCTACTTCATCAGACTTTCAACAACATTCAACAGGCAAACTTTTTTGCTCATTTTTTCGGCGAGGGACACCAGGGTACATTTTCGGTGGGTGTAAAAATTATAGATGGGGCTCACGACGTATTTTCGGTTAGACGAAAAGAGTTGTTTTGGCGATATAACTTGGGAACGTTTATACCAAATGGTTTAAATGAAAGGGCAGCGGATGTTGAGCTGGATATGTTTGCCTGTGGAATTTCCTAAGTCGTGTCGATGAATTGAATAGTTTTGTTATCAAGGACATCGGACGAGTGGGCGTGTACTCTGGTATGCTTCGTATACGTGGTGGCAAGGTGGAATCCCTTGGCAAGCAATCCTGGATTTAGCAATTTACGAGAAGCAAATCTTTTTTTTATCAAGCAAAACCCTAAACTAAATATACTATACATTATTTGTCCCAGCCACAGCGGGAAAAGACACGAGGTCACCTAGTTCCCACTGTAGATGGGACTTACAAATTAAGGCTCACAATGTCCAAAAAGAAAATCAACAAACAATCAAAACAACGAGAACAATAAAAAACAGACATAAAACAAAGACTAAACCAAAGAAAGAAAAGAGAAATAGAAGGAAGTTGCTGCTATAAAATTACTCGAAATGAGTTTCTAGCAAAATCTCTTAGATCGTTCAATGAAGGATATTGTTGCTTCGATAATGATTCTGTTCTCGACTACATTCAAATCAGAAGTTCCGTACAATAGTAGTAGTTAACACAAATATTTTGAATCCATACTTGTTATATCTAACCCAGGTACATCCGCTAGTTGACTGAAGAGATCCGTGCGCATCAAGTCAAACTGAGGGCAATGCAGGAGAAAATGCTCGCTATCTTCGTTTCCCGTACCACATACACAAAGAGGGCCTAAGCAGTCAAAGTTGTGTCGAAACCTATGCTCATTGAGTGGGCTGAATTTCACCCGCAATTTGGTCAGGTTCCTAATACCTGTCATGTTATAAACATTGTACACAGGTTTTTTAACTGGTCTGATAACTGCAAGTAATTTTCGTTTAAATTCCGCAAGAGTATTGGAGTCTTTGATATTTTGATCCAGCAAATTCCATTCAAAAAGGAAATTTTGGAAATAGGTACTTGCAAAACGCGCGGTTCTTCCAATTGGTTGGTATTCACGCTGACGTCGCAAGTTGTATGAAACATTGAGTTCAGCAGGAATTTCATCGAAGAGATACGCTGGCCTTCGTGCTTTTTTAAGATTGAAGAAATGACACATGCGCCTATACCACCTCTTCTGATAAAGACTCTCCCATCCCAGTTCCTCAAATAGCCTCTGCCTGCTTGTCCCCCTCCCAGCTCCCGTTACAGCTAGTGCTGCAGAATATTGTGTTCGCTCCAATCTCTTCGTTGTATCTAGCTTCATTTCTGGATCAGATTAATGATACACAACATCACCATAGTCTAGATGGGGTCTTACATACAGCTTGTACATTTGGTCCAACACGTGCCTTGAAACATACTTGGAAAGATACCAAACTAAACCGATACCCCTCCTTGCTTTAAGAATCGCCTCTTTAACGTGGCTTTGGAAGTTCAATTTGTCATCCAAGATCATTCATCCACATGAATAGAAAGCAGAGTATCACTGTCACCATGGTATTTATCTTATTAACGACCAAGAAGAGATTCAGTGGACTCTGAAGATTTAGGGCAAAACGAACTCTGAAAACGGCTTCGGGATGATTGACAGAAACGAGACAGCCAGCACCGAAATCGGAAGGGTTATTAACGAAGGTGCAATGGAATAGGACAACCAGGCAAAGGCATAGAGTGAACAGACAAGCAAGTCAATAAAAGAGAGGTTGCGGCGCACGTTTTTCAAAATCATGATGTTGTTTGACGCAATTCCTGCACGCCACTGCTCAGTTCCTATGGGCATTTGATGAGTGGAGAGATCTCTTCAGTCAGACGCGAAGGCACATGAGGTTTAGCATTGAAAGTGATGTTGCAGCGATTGAACGGGGGATGGGAGCAAAATAACTTACAGCAACTTTTAAAACATTGAGTAAAAATGAAAAGCTTTGAAAAAAGACAAAAAACGATATTTTTAGGAAAAGCAATTGTTGGCCTATTGAAGTCTTGCGTGAATTAAAGGTTATTTTGGAAAACGTCTGGTACTATTATTAGGTGCAGCGGGATTTGAAAATTTTCCCTTTTCTTTTCAATAAACGGTAGAGCTTCAAAAACAGTTCTCCTGAGGCTGACTTCCATTCAGCAGAACTCCCCGAGCGGAATGGATTTTACACACCAGAATGTCTGTCGCGCGCAGCATTCTATTCAAATTCAAAGCGACATTTTCCACGTAAACAAAAGATTTCCAGTCCGCTCGGAAAATTCGACGGAGCGGAGATCAGCCCCAAGACCTTTGAACAAACCTACACAACACACACATATAGAAGAAACATAACAAGGCCCCGTTTGCAACAAAGGCAACCGCAAGTGTGCAGTACCCCGATGAAATAAATATTTTGGCTCGGCAACAAATGATACGACAATAACACTTGCCCCTACACACTATTTCTATTTCTAATTCTTTATACACCGAGACCCTTCAGCAACAAATAACTTTAGCTAAAAAAAACATAAATCTAATTACAATCATTTTTAAAACAGAAAACAAACTACTGCTGATCTTCCAGGGGGCCGTGTTTGTATTGGTTTTCAGCTCATCAAATGACTTTTTAACTGTTTTTTGTATTGATACAAGGTAGGGAGCTCCCTAATATTCATAGGAATCTCGTTCCAAGCCTTTAGAGCTGTGTAAGAAAATCTCTTTTTAGAATATTCAAGATTATACTTTGGGATTTGAAGGTTCTCACAAAATCTAGTATTATAGTTAGAGTAATGAGATCTTCGTTGAAATTTATTCCAAAGGTTTTCTGGACATAGCCTGTTCATGATCTTATATGTCATGACTGATCGATCGAGCGTAATGAGTTGTTTAACTTGTAAAAAATTCTTCGACCAGTCATCCTTTATCCTGGCAGTGTCAATTATCGAAATGGCCCTGTCTTGAAAACGCTGTAATGATTCCATTTTGGAGTTGGATACACTACCTCATATAACATCAGCGTATCTTATATGACTCTCTACGAGCGCACGATAGACATTGCTTAATAGAGATTGCGAAACAATGTTTTTTAGGGTTTTTAAAGCAGCAAGGCTCCCGCGTACTTTCGCTTTGATAGCTACACACTACACACTATATGTCAGCCTACGCACAAACGCCCATCCCACAAGCAGAAAGGGTCCACGAAACAAAGAGCACAAGCCCGCCTTCTGGATTTCTAGAGGCTTAATTTATGCAGCATTTGTTTGGACGTCTTTCACAAGTAATTTGACAAGAGGATTAGAATAACAAATAGGATGGGCGTAACAAGCCTTTGCTCTTCTTCCCGCAGACCCCCTCCCCCCAGATCAATGGGCCCACACGCAAGACAACTATGTGCCGCCTCAATCACAAACGAAACCATCTATTTCATGCAACTAACCCAACCGTGGGTAAGACAAACAATCGTTCCCCAGCACGTAACTGCCACCCCAACTACGATTGGGAGGGGGTTGGTTGTGATAACATATAACGTTGAGAATTTTTACAGTGCTTGTCTGCATTTCATGAGAAACTAAAGGCGAAAGGAAAACAAGCTTTGACTGAAACCAAACTCACAGCCAAGTTTTTAAATGCCCCTCAGTATAGCACTATGGAAAGAAACAATGCTTTGTGAAGCTAGTCAGGGTGACAATGCCATGATAGAGAACGACTCCGCCCCAACCCAAATAATCCTATTACATCACATTTACTGTTCAGTTAATACTCTCCATTCCGCTTTTATACCAAACATTGGCTTTTGGAGATATTTTTATATCACTAATTCGAAAACCTTACGAGATTTTCAGCACAAACAAGGATTCTTACGGATTGTGGTAGGTTTTTCATGAAAATAGAAGGATTTTTGCAAAAGGTGCATGACATTTTTCTTCTTGTTTGATGTTTTTGTTATTTTTGTGAAGCACCCCCTCGTATTCATGTGATCAGAATGATCAGGGGCTCTCAGGTTGTTTAGGCCCAAAATGCGAGAGTCTGTTATTTTGCTCGGTCTTTCAAAGACAGAATTCTTAGGCCAATGAAAGACATTCGTAAAACTGGACATCAAGCTTCTATCACACAAAAGCCCGAACGAACAAAATGACGTTACATACATCTACTATCAACCATAAAGATAAATGGGGAATGGAGATGTATCCTGTGGCGTAAGGAATGTCCTCAAGTGCTTTTGAAAACGAGCTCCTACGCGTCGGAGTCGTAACTGAAACACGGGGGGCTCCTAAACGATCCACGCAAGCGACGCAGACAGGAGCGAGCCCGGCCTCAGTGAAATTTCCATAGACTGTAGTTTTGAAACCCAACTCCCACCGATCCAGGCAAACGACCCAGACAGAAGTTGAGCAACTTGGAAAAAGGAAATAGTGAATTTTTCCTAGCCTGTACTATTTAAAGCCTAACTCCTACCGATCCAGGCAAGCGACCCAGACAGGAGTTAGGTAAGTATCGGGAAATTGCGAAGCTACATTTTTCAAATCTGGAGTTTAGTCTATTGAATATACTGTGACATTTAGAGAGTCTATAGGAAAGGTGTGCTGCGAAGGACACTTACGCCACAAAATGAAAGCATCTCAAGCTACATATCATTTATGTAGAAACGATTTATAATAAACGCTAATGTAGAATCATCGCTACTGAAACGTAAAATGTCACAGTGTCCATTAAATGAAAAAGTTTCTTTCTGAGTCAGCAGGTGAAGCCTGACTATTTAACAATACGCAATAATTATAGTGCATCCTGAAGAGTGAGTGTGACCGATATATCGATTCAGGCGGATTTGGGTAACTTCTACTTGGTAAGCTTTCTGGGAGGGTTTGGGTGGGACTTCGAAAATTTCTTACTGCCTTCGTGTACGTTGTAAGAGAACGAGATGGGGCTGGTTGTTTTCATGCGATCATATCGCTTACTCTCGCTTCCCCTGATTGGGTGAAGACATACAATGACTTTGTGTGTTATTGGCCGACTAAAGTCACGTTGGTAAGAAAATTGATCCCATTGGCTGTCTCGCATCCTATTTTGGCGCGGTAAGGTCACCTGACTTTCTTGGCAGTACTTTCCCACGGCATTTTTCCTAGCTGTCGTTATAAATAACATATGCAATTAACGCTTCTAATGTCACTTGTATCGTTTATAATCCGCGCTTTGAAAGACCGTTACCTAATGCCCTTGTTCTCCTAGCTACACAAAATTGCACATCGTTTATTCGCAGGAGACCGCGTTAATTGCCCCGACCAAACCGCTCTTGGGTTGTTAGCCATTCGCTAGTTGTGTGTTGATTTGGTCCTATAATCCCCATTGAGAGTGATCTCAGTTTCCTTAGTCTTTCCTCGGGGAATTCCTAATATTTGGCGAAAAGAGATGGTCTGTAGATTGCAGATCTCTGTTAAGTTCCCCGCAGTGAGGGTCTGGGTAAGAGCTTCAGGTCTTTTAGGTTTCCAACTCACTCTAATGCGAGAGGTGCGGAACGAGGTTTCTAATGCCTTACACAGTGGCTGCAGGAGACTATTAACCGCATTTGATGAAGTTTCATCAAATTTTGAACTAACAATTCTTGCCGCTTGTCTACTGAGTCAAAGAAAATGAAATTTCCATTTTTCAATTTTGCTGCCAAGTAGTAATTTATGTCCGCAAAGACAAAGTCCACTACAGGGTTGTTTTTGCAAGCAAATCTTGAACTAAATCAAGTCCAAGCAAATCTTTGGAGGGTATTTAAGTATTAGGCCTTCTGGGATTCAGCTGATGCTAAAAGAAGAGTTAAGCATCGTGCGAATCCTGCGGAGGGTCATTTGGGGGTGGCAGGATGGAACCCTTTGTCGAATCATCTTGGATTGAGCAATTTATGAAAAGCAGATCCCTGGAGGCATTTTGGAGTTTCTCTCTTGTTCAGTGTCCAGGTTTTAGCAACGTGGATTCTGGTCCCTTGTCGATTGGTGAAACGGTCTAAGCTTTGTGCAAACAACCTTTAACAAACATCATAATTTTTCTTTTAAATTGTCGTGCATTTTCAATTTAAGATGTACTAAACGTTTTAGTAAACATTCTGTTTTCATGTAATACCTTGGAGATTACTTATACAATGTTTATGTTAATATGTTTTTAGCTATAAATACTTGGCTGATTCTGGTTGTAAAGCACTGAGGAAGATTTTAGATCGAAACGTTTGGAATTTTAGCAGTCTCGTTTTTTCTTTTCTTTTTTCTGTTAAATTTTGACGAGGTTTTAGTTTATTTATCATTACTATTATTATTACTATTATTAAAACAACACAACTGTTCTATGTCATACGTTTCGATGTAAAATCTTCTTCAGATGTAAAATCTTCTTCACTGAAGAAGATTTTACATCGAAACGTATGACATAGAACAGTTGTGTTGTTTTAATTTTCTTTCTGTTTTATTTTGGTGATGGTTTGAGTTTGATATTATTATTATTATTATTATTGTTATTATTATCATTATTGTTATTATCATTATTATTATTATTATTATCATCATTATCATTATTATTATTATGCTGCTTTTACACGGTATTGATCTAACAACTGGCCAATTGTCTGAATTATGTCTCTCATCGAACCACTACCCGTGGTCTAGGATGGGAAGCATTTTTGTCCTTTTTCTGTCCTTCTGTCCTTTTGTGCAGTACTCCTTTGCTCTTTACTTTGTATCGAGAACCTTCCGGATGATTCGCGCCGTCCCAAGAAGACACGTTTTTTGAAGAGCATCAACCCCCAGATGCAGGTCTACCTTGTCAAGGTTTTTTCTTAAATTATTAGTCACAGTTCCCAAAGCCCCTATGACGATTGGTAGGATCATGACTTTATCTACTTCTTTGTTCCAACATTTCAAAATTTCGTATTTCAAGTCATTGTAATATTCTATCTTTTTGTGCTCTTTTTTCTTGATTCTGGTGTCAAACGGTCATGCAACGTCAATTACGAGGCACAACTTCTGTTTCTTATTTGATTTGTTGATTTGTTGGTTGATTTGTGGTTGAACAGATGAATATAAGGCTATCGCTGTTATAAGAAACAACGGTTCTTGGCCTGCAACCGTAATTGCCCGTTCTACTGTTTCACAGAACGAAAATTATTTCAAGTATTCTCCGAAATGTGCAATTCGTAGTGAGTTCATACCATCAGAAAATCGTTATTTTGATCGAGCTTTGGCTCGCTCCTTGGTAAATCAATCAGATCTATTTGATGTGGAAGAAATCGCAGAAATTGTAAAGCAATGCCCAAGAGGGAAAACATGCGGTATCGATGGAGTGTATTACGAAGATCTTCGAGAGTGTAATCGTGATGAAGAAATTGTGAATATTATGAATGTTTGTTTGGTTAATCAACGTGTCTCTGCATTTTGGAAACATTGTGTGATAAGTAGGATACCCAAGAAGAATTTTAACCCCGATGACCTTTCGACCCTCCGGGATATATCATTGTTGCCAATGTCGTACAAGGTATTTTCAAAAGCTTTGTGTAGCAGGTTGCTTCCTTTTGTCTCAGATAAAGGAGCTTTTTGGCAACGTGCATTCCTCAGCAAGCGTGACAGGCAAGATTTGATTCTCACAATTAAAACAGCATTTGATGATTTTCGCCATAAGAGCTCGAAAATGGTGTCAGTATTTATTTATTTTGCAGATGCTTTCGGCAGCGTGGAGCAAGGGTTCATCTTTGAAACACTTAAGTCATTCGGCATACCCTTGATTTATTGTGCATTGATTGAGGACATTTATTGTTATTCGTCCTTCTCAGTGATTTGTGGATGTGAACTCAGTGAACTGTTTTATATAATACGTGGTACCAAAACTGGGGACCCTCTTAGTGCCCTCATTTTCATTCTGGTGATTGATGTTGTATGTCGGCCTATGTATGGAAGAGCTTTAGATGAAATGAACATTTTGAACGATGAGATCGTTAATCCATTACCGGTTCAGGCATTTGCAGACGATATTAACACTACCCATCATGACGCTAAGCTTATTCAAAAGATGTTCGATGTCAGCGAAGAAGTTAGTATTCAGTCAGGACTCGAAGTTAAACCTGAGAAATGTGCTGTACTCTACGCACGACGCTCTGGAAATAATTGGTACAAAGGAAAAAATGACGTCACTCCGTCCATTACTGTTCAGGGGAATGTTCTAGAGACATATGGTCGAAGCTATTTATACAAGTATTTAGGAAAATCTCTGTCGTTGTCAGGTGAAGACAGTGCTCAAGTTGAAGAATTTATTGAAACTTATCGCGATTTGGTGAAGAAAATCTTGGATTCCAGTTTACCTTTGGCACTTAAAGCAAGCGCATTAAATAACATGGCCCAAGCCAAAATCCTCCATCATTTTTATAATACACGATTAACGGAAGAACAACTGGATGATATCGACAAGTCAGTTACTACGACTGTGAGAGAAATGTATGGATTATACACCACTACAACCAATCTTGTGATTTACTTACCGCGGGAGTATGATGGTATTGGAGTGAAAAGAGTTTCCGATGTTTATCGGACTACAAGACTGGCATTTTTAGTCAAGATGCTGAATCATGATGTGCCACAGTTCAGAAATATGGCTCGTGAGTCTTTAAGGTTGGATGTGGTCAAAAGGGGAGTGCCGCTGTCAGAGAATAGTAATAACTTTCTTGGTTATGATTTGAATTCTAATGGCTTTTTGAATACGAAAACGCGATTCGGGTGCCAGTCAGACTGGCCAG
This sequence comes from Aurelia sp. 4 Dawson et al 2005, assembly GCA_964019985.1. NCBI lineage: Eukaryota > Metazoa > Cnidaria > Scyphozoa > Semaeostomeae > Ulmaridae > Aurelia > Aurelia sp. 4 Dawson et al 2005. The sequence continues at coordinate 11,606,220 of OZ026500.1, read as the reverse complement.
ACATGCTACGATATTCTCGTAAGTTGGGTGTTAAAATGATTTTTAGAAACGGAAAAGCAGAAGTAACTTACAAATATTTAATTTTGGACGAAACCCCTACACTGCAGAAAAGACTGTTTCGCATCACGATAGATAGTGATCTTCAAAAGAATAAAGAACCTAGCATTCAAGGTCCTTTTCTTGGACTAACTGATATTCAGATAAAAGCGTCACATTCTATATTTTACAACTGGAACATAAGTGATGATTTGGTCCGTTTTGCTATCAAAGCGCGTTTAAGCTTACTCCCAACAAACTTCACAACCCATATTTGGAACAGGACAAATGATCCGTGTTGCCCGTTTTGCTTTGGTCACACAGAGAGTATTGCTCACTTGTTTAATGGATGCAAGGAATTTCATAATTTCTACAGTCGCCGCCACGATCGGATTGTTAGGAAACATTTCAATGAAATAAAGTTGATATCATGTTCGGGGAAGAAAGTTTATACAAACAAGTTACTAGAAACTTTGTTGCCGGAATATCGAGAAGAGCTGACCTTGCTTCAACATCGGAAACTGGGTATTGTCATAATTGATGAGACTTCGCGAGTTATCATCATAGCAGAAGTTACAGTGTGTTTTGATGTCTACTTCGAATTCTCGTTTCCAGTCAAGTGTGATCGCTACCAGGAACTATGTGACTTTCTTCGTGAAAATGGTTGGAAACCTTCTCTTCATGTTCTGTGTTTTGGTGCGCTTGGCTGTATCAAAGATGACGTTTATGAAAGAGCCAAGGAATTGTTAGCTTGGTACTCGATTTCTAATATCATTGGAGTGAATTATATCTGGAGGCACAGGGTGAAAAAATTAGATCACTGATTCTTTCCATTATATCTTTCGCTTTCATTTTTGGTCTGCTGTTGATTACACCTGGTTGTTGTTTACATCAAGATTGATCCTTTTCATCCTTGATACTCAGTGATAAATTTATTCACCGTTTGTGCCATAGCGTTTATGAACTGTAACTGTAAAACCAGCAAACATTCTGTGTATTAACTAAGCAGTAGGTCTCGCCATTTGCTTGGGTGCGGAATAATTTAGGATCGTATGCTGCTTTTACCATGGGCGGTAGGAGACTACTGTATTAGCCTAAAAGTACCTAAATCGCCTCATAAAGAAATATATTCATTCAAACTTACGATGCTGTGGTCGTTTCTTTCTTTTTCATTGTCTTCTGCCGAATATTTCCACCTATGCAGTATGCACACCACAACGGTGGTCATGTGGGCACCAGCGCCATGTTGCATTGATTCTACGCATGCGCATAGCGTCAGGGGGATTCGCAATCCCATCTCGTTTTGGCGTTTGGGGACTTCCCAGAACAACCAGAACCTCATATCGAGGCACAGTGTTGAATCAATGCAATATGGCGCTGGCGCCCACTAGGCCACACAGTTGTGGTGTGCATACTGTATTGGGGGAAATATTTGGCAGAAGACAATGAAGAAGAAAGAGACAACCACAGCATCGTAAATTTGAATGAATATATTTCTTTATGAGGCGATTTAGGCACTTTTAGGATAATACAGTAGTCTCCTACCGCCCATGCCATAACAGCTTGACTTGATCGTTTTCAAGGACTTTCATCTTTGTTTCCACAAAATGCTCAAAGTATTTCTCCGTGCATGCAAAGCCAAATTTCTTGCAATAGTTCCAATGGATTATTGCGGCAATTCTATCATGTCTGCACTTCTTGTAATCATTTTGAGCTAACTGTAAGCATTCAGATACAATGTGTGCTACAGTCTCTTCTCGTTCATCGCACATTCTGCATTTGGCTGAACAGTCTTGTTTATCTATCATTTTCTTGATCCAGTTTACCCTTAATGCCTGTTCCTGTGCTGCTAGTATTAACCCTTCTGTCTCTTTCTTTAATACCCCATTCTGTAACCACAGCCAGCTATCCTTTATTATTATTATTACTATTATTACTATTATTATTATTATTATTATTATTATTATTATTATTATTATTATTATTATTATTATTATTATTATTATTATTATTATTATTATTATTATCAGTAGTAGTATTATTATTATTATTATTATTATTATTATTATTATTATTATTATTATTATTATTATTATTATTATTATTATCATTTATTATTAATATGAATGCTACGCACAAATGAATTACATTTGGAATTAACATCCATGATATCGGGTCACATCTAGTTTCCTTAGGTATCAAGAACCTGTCTGATGATGCTCGCCGTGCCAAGAAGGGTTGACTTCTGGATTAACTCGATCCTTGTTGTTACACGTATGTCCTTCAAGTACTGTTCAAGTCTGTCTGTAACCGTGCCAAGGGCACCAATCACAATTGGGATGACCTTGGTTGATACATTCCAAATCTTTCTGATTTCTCTAGCTAGATCTTGGTACTTTACGATCTTTTCCTGCTCCTTGTTTCGTATGTTCACATCAACTGGTATGGCTATGTCCAAAATGATCGTTTCATTCGAATTTTTATCCACTATCACAATGTCTGGCCTTCTCGCATGTATCTCAACATCCGTCTGTATTGTAAAATCCCATAATACTTTGAATTGTTAATTTTCAACAACTCTCTCAAGTTGATGTTGGTACCACTTATCACTAATTTTAAATCCTCGCTGACGTAAAATATCCCAGTGAAGTGCTCTGGCTACGCAGTCATGCCGGCGCTTGTATTCCTTTTGTGCAAGATTGCTACATTCGCTTACAATGTGATGAATCTTTTCTTCCTTTTCATTGCACATCCTGCATTTTGCATCTTCTCTGCTTTTATCAATTCTTGCTTTTATGGCATTCGTTCTAAGGGACTGTGACTGTGCAGCCATTATCATTCCTTCGGTTTCTTTCTTCAGTTCTACCCTTTGTAGCCACGTCCACGACTCCTTTGCTCCTACTTCTTCTTCTTCTTCTTCTTCTTCTTCTTCTTATTATTATTATTATTATTATTATTATTATTATTATTATTATTATTATTATTATTATTATTATTATTATTATTATTATTATTATTATTATTATTATTATTATTATTATTATTATTATTATTACAATGTCTCTTAAAGTCTTTGTTTTTCTTCTTGTAGATCCAGATCTTATCCATAGTTCTTAGGACATACAAGGTCTCATAGGTCAATTGACAGAACTTTTCTGAGAATATGAGCAATGCCAAGCAATGTGATCTTTTGAAGTTCATCTAAGCTTATTTTGCCCGGTATCTTTTCAATGTTTGATCTCATTCCTTTCTTTATAACTCCAAGTGCACCTATAACAACAGGAATTATAATTTTTTTTATTTTCCACATTTTACTTATTTCAATTTCTAGGTCTTTGTATTTTGAAAACTTTTCGACTTCTTCTATCGATACATTTCTGTCCGATGGTATCGTCATATCAATCAATTGACACATATTGTTGATGTGGTCATTGATAATGATGTCCGGTTTATTGGCCTCGATTTCTTTATCTGTGTGCACTTGCATATCCCATATCAAGGTAACTTGACCGTTACTGATGACGGTTTCTGGGTTGTGATTATACCATTTATCCGCTAAAGGTAGACTAAATGCCTTACAAATCTTCCAGTGCATGCATGATGCCGCTTGTTCATGCCTCTGCATGAATTCTGATTTCGCTAACACTGGGCATCCACTTACAATGTGATCAATGGTTTCATTATACAAACTGAACAGCCCACATTTGGGGTTCGCTCCATTTTCTATTATTTCACTTTGATATTGTTTCGTCATTAAACTTTGGTCGTGTGCCGCTATGATTAGGCCTTCTGTTTCTGAATTTAGTCCTGAGCTTTTCAACCACTTATGTGTTTCCGTTTCATCAATGTCTGGTCTCTTCACTCTTTTCAGCTACTGACCGTGCAACGGTTTCTGTTCCCATCTTATTCGTATCTGTTCCTTTTCCTTGTTTTTTTACTAGGTTTGATTGATTTGATTTGATTTATTTTAGGAGGGTTGCCCTTCGGTAAAAACCGTTTTTCAAGGGGCCCTCCGATAAAAACTGTTACTATACAAAAATACCAAAATAAATTACCTTAACCCTAATTACAATAAAAACCATAATATTAAAAACCTATTTACAAGAATTGATTATATATATACATATTAGAAATAAAAACAAGAAAGAATAACAAATCCTAAGTCTCTGACAGGGGCAGAACCCGCAGCGCCAGCACCGGCAGCCCCCCGGCGACACGATAACCCGGAGCGAACAGAGATCGAAACCATGACCGCCATTCGCCCCAAGCCGGCCCGCCACCCAAGGACAACCAGCGCCACCGCCGCAGACCCCACCCCTGTAGTTATCTAAATAGATGCTTTGAAGCTATTCAGAGAGGATGCCTGCTTTGACTCAGCTGAAAGGCTATTCCACAATTTTGCACCCCTAAAAGAGAAACATTTCTGCCCATTTGCAGATGTTTTCTTTGGTAACCTCAGGTCAGTCTCGGTATTTCGAAGGCAACGGGTGGAGCATTGTGAATTTCTTTTGAAAAGGCTACTCAAGTATTGCGGAGCCAGGTCATTGAGTGACTTGAAGACCATTGTTTTTGACTCATTACTGATGAGTTGTTCAATGGTCTTCCAGCCCAGCCTTTCGATAAGTGGCCTGCTTGGGGAGTCAAAGCTGCTATTCGTAACAATCCTGGCAGCTCGGTTTTGAAGCTTCTGTAGCTGCTTGATTTCACTAGAACCACAACAACCCCAAACAGAACAACAGTACCGAAAGTGTGGCTCAACAATTCCTGTGTAAAGGTTCTCAAGAGTTACCCCTGGTAGAAACTTCTTGGCATGCTTTAAAAGGCCGATGGCCCTTGAGACCTTGGCAGAGATAGCCTTTATTTGCTCTTTCCAATCTAAAGAGAAATCAATTTGGACACCAAGGTATTTTGTTTTTTGAACAACGTCAAGCTCATTGTCACGTATGTTCAATTCCAAATTCTGATTTGTACTTTTGAGAACGTTACGTTTTTGCCTGGTAGTAATAAGCATGGCGTGTGTTTTTGCAAGATTCAAAGAAAGTTTATTGCCTTGAAGCCATGTATCCAATCGCCTAAGATCATTGTTAATAGCACCATTCAGCTGAGTCATATTCAATGCCTGGTGACACAAACTGGTGTCGCCAGCATACATGGACACAGTTGAACCCTGGACGGCCAGTGGAAGGTCATTGATATAGATGAGGAAGAGAAGAGGGCTGAGACATGAGCCTTGTGGCACACCGACTTCTACATCCCCTATGTCTGATGCAACACCATTAACCCTGCAGAATTGTTTACGGTTGGATAGGTAAGACCTAAACCAAGACAGCTCTCGCTGCTGAACACCATAAATTTGAAGTTTTGCACAGAGGATGTCGTGATCAACAGTATCAAAAGCCTTTTTCAAATCAATGAATACTAGTCCCACAAGCCGTCCAAGGTCCAAGCAACTGTACCAGTCGTCAGTATTTTTGAGCAAACACGTAAGTGTAGAATGAAGCCTCAGAAACCCAGATTGATCAGGGGAGAAGAGACCATTTTCTTTCATATACTGATACAGCTGGTCAAAAACAAGTTTTTCAAAGAGCCTTGAGATAACGGGTAAGACTGATATCGGACGGTAGTTTGATTTTTCAGTCTTGTCACCATCTTTGAAAATCGGAGTAACTCTAGCTACTTTCCATGAATACGGGAACTGGCTAGTTTCAATGGAAGTGTTAAACAAGAAAGCAAGAGAGTTTTCAATGAAGGGTAAGGCAAGCTTCAGAAAGTAGCTAGAGATATTGTCAATCCCAAAGCTCTTTGCAGTTTTAATCTTGGCAAATGCAGCCCTGATCTCTTTAACTTCAATGGTCTTGAAGTCAAACTTAGCATTATTTGCATTGACTTCATATTCACCCGTAAGAAGAGGGTTGGGGACAGGATCAATTTTGTCTGCTAGTTCCTTGCCTATAGAGCAAAAGAAATTGTTCATAGCATCTGAAATGCCTTTTTTATGAACAGTTTCATTGCCAGCCACTTTGAGACACCTGATGTTACTGGACTTTGATCTCTTATTGAGAAGTTCATTAACTGCCTTCCAAGGTTCTTTCATGTTGCCTTGGCATGTAGAGATCTTATCAGTGAAATATTGCTTCTTCAACTGAATATTCCTAGAGTTGACCTTGTTGCGGACCTGCCTATATGAATCCATAAGAAATTGAGATTTTCTTTTGGAAGCCGCCTTTCTTAACTTATTCCTAGTCTGCATTAGGTCCCTAAGGTCTTTATCTATCCATGGGCAGTATTTCTCTGAAACACGCATTTCAGTTATTGGAGCATGTTTGTCTATGATCAAGGAAAATAGGTTCGACCAATTATTGACAAGAGTATTGATGTCATCTGTTTCAGTAAGCATTTGCTCCCAGCATATGCCAGAGACATCTGCCAAAAATGCATCCTCATTGAAATTTTTCATTTTGCGGGTTTTGATCACTTTATGGTCTTTTTCTACTGCACCATTGAATTTACGAATGCAGTAAACCATATAATGATCACTCATGGCAACTTCATGTACCCCTGATTTTACAATGTTTCCGGCACATGTTGTAGCAATATGATCAATAATAGAGGAAGTTGTTAGAGTGACCCTAGTTGGCTCCTCAACAAGCTGTTTGAAGCTGAACAACTCATAGAGATCAAGCATGTGCTTTGAGTTGTTGTCTATAGGCTGTTCAGCTTGTTTTGGAGTGAGATCACAGTTTGTGTCTCCTAGGAGGATTATTTCTTTACCCTCTTTGTCCAAGAAAGAAAGAACCTTTTCCAGCTTATCAAAAGAGGCAACAGGGTCACTTGGTGGTCTGTACCAGGCAAGAACGAGAAAGGACTTACTTTTAGGAGGTTCCACTTCAATGCATATGATTTCTAAGTCATCAACTGGAACATCAGAACGAGGTTTGTATTTGATAGAGTCTCTAATATAGATAGAAACTCCACCACCATTGCAAGTCCTTTCCAGGCGTTCTTGCTGGTAGCCTGCAATGCTAGTCAACTCTTTTGGGTAATTAGGATCAAGCTTAGTCTCATTCAAGGCAAGAATATGTATCCCTAAATTATTTATCAGTAACTCACTCCTTCACTTTTTTGGCTTTCTTTGTGACACTATCGGTTTCCTTGTCTTCTGCTTGGTCGATTCCTAGCTCTTGACGAAATTTAGCAGCTTCCTTCGTAACAGAATACAACTTCTTTTTCTTCTCGTGCTCTAAGACCAGTTTCATCATTCTGTCCTCGCTTTCTCTCAAGTATGTTTCGAGACCAGTAGTTGTTATCTTGTAAGTCAACTCTATTTGTATCAGTCCTCTCCCTCCTTCGTTTCTTGGTAGGTAAAGTCGATCTACGTCTGTTTTCGGGTGGTGCATTCCATACATTGTTAAAAATTTCCTTGTCTTAGTGTCTAGCTTCTTGATATCATTAATTTGCCAATTGACTATATTCATACTATATGTGATTACGGGGATCGCAAGCGAGTTGATGGCTGCAATACGATTGACTGCATTGACTTCACTCTTGAGTATCAGCCTAACTCTCCTATAATACTCCTTTCTTATCTTTTCTCTCATCTTTGCATGTTGGATACCTGCAGCTTCATTGACTCCCAGGTATTTATACCTAGGAATCAATGAAGCTATCCTCCTGTTGCAGCTCTTTGATGACTGTTTCTTCGTCAAGAATGATTGATATCGTTTCGGTCAATTTACCTCGCTTGAATTCTGCTGTTGCACATTTATCTAGCCCGAATTTCATATTGATGTCATCACTGAATCTTTTAACTGTTTGAAGTAAGCGTTCTCGTTGTTGGTTGTCTCTGCCAAATGTCTTCAAATCGTCCATGTAGAAGAGATGGTTGAGCTTTTTTCCTCGGATACCATATCCGCAGTTGGTGTCATTGAGCAAGTTGGTTAGGGGGGCCAGTGCCAAGCAAAAAAGAAGAGGGGATAATGAGTCGCCTTGAAATATGCCACTCTTTATTTCTATCAGTCGAGACGTCAGGGTGCCAGTAGCATGTCTTAGAACCAATGTTGTTTTCCAATTCTGCATGTTCACTTTCATAAAGTTAACGATCTCTGGAGATACTTTGCAAAGATCCAATGTCTATAATCCAACTGTGTGGCACACTGTCGAATGCCTTCCTGTAGTCAATCCATGATGTTGTCAGATTCTTCTTTCTTGTTTTGCAGTCCTCCATTACCATTTTATTCACTAGAAGCTGATCTTTTCAACCATATGAGCATCTCTTGCACCCTTTTTGCTCATTGGGCAGTAATTCATTTTCCTCTAGGTGAAGGTATGTTCTATCTGTAATGATTGAGGTTAACGCTTTGTACATGGTTGGCAAGCAAGTTATTGGTCGATAGTTTTTAGCCTCATTTGTATCATTAGATTTAGGAATCACAAATGTTAATCGTTGTGTTAGCCATTCTGGGCAGCTATTTGGTTCTTTGATCATGATGGTATATTCTCTTCCCATGTCCGAGTGCACCTCCTCGATGTTCTTAAGCCAGAAATTTGGAATCTTATCTATCCCTGGCGATATCCAGTTGTTTGTATTTTTTATTGCCACATGTATATAATCAGTTGTGATATCTTTCATTTCTTGGCGCTGCTGGTCTTTGTACTTTTCTTCCTGTTCCTTAATCCATTCGGCTACTTCATTATGGCTTTCTTCATTTTCCCATATTCTTGACCAAAAATCTTCAATTTTAACAAATGTAGGTGGATCATTTACATCGATTTGCTTCTTGCCAAGTTCCCTATAAAACTGCTTAGCATTATCCTTAAACAGCTTGTTTTGCCGGAATTGCTTCCCTCTCTTTTCGTACCGCCTTATCCTTTGGCTTTTGGCCGCGATTTGTTTTTTATCTCTTCTATGATTCCTGGTACGTCTGCTTCATTCTTACACTTAAGTTGATTCAGCACTCGTGTAATCTTTCTTTGTGATACCATACCACCTTGTACTTTCTCGGTTAAAATTGACAGCTTCTTCCTTAGGCACTCTATGTCCTTGCTAATCCTTTCCTTCGACGCAGGTTGCTTATGCTTTCGCTCTTTTTTTATTCCGTATCGTTACTCCAAGTTCTTCTGTGATCGCTGATGCCGTAGCGTATATCATTTGGTTAATTTCAGTTATCTTAAGCGGCTCCACGGTCTCTGCCTTCAACTTTTTGATTGCAATATTTCCCTTGTGTTTATTTTTATTATCATTATTATTATTATTATTATTATTATTATTATTATTATTGTTGTTGTTGTTGTTATTATTATTATTATCATCATCATCATTATTATTATTATTATTATTATTATTATTATTATTATTATTATTATTATTATTATTATTATTATTATTATTATTATTATTATTATTATTATTAAAAAAACTATTAAAAAAACTGAGGAAGAAACTGGTAAACTGAGGAAGATTTTAAATCGAAACGTTTTTAGCAAAATTGCAGTTGTGTTTCTTTATTTTAGTTTTCTGTTATTTTTAGATGGTGCTTTTTGTTTCTTCATTATTATTATTATTAATATTATTGTTATTATTTTACTACCTTTAGAAGAACTTCATTTTCCACTCCACCAATCTAAAGACTTTGATCAAACTTTTTACCAAACACACGATATGCTCACGGACACGCATGCCTAATTTGAAGTCGAAAGCTTAAGCTTGGCCACTTTTTCTGCAATAAAATTCTAAAGTTTAGTAGGGTAAGGTGGAGTAATTTGGGTCTACGAGGTAATTTGGGTCTATTTGCTTTTTCGCTTTTAAAGCGATCGTAAGTTGAAAATTTCGAGTCATGATTCCATGGGTGTCGAAATCTATACTTTCAGGAGTTATTTAAGTGGTGTGGAAAAATTATTTGATAATTTCTAGTGCTTCAGTTTCCTGATTTTCACCGGCCTAAGCTTTTATCATGATCTGACAGCGTAGAAAACTTTCGATTTATGCCGACTTGCAACTAATTTTCATCAACAAATCATCATCAATCGCATGTTCAGTCATTTGGAAAGGTGCTAAAAGTTTTTCGGAATTTTTTTGCGTTTCGGTAGATTTTATTTCGATTATTTTGCAAGGTGGGGTGATTAGGGTCTATTGGGATTTCATAGCATTTTGATAGGAGTCGCGTTGTGCAAGAATTGGCAATGGCTCCCGAATCAAAACAAACATTGAGATAATACTGCAAGCAAATGGATGATACATCGAAAACAGCATAAGGTACACGCTTTTGTTCATTCTTTAGTGGTTTCAGAACAAGACACAAGGATTCACTTCTTTTAAATGTCATTTTGAGAGAAACTTTGTTTACATTTCCATCTTCAAGAATGGGCCTAAGTATGCACCGATGGTGGTACGATTTATTTTCAATTTTCTCTGGGCAAGTTTTCAAGTTTTTGGCTGCGAAACTCTGTAAATCCAATCACATTTATCCATGAAAGCATGCTAAATTTTTATTTCTGTGAATTTACGATACTCAAGACGAAATAGATACTGTTTTCCTCAAACAGACCCAAATTTCCCGCCGACCGGTTGAAATTACAGCTAAAAGTGAGGAAAGTAAGAAATTCTAAAAAAATATTCAGACTTCAAGTTAAAGAACGGGAACAAGATTCCAAGAACGAAAAAAGATTCAATGTTGGTAAAACGAAAAAAGATCTTCAATATTTCCTACGTAATTGCGAGGATACACTATTTATTTCGAAAAATGCCCAATTTAGACCCAAATTACCCCACCTTACCCTAGCCTTCTCGACAACAAACGCAAGAAAAGTTGGTCACTCGATTACGATAGACCTAATTGGCTAAGGTTTGTTGTACCCATTTCAAGTCATATGACCTTGCTCAATGGGAAGTTTCGGTACTATGCTACTTTTTGCGTTCATGGTAAAATTTTGCATGGCATGAAATTTGTCGGAGAAATCAAAAGATGTTTTATCAAGAGATTGATCACATTACTTGAAATTGGTATAACAAACCTTAGCCAATTTTGTCTATTGGCAACTGCGAAAGAATCAGTGAAGAGCTTGCAATCACATGTGAAAAACAAGTCGGCAGTCTTTCGAGACTTACAGTGCCAATCTATCTTTTTTCATACAAATCTTTTGTGCTTGCACGAGCTATGGAATATCTTTTTTTTTGAGTCGCAAGGCGCAGAAAAAGTCAGAGGTCTGCAAAACAGTGTAACGTCCAGTTTCGTGAGTTTCAGAGAGCCGCCCTACAAAGGATTTTGTGAGAAGATGATGCTTTAATATGAAAGTTCACGGGACCTACTCCCAGGAGACGTCCTGCCAACATGGATGAAATCGGCGAAGGGAACTGGACTGAGAAAAAGGCAACTCAAATCCGAGCCGATGTCGCCTCCCGTCTTTAAAACTTTAACTTGATTAAGAGACGCAATTTGGAAAGGAGGCGTTCGATTGTTCGTAAGATTTTAGTCCCTGTTTAGAATCCATTTGGTCTTGAGTCCTTCGTATGAGTGCAATTAAAACATCAGATTATAAATGTTGAACGAATACAAGGAATCACGTCGTCAGTCTATATGAAACAAACAACTTTGTGGCAAGCGTTTGCGTTTATTTCGTCACCGCTTCAACAAGTAATATCTATCGATACAAGTATTTCTTTCTCTAAGAAACTGCGAATTTTGGCCAGTATTCAAAGATTCGTAAAATTATCAAATTTTCAGTAGGGTACGGTAGCTGAATTTGGGTCCACAATAAGAATTTTTCGAAACAAATAGAGTACCCTCACAAACTTGCTGGAAATATTTAAGATGATTTTCGTTTTACCTACATTGAATTCATTTTCGTTCTTACACTTGTTTCCGTTCTTTAATTTGAAATCTGAATATTTTTTTTATTTTTACCATCCTCACTTTCGTGTGTAAATTCAACCTGTCGGCGGGAAATTTGGGTTTTTGAAGCCTATCTAATGTTTAGACATTATTCGAGTACCTTCCGAATAATTGATACAGGAAACAAGTGATTATCATGCGAAATTATGTTAAGGATTCCCATTATCGAAGTTATTCGTTTCTTAAGTTATATCTTTTCAGTGCTGGAGTGTCTCAAAGTTTTGGCGATTCTAGAGTTGAGTTTCTTATAAGCAGTTTCTTCTAAAACAAACTACTTGTAAACCTTTACTATGCTCTTACCAAAACTTCTGGATTTCCACGGGATGCAAGCAGGGGCGGCGCCAGCCCAGAAAAAAGTGGGGTGGAAAAGACATAGAATTGATGGCCAGAAGGCATACTTAGCGACTTTTATGTCGCTTTTGCTTAGGAATGAATACTAACCTGAAGAGAGTGGGATGGATATGTCCACCCAAGTCCACCCCTTGGCGCCGCCCTTGGCAATTACTGCCTTCAGGTTAACAGATATTTGCCGACTGCACAAATTCACTCTTCCTTTGCTTGGCGTAATTCGGTCTTCACACCTTTCTTACAATTTTCCATTAACCTTGCTTTATAGAAGATAAGGCTCAAATCCTTACTGGTTCTCAGAACACGCGGAAATCATCCAACCTCACGAAAATCAGCCAATGGCATCCCCGCTTCAAACCCCCTGAGACAAAATCAGTCGTTTGTGATGAAATTTCTAGTACCTTCACAAAAACTGAAATGGATGCTCAAATATTGCAGTTATTTAAGATATTTTTTGATAAGTCGGATGCAGAGATATCCGTCCAGAGTTGTTTACATGTTTAGGCAAATATCTTATTTGGAGCCGGAGCTACGAGCGTTTACCTGCCAAGCAAAAGTGACCTTTCTTCGAAAATTCAGATAAATTGCTACGAAGAAGATATATCGATGAAAATTTCGCAGATTATGTATATTAGCCAGGGCAATAACCAAGATGTATTTGTTTTCCTACGATTTCCATATATTTGACAAATTTCAGCGATTTCCAACAAGCAATGCAAATGGGCCTACGCTCATCGTGGGTAGAAACCCATTCTTGGGCCTGGAATCAACCAAATATACAAGCCTGAGCAAGATAATTCACTCGCCGTTAACTTCAGCACCCATTTGAAGCTCATTTATCCATTAAATTTGGGTAAACTCGACAAAAAGCGAACAGATTTGCGCAAATTTGAAGAAGCTTCCACGTTCCATGTTATGTCGACAAATGCAACAACTCTCCACTGTTGACGAACACACGAGGCAGTCTGGTATTGCGACTCAAGCGTAGTATTATGTCATTGTCCGCCTGAATATTCAAAATGTATTTGTACATTGTTTGAAGCATGAAATACCATTGTTTTTGAAAAAGTGCTTTGTACTGTAAAAAGATTTTTGACATTTTTAAATAATTCCCAGGGGAGTCATGACAAAATACTACTCTTCAACCATGACACAAGACTGTCTCGTATGTTTGTCAACAGAGGAGAGTTGTTGCATTTGTCGACATAACATGGAACGGGAAGCTTCTTCAAATTTGCACAAATCTGTTCACTTTTTGTCGAAGTTAACCCAAATTTAATGGATAAATGAGCTCAAATGGGTGCTGGAATCAACGGTGAGTGAATTATCTTGCTCAGGCTTATATATTTGGTCGATTCCAGACCCAAGAATGGGTCTCTACTCACGATGAGCGTAGGCCCATTTGCATTGCTTGTTGGAAATCGCTGAAATTTGTCAAATATATGGAAATCTTAGGAAAACAAATACATCTGGGTTATTACTACTACTAAGACGTCACACACAGTTAATACTGCACAACGCGTCTCACAATGCCACGCCAGTTCTTTCTATCATGTGCCAGATCAGAAAGTCTTTTCAATGTTTGTGTTTCAATGGGTTATAGCCAAGGCTAATATACATAATCTGTGAAATTTTCATCGATATATCTTCTTTGTAGCAACTTATCTGAGTTTTCGAAGAAAGGTCACTTTTTCTTGGCCGGTAAACGCTCGTAGCTCCTGCTCCAAATAAGATATTTGCCTAAACATGCAAACAACTCTGGACGGATATCTGTGCAACCGAATCATCAAAAAAATGTCTTAAATAACTGCAATATTTGAGCATCCATTTCAGTTTTTGTGAGGGTACTAGAAACTTCATCACAAACGACTGATTTTGTCTCAGGGGGTTTGAAGCGGGGATGCCATTGGCTGATTTTCGTGAGGTTGGATGATTTCCGCGTGTTCTGAGAACCAGTAAGGATTTGACCCTTATCTTGCTTTATAGTAATCAAAGTTTGGCAAGTGCTTTTCTTATAAAAAACGGTATTTTCAAGAATGATATTAATTTCTTTTTATGGGAACATTTTGAGACAAACCAACTCAAATGCAAGTTACAGTTGTAGATTTTGCGATCGAATTCAGGTTTGTCTTTTGTTTACAACTTTGCTGTTTGATATTTTCATTCAGGGGGTATTTCTGCAGTAGTGAAGTCTTTCTAACAAGAAGAATCTCATCAGCAAATCATGCAAATCTATTTTTATTTCTTTGGATGAATACTGATAACTCGGTGTAAACAGCTTAGTAACAGCAACAGTAGTAAAATTTAGGAGACCTTGAGTTTTGGGGGATGAACTTCACCTTTGCGAAAATTTCCTATATTTTGCTTAGGCGAACAAGCTTGCACTTGAATTCGTTATCTCAGTAACAACATTTCAATTTTCAGTCGATACATTTGGGTGCAATTTGATGATATTATCTTACAGATATATTCAAATACTTTTCTTCCTAAAATAAAATGCAACCACGAGCTGGTTTCTCGACGGACCGTTGCAGGAACTCTCTGCCGAAGCCGTCCGAAAAACCATTATTCTGAATTTGTTTTACGCACTAAAGTACAACCAAAAACTATGTAGATTTAAAATATTTTTTTCGATGCCGCTTCGGCTCTATTTGCTTAATAGCAAAAGTTAGATCTCTTTCGAAAGAGAACAGAAGCGTAATATCCTTAATCAGCATTTTCGAAATTCAAACTTAAAGAAGGGGGTTGAAATCAAGCTTCAAAATACGCAGTTCTTCGCTCACGCAGCCGTCGAGGTTGAAAAATATATGGCTGAAAAGCTCTTCTTTAGCTGTATCCAAATCTGTCCTCCGTTTATTCATTGACTAAGTAGATTTTTGTCCATATGCAAAGGAATGGCCAAGGGTTAGTTGATTTTGGAAAATCTGGCTTTCTCAATAATGGGGGAAGCACTAAGTTGCTACAACAACAACTAACAGGGACTTTAATGACATTAAGACTGTATGTATCGAGGATGAAAGATTGTCTCAAGAGAGTTTAGTCGAAATTACCCCAGTAAGCTTTCAAAAAAGTAAGAAACTTTCAACACAAATTTCTTAGTGGTTAGGAAACTTACACTAAGTAAACTTTTCCACACAAAAACGATTTGTGTACTGTTTGTTTCCAAAGGGTTTCCTTGTTTAGATATGATACTACAGCAGTTACTTTAAGGTTTCTTTGTCTGATAGCTGGTAAAACCAGCTTAATTGACATTATTTCTATAGGAACTGCAACGCATGGAGCTTGAACACAACATTCTTGGCTTTGGGGTTTTGGGCTGCCTTGATGACTTGACTCCAACAAAAGGCTTCGGCCTTTGGGTCCTGAACATTTGCTTCTTCCTCCAAGATGAAGTTCTCATGCATGAAGTCCGTACGAAATTTTTCACTTGTGGGAGCAGGACATTCATTTTGAGATCTATTTCCAGATTACACAGAATAAAGTTCAATCGTTGCACTGCCGACGATGACTCTAACTCTGCTCTGGAATGTGAATTTCCTGCCTTTTTTCTTCTTCTCGGGCAAATTGATTATTGAAGAACAGGACCTTTGATACCAGTTCACAATAAATTCATTTTGCAATGAGGAAACAATTTGAATTACTAAAAAACAAGCCTCCTTTGGACATAAATACGAGTAGTTGGCTCTGATATCCTCAGCAGAAAGCTGTCTCGAATTTTCAGTTTTTACAGTATTTAGGCCACAGTTCACAATCACAATTGCCTTCCATGAATGACAAAACCACGCGAAAACCTTGATTCCCTGTGATTTGTCTCACATGCGCATACAATTTTCCCTCCTGTTGACTCATTGTAATCAGTATATATCAAACATATCGAGCAACTGTTTACGAATAGAGAAGGTTTGGCTGAATAGCTTTCAGAAAAAACTTGCTTGTTTTTTGGTGGATTTTTCGTTTTGCAGCAACTTGTCTCAGACCGACAAGGTATGAAAATGGGCTGTTCTAAATAAAATACATTTGAATATAGCATGCAAGGTTTATATCAGGAGCAAAAATAAATATTTTGCTCCAATGCTGCACTGGAATTAGTGATTCACATTAATTACGGAGCGCAGCAGAACAAAAAGTTCTGAAATCCAACAATTCACTTTTAGGACAAAAATAGGGATAGCAATACTAAAACAAAGAGAATCACTGTTTAAATTCAAGGTTATTAACATTACATTCACTCACTCAAAAGCTGGCGAGCACAGGTTTAATAACGGGTGAGAAATGTCCTCTGTTACAACTTCCCCTGTTACTTCTAGCCACGGTCTCCTCTATTTATTGAAAAATTGAAAATTTTACGGTACCTTGCTTTAGAATTGCAAACACGCATCCACCTCCTCCGGCTCCCGTCAACTTGCCAGTCAATCCAAAATGACCGAGAATATCCAAGATGGCCTCGATTGACTCGTGACTAACTCCAAGGGCTCTTAGTAAGTGCTGATTTAATTGAACGAGATCCTAATGGATCAAAAAAAAATTGTTGTTGGAAAACAAAGATATGGCAGAAACCTTAACTTCGATCTGGATAATTTTAAGTTCAGTTCATGCCATGTAATCTGACAGAGTTGATAAAACTTTCCTGCTGCTGGAGGGATACGACAGATTGAAAACACATACCCTCTAGCTTGCTTTGGGCCTATTTTGAAATTGGTCACACTCAGAGAAAATCGTATTTTTGCTAATAACAGATTTTCTGTGAGTTGCAAAGTAATTTAACTGTTTTCAGTATTTGCAGGCGGCAGAAAGTAACTCATTTTATCATTATTTTCACGAAAAAATCGTAAAGTGTAATTTCTGCTGCGTAAAAACTCATTTTTGATAAAAAATGTGCCATTATTGAACTTGTTTTCACAGTGCTGAATGGCAACTAAATTTTCAGCTGATATGGAGCTGAGAACCAATTCTTACATGGAATTATGCTGAATTTTACTTGAAGTAGCCCTATATAGGCATATGAGTCTCTAGTACGAAGTAGGCGCTGCCAAAAGGATAGGAAAATTTTGTCCGTCCGACAGTGTCCGTCCGACAGACGGACTGCATGCACTTCATGTATGATCATGCTATGTAAATAATCATTTTAAGAAAAAGAGATGGATCGAAATGCAATCCCGAAGAGTTGAGCTATACATGGATACCAAAACTTCACAGGAAAATACTGTTTAGCAGCAAAGACATGCAACTGAAAAACAAGCACTAAAAATTCGCTTTCTATCTAGTACGTCCGACAGACGAGCAAAACCTGGATTTTCACAGGACAGAGAAGGTAGAATGCAGGTCCATAAGGTTTATTTTGTAGACCACCAGATGTCTTAAACGGGATTACAGCTCAAGCAGCCATGCACATTAAGGTTTGGGCAGTCGGTAGCTCCAAAGTGTCAAATGTCCATCCGACAGATTTTTGAGTTAGAAAATAGGCCCCTTTGTGCTCACAATAAAGGATTTATCCAACAGTTCTGAGTCAAAAAGCCAAACTGTCCAAAAGGCTATCGATAAAAGGACAGTTGTCTGCCTCACTGAGAGAAACTCAGTTATCAGGTAAGGAAAATTCTCATTCCTTCAGGGATATACTTCGTTAATAAACTTCGTTAATCAAGGCCTTTGGTACCTTTTCAACTCTAAAGCAGGAACCAAAAACCCTAGTTCTGCGCTCGATGGCCAATGAAGTTGTTATTCGATGAAGGGCTTTGGAGGGATGTTGCATTTCTTTGAGACGAAATTCTAGAAGAGACTACTGTGTGTCGCAAAAAAGTACCCCTTTTGACTGGAAATAGAAATGAAGCGATAGGATATTATTACTCTCCAAGTGAAAAGTTCACTGTATCAATATTCCACTTACATTCACATACCTTGCATTTAAAAATCGTTCACCAAGCACCAGAGATACCAGCTTCATTTAAAGTGCATTCGAAACCAAAGATTTGAAGAAGGACCTAGCCATGATCTGTATCATGAATGTTTTCCAAAGTACCTGCTTTAAACGTTAACTTTCAGTTTTTCACTTTTGAAAGGAATAAAAGACTCGTGGACATCACCGTGATTAAACAACTGTAATAAAAATGTGGTAAGAATGACGAGGTCATGCCATATCTCCAAAATGAGCGTGCATGTGCTCCTTTCTCTCTTCTTTGACACTTGGAATGGAATGCAATGCACGGATTCATTCCTCAAAGAAATAATCATTTGTAAAACAACTGAATTATTTCTCGTTATAATTCTTCTCAAAAGAAAGAGCTAAAGGTAAAAATTGAAATTCTTTCGCAATATGCTTGTGAAATCAAATCAGTCCAGGCCATTTTATGATACCTCTGGTTTCAAGTGCAATCGAAAATTCGACTTGTGAACTCAAATTTCCGGTGTTCGGAGGACGATTTTAAAATGCAAGGTATGTGCATTTAAGTTGAAGGTCAAAAATATGCCTATGAAGTCAAAAAGTCATAATATTTATCGTTTCGTTCCCTCGTTTAGTCAAAAGGGGAACTTTTTGTTAGACAACGAGTATTTCAATGCAAGCACCGAAACTGATCACGTGCCTCGACCAGGCTATCAGTTTTCTACATACTTTTTCAGCTGCTGATTCAAGGTTTTAATCAACATGAACTAACTACAGGTCTTTCACACTTCGCCAACTGCAAGCCAAGACGTCTGTTAAAATCTTTTTTGGGCTCACCCTGTGACCTCTCATAGCGCAGTATCTTACTTTTTTAAGAGGAAAAGAGGAAAGGCGCAGTATATTAAGAGGAAAATGAGACAAAGCTCTTCCTTTCAATGCAATACGAAAAAGATGAAAGAGAGGGAATATTGACATGTTTCTCCACCCGGAGATGACTTTCTATTTCACTTCCATGCTAAAGGTTCTTAAAAGAGCACTTTGATGACTTTCATAATTGATAATTCAATCTTTAGCCTAAATCCTGAATCATGGGTGGTAGTGCCATTGTTTGATGAGCTACTTTCCGATTCATATGCAACCTCTAGAATTTCGTAGTCTAGGACCAGTCTAAATTAACCAAGAAACGTCGATCGAAGTGAGTAGAAAATCAGTACGGATCCCTAAAACAATTTTAAGACTTGCAATCGAACGATAAGCCATGCGAACTTAGTTTGATCAATGGCTAATCACTCGAAAAATGTTCCTCGATAGTTAACTTAAAAATAGCCACCTCGTTTGTTATTGGTGCTGTGAGAGCAGAAACATCAACCTAAAGTTCAATTCAGCCTTTTGCGTTGGTCTTGAAGCATATCGAAATTAAGGACTGTAATTAAAGGTCAGATAAAGGCAAATGCAATATTTTTCCATTTATAATTTCAAACTATGGGGAATCCGATGGCAACAATGATATATATCTTTGCGGTGCAAAATGATAGGTTTAGGAGTTTTAAAAAAGGGCACTTCTTCAAACAACCGCGTGAGGATAGAGGCCTGGAACTAGCTAAGTCATGACGTAAGATGAGTAATAAGAAATTCATCACTTGAGAGGCGCAATGCACTGGAAGTAGCAACCGTGAAGAGCACACGCCACGTGGCAGACACACATCGACCAGTAAACAAAATGAATTTCGTATTGCGGCCAGTAGCTTCTCTGATATTTCCAAAGATCGAGTTTTCGCTCGATGCAGAAGAACGAATTTAATACAGTCAGGACAAGTTTTCTGTGTTCTGTTCTCCTCAAGTGGGACCGACTCGTCTGCAATGGAAGCATAAAAACATCATTTGAATTATTTTGATGCAAAGTAGCAATTAAATATCGATTGTCTTTAGCTGTGAATGGCTGGATCAAACTATGGTCTAGATCAAACCGTTAATTATTGTGTTATTTCAAAAGAATACAGAAAAACAAGCCTTGATCTCCCCAGGGTTTGATTGCTACTGTCAGGATTCATTCTCCTCATTAGACCAACAAGCGCCTATCGAAGGCACATTTGCATGACTTCAAGAATAATTTGTAAATACATATTATATTGCAAGAGGGCCACCTAAAAAGTTCGCAAAGAACCAAAACGTTACAGAAGAAAAGGAAACATAAATGAAGAGAAAGAACTGGCCGTTACCTGCCCATAAGTGTGATCACATGGCCTAGTCCTGATATGACAAAAATCCGATGTCATCATGTTCGAAGAGTGGGTAAGTGTATCACTCAATTTCAACTACAATTTCATGTTCAGCATGTAGAAGTGTTCCCAGAAAGGTGCTCTGGAAGCCAGCTAATGCACAGTGATCCAGCTAAAGGAAGAAAATACAAAATATCGGAAAAATAATATTTGGTCAAAACACTTATCGTGATACATGGTCTGAAAGAGGATATCTTGAGGCTTCGGAGTCCGGAGATATTTGCTTGCGAAGTTGGATGAAATTGACATTGTTTACTTTTCATGTAATTTTTGGTAGATTTATACGGAATGCTCATTTCAACAACAAATTCATTTGCTAATATCTCCAACCTGGGTTATCTGATTTTAGCTCTGTTTGTTTTAATTGATAGAACTACATGTCTGCTTATAAAGCAATCGGTTACTGCCTCTTCTGGTACGCATTTCTTTTTTTTTCTTGTTATTTTTCTTAAATGTGCTTATTTTCCTGAAATTGACACCAAAATGCGTAATTTGAAATTAAAAGTACCAAATAAAAAAGTTAAGAAAAGTAAGTCTACCAAACCTACAGTAGATTTTATTAAAGTAGCACATTTCAGCAGGTAGTCTGCGAAAGCAATCATTCAGGATCGTACAGGGAACAAAAACTGTGTTATTTTCAATGTGTCCACTACCATTTTTTTGGTACTTTGGACCCCCCCCCCATTATTTTTATGTTTACCTTCGGACAAACGGAAATCCTGCAACCCAGACTTAAGATATACAATCCTGAATGGTTTTATCCTCTTAAACAAGTGCTCTGACATAGGTGAGAGAAAAATTTGAATTCACTGGCTCCTCCGCAGAGGCATTTTGTGGCATTTTTGATTGAACTGTCTTAAGTCATGGGGGAGCATGGTCTGAAAATGCAATTTTAGCCTTGAAAATGTACATCAGGAACATTTTGTAGGCAACCAGCTTCAAGACAATGCAATATTATGGGAAAAATGTTGTTTCTGGTGTTTTTGTGAGGAATATGATCATCTTACTTCAGTATTTACAATAAAATGAGTTGTTATGGTGTCTAAGTGATGAAACTTCGCAGTTCCAACTCTACCAGTTTTGAAGAGCCATTGCTGATGACATTTACAACTTTGTATTGATCATTTATATCATTGCAAGTCGAAAAAGCAATAAGTATATCATTTTTACGATCCTTTTTTCAGTTAGATACAGATAGGAGTCTCAATGCTTAAGAAAGTTCAACTAAAAAACTACAAAAAGCCTCTGCGGAGGAGCCAGTGAATACAAATTTTCTCTCACATATGCCAGAGCACTTGTTAAAGAGGATAAAGCCATTCAGGATTGTTTATCTAAAGTCTGGGTAGCAGGATTTCCGTTTGTCTGAAAGTAAACATCAAAATAATGGGGGGTCCAAAGTAGCAAAAAAGTGGTAGTGGACATATTGAAAATAACACAGTTTTGTTCCATGAACGATCCTGAATGATTGCTTGGCAGACTACCTGCTGAAATGTGCTACTTGAATAAAATCTAGGTTTGGTAGACTTACTTGTTCTTAATTTCTTCATTTGGTACTTTGAATTTCAAATTACGCATTTTTGGTGTCAATTTCAGGAAAATAAGCACATTTAAGAAAAATGACAAGAAAACCAAAAAAATGCGTACCAGAAGAGGCAGTGACCGACTGCTTTATAAGCAGACATGTAGTTCTATCAATTAAAACAAACAGAGCTAAAATCAGATAACCCAGGGCGGAGATATTAGCAAATGAATTTGTTGTTGAAATGAGCATTCCATATAAATCTACCAAAAATTACATGAAAAGTAAACAATGTCAATTTCATCCAACTTCGCAAGCAAATATCTCCGGACTCCGAAGCCTCAAGATATAGCCTCTAGAATAACCATTTTATTTTTCCGATATTTTGTACTTTCTTCCTTTATTTTTGCATTCTGGATCACTGTGTAATGCACTTGTTGCAGCCAAGAATGCTTAAAGTAGTCAGGATTGAAGTATCTTGTGCAGATCCCCAATTTTTTCGTTGTTGCAAGCCTTACAGGTTCCCCCTCCAAGTCAGTCCACAGCTCATTGCTGCGACAAGTCTTTCCACCCAAAAGTTCGGAATAATGTGCACATACATTCTTCCCCGCACAACCTGACTAGCCACAACCATAAACCGCCCACTTTCTCGGCGTTTTGGCTTGAGATAGTTACCATAAGTAGCACTTCTAACTTTCGTGACTTGAATATCAGTGAGTGCAAACAGAGTCCTTCATTCTCTCGCAGCTTTGCAATGACTCATTCAACTCATTCCACGTCACGCCGCTGCTGGTTCCAGATTCTTTTGCTTGCGTGGTTTTTTTGGAAAGTTTGACTGAAAAACGGAATTTGACAGGCGATTTCGATAGGTTCAAGAACTCATATCGAAATTTCATTTAGAATATTGAACTCTCCAGGTCGCAAATGATCGAAATCAATGAAAATGTTGTTTGCCTTTATCTGACCTTTAAAAGAAAGCAGAGATGGCTGTACAATGGGTGGCTTTTAGCAAAACAGAAAGCAATATGATCAAACATTTTCAAATAATTTATCAAGGCTATTGTCGATGTATTAAATGTACTTCAAAAATTAGCTGAGGACAAAATTCCAAAGCTCTGATGTGGATGAACATTGGAGCATTCAAGATTAAAATTTCTGCTCTCAAGTCATCAGTATCAACCAACGATATACCTGTGTTCATGTTAATTATCGAAAGACAACTTGAGAGCGAATAGGCATAGATTGAAGCAAAATTTTTGAGCCCCTATCAAACCGTATACTGTCTTGGAGAAACGGGCAGAAAAATGAAACCGCAAGCACAATTGAATCCTTTGCCTAATGATGAATCAAACAATCTTTGAATCCGTACGGTGTGTGATTCAACGCGGCTTGTCTTGAAATGCCATTCTCTGATGACGAACCCATTTGTATAGTGTTCTTCTTTTCCTTAATTTCAACAAAATGTCTTTTGGCATGAAAAAACTGCGATAGAAAATACTGACCGTCATAGTCTCGAAGACGTCTTTGCATTCTGGTAGTACTGCACTTTTTTCAGTTTCTGGAAAAGAAAGGGGAGACATAACAAATTTCATGTACTTGAATTCCTGTCTATTGAGATGATATGTTCGGAAGTTAGCATCAGCAAACAAAAGATTGCTTTTGTATCTATCGTTGTCAAGCATCTGATGTGGTGAAATTCTTTTTAAGAATTTTCCGCTTCGCTAAATTCTGTCGCAGATAAAAAATAACAAAGAAATAATAATGGGTAATATCAACATTGATACACATGATTGTCAAAATCCTGGATACAACATATTAATCTCTGTTTGCAATATTTTTGGGTTATCCATTTTCGTTACATTGAAACTACATCCAAAATACCTAGAATACGCAAAATCATTAAACAATGTTTGCATAAAGAGCAGGTAACTGCTTTCCACAAACTGAAAAAAGTCTGCTCGGCACTCTTCAAGCAATTCTTATAGGTCAATCCCGCTTTCCACCGGTGCAAACTAGTTGTCAAAAAGCAAACTTTATCACAAGTAGCTGTTTTGATTTTTATGAGTATTTTTTATAGATTCAACAAGTACATCATCAAAGACTGTTTGACTTCAAAACCCTCAGTCTGAGCTAAAAGGGTTTGAAACATGTCAGCGATTTGGCTCAAAGAAATTCACGATAATGAAATCTCACAAAGAATAACCATTTGGAACGTGGAATTTTTTTTGTAATGTAAGCAGTACTGCTAGTTCAAATTGCATTGCTTTTTGTGCCAATGCTTAGTTTGGCCTAGAAATGGGACTTGCTTTTGTGTTGATTTTGTTGTGATTGACAGAGCCAGCCTTTTTTTATCCATCTTAAAAACTAACACAAATTTTTTAATACAACTAATGTACCATCCAATGGCCAAAACAGACACAAGGTCACCGAGTTCTGGCTATGCATGGTATTTACAATTTTCAAATTGTTACATTTCTAAGAAAAAGGGAAGAAAAATAAATAAAGAAGTATACTAAAGAAAAGAGTCAACAAGTGTATCTCAAGATAAATGCAAGGAGTTTCTACGGAGCTAAGAGTATAGTAATTGAAAGATTAATGGTCAAGAACAATTCCTGCAGACTTCTCCAGCATCTATCTTGAGACAGACATCTAACAAAGAAAAATAAAAAGAAAAGTAAAAGCTGCTGCTGTTTAGGATAATCTAGCCCTAATTAAACCGGCCCGTATCTTTGATGTAGGATATTGTGCCGGGTGTCCCAAAAAAGTATACGGATTTCTTCGACCCTTGCGATAAGAATATAGCGCGAATCAACCCGAAATGATTTTCAAAACATACCTCGATAGCTAACTTGGACATAGATACCTCGTTTGTTGATATCGGTGCGTAGAGAGTGAAGATATTAACATTCAAAGGACAAATTTGCCTCCACCTCCAAACCAGCTTTGACGTTTCGGCCTAAGCAAATTCTTGACGTGCAGTGAATAAAATCAATAGAATTTGAAAACGGCACAACAGATCCGTTTAAAAAAATACAGCCAATGTGAGACCTATCATTAAGGGAGCTGCGAAATCAGCTTCATTCATCTCAATATCGTATCGACAATTTAAATTAAACATACTGTTCATCGGTGAAAGTACTCCCTTGAGGATCAACGCACTTTTGATATCGTCGCATAGTTCCTTGAAAAGAATCTTTATCAGATCTCTCGAGATCAGGTTGTTTCAGTTTCAGTTTCAGTTTCATATGTTTAAATTCCACTACATACAATTTATTCATAATTAACTATACTAACAAATAACTAAATTACACGAGAATAAGACAATATTACAGAGAATTAATACAATGATACGGAAAATTAATACAATATACAAATAAAGAGAAACAAATAAATTGTATGGAGGGAATTACTTGGAGGAGGAGCTCTCTCAATAGGTAAACTAATCGAGGAGAGAGCCCCCCCTTCAGCACTGTGATAATCTGAAATTAGTAATTTTGGTCGGATTTAAATGATTCCAAACAACTAAATAGAAATCATGCAAATAGCAAGGGTAGCTTAGAATTATTCATTGACAGTGTTCAATAAGTAAATCGTCAGTTGTTTTTTGAAGGATATTTTCGATGGAGCATTTCGGAATTCCACTGGTAATGCATTCCAAAGTTTAGCACCAAGATATAGAATTGCCTTTAGACCATATTGAAGACTGTTCATACGGGATAAGTACAGATCACCTTGACAGGCCTGTCTTGTGGAATATTGATGAACTGATGAGCTGAATAGGAAGAAATCATGAAAGCAACAAGGTGAAGTTTTATTAACAGAGTCATAAACAAAGGTTAGGAGGCGGAGTCCAAAAATCTCAGAAAGCTTAAGAAGTTTAAGATCTTTAAAGATTGGAAGACAGGGTGACAAACGAGGCTGAAATGAGATAGCTCTGACAGCTTTTTTCTGCAATTTAAAAATTGGATCTATGTATGACGCAAAAGTTTGACCCCAAACAATAAGACCATATTGTAGGAAGGATAAAAACAAAGCATTGTACAAGCAAAGCAAAACATCTAATGGAAGTAGATTTCTTATTTTGAAAAAAAATCCGCAAGTTCTGGCTAATTTTTTAGAGAGTTCACTGAGATGGTATTTCCAGCTTAGATGCTCATCCAAGCGAAGTCGTAAGAATTTAACAAACTTAACTCTTTTAAGAAGCTTTTTTCCAATTTTTATTGCAGAATCAGAAGGAACATTTCTAGAAGAAGAGTGAAAGATAATATGGTTCGTCTTATCAATGTTTAATGATAATTTACTAGCATCAAGCCATCTTTTTATTGATCTAAGTTCTTTGCTAACAATTTTGAGTAAGTTAGATAAATCTTTGGATTCACAGTAGATATTTGTATCATCAGCAAAGAGATAGAAATTAAGTTTCTTAGAAGCATTTGGTAGATCATTGATGTATATAAGGAAAAGTAATGGGCCTATTACAGAACCTTGAGGCACACCACAAGTAATTGAAAGTAAGTTAGAATTACTGCCATTGATAGAAACTTATTGCTTTCTATCTGATAAATAAAATCTAAACCACTCAAGGGCACAACCACGCACACCATGGTGTTCCAATTTTGACAATAAAATTTCATGATTGACAGTATCAAAAGCCTTTCGTAAATCAATAAAAATACCACAAGCAAATTTTTTATTATCAAGTGTATTTCTTATAGCTTCTGCCAAACTCACTAGGGCATGATCAATAGAATGGTTTTCTTGAAATCCAAATTGCAAAGAATAAAGAACATTATGTACCTCAAGGAATCTAAACAGTCGTCTGTGCATTAATTTCTCAAATATCTTACTGAAGATGGGTAAAAGAGAAATTGGCCTATAATTAGAAGGTACCTCAGGATTACCTTTTTTGAACAGAGTTATTACTTTGGCTATCTTGAGTTTATCGGGAAAAACACCAGACTGGAAAGACTGATTCACAAGGAGAGCAAGAAGGGGGGGACTGAGGGTCCAAGGATTTTTAGCAATTTTATGGGTATACCATTAGGACCAACAGATTTAGATGGATTTAGAATGTTAAGTAAGTCATCAACTTCCATGGAAGTAACTGGAGTAAGGAAAAGAGAATTACAGGTTCTGTTAGATAGATACTCAAGAGGAGATTTAGGAGTCTTTGGGATTGTCTTTGTTATTTCATCAGCAATATTTACAAAGAAATCATTAAAGATATTTGAAATTTTGCTTGATTCTGATGTTACATTTCCTTCTGGATCTTTGATTTTGTTAATTGAAGAAGAGGTAGATGATTTATGAGAGATGATTGCCTTTATACCTGACCATAACTTTTTCATATTTTGAGTGTTGGTAGCAAAAAAATTATGAAAATAACTTTCCTTCCTTTTCTTTATTTCATTAGATACATGATTTCTAAATTTTGTATACAACGTAAGATTATCATTAGTTCTCTTTTTTTTAATTTCAGCAAAATTCTGTCACGAATTCTCATCATCTTTTGAATTTTACTATTTATCAATGGTTTATCCTTCAATTTCATTTCCTTTCTGCTCCTTTTTATAATTGGTGCATGTTTATTTGTCAAAGTGCTAAGGTCTTTCAAAAATCTGTCAAATTTTTGTTCACAACCATGTCACTATTTTCTAAATAAATAAAGCTAGTCTGGTTAAACTCTTCAAGAAATTTATCATCCTTAAATTTAGAATAATCATATTTAAATGATTCAGATTTGTATTAAATATATCATAAATTTGTTCCGCAGTTTCCATCACCCTTATTAAATATAAATATATGTAGGGAAAAGGTGCTTCGAATCATTCGTTCTCTAGATACTAAAAAGGCACATGGATGTGATGGAATTTCTGTTTCCATGATCAAAATATGTGACAATTCGATAGTAGATCCTCTGTGTTGCATATTCGAAAGATGCCTTGAAACGGGAATTTACCCTTCTCAGTGGAAGAAAGCAAACATAATTCCTGTGCATCAAAAGGGCTGCAAACAGAACAAGAAAAGTTATCGCCCAATTTCCCTACTTCCAATTTTTGGAAAGTTATTTGAAAAGCTATTATTTGATGCCATCTACGAGCACCTCTGTATAAATGGTCTTATATCGCCTCATCAATCAGGGTTTCGTCCCGGTGATTCGACCATCAATCAGTTACTGCTAATCACACAAAATATTTATGGAGCCTTCGATGAAACTCCTAGTAAAGAAACGCGTGCCATCTTCCTTGACCTTTCAAAGGCATTTGACAGGGTCTGGCATGAGGGTCTAATTTACAAGTTGGAATTCAATGGCTTACATGGAAATGTTCTTCGGACTGTTAATAGCTTTTTGCAGATCGTAAGCAACGGGTTGTATTAAATGGGCAATGCTCAAAGTGGGATACAATATCCGCAGGTATACCACAAGGATCAGTTCTTGGACCGCTGTTGCTTTTGATCTACATTAATGATATAACCCACAATGTTAAGTGTGGTATTAAGTTATTTGCTGATGACACGTCATTGTTTACTACCGTTCAGGATGAAAATGTAGCTGCACTTGACTTAAACAGAGATTTAGAAAAAATTAACTTGTGGGCATGGCAATGGAAAATGCAGTTTAACGCTGACAAGACAGAGGAGGTTATATTTTCATGCAAAAGGAATAAGCTAATCCACCCTGGTCTTAAATTGGGAGAGGAGGTCATTGCCTCAAAATTGGAACACAAGCATCTTGGCGTTATTCTTGACTCAAAGCTAAATTTCAAAAGTCATATTCGAGAGGCTATCTTGAAAGCACGTAGATGAATTGGTTTGTTAAAATATCTTTCAAAATATGTATCAAGAGAGGTCCTCGATCAAACCTATAAGCTTTATGTGAGGCCTCATTTAGACTATGGAGACATCATTTATCATAAATATGACCCAGATATGCAGCTGAACTTTACGCGACAACTAGAACAGACTCAATATAAAGCAGCACTAGCTGTTTCTGGAGTGTGGATGGGTACAAGTAGGCAAAAGCTGCTTGAAGAGCTCGGATGGTAAACACTTTATAACCGAAGATGGTGTCGAAGATTATGTCATTTCTTTTCATTAACCACATCCAAAAGCCCAGACTACCTTTTCAATGAAATACCTGAACAAAGCTCAGTTGAGTACAATTTAAGAAACCCGCGTTGTTATGAGCAAAATGTAGATAGAACTGTGCGCTTCTCCAGCTCTTATTTTCATAACACAATATCTGAGTGGAATCTGTTAGACAAATCGGTAAAAGATTCTCCTTCTCTCGCAGCTTTCAAGCGCAAATTGCTTCGATTCATCAGACCCGAAAAAACCCTGTTTACAACATCTACGATATCTTGGGTATCAAGCTACTAACAAGGCTTCGAGTTAATTTCAGTCCTCTCAATGAACATAGATTTAGGCATAATTTGAATGCTTGAGTCCCATTTGTATTTGTGGTACAGGAAAGGAAGATAATGAGCATTACCTCCTGCACTGCCCCCAGTTTACAGCTCAGCGCCAAGATCTCCTTGGTCAAGTCTCGGATGTCGGATATGATGTTGCTAGCATGAACTCAAAGGATCTTTGTCATCTGTTATTATATGGGAACCCAAATGAAAGCATCTTTGCAAACAGAATCACCCTAGAAGCAATTATTTCTTTTATTAAAACTTCTGGACGTTTCAATTAAATTTTCCGGACCAACAGCAGCCTTAGCATTTTTTGACTGAAGTGCTCCCAGAATTTTGCGCGGGCTGTCTGTGCTCATCGGGCTGCTGCCGCGGGGGCGTTGTCTGGGGGAGTTCTATAATTAGTTGGAAGTTTTTTTTTTCTCCTCAGAGTTTGATCTCTGCACCATAGCTCCATTCTCCCTGCCCCTGTCGGTGCTGTCATGGTTGTGGTTTGGTTGGTGCTGGGCTGTCTGCACGGGTTTTTTGGGGGGTACTTCAGTTTCGACTTAGTTTTTGTTTTCTTTTTTTGTTTTTTTGTCTTTTTCTATTACCATTAAGGTGTTTGGAGGAGAAAACTCCAACTTTCTTGATAATTTTGTAAAAATTCTGAAAGTTTTTTCCTCCAACCACCTTAATTTACCGTTTATGTTTTGTAGAAAATTGTAAGTGGCATTCGTAGTGAGGACCCGGTGACCTTGTGTCTTTCCTCGATACAAATGTCACAGTATTTGTATTAAATTGTTGTTGCTTTTAAATCTTAGATTGATAGATAAAAAAAAGATTTGTTATGACTGATTTCAGCATTTTTCAAAATCAAGAACTGGGGAAAGTGATCAGTAGTTTTCGTCAAAATATTGCCACTTGTGATGTTGGCATTAGTAGCATTAGTGTAAATATTATCAATAACAGAGGCTCTATGTTCTGAAACTCTTGTTGGATG
Organism: Aurelia sp. 4 Dawson et al 2005; assembly: GCA_964019985.1. NCBI lineage: Eukaryota > Metazoa > Cnidaria > Scyphozoa > Semaeostomeae > Ulmaridae > Aurelia > Aurelia sp. 4 Dawson et al 2005. The sequence goes on along the minus strand of OZ026500.1, from coordinate 11,575,875 downwards.
ATGAATACAAGGAAGAAGGTTGAGTGAAAAAAGTTATTGACAAAATCTGTTGTTGGTGTATGGGAAGCATAATCAAGTAGATTGACATTAAAATCACCCATTATAAATACCAATTTGTTTGAAGATATCTTTGATAGAAGATTCTGAAAGTGAGATGTGAGGTTATCAACGTTTGAGCTTGGGTATCTATAAACACAACAAATAAGGAAATCTTTGTCCTTTTCTATTTTCAATCTCCATCCATACTGTTTCAAAGTCATCTGTGCAAGAATCCAAGTCTAATCTAGGTTTAGAAGTAAGAGTATTCCTAATATACAAACCAACACCACCGTTCTGGCTAAGTGATGAAGTCTTAAAGAAGGTAAAGCCAGGAATATCAACATTAGATGAAATAGGATTGTCATTAGAATGCCATATTTCAGACACTCTAATCACATCAAGATTCAAATTAGTATGAGCTGATAAGGACACTAATTCATCATAATGAAGGGATAAGGTTCTAATATTTATATGAAGAATAGAAAAGTCACTTGAAGATAACTGTAAGGAAGAAAGTTCAGGTAATGTAAAGTAGTGAGAGTCAATATTCTGAGGCATATGTTCATCAATTTCAAAATCACTAAGGTTAGGCAAGTCCATAAGGTTAGATGTAATTTCAAACATAGGAGCAGAGTCAATGAACGAGGGCAGGTCAAAGTCACCGATGCCTAATAATTCTTCATTAGGTAATGAGCCAAATGGAAACATATTTATGGTACACTTTTTACAAAACCAAGAAACTTCATCAGGTTCTTTCTCAAGTTCTTGATATTCTGCAGTAGAGATGTCATCGCACTTAATATGGACATAGAAATTGCAGTTAAAGCAAAAAATTGCCTTTTGGTTGGCCTGAATATTTTTATGGCAAATGCCACATGGGAAATTTGTTGTACTTGTCATGATTAGAAATCAAATTTAGAGCTGATCTGAAAATAAAAAAAAAGTTTCAGATGCAAGGTTAAACACAAAGTTGATTTTAATGTGACTAACTGGTACTTCACAATACCTTATACTTAACTGAAAGAAATTTCATTGTCACTGTTAACAGGCTCATTAACTCTTTCACCTTCATTGTTGATTGACTCACTGACAGTTTCATTCTCATCTGGTGGCTTTGTTTTACGAAAGTGAGGATTTCCATTTTTTATCACCAATTTGTCCTTGACAAAATAGGCAAATTTACCTCGTTTTCTTGCTTCAATGAGCTCTGGGATTCGTTCCTTTCTCCCGAGAAGAGTTCTTCTGGACAGGTCTTGAACAAATCTGACACCCTCAGGCTTTGTTTGCCTTGCAAGTTTCAAAACTTCTTCTTTATCCTTCCAGCGAAGAAATTCAGCAACAATAGGGCGTGGCTCATCACTTCTTCCAAACTGGCTGAGGTGAGATCTATCATGAGATGACTGCTTTTTGCCTGGATACCCTACTCGATGACATCTCTCTATTTCAAAACTTTTACTTGACCCCAGCTTATCCTTGATCAGATTTTGTACAAGCTCTTCAGTGTCATCCCATGACTTTTCTTTGTCTGAGTCTTCTTCCATTCCAAGAATCTTTACGTTATTACGCCTATTTTGGTTCTCCATGTACTCTACATTGTCTTCCATTGCTTCAATGTAATCAAATGACTGGTTACCTGACTGTTCATTGGCACTGGTTTTCTTCTCGAGTACGTCAACCTTTTTCCCCATTTCGTCATGTTTGGCTTGAGTGAATTGCAAGCTAAGTTTTAAATCCGATACTTCTTTGCGAAATTCCTTTATTTCATTCTTCAAATCTCCAGTCATCAGCTCAATTGTTGTCTTAAAGTTCTTGGCTTGATTTTCAAGGAGACTCTGGACCACTGACATCAATACTGGTTTATCCATGATTTTGCACTTGCTGAACAACACATCGGCTAGGCCAAGGCCTTCCGATCAAATCAATTCCAATGAAAACAAATTCGTGTGGTTGCACTTTGCAAATTCCATTCAAAGACTGATAACTGAAATAATATATTTTAAAACGAGTATTGAAACATTCCCTAACCCTAATGCCGATTGTGAGGATCGCTAATTCTTTTTTTGTGTTGCCGTGCTCTGCACATGTCGTCCTCATCATCCGCCATCTTTTCGTCCTTTTGCTGAAGGTTGATCATGACGTATCTTCAAATTCCCTGCCGGTGGGTCATTAACAAGAGAGGAGACAGCTTTTGGCCCCCAAAAGATCTTCCTGTCTTGACTCCCGAGAGATCCCGAAACAAATTCTTTTCAAGGAATGAATAGACGGTTCCAAGAGTGTATTGATGCTCAAGGGAGTACTTTCACCGATGAACATTATGTGTAAAATAGATTATCGATTAAGAGAGATGAATGAAGCTGATTTCGCAGCTCCCTTAACGATAAGTCTCACATAAGCTGTATTTTGTAAAACACATCTGTTATGCCGTCTTCAAATTTTGTTGATTTTATTCACTGTGCTTCAAGAATTTGCCTAGGCCAAAATGTCAAAGCTCTGGTCTGGAGGTGGAGGCAAATTTGTCCTTTGAAGACTAATATCTTCACTCTCAACGCACCGATATCAACGAACGAGGTATCCATGTTCAAGTTAGCTGTCGATGTATATTCTGAAAATCATTTTGGATTGATTCACGCTATATTCTAGTTGCTAGGGTCGATCAAATCTGTATGCTTTTTTTGGGACACCCGGTAGACTCGAGAATAATGCTATTTTCTATCACATTGCAACGGGAGCTTCCATATAGAAGCATATTACACTGGGATCTATCATCGAGGCGAGTGAGATCGATTCCTGAGACGTGAGTGGCCGGGGTGAGTGGCCGAGTGGGTTATACAGTCTTCGTCAGGTGACTGAAGTTAAGCTTGGTCGAATGAGGTCAGATTTCGGATGGGTGACCACTGAGGCCTGACCTCGCAACTCACCTCGCCGTCCTTCGGAAGGGACGTTAAACTAAGGGTCCCGTGCCTGGATGCGGCATGCACAGTGGGCCTAAATTAGCTTTCAGTAGCTATAAATCCTGACAAGCCCACTCAAAACAAATTGAAAGCAAACAAAAAACAAACAAACGTCAGAGAGTTGGCCAAAGAGATCCAACCCAAGGGTGTAATACTGTAGGCAGTGGAGGAGGAAATGTTCGTTATCCTCAATGGCTAAACCATAATTACAGACTGGAGAAAGGCAGTCAAAGGCATGTCTAAAACGATGCTCATTCAAGGCACTAAACTGAAGACGGAGCCTAGTTAATAATCTTATACCTGAGATGTCAGATACGCGATATGTAGAATTTTTAACTAGTCGAATGATTGAGAGCAATTTCTTTTTAATTTGTGCAATTGTAGGGTGTCGGCGGGGGTAATCGGACGGCGGTGGTAATCGACTACTTTTGAATGGGCCTAAGGAGCGGGGGGGGGGGGTAAATCATATTCGCAATAACTTTTGATAAGTGAAGATGGTTGTTTGCATTATATTCTACCAGTTTACATAGTAAACATCCCCAGGGAAAGCCCTCTTGAATGCAAAACACGATCAAACATGTCACCTTCTCGGCATGATTGCAGTCAAGAAATTGTCGTTCAGAAAGTTGCACCTTCATAAGAAGCTCTGAATTCATAGGAAGGCAGAAAGAGTCAAGAATTATAAATAAACTAAAGAAATAGAGGGTATCGCCCTGTTTGAGGGTAAACGCGTTTTGGCCGATTTTAACTCCCTTGCGTTTGTTGCTGAATAAAAGGCATTTGGGCCTAGTTAAAACCAAAAAGTTCGCAAAAAATAGTTTGGTGACGCTATTCGCTAAATTTTTTCTTGTTTGTACTTCTTAAAATTCCGTCCACAAACGGAGAGAGAAGTGCACAAAGAAGGTCACCTGAAATGTAATTGTAAATGTCCGCCATTTTTCCTTTCACATTTGTTGAAGAATTTTCTTTCTGCTTGGTTTCTCAACGTTATCAAAACTTTCACAACAAACAAATGGCCTCTCGCGAAGCTGCGCTTGTCCAGAATAAGTACTTCACGTAACTTCAGAGATATGACATCCGTTTCCGCCAAGACGGGCTTCTTTTTGCATGCCGTTTGATTGGCCTAAAGTTGCCCTGATTGAGGGTAATGTGGTATCTTCCGGTTCCTGAACTAAATATGCACTGTCGACGCAAGGCAGGCGTCAGGCGACTACTGTTTGCTGTGAAAAGACATGTTACGGTGCAACAACGGGTTTTTTCTAGCAGTGGACTGTAAAAATTCTTTTCCTTAAAACCATAATTTGATTTAAGCATCGTTCAGTTCACTGAAGGAGGAAAAGTGCTGTCAGCTTGCTTGAAAAGTCTTTCATCGAAAGCGGCAACAAAGATCAGTGCTTAGGATAACGAAACACAGCAAATACTATCAGGAAACGTTTTATAACAACAAAACTCTTTAATCGTTGATATGCTGCTAATTTTCGCATCAATTTATCTTAAATTTATCTTAAACCATGTGAAAGTTTGGATACCCTCAAACAGGGCGACGTTGGAAATTTAGGCCCTCTCAACCATTCTGTTCTCGAGTAGCTCACTCTTAAAGACAACATCACCACTGACAAATATATTTTATATCATCAACAGTGAAGAGTTTACGCAGGTGTTCATGGTAAGTTTTGTTCTGAAAATTGTTTCGTTCAGCAGGAATATTCAACCAACTTAAAATACCCTCAATTAGGGCGATACCCCTCTAGAATGTCTGACATGAGACCGAAATATAGGAAGGTGGCTGAAACTTAAAAACCTCCTACTAAAGGGGGGGGGCAGCATTTTTTGTTTCGATTGCCCTGAAAAGGTTGCGGCGGTGGTTTTCGGACACCCAGCAAATTATCCCTAGAAGAGAATGTTTAGTTGAGCTCGAAGATGCCTTGTAAGTCCTTTGCCCACAGCGATTGCTTTCGCAAACAAAAAGGAAGGCTTTAATGCAAAAAAGCAACTTAACATGCATACTATACTTGGGCATCTGATACTTTAAATCATAGTTTTGTTTGCTATTTGATAAAGTATACATTGGCACTAGCTGGGGCAAGGTCATTGACCTCTTCGGGTAACCTGTTCATTTCTTTCATTCAGAAGAATAAAATTTTGCACTGATATCTAATTATTCTCAATATTACAAATTGGCATAAAATGATTCTTCATTCTAAAACATCTTCCGTGAAATTTTCAAATTAGAGAGCTGAATTTGATTTAAATACCAACGCATTTCCAGTGAAAAGTAATGGTGAACTCACTCAACTTATAAAAACTGTTTTCATTTTCCTTTAAAACATGTAGTGTAGGATGAAACTGCTTTGTTAATGCAGTTCGCTTTTTATAATGTTAGTGAAGAGCTTTGCAAGTGATTACTAATATCTCATTTCGGAAAATCCAAGAGTCACTCTCAGTTACATTGTGTTGTTTTCTGTGTCCTGTAGGTTTTGTTGTAAATAAAAGCAAAGACGAAAGGTTGTAGTTTCTCAGAGTACATCAAGTTAAGCAGATAAGTCCATAGAATGAATATTTCCATAGTATAAATCAAAAGAAGCGATTTCTTGGCATGCTCTGCAATTTTAACTTACTTTCCAAAAACCACCGCCGAGCTCAGCAGGAGAAGCGTTGATCCCAAAGGTTATTATTATTATTAAAAATCTATTTAGAGTAGGCTAGAAAATGAATAGCTAATCTACAGCTAATTTAGGCCTACTATTTACAATACAAATTATTTACAATAAAACATTTTAAAAAAATTACAGGACAAATCAGAATAAAAGAAATAATTTATCCTGTTAGAAACCCAACTTTCGGGATATATACTTTGCAAAGTCTGCAGTTGCATTTTCCCCCATTCCAACATCTTATTTGTTTTTTAAAAATAGGAAGGCCGTTGGATTGTTTTATTTCTTGTGGTAAATGCCGCCAAAGTTTATTTCCAAGGTAAGCAATGGACTCAACTCCAAAGGACGTTGTTCGTACTTTTGGCTGTTGAGCGTCATTGCCATGCCTTAGACTGTGACTAATATTTCGTTGCAAGAAAATATCCTTCATAAATGGTGGATTCAGACCGCATTTTGTTTTATAAATTTCGGTCATGAGCAACTGTAGATTCCTTACATGGATTGGTACCGATTTAGATTGTTCCAAGAGGAAACCAAAATCATTCTCGTAATCTTTGTATGCAATGCGCAATGCCCTTTCATGAATATGATTTATTCTATGATTCAAAGCTCTATCATAGAACATCCAAACAAGCGGGCAGTAACTGAAATGAGACAAAACGAACGCCCTCATTAACCTCTGCAATTTTTCTGTATCCATGTATCGCGATATTCGAGCAAGAGCATGGAGTTTTTGGCTTGCCTTTTTACAAAGAGCCTTGACGTGTTGCTTGAAAGAAAATGATTGATCAAATGTTATACCGAGAAGATTTTCCTCTGTACTTTCTTTCACACGGGCCTCGCCTATTTTGATTGTTGTTTCATTACTCCCCTTTGCACCAAAAATCATTACGTGGCATTTGTCTTCATTCAGCTTCATGCAGTTGTTTGGAAACCATTCAGTTATCTTAAGGGCATCATTCTCTAAATGCATAATGACATTTTCGATGTTGGGACCACACGCATAAATAGTTGTGTCGTCGGCATAATTACAGATTTCGGTCTCCTCCAGGAACACAAAAAGGTCATTCAGGTATATATTAAACAAAAGGGGTCCCAAGACCGAACCTTGTGGTACACCTAGGATGGTTTCTGTCCATGAGCTGAATGAACCATTGACTTTACCCTCTGCTTCCTGTTAGTGAGATAGCTATTCATAAACAGCAAGGCAGATCTACTGAAGCCATATGCATTCAATTTTGCAATTAATAGTTCATGATTTAGACAATCAAAAGCCTTCGAAAGGTCCGTCAAAACAGCCCCTGCGACGCCCCTGTTGTCTATAGTCTTCTTGGAGGCTTCCACAAAACGTAGCAGTGCATGCTGTGTACCATAGCCCTCTCGAAATCCACAAAGGAGTGAGGACAGGAAACTTTGGACGAAAGGTAGCATTTGATCTTGCACCAATCTTTCATAAATTTTTGATACCTATGGTAAAACTGTAATCGGTCGGTAGTTCTTTTTCGTAAAGGCATCCTCCTTTTTGAAGAGCGAGCTTATATCTCCTGCCTTCAACTCTTTGGGAAAAGTACCACTGGATAAACCAGAGTTGAACAAACTCTGTATGACAACAGAGAATACGTCGGAATTTTCCATTAGAATTTTTGCAGGTATGCTGTCAACTGGAGACGCTTTTCTCGGATTAAGTTGTTTGATCTTTATAGCAACCTCTTCGGTGGTGACCTTTCTGAATTCAAATTTGTCTGAAAACTTCACAGTATTTTTGATTTTGCAAATACTTGGATGAGCTTCGTATTTCTTAACAGATTTGTCAATTGGGTCTAGAATATCACTTGTTGGGAGTAAAAGTGAGTCATTTATAGTGATCCCTAGACTATCTGTGATGTTTGCGAAATACTGGTTGAAAATTTCTGCAGTTTGAGAGTCCTGATTTACCATATTTCCGTCTTCGATCAGAGAGATTGAAGAATTTACTTGCACTTTGTCTGAGAACAATGGCTTTACAGTCTTCCAAAACTTATGATTATCGGTAAGCTTACCAAGGTCTATGTTCCTATAGTAGTCAAATTTGGCCCTGCGCAATAATTTCACGCATTTGTTCCTCTGCTTTTTGAGAGCCTTTCTATTTTCCTCAGTGCGATCATTATTATACTTATTACGCAGTCTAGTTCTATGCATGTGTTCTTTACGTAGGGCTTTAGTCATAAAATGGTGAATCAGGCAAAGTCGAAACCAAAGTCATAAAAAGGTGAATCGGGCAAAGTCGAAACCAAAAGTCTTTAAGCAAATATATTAAAAGGGCTGCTTTTTTCATGGATGATTTTAGTTTTTGTGTGTGATGTATTTTTCTTGTCCAAAAATTTAGTTTCCCTTAAGTGTTCGATTACCACCGCCGGCACCCTAGTAGCATTCTGGATGTCGCTGTCAAGTGAATTCCATTCGAATACCGTGCTTCGTAAATAGATATTCGAAAAACGAACTGTCCTTACCGCTGGTTGCTCATATGCACTTGGATTTCACAAACTGTACATTAGTTGATGCTCTTGCGGTATGTCATTGAAGAGATACTAAGGCGACCCTCTTAAACAAAAGAAATGAGTCAATCTACGGTACCATCTTCTGTGATATAAGGTCTCCCAAGCCAGTTCCTCATAAAGCTTCTGTCTACTTGTACTTGTCCATGTTCCAGTCACAGCTAGATCCGCTGAATATAGTACCTGCTCCAAAATTTTTGACATTTCAAGATGCATTTCAGGGTCAAATCTATGGTAGATTGTATCACCGTAATCAAAGTGTGGTCTTTATATAAAGTTTATAAACTTGATCTAAGACCTCCCTAGAAACATATTTAGAAAGATATCTTATCAACCCAATACCTCTACGCGCCTTCAGAATTACCTCTCTTATGTGACTTTGAAAATCGAGTTTATGATCCGAAATCATTCCAAGGTGCTTATGCTCCAAACTTGTTTTAACTTCTTCATTCCCTAATTTGAGAATGGGATGATGTGGCGTAGTTCTTTTCCAAGAGAAGATAACTTTCTCTGTTTTATTAGCATTAAACAACATTTTCCACTGCCATGCCCACATTCGGATTTTTCAAGGTCGCGGTTCATATCAAAGCCTGTGTCGTACTCGTTTTTAACAACGGAAAAGAGAGACGTGTCATCTGCAAATAGCTTCACACTGCATGATACATTTTCTGTAGGATCATTGATGTATACAAGAAAAAATAATGGACCAAGGACAGACCCATGGGGTGCACCAGCTGATACAGTGGACCAATTTGAAGATTTCCCGCTTAATACAACATGCCGTCTACGATTACGTAAAAAGTCCTTGAAAAGTCCAAGAAGATTACCATCTATGCCATTGCATTTCAGTTTGCATAATAGACCTTCGTGCCATACCCTATCAAATGCCTTGGATAAGTCTAGAAAAAACAGCTCGAGGAGTTTCCCTTCTGGGTACATCTTCAAAGGCGGTATAGATTGTATGCGTTATAGACAACAGTTGGTTAATGGATGAGTCACCCGGGCGAAAACCAGATTGGTTTGGAGTTATAATGCTATGGTCACATAGATGCTTGTAAATCGTATCGAATAAAAATTTTTCATATATGTTACCAAAGATTGGCAACAGGGAAATTGAGCGATAGTTATTTTTGCTCTGTCTGCTTTTCTTCTTGTGGATAGGAATTGTGTTCGCTCTCTTCCATGAAGTGGGGTAAACACCTGTTTCTGAGCACTTTTCAAAGATCAAACACCGAGGCTCTACAATTGCACTATCACATATATTGATCATTGAGATCGAAATATCGCACAACCACGTACCTTTTTCGTATCGAGAGACCGGATGATATTAAGGATCTTTTCTCTATCTACATGTACACTCTGTAATAATGAAGGACACCTTGGTCGAAAAGCAGGAAGGGTACTACCTGTTGCTATAGCACTGCATTGCTCCACACAGCAATCATTAAATAGATTCGCCTTAGCTTCCAGATTAATAACAAAAATACCATTTTCTAAAATTGGCGGTATATTCATAAATTTCTTGTTGTCAATGAACTTATTCAAAATGTTCCAATAATATTTCACACCTATATGGGGATCAGACAATTTTTTACCCAATTTCGAATAATACTTATCCTTAGCTTCAATTATTTTTCTGGCATTTTCAAGCTGAATATTTCGAACTAGGTTCCAGTCTTCTTGGTTCCTTCCGCGTCTTATAAACCTTCTGTAAAGCCTGTGCTTTCGCTTAATAGCAGTTTTAAGCTCTGATGTTAGCCAAGGTGGATCCTTGTCATTAATTCTAATAGTCTCGCTTGGGATGTAAAGGGACAAAATTGCATAAAGAGTCTTCGTAAAATTTTCAACCATTTCCGAAGGAGTGAGAGGACTTAGGCTATTTACCCAATCTACATTGTTCATCGAGTTTCTTATCGATTGCACGTTAGCCTCTGAGTAATGCCAAATCGTTCTTTTATAAGGAGGAGGCGAAGGCAATGACATTTTTAGGTTCCCGAAAATGACTTGATGTCGGCAGAATTTATCCAATGAAGGGAGGACACCACAGACCGCAAACATATTAGGTTTGTCAGTGATTATTAAATCGACACAGGACATGCTCTCATTTCTTAGATTGGTTGGCTCATCGATCAGTTGGTGAAGACCGTTTGTTTCCATGAACTCATCAAGAGCTGCGCCCTAGGATTTTCTATATCCTCAGCCCACCACTGAAATGATCTGCAATTGAAGTCTCCAGTAAAGAGAATACAGTGGGGCCTTTCGTTTCTAATATCATCTCAAGCCCGTTGTAAGTTATGAACAAACATCTCGAACTGCTCGCTATTTTGGCTTGGACTGCGATAGAGGTTAAATACAAATATTTTCTTACGAGAGATAGTGACTTCTGAAACAATGATTTCTTGTAATACTTCAAGGTCATCTCTGCTCTTAATTGGCAGTCCATCACGAAAATATAAACAAACTCCACCAGTTTTAGAGTTACTGGGGTGATCATTACTAAATACTTCTGGACTGAACCCTTTGATACGAATTGCATCATTTCTTATAGTGCTATCAAGCATTGACTCAGAAATTGCAATGACATCAGCATCATATGCCTCGATTTGAGGTATTCACACCATTCCTCGCACAAATGCTATTTAAGTTGCAGTGAAAAAAAACTGGAGGCCCTTATTTACATTTGGACCTGGATTAATGTGAATTTCTCCAGACAATAACACTTGCAGATCAGAATCAAGGCAGTAAAAAGTAGATCCACCGTTTGGATGGATTGTTATGAGCAAATTCGCAATTGCGTAGACAAGTAAAATCTCCAGCTAAAAAGTAGACTTGCTTCAAGTCTATTCCCTGGTATATCAACACTAGAAGTAACCATGTTCCTTAGTGCTGATATCAGCAAGTCTCGCTAAAAAGAGAATGTTTCTCTAAGAAAATTTCTGCAAGTCATAGTGACCTTAAAAGATCCTGGAAGAGTATTAACCAAGTCATAAACAAAGCAGCCATACCACATCTACTCCATCCCTTAACGTTGAAGGTGAGTCAATTAAAAACAATAAAATGAGATTGCTTTATCAATGAATGAGATTATTTGTACCATTAGAAATAAACTGAGTGAAAAATTCCAGAAGAAATCCAACTCACTTTTATCCAATGAGTATGAATTGGGTAACGCTGTTGGGATTTCTCTTTCAAAGCTGTTTCAGAGAATGACGTAACGAAAGTTATGAAGAAAATGAAAATCTGGCATGGCTCTGGATGTGATGGTATCGCAAGCTGTTTATAAAGATTGCATTGCCTCTAATCTCTGGCTCATTATGCGATCTTTTTAATATGTTTTTGTTTTTTTGGAAAATTTCCTACAGATTGGAAAATAGCACGTGTTACCCCAATTTGCGAGAGCGGAGCGAGAGATGATTATTCTTACAACAGACCGATTTCTGTGTTGCCTGTATTGTCTCGTGCATTCGAAAAAGGAGCATATAATCAACTGTATGACAAATTAGATAGTAACATGCTCATATAAGAGCATCAGTCTAGTTTTCGATCTTTACACTCAGTCGTCACCAGCCTTATGGCTGGTAAAATTGACTGGTATCTGGATATAGGTTCAAGTACATTGGCTTGATTTTCATTGACCTGAAAAAGGCATTTGATGCAGTAAATCATGATATCCTACTAAAGAAGCTAGAAAAATACGGAATAAGTGGACCACAGCTTCATTGGTTGACTTCCTACTTCAAGGGAAGAAAGCAGTTCTGCAAGGTACGTTCAACCTCCTCTAGTATTAAAGATATGAGTTATGGTGTCCCCCAGGACTCTTGTCTTGGCTCACTTCTGTTCCCTATTTACACAAATGATTTACCATTCTGCCTAAACAAAGAAAAGATCACCATTTATCTCGATGATACTGCGATTTCACACTCCTCGAGATGCCATTCTAAACTGCAGGACGATCTAAACCAGGATCTTGAGAATTCACAAAACTGACTGAATAACAATAAATTGTCTCTAGAAGTTGTAAAATATATCCTTTGATCATTGGATCCAGACTAAACATTCAAAAGATCGAAAAGCAGACCAAAGCTAAGCTTAGCTTCCAAAAAGGTGATCTAAGGATCAATGTAATAACCGGTACTAAGCATCTGGTAGCTCAAATTGATGACAAACTCCAATGGGATCACAATACTGAACAAGTTAATGCTAAGGCACTACGAGCCCTCGGTCTTATTAAGCATGCCACGAAATTTCTCCCATCAGGTGATCTGCAGAAAATATATATGCATTGTTGAGCCACATTTCAGTTATTGCTGCTCGGTTTGGGGTTGTTGTAGTGAAACCAAACTCAGTTCTCTCCAAAAGACCCAGAATATAGCTGCAAGAATAACTACAGATAGTCCTTACGATGCTTCTGCTGTACCTCTGCTACAAAATCTTGGCTGGCCTTTAATCAGAGATCTTATCAAAATAAGAAACAACAGCTCTGACCTATGACGCATTGAACTCACTTGCTCCTCAATATTCATGGGAACTTTTTAGTGAATGCTCAGACGGCAGTGATCGCAGTATTCAAATTTGCTGAAACAAACTTGCAGATACCCCCATTAAAAGCATTTTCTATGCCCCTATGCACAGGGCAAAAAGCATTTTCCTATCGTGGAGCAAAATTATGGAATGAGCCAGAAGGAAACTGAATTGGCACCGTCCCTGGCTACTTTTAAAAAATCCATATGAGAGGTACATTTATTTTCATATTTAGTTGTTTCATGCTCTTTTGCATTCACCTTACTATAAGTTGTGATTCTTTTTAAGTTAGGCATTTTTGTTGTTGCACAGGTCGATTAGTAAAATAGTTACTTTTTACTGAAATCTGTAAACCTGTATAAATATTCTAAAGCGAAATATTTAAAGGTGAAATAAATGAAGATGAAATGTGCTTTATCACTCCATTACTTTTATGTAGCAATTCTAATTCTGCTCCAAACAATAAAGGCAAGGAGCCAGGGTTTCAAGTTGTATCCTATTCCGATAAAACCTGATAGCAAAACATCCATATTACAGTAGAAATCCGCATAAAAGAACCTAGGTTTTTCTTGGGCAGCCTGAATAGATTCTTAATTACATGGCTGTTATTCTAAATACACCACTTCGATTAACATCCTCTTTTTGGAAATTATTTAAAACTCTTTCATATGAAATTTTGGGGGCCAAATTCGGATTTAGCACCCAGACCTTAGTATAACCACAAGTTTTCATGTTGCTAGCAGTCGTGGTTAAGTTTATGGCGACGTAAAGTTTGGAAATCTGTAAGGGTTTTGACCGTAAAATGACCCGAGGTGTAAAGTTTCACCCGATTTTTGACGGTCAAATCCTTATAAATCCGATTTTTGACGGTTAAATCCTTATAAATCTTTCAACTTTACATTGTCATAAAATCAACATCACAAATGCCAGCACCTTAAGAACACGTAAGTAGACTAATGTTTGGGTGCTTATTCCGAATCTGGGCTCGAAATTTTCATAACAACAATAGGAAGGAATTTTGACAAATTTCCAAAACGAGGCTGCTTAATCGAAGTGGTGTAAACACAGGTGACATTCGTTTGAGCATGCGTCGTTCTTAAGGGACGACGAGGGCAACCACCTTAACCCTGACGCGATAGGGAACACTCCCTCAGAGGCGAAGTGGGCCTAAGTCTATTTCACAGCTTTTGAGCATTCTACAGGTAGGTAGGTATTTATATTTAACGCGACTAGCCCACGAAAGTCTGAGAGCCTTATTTCCAGTAGGGGCCACGGATATTTTACCATCAGTCCGCCGCAACTACCCGCCGCAGCTACAGCCGCAGCTACCAGATTTCCCTCGCATGGCTCTGGTCGACCCGGGCTAGAGTTACGCACAGCGACCAAACTGTCCAGCGTGGGATTTGAACCTACGGCCGTTCTGACCTTTGGTTTACGAGTCAGACGCCTTAACCACTCGGCCACGCGCTCTTACAGACGCAAATTGTTGGAAAAACAGCTTTTTAAAAGCTAAAATCACCTCCACGAAGTATTCAGGTAGTTTGGAGATCTGCTTGCACAATGTTCGTGAAGTTTGCGGCGGTAATAAATGCACTGGCTCTCTGCACTGGTATCTTGCATAAATTGCACGGCACGAAGGCCTAGACCAAAGAAAGGTGGAAAACGGAAGGACAAACATATTTTCGTAAACGATATACTTACTGTACAGTATCAACAGTTCAACATTACTCAAAATGCTAGATAATAATTAAGAGGAGAAATAACTTCATTTACATCCATTTCTTTTATCAGAAACTCTGCTATAACTTATAAGAAACTCTGCTGCAAGAAATTAAATGATGTGATGAATTATGAAAATCAATTTCTTGAGAAACTGATACCACAAAAATGTCAGAGCTCATGGGCAACTCTCACTTTTGAGGTAGGGCTGGGTTGTAAGAGTGTTTTCCACACACCACTGTCATCTCCCTAGTCAAGTACCCTTTTTTTCTATTCATGAAAAATTAAAACTAAAATTAACTTAAACACATTAATACTATACCGCTCTTGGTGTAAGAAGACACAAGGTCATCTGGCCTACACCAAGAACGGTACTTACAATTTTCAAGTACATCTTCAAAAGTACTCTGGTGGATGCAAGCTAAGTTTCTTATGAAAAAATGAACATAATGCTGGACATTACCCCAGAAGAAAACAGGACCAAATGAACTTGCATTAGCATCTACTATTAAGGAAATGAAGGAAAAATTTTGAAAAAATTAACAGACGCTGGCACACGGGATTGTATGATTATCCCTTGTGAGTTTTACCCAAGGTGTACTATTTACTGTACCGTGTCAAAATATTTATTAGTGCAAACTGCAAGAGTTTCTTTTGCAATCGAATACAGTAGTTCCTTAATTTAGAAAATTAAGCATACCATTTTTAGATGCTGTTTCTTAATAAAAACTGAGTGCAAATTTATACATAATAATGTATCCACGTTTTTACGGTCAATAGCCGTCATTTTTTACTTAAGTTGAACTCAATGTTCAATATGATTTAACATACCAGTCTCTTGTGTTTTATTATAAACATATCTTTTGCAAGAAATTCTTCATGACAAACTCAACCCTTTCATTTGTGCCTGAAAGTCTAAATCCAACATGTTTATAGTTTGGTCCTACACATGAGAAAATTGACTTGAGTAATGTCTAAACATTGGAGACGCTTCAAAAACATTGTTTTCAATGTCAAACAGGGCACAAGTAGCGAACATGAAGATTGTGATGAAACCTTTATCATAAGAAACTCTGAGCACTTAAAAATCTGATAATTATAAGAAATTTTCAGTACTGGCCCAAGTTATTAGTTTCTTATAAAAATATGTGCATACAAAGAACAATGATCTGGCAACTCAGAATGAAAGTCACTACAAAACAAAGTTCAAGGAACATAAAAAATACTTGATCTGATACCAATTAGTTTGTGGATTTCTCCAGAGTGGACCTATCAAACAATGCAATGTTACCAGGCACATCAACAATATCTTGCAGGAGCAACCAGCTCTTTCTTCACTCTTCTTTCGGCACTGATTTCGCAACATCATGTTCTTTATGGAAAGCATCAATCCAACCACTGCATGCATCTGCTCTACAGCCAGTTTTCATTGAAAATAAATTGCAGTATGCAAGGTTCTTTGGCCTTTTGCATAAAGCATACATGTATTCTTGTATAAGAAACTCAACTCTTAGATCATCAAAAATTTAAGAATTTCAATTACTGGGAAAATGTAACTTAAAAAAACTATTTATTTTGATCAATGAAATCCTTCTCATACCATTTTTCATTTCATTTTCATTTTATAATATTTATACACGTAAAAAGTTTCAGTTATAAATACTGTTTTTCAAACTGACGTGTTAAAAACAAATTAATAGATATAATATTACAAAAGAGTAGCCCTAATACAATCATTTGATAAAATAGAAAAGAAAACTAGACAAAGGAAATCATTAGCTCTGGCTCAGTGCATCGACATCGTTTTTTGATAGCCGTTTGAAGGCACTGAGAGAGGTTGCCACTTTAGCTTCCCTACTCAAGCTGTTCCAAAGTCTGGCCCCTCGATACGAGAATGACTTCTGACCAGCGCTAGTTTTTAAAAGTGGCAATTTTAGATCTGTATCAGTTGACCGTAGTACAAGACCATTGCATTCTGAACATCTTGTGAACAGATTTCGCATGTATTCGGGTGCAAGCTCATTCAGAGGTTTATAAATCATTGTTGCTGTTTCTTTGTGAATAAGATTGGAAATCGTAGGCCAACCTAGACTCTGGATAAGTGGGGCCGCTGATGCATCATATCCACCATTCATAACTATTCTCGCAGCCCGATTTTGTATCTTTTGCAAGCTGTCAATTTTACGCTTACTGCAATTATCCCCATACGGAGCAACAGTAACTCAAATGGGGCTCAACCAAGCCTCGGTACATTTTTGCAAGGACTTCTGAAGAAAGATATTTCTTCGAATATTTGACCAGTCCAAGAGCTCGGAGTGCCTTTTACTTTACCATATCAATATGGTCATCCCACTTGAGTTGATTGTCGACTTGAACACCAAGATATTTAAAGCTACTAACGATCTCAATATTATCATTATCTATTACAAACGATGGTTGAGCATCAGGCTGGCTTTGGATCTTACGGATATTTGGGCCTGAACCAACAATCAGAGATTGGGTTTTAACGACATTTAATGAAAGCTTGTTTCCATGCAACCAGTCCTGCAAGTTCGAAAGATCACAGTTTAAGTCATGTTGAAGATCAGCGAGACTCATAGAGGAGTGCGATATTGTAGTGTCATCTGCGTACATACTGACATGCGCTTTTTCAAGCGAAAAAGGTAAATCATTTATGTAGATCAGAAACAAAGGTGGATCAAGACAAGAGCCTTGTGGGACGCCACAATTTATATAACTTATACTAGATGAAACACCATTGACTTTGCAAAATTGCTTACGGTTGTTAAGACAAGAGGCGAACCAATCGTGTTCAAGACCATTTACACCATACTTTGCAAGTTTTTGCAAAAGAATGTTGTGGTCAACGGTATCAAATGCTTTCTTTAGGTCAATGAAAATCAAACCAGTAAATTCTCCTTTGTCGATGTTATGGTACCAGTCGTTAGTGTTTTTCATGAGGCAGGTAACAACGGAGTGTAAGGATCTAAAGCCAGACTGATGCCGATATGTAAGCTTGTTGGTGTTTAAGTAATCATAAAACTGATCGTACAAAAGTTTCTCAAAAAGGCGCGAGATGAATGGTAAGACAGAGATAGGCCTATAGTTAGATCTGTCATCCCTTTGACCACTCTTAAAGATAGGGGCAACACGAGCTATCTTCTAACAATCAGGGAACTTCCCAGAAAATAGCGATAAATTGAACAAATCACACAAAGATCCTTTAATAATGGGCAAAGCTTTCTTCAAGAAATAGCTTGCAATTCCATCATTACCAGATCCATGGGAAGTTTTCATTTTATTTAATGAAGCTGCTAATTTATCCGTCATGATTGCTGAGAAGGCAAAGCTCGACGAAGGCCTATCAATCGAATATTCACTCGACAAGAGAGGGTTAGGTTTGTCAGGAATCCTCTTACTAAGCCTATGTCCAATGGTGCAAAAGAACTCATTCATCGATGATGCGATCTTAGCCGAATCCGAAATGTTCTCACCATCAACCTTAAGAGAAGCAACAAATTTTGTGCTCGATTTCTTATTAATGACTTGATTGATTGTTTTCCATGTTTTCTTCAGGTCACCTTGAAACTGGGAGATTTTTTCAGAGAAATATTCACGTTTTAGTTGCCTGTTCAAGTTGTTGGCTTTGTTTCGAATTTGCCTATAGGACTGCATTAATAGCTTAGAATTACTTCTAACAGCACTGATTTTCAAATTATCCCGTGTCTTCACCAGTTTGAAATAACTGCTATTAAGTCAAGGCGTGAATTTATCAGCCACTCGTCTGTTTAATGTTGGTGCATGCTTCTCAAGGATAGGTGAGAAAATTTTGGTCCAGCTGTTAACCGCTTCATCAATATCCTGAGCCTACGATACAAGTCCTTCCCAGTCTACCTCAGAAAGATCAGATAGGAAAGCTGTTTTATCAAAATTCTTTAACTGTCTAGATGTTATATATTTGTGCTCCCTTTTCACCCCTCCATGGAGCTTTCTGACGCAATAGACAAGGTAATGAACACTGAGACAAGTCTTATATACCCCAGAATCAGCAAGGTTTGTTTGATTTGTGGTTGCAATATGATCAATTAAAGTAGATGTTTCAACAGTGACCCTAGTATGTTCTTTTATAACCTGACTCATGCCGAAAAGATCATACAGTTCACGTAAATGGGAAATGTGGCTCAGATTAGCATCTGTGGTAGAAAAATCACCAAAGTCGCAATTGGTATCACCTAGGAGTATCATTTCCTTATTTTCCCCGTCAAAATACCTTAACTTCTCTTCAAGGCATTCAAAACAAGAAACTGGACTATTTGGGGGCCTATACCACCCAAGGATGATAAATGGAAGCGAGTTTTTAGGCTCCACCTCAAAGGAAACTAGCTCAAGAGACTTATTAGGAAAATCCTCTCTAGGTTTGAAATTGACTGTATTCTTTACGTAAAGTGCTACACCGCCTCCATTTCTATTCCAATCACATCTTTTAAGAGAATAATCATCGATGGCTATAAGTTGATCCTCGACTTTATCATCTATTTTTGTTTCATTTACGATCAAGATGTCTATCTTCTTATTTTTAGCCAGCAACCTGATCTCATCTATCTTTGCGAGGAGACTATTGGCATTCAGTGAGGCCATTACCAAGCCTTTCTTGCGACCAAGGGGGTGAATGCGGGGTTCCTTATTGGCACTACTGTTAGTATCTATGGCCTGAGTATCAGTTTCCCAGGCAATTGACTCTAGACCCCCCTCAACACTGCTATCACCGGATAATTGTTAATACGAAAAAGATCTAATTCTGTCTATAACGTTCATGGCTAGTTGGCATTACTTCATTTCAGCTTATTTCCTGACTGTATCATATCACTTGGAAGGTACTTGAGCAACGTGTAAACATTGCAAGGACTTGAAAAACATCATTTAGAAATGTTCACAGGGCACCGGTAATGAACATGTAGTTAAAAGACTCGTAAGAAACTCCAAGTATTGAAAATCTGATAATCTTAAGAAACTTTCAATGCTGACCTGGATTCTTAGTTTCTTATAAAAATTACATGTATACCCTAGAAGCAAACAAAACAGCTGCACACCCTGCAATGCAAAACAAGTAGGATATTAGGTAGGTAGGTAGGTAGGTACTTATATTTAACCTGGCTAGCCCGCAAAAGTCTGAGACACTTATTTCCAGCAGGGGCCACGGATGTTTTACCATCAGTCCGCCGCAGCTACCCGCCACAGCTAACAGATTTCCCTCACATGGCTCTGGTCGACCCGGGCTAGTGTTAGGGACAGCGACCAAACTGTCCAGCGTGGGATTTGAGCCTACGGCCGTTCTAACCTTTAGCTTACGAGTCAGACGCCTTAACCACTCGGCCACAGCTCATTTTTATTATTACTGTGTGTTTGTGCAAGGAAGCATATTGTAAGAACCAGAAAATTTTTTCACAGCTTAAAGGCTTTTATTCAATCAGCATACATTGCACTTTTTCAGCCTACATTGTTGCCATTTACACATCTATTGTCAAACTACAGTTTCTTCTTTTAAAGAAACTTGGATCCAATCAGCCCACAGCAACCAAGTTTCTTAATCTTAAATGAAACTTTCTGCATTTTAATACTAAAAAGTTTCTTGTATGATTTTGTCACATATTTGTTTCTTAGCATACAACATATAATTTTAGCAAGGAAGACTTTTATTTGGTTCAACGCAAAAAATTATAATGAACATTTCTTAGGAATGAACGATAAATGACAATTTTGCACTTGAATTCTGCTTTAAAAATTTCTTTGAATCTCTTAAGGATGGTTTAGAAAAGTTTCTTAAATTCTCAGCCATCCTGTTGCTAGTTTCTTGCAAACCAGTTTCTGTGATAAAAACGTATTATAAACATGGCGCAATAGATGGTAAAAAACTGCCAGTGAAATCCTCACTTTTCAGATCGATGTAATTTCCACAAAACACAAAAAATTTAAAAAAACTGAATGGATTCATGTGGAGTATAGTCTGTTTCACCCAAAAATCAAATTTGGTTAGGTTTCACGAGACCATTTGCAAAACATAAGCCCTTTTAACCAAATTGCAAACATCCACTTATCCCAAAATCGAAATGGCGCCTATTAATATTTTATGATGCAAGCACAAATTTCCGATTTAAAGATGTGATCCACCTAGAATAAAAAAATTACCCGAAACTTGATAAACATTTTAAAATGTGCATCTAACCATCTCTTATAATTTCTTCACATTTTCATTTCTTAAACTGCGAGTTTCTGTCACTTGCGAGGCTGACGTCTTTCGTGGTGACGCCGTCTAACATTTAGATGAAAATCCGTACTTTTCAGATAGCCGTAATTTCTACAAAACACATAACATTTACAAAAACTGAATTAATTCATATTAAGTACGGTCTGTTTTACCCAAAAAATGAAATTTGGTTAGGTTTCACGAGACCATTTGGAAACTATAGGTCCTTATGCAAAAGGGAAACATTCACTTATTCCAAAAATTGAAACGGTGTCTCCTCGATTTTTTGATGATGCAACTACAAATCTCCTTTTTAACGCTGTGATCTGCCTAGAATTAGAAAATTAAACCTGAAACTAGAAAGAAATTTCTAAAGTGTGCACCTAACCATTTGTCATAAATTCTTTACGTTTTCACTGCTTAAACTTAAAGTACGAGTTTCTGTCAGTTGCGAAGCTGACGTCTTTTATGGTGACGCCGTCCTACATTTGGAAGAAAAATCCTTACTTTTCAGATCGCCGTAATTTCTACAAAACACATAACATTTACAAAAACTTAATTAATTCATGTTAAGTACGGTATGTTTTACCCAAAAAATCAAATTTGGTTAGGTTTCACGGGACCATTTCGAAAGTATAGGTCCTTATCCAAAGGGAAACACCCACTTATTCCAAAATTGAAATGGCGTCTTCTCCATTTTTTAATGATGCAACTACGAATCTCCGTTTTAAAGCTGCGATCCACCTAGAATTTAAAAAAATAAACCTGAAATTTTATAGACGTTTCTAAAATAAGCACTTCACTTTTTGTCATAAATTCTTTACATTTTCACGCTTAAACTATGTGCGAAGCCGACGTCTTTTCGTGGTAAAATGTGGTAGAGCAGTGTACAATACATTCGAAGAAAAAATTAATTATTTTTCAGATCTTCGTAATCTCCACAAAACAAATAAGACTTGCAAAAAATAAACTATTTCGAAGAAAGCATCGTTTGATGAGAATAAAGTGTTAAAATCGTTAGGTTTCACGAGTTAATTTAGCAGTTCAGTGAGATAGTTGGTGGTGTAATTCGTCTATTTTGTCACTCGAATTTGTTTAGGCCAGCGTTTTAGCTTCGGAATTTTGTTCATTTGAAATCATTTCAGAACTGAGTTACAAAAACTTTGACATGCCTTTTTGCCTACTGCCTGTACTCGTTGTCTTCGTTGCACATTTGCTTTTCACAGTTCTTCTGTCCTTGGCTCAGCTCACCTTTCATCCGCCCCTCCAGCTTGCCGCGAAAAATATCAGAAAAAATCACACGAGGGCCTGCGCAGCAATATGCGCACTAATAAAAAAATCGAATGTCACCTGTGTTTAGTGGTGTATTCCAGCCTGCAAGGTTCTTCAAGAGGTTCTTATACAGCACTTACCTTGCACTCATTAATACTGTTTTCAGCACAAGAAATCTAAAGACTTTTTGAGAATTCCTTGAAAATTCTTGAAAACAATTTTTAGGTTAGAATTATTGTTAAAATCTCATCGTCTTTTGTACCAACGAAGAATTCTGATTAGAATGTCAAGAATTTTTTAAATTTCTGAGGATTTCTGAAGACAAGAAATCTGCTATGTAAGAACCTGCCCCAGTGCCAGCCTCTGAGAGGTTCTTATTTAGGGAGTTTAGAATATTGAATTTCAGCCTTGCAGTTCTTGTAAAAAAAGGTTCTTTTATGTGGGTTTCTATTGTATTATAAATGAACATCGAAGACTTACCTCTAACAAGAAGATTCAGGGCTTCATGAACCAAGCTTTCGATGGCGTTGAAAACTGCGTCATATACACCAGGCAGCTGTGCATGAAAATAATTCATAAAAAGCTTTATTTGAGTAATTTGATACCTTCTGCAGTAAACACTTTGATTTGCTATGTTAACTCTAACGTTGTTGTTGCTACTCGACGCGACCACAAACACACGGGGAACAGATAGGATTAAGGAATAGCTCTGAAGTAAAAGCTCTGAAGAGAAACTACTCGGAGTTTAAACTTATAGCAAACTTTCCTTCGATGTCTCAAAACTGTGCCCAAAGGCTAGCAATAAACTTTATACACTTGCTCGCATATCATCATATATGGATCAGAGGAAATTAAGAACTCTCATAAAGGCTTTTATTAACAGTCAATTTCAATATTGTTCTTTAATCTGCATGTTTCACAGTGGGCAGCTGAACAAAAAAATTAACAAAAATACAGGAAAAATCTTTGAGAATAACTTATGAGGATGCCGAATCTACCTATAGTGAACTATTAGAGAAGGACTGTGCCATTGCTACTCATACAAAGAACCTTCAATTACTTATGACTGACATGTAAAAACCAGAGATGACCTGAATCCTTCTTTCATGCAGGGAATTTCTTTGAAAATGCAAGTAACTACAATTTACGTATCAATAACGAATTCGTCCAACCTAGGGTGAGATCAGTCGGTAATGGCACAGACAGCGCCAGATTCAAAGGTCCACAACTATGGCAAATATTACCGCGAACAATGCAAAACTCTGGATCCCTTGCTCAGTTTAAAGCAAATACAAAACATTGGAAGGGACTATATTGTCCATGCAAGCTGTGTCGCACTTTTATTCCAAACTTGGGCTTTTTATGATGCTTTTAGAGATTTGTTTACTGTATACTTTCATGAATTGATGAATGCTGTCCTGGGCATGACACAAAACTGCAACCGGTGGTGAGGCTTCAGTTTTGGGGGTTCTGAAGTTTTGGGGAAATGTGGAGTCACCCTTTAGTCACCATTACTCTCGGGTCCAAGCTGGCCCGGGATAGTAGTAGCCGTCAGGGTCCCAGCTATGGGGAAATGGTTGTGTTTTCTTATGAAAACAAGACGGTTCCACTTTGTCAAATCGGCAGTGGTTCCGGCAACTGGCAGCGCTGTTTGTCAACTCGGCAGCAGTCCTGGCGAAAAGTAACAGGATTTTTTCGACGGTCGTCTCAGCTAAGTTGTGCCACCGAGCTCCAGAAGAATCCTGCCAAGGGACACTAAATAGCAGCAATTAGTGTCGCCATCTATGGTGCAGCCTCACTTTTTAAATATGGATACAGTGAATGATAGTTATGGTTGACGATCAACTGAAATGGTCTACCTAATTGTCCTCAACAATCAAGAAGGTCTCTAGAGGTATCGGCATGTTGAAGTATTCAAAAAGATACCTACTAAAGGAAAACCTCATTATGCTGTATAGAGGTCGACAACATGCCGACAACATGCTCGATAAGCTGTAAAAAATGCAAAATCGAGCTGCTAGGATTGTCACAAACAGTCCCTATGACGCCTCAGCTTTGCCCTTGATAGGGAGTTTCGGCTGGCTGACAATTAGAGAACTGATCGACTTTGAGAGAAGCAAAATGGTCTATAAATCTCAGAATGCCTTCGCCCGAGATTACTTGCGAAACATATTTCAAGGGGTATCTAAAGCTACAAACTGGCAGCTGAGGAACTCTAAGGCCATGTTTATATGGGGAAAAACACCTCACCTACCAGACCCGGGGCTGACAAGCGAGCTAACTTTCAGTCACTGTTTACATGAGATGTTTCACCTCACCTGTCAGCCCCGGGGCTGAGAGGCGAGGTGGATTAAAGTCATTCTTCCGTGAAATCAGAAAGAACTGACCAATGAGAATCAACGAAAAATTTCACTTCACCTCACTATACCGGTGGTATTTCGTTTATATGGAAAAATTTCACCTCACCCAGGTGAGATTCCACCTCTGGTGAGGTGGGACTTCACTATGCCGGTGGTGTTGCGTTCGTCATGTAAACGCGGTATGAAAATACAAGGATTCTATTGGAAGGTGGAATCTCACCTCTCAGCCCCGGGTCTGGCAGGTGAGGTGTTTTTCCTCATATAAACAGGGCCTAAAACTGACCTTAGATTACTACTATTGAGAACATCTACTGGTCAGAAATCATTTGCTTACAGAGGGGCTAAGGTTTGGAGTGACCTAGATAGTGTCGTCGAACTGTAACAGTCCTCATCATTCTGCTCCTTTCGAAGAAATTATAAAGCCAAACTATGACTCATCTCGTTTTCTTTTCTTTTTCTTTGTCTTAGATTATTGTAAATAGGGTTTGTATATTTTAGTTATTATTAGGTTTTTGTTTTGCATGGCTCCCTGTAAAACAATGTAACTGAGTGGATCACCATGGATAAAAAAGTTAAAACGAAAAAGAAACGGAGATCATGCTACCGCATATGTGGTAACCGATGCGCCACAACGTACCGCAATTGCGGTAAATAAGCGAAGACTGTGCAAGACAGCAAAAGAAGCTCAAAGAAATCATCTCTTAATTCTTGCTGCATGGAATGGACGAACAACTATTATTATTATTATTATTATTATTATTATTATTATTATTATTATTATTATTATTATTATTATTATTATTATTATTATTATTATTATTATTATTATTATTATTATTATTATTATTATTATTATTATTATTATTATTATTATTATTATTATTATTATTATTATTATTATTATTATTATTATTATTATTATTATTATTATTATTATTATTATTATTATTATTATTATTATTATTATTATGCAACTCTTCTCATGGTCTTGATGATATACCAGTGTTTTGTCTATGATCAGGCCACCTCCCGTGGCTTGAGATAATAGATCTTTAGTCTTTCTTGCTAAACCGTCATTCCTTTTCTTCTAGTGTTCCATTTCGTCCTATTTGTTGTAGTCCAAAACTTTTCTAATTATTCTGGCAGTACCCAACAAACAGGCTTTCTGCAGAGGATCTAATCCTGATTTGAAGTCAATCTTTTTGAGGTATTTTGCAACATTCTTGGTGACTGTTCCTAAAGCGCCAATGACAATTGGTATTATGTATACTTTTGTTACTTCCATGTTCCAAACTTTGAGAAGTTCATACTTCAGATCTGTATAATGCTCAAACTTTTCTTTCTCCTTCTTTTCAACTCTTGTATCGAAAGGGCATGCCACATCAATAACGTAGCATGTTTTTTCTTTCTTATCCAGCAGGACTAGGTCAGGTTTGTTATGGTCAATTTTTATTTCTGTTTGAATGGAAAAGTCCCATAATAGTTTGACCTTTTCATTTTCTAAGACAGCCATTTCTTTATCTACGAAATGTTCATAGCTCTTTGCAGTGGTGGGAAATCCATATGTTTGACACATCTGCCAGTGTAGGATAGCAGCAACTTTGTCATGCCTTGCTTTTTTATAATCGTTCTGAGCCAACTCCTTACATTCTGATACTATATGGCTTACAGTCTCATCTCTTTCCCCACATAACCTACACGACGGTGAAATGTCTTCTTTGTCAATGTTATGTCTTATCCAATTCGTCCTAATTGCTTGATTATTATTATTATTATTATTATTATTATTATTATTATTATTATTATTGAAGCAAAATAGCTACAGTTAAATAGCCTACAATAAGGACCATCAAATATTGTTGGTCCTAAAAATGAGCAACACCTTCCATACAAAAAAAACAGTCAATATCTAATTTTAGTGTTGGACGAGTCCTGAAAGTACTCTTCGAACCATGCTTTCACTGTCCATTAATACGGTTTTCTGCATCTCTGCTACTGCTTTCTCAGCTAATTTCTTTCGTTCTAAGCGTTCGCTAAATACTCTTTCAACATCACGCAATACTTCTTTCATACCGCCACCAAGAGCACCAATGACAACAGGAATTATAGCTATATCATATCCTGGTCTTCTCTCTCTTAATTCAAATGCAAGTTGTCGATATTTTGTCACTTTCTCATTTCTTTTAGCTGCTATATTTGCCTGCTGCGGACATGCCATATCGCATATCCAAATCTTATTTCTTTCCTTGTCCTCCAATACCAGATCTGGTCTCCTGGATGTTGTTGTTTTACGTAAGTTGAACTCAAAATCCCAGACTAACTTGGCACGACTGTTTTCCAAGACTTGTCCTCTCAGCCAATTTTCCATATACCACTTTGTTTCTTTTCCTACCAACCCGTATTCCTTTGCCCATGCAATAGCCATTACCATTAACGCTCTATTGTGCCGTGCCAAGTACTCACTGTTGGCTATCGTCTTACATCCAGCAACAAGGTGCTCAACAGTTTCATTGAATTCACCACATAATCGACATCTTCCATTTTCCATTAGCCCCCTTGCCACCTTCCATCCTCTTGTCTCCACCATTTGCTCAATCAGTGTCATTATTGATGCTGTCTTTCTTGGTGTCAATCTTTGTTTTAGCCAAAGATGGCATTCCTGTTCTTGTCGTCTATACATACAACTTTGTAATTCTTTCTGTTCGTAAGAATCCTGTCTTTTCTTTTCCACACCCTTCTTCAATTCTGCCTTCACTTTCTTCCATGTTGGCTTCCATTCTAATTCCAATATTTCTCCCTCTAGCTTTACACTATTCTCTACGAATTCTAATGTCTTATCAATTTCCATCATTGCTTTTACTGCTTCGTCAATGATTGTGTTAGTTTCTTTTATTGTTTCTCTATGCCATGCTGCCTGAATCCATTTATTATTTGACTTGCACATATAACAAGCGACTCTTGTTCTTGTTTCTGCATACACATCTCTCATAGACTTCAGTCCCCTTCCGCCTTGGTCTCTCTTTAGATATAATCGTTCATCACTTGCTTGCCTCCCTAACATGTCGTTCTTCCTCAATTCCCTTTTAACAATTTGATCCAGCTCATTCAGTTCACCTTTTGTCATTTTGCATACATTCATTGGATAAGCTGCCACTGGAACAATCTTAGAATTAATTGCTTGTATCAAGTTTTCATCATTTAGTTCGGATTTCATTAGTAGTTTCAGCCTCTTTGTCATTTCTACTTTAACCCTTTCATATACCTTCTTTGTCTTATTATTATTATTATTATTATCATTATTATTATTATTATTATTATTATTATTATTATTATTGCTATTAATGTTATTATTATTGAATTAACGTGTGGATTCATAACAAAAGTAAAGGAGAACAGTGAAAGGAAACAGACCAGCTATAATGAAATGCTCCAAGACTTGAATGCCAGATACACAAACGCTACTTTCGTCAATCTGAGTATGAGCGCTCTGGGACTCATCGGAAAAGTGATTCTGAACAAATCTATTCAATGCATTAACAAGTATAGGAGTTCCAAAAGAAAATGCAACAAACGTAATTAAAACAGCAATCAATATTTGTATTCGATCAACATACTACCTTTTCTGTAAGAAGGACAAAGACTGGCTAGATCCAGATCTCCTAGTATTTTAAAGGACTTGTCGATTTAAGATTACAATGATGTAAGGTTTTGGACTTTAGCAGCGGTAAAATGTATTTTGTCATGCCCATTTTGGAGAGTGACATATACAAACTTTTATCTTTAATATTTTATTTAACTAGTTACTTTTAGAGATGAAATGTTTTCATTATTATTATTATTATTATTATTATTATTATTATTATTATTATTATTATTATTATTATTATTATTATTATTATTATTATTATTATTATTATTATTATTATTATTATTATTATTATTATTATTATTATTATTATTATTATTATTATTATTATTATTATTATTATTGAAGCAAAATAGCTACAGTTAAATAGCCAACAATAAGGACCATCAAATATTGTTGGTCCTAAAAATGAGCAACACCTTCCATACAAAAAAAAAACAGTCAATATCTAATCTTCGTGTTGGACGAGTCCTGAAAGTACTTTTCGAACCATGCTTTCACTGTCCATTAATACGGTTTTCTGCATCTCTGCTACTGCTTTCTCAGCTAATTTCTTTCGTTCTAAGCGTTCGCTAAATACTCTTTCCACATCACGCAATACTTCTTTCATACCGCCACCAAGAGCACCAATGACAACAGGAATTATAGCTATATCATATCCTGGTCTTCTCTCTCTTAATTCAAATGCTAGTTGTCGATATTTTGTCACTTTCTCATTTCTTTTAGCTGCTATAAGAAATATTATTATTATTATTATTATAATAAATATCATTATTATTATTATTATTATTATTATTATTATTATTATTATTATTATTATTATTATTATTATTATTATTATTATTATTATTATTATTATTATTATTATTATTATTATTATTATTATTATTATTATTATTATTATTATTATTATTATTATTGATATTATCTGCGAGTTCACTCCTAAAGTTCATAGTCTGGAGGAATGGTTCATCAAATGTCAAGCTGCAACAAGCAGCCTCAGACACTCAATACTTTTCTTAGTATCCCAGCTGTTCCAAGGAGGGCTGACTTCTGGATGCAGTGAATATCACCTGGTAATCCTAAACTCTTCAAATGATCTTTTAACTTTTTGGGAATGGAGCCAAGGGCCCCAACCACTATTGGAATCACTTTTGCTTTAACATTCCATAATCTCATTATTTCCAGCTTTAGTTCACTGTATTTGCTAATCTTCTCCCATTCTTTGTCTGCAATATTTTGGTCAGCAGGAATGGCTACATCAATGACAATGCATTCTTTTTCTTCCCAATCGACGATGACAATGTCCGGTCTTCTGTGCTCTATGACTCGATCAGTTTGGATGGAGAAATCCCACAAGAGTTTGTATCTCTTGTTTTCTACAACAGGACTTGGCTGATGTTGATACCATTTGTCTGTATGCTCCAGGTCATATTTCTTGCATAAGAGCCAATGGATGAAGCACGCAACTTTGTCATGTCTACGCTTATACTCCTTTTGGGCAAGTTTTTTGCAGCCACTAACAATGTGCGTGACATTCTCGGCCGCACCGCCACACAATCTACATGTATCATTTTCCTGTAAGTGGTAAATTCTTGCCTTTACAGAGTTTGTATTCAGCGCTTGTTCCTGAGCTGCCAGTATTAGAGATTCTGTTTCACGTTTTAATTCCCCTTTGCACAGCCAATTGAATGACTCATTTGTTTTGATATCATCAGTATCTTTTGCAAACTGCCCATGCAGTTTCTTTTCTTTCCAAGATGAAAGCTTTTCCGTCTCCTTTCTCTTCTTAAATTCTAATTTTGATTCGTTCTCCGTTGGCAGCTTCAGCTCTTTCCTTGCAAACTTCAACAATTCTTCCTGGTTCTGCGACAAGTACATGGCAATGCTTCGCCTTTCTTCTTCAACACAGTCTTCTATCGAACATATTCCTCGACCTCCTAGCTTCCTTGGCAGATAAAGTCTATCGACATCGCTCTTCGGATGAAATCCACCATGCATGGTTAGTAATTTTCTTGTTTTACGATCAAACTGTCGCAGCTCCTCCTTTGTCCAGTCAACAATTGCAGCACTGTAACGTACAGATGCTACTGCCCAACAGTTAATTGCCTTGACCAAATTTCCTGCATTCAACTTGGATTTCAGCAACTTCTTCAATCTGTCATAATATGAAGTACGTATTCTCTCTTTCATTTCTCCATGCAACACTTGATCTATTTCCAGTACACCTAGGTACTTATATCCACCTTCATCAACACACTCAATTTTATCACCAGACTGAAGCTCTATTCCATCACATGTTATCAATTTACCTCGCTTTAAATTCAAAACTGCACACTTAGCAATACCAAACTCCATCCCAATATCAGAGCAACACGTCTCAACTGTCTTAACTAATGAACCAATTTCATTCATTGATTT
Source organism: Aurelia sp. 4 Dawson et al 2005 (assembly GCA_964019985.1). Classification (NCBI taxonomy): domain Eukaryota; kingdom Metazoa; phylum Cnidaria; class Scyphozoa; order Semaeostomeae; family Ulmaridae; genus Aurelia; species Aurelia sp. 4 Dawson et al 2005. The sequence goes on along the minus strand of OZ026500.1, from coordinate 11,545,514 downwards.
CCCAAACAATTTAAGGTCATCCATAAAGAGCATGTGGTTAATAGTTAAGCTCTGCTTATCAACTTTATAGCCCATCTTGACATTCTTTAATACACGTGAAATTGGTATCAATGCTATTACAAACAGAAGTGGTGAGAATGAATTGCCTTGCAAATTTTCCTCTTTTAATGTTGACAGTTCCAAGATTTTCTTGGTCATGGTAGAGTTGTGTCTTCCACAAAGGCATACTATTTTGGATCAGTTGTTTGATGTTATCAGCTATGCCAAACATCGATAAAGTCTCCAGTATCCACGAATGCGGAACCATGTCATATGCTTTCTTGAAATCAACCCATGCCATGGCAAGATTGGTTTTCCTTCTTTTGCAATTTTTGAGTATAGCTTTATCTAGCATTAGATGGTCTCTTGTGCCTCTGGTTTTCTTTTTACATCCTTTTTGTTCTATCGGGAGGAGGTCATTATCTTCCAGGTGTTTGTACACTTTTTCTGTAAATATCCCTGATAGCATTTTCCATAGCAGATTTAGACAAGCAATAGGTCTATAATTTGAGGCTTCTGCTCCCTTGGATGGATCTTTTAATAGTAAGGTCGTACGTCCTGCTACTAGCCAACTTGGAACATTTCCTGTCAGAACGCAATCGTTGAGATTGGATACTAGCCTTTCATGGAGAGTTGTAAGTCTTTTTAGCCAAAAACCTTGTATGCCGTCAGGCCCTGGTGATTTCCAGTTCGGAAAGGATGATATTATTTGCTGCACGTCGTTCATCGTGACACTAATTGGTTCTTGTTGTTGTGTTCCTTTCAACTCGTCCTTCACTTTCCTGATCCAATCTGCTTTATCATTATGTTGAGCTCGTTCTCCCCAAATTTTTGACCAAAAATTTGTCACTTCAGTTGGATTTGGTTGATCGTTTGTGACTTCTTTCCCGCTCATTTCTCTGTAGAATTGCTTCTGGTTATTTTGAAACAGCTTATTATGTTGAAATTGTTTAATGCGATTTGTATATCGCTTGATTTTGTAGGCTTTTGCACTTATTCTTTGTTTTATCTCTTCGATGACTGCATGGATTCCTTTCTTCTTGATCTGATACCTGTTCTCAAGATCTTTCTTCCTTCCCTCATTTTTCCTTTTCCAGTTTCCATTACTCCAAGCCTTTAATCTCCCAAGGTCACTTCTTAATCGAGCAATATCTCCCTCAATCCTTTTCTTCCACCACGGTTCTTTTCCATTACTCCTCTTTGTCGGCTTCACTCCCACTAGTTCTCCCACTAGTACACTAGCAGCTGTAATAAGATTTCTTGTCTCTGTGATGTTACTAGTTGAAAAATACTTCAATATTTTGTTCACTTTTTCAGTTTCTTTCCTAACTTTCCAGAATTCAATCGAGCGAAGGTTACCACATGGTATTATCTCGTCCTTGTCAAAAATCTCTTTCAGCCAGCCTACTAGAGCAGCATCTTCCTCATCCATGTTTCCAACATCATTTCTAGCATTCAATAACGTGCTATTCTCTGTATCTTCTATCTCACTACTAAATTGTGAATTGGTATTTTCAATGATATCTGTTCTTCAGCCGTACTTACATCATTATTATTATTCCGACTTTCTTCATTCTCTATACCATCATCGATCCTCAGCTTCCGATGGATCGCTTCCCATTCAACATCTGTTATCCACTTATTCCGCTTTATTTGTCTTAATTGCCCTGTCAGGTACTTCTCTGTTGTCGAAAACATTCCCTTATCAGTCCAGATTTTTAACATTCGTGCACCATATCCCCTTACATCTGGGTTACTCTTCAAATAACATTCAACTACAATTTCGTTATCAGCTTTACTCCACTTTCTTCTTCTTCTCGTTGTTGCATTTGCTGAATGACGATCTGGTTGTGCCTGCTCCGTCACACAATCCATACTGGACGTGACAGCTTCACCATTGGTGGATCCACTCTCATTTACGTCGTTAATTTGGTTATTCTTATTTGACATCATGAAATCATGAGATTGTCCAATTTGGGTGATTTGGTAACACGGTATTTTTTTATAGTGACACCATCACTAAGGGGTTGCCAACCAAGGCTGAAGAGTCCCCAGTACCCATGAGACAGACTAGCCCCCGCCGGACGCCAACCTGGTACTTCATGGTCTCGGGGAGAGCTAACAGGTACTACACCTTGCTCAAGGGTGACCTGGAGGTAGTTGTGGCAAAGGGTAACCTCATTCTCCCACGTCGAAACTCTACAACCGGGTGCAGTTTAAAGTCATACCCAGGACAAATTATTGATATTATTATTATTATTATTATTATTATTATTATTATTATTATTATTATTATTATTATTATTGATATTATTATTATTATTATTATTATTATTATTATTATTATTATTATTATTATTATTATTATTATTATTATTATTATTATTATTATTATTATTATTATTATTATTATTATTATTATTATTATTATTATTATTATTATTATTATTATTATTATTATTATTATTATTATTGTTTTTTCCACACCATGCATCTTTTTTACGTCATTGGTGGTTTGTTGTTCAGCTAGATATCAAGTCAATACCCTTGACCTTAGATATCTAGAACGTTCCTGATGATCTTTGCCGTTCCTGACACACAAGCTTTCTGCATCATGTCAATCTTCTCTTCTACTTCTATCTTTGCTGCCCATGAGCTAAAGTTCTTGCTCAATGTACCCAACGCCCCTATAACGATTGGAACAACGCATACATTTCTGCATTCCCAGATCCTACCAATTTCTCTTTTCAAGTCCTGATAACGTTCAACCTTCTCAAGCTCTTTCGTCTTTACCCTTGTATCAAATGGGCATGCGACATCTATGATATAGCATCCCCTGCTTGCTTTCTCGTGTATCAATATATCAGGTTTATTGTGTTCCAGGTGGTGATCCGTCTGAATAGAAGAGTCCCACAGTAGCTTTACATTTTCATTTTCTAATACTCTTTCTGGTACATGTTCATACCACTGATCGCTATGGGGGAATCCAAATCTTTTGCATAATGTCCAGTGTATAACCAATGCGACCCTGTCATGGCGCCAGTGGCGATATTGCTTCTGTGCGAGTTTTGTGCACTCTGCAACAATATGGCTGATGGTCTCTTCTCTTTCTCCACAAAACCTGCACATGGGTGATATATCTTGTTTGTCAATTCTACTCTTTATTGCATTTGTCCTCAAGGCTTGGTCTTGAGCTGCTATCAGTGTTCCTTCGGTCTCTTTCTTTAATGTTCCTCTTTTCAACCAATTCCAGCTCTTGTCATCTCGTATCTCTTCTGTACTTCTCACATATTGCCCATGCAGTGGCTTTTCTTTATATTGATTTTTTCGTTTCTCTGCAACATCCTCCTTATTATTATTATTATTATTATTATTATTATTATTATTATTATTATTATTATTATTATCATTATTATTATTATTATCATTACATTATCATTATTTTTATCATTATTGTCCTTTCTTCACGCCTTTTTGTTGTTTGGCGGTTTTTTCTGGGCAGCGGATTGAATCCCTCAATCTTAGGTGTCCAGAGTCCTTCTAATAATCTTCACCGTGCCAAGTACACAAGTCTTTTGTAATAAAGATGTCATCTGTCCCATTTCAAGTTGATCAACATATGTCTTAAAGTTTTTGCTCAGCATACCAAGAGCTCCGATGATGATTGGTATTATCACCACTTTCCTGACATTCCATAGTTTTGCCACTTCCCTTCTAAGATCTTCGTACTTTTCCCTCTTCTCCCCTCTCTTTCAATCACTCTTCCATTAAACGGGCATGAAACGTCAATGATTTTGCATTCATTTTTCTCTTTATCGTGTATTACAATGTCAGGTCGGTTGTGATTCAACTGCTGATCCGTTTGAATTCAAAATCCCATAAGATCTTTGCCTTTTCATTCTCTAAAACACTTTCTGGAATATGATCATACCATTTCTCTGTACAATCAAACCCATATTTCCTGCAAATAGTCCGGCGGATTAGCTGCGGAATTGTGTACTTCGTAGTAGAATTAGGAAGTTTGGCATACATGATCAGTCTGAGATGCTTAAAATTTCTGGATATAGTGCCAAGCGAGATTTCATGGTTGGGCTATTTTACAGACTGGAATGTGATGAAAATGCGGACCAGTGTTAAAGTTGCCTTTCAAGTAAGCGTAACAATCTGAAATACGCTGACACTTATTGCCGGTTGCCAATTACATAAAAATTTCCATTGACCAAAGAAGAATTTCGTGTCTGGGCTATTTTACGGACTTGAAAGTGATTAATATGCAGACCACTGTCTTTGCTAGTAAAATCACTTATGAAGTAAGATTGCCATTCTGAACTGTTTCCATGCGCATTGGCACTCATAGCTACATCAACTTTAATATTAGAGCTAGTTAATTTCTGGCTTAAGCTTTTTTGCGGACTGGAATATAATTAACCTCCATACCAATATCAATGTTAACAAAATGGAGTTTATCATATAAATGTAGCATTCCGAAATGTTTTCTTCATGTTACACACAAAATCTTGACTTGATACAATCATCATTGCTGCAAAAACATCAGTTATAAACTCTCTTCAGAATATTGACAACATAACGCTGTGAGTTGCATCGACGTATCCTTCTTGCATTCCATCTTACGAATTGTGTTGACCTTCACATGCGGAAAAAGTTGTACATTGCAACTCAGCATGGAAACAATTGCACCTTCCTGTGCACCCCTTCTTACATCAACAGCAGGCATACTTTTGAAGTTTCTCGCTTGGTTGTCAAAAGAGGCTGGTACACATCATCTGTAAGATTGTCAGGTGTAATTGTCAGGAGAGTTCTTTCGTTGTCTACGTATTGTCGCACTTTCCTTCAGAGCTATGCAGTTAATTTCAATTGACACCTTTTGTTCCAGAGAAGTATCTGTTTGTTTGATTATAATGTAATGCTGTTACGTCTGACGATCAGCCTAACTGATGACGATCAGCCTAACTGATGACGATCAGCCTAACTGATGACGATCAGCCTAACTGATGACGATCAGCCCAACTGATGACGATTAGCCTAACTGATGACGATTAGCCTAACTGATGACGATTAGCCTAACTGATGACGATCAGCCTAACTGATGACGATTAGCCTAACTGATGACGATCAGCCTAACTGACGACGATCAGCCTAACTGATGACGATCAGCCTAACTGATGACGATTAGTCTAACTGATGACGATTAGCCTAGCTGATGACGATTAGCCTAACTGATGACGATCAGCCTAACTGATGACGATCAGCCTAACTGATGACGATTAGCCTAACTGATGACGATCAGCCTAACTGATGACGATTAGCCTAACTGATCGATGTTTTTCTACCTCTCCTCCGCCAAAGAGTGCAGCGTCAAAATTCCCAAAACATTTTAGTGGAAATTAAAAAACGTCTCTTAGCTTCGAATTCCAATTCTTAGGCCAATTTTAAACACCACATCTTTGCCGTGCCGAATTGAAATGCATTAAAAATTACATAATCTTCCATGTTTGAAAATCTGATTTCTGTGTCATCTTTTGCCATGCCGCATCGAAAAATAAAATAGCCAATGGCAGAAGCGACGACTTGTTTAAAGCGTAGTAATTCTGCCGCGTTTAATTTATCTAATTTAACTACTTTATCTCTGTGAACAATTATATGTCCTGGTCAGCGGTTCCTGCGTGTGATGCGAGATTCCTAAAGCAATGGAATTTTTAGGGAGCTTTCCAGAATTCCCTTGGATACAAAAGGATTTTTGCCGTGTACGAGATTTTGACAGAGTTATAGGTCCCTCAGTTTACATCAGTTTCAAAAATATTGAAGACTCTTCCGCTGTTGATACCGTTTCATTCGATGCGGAAAAGATGTGATGTTTAAACTAGGCGTCAGAACCATCCTAACTGAATTCAAGGCTTGAAAAATGTTTTTGGGAACCTTGACACAGACATTCTTCAGGAGAGGATCGAAAGATAAATATAAATAAACTTCTTTCATTTGTTTTGTTGCTTGTCAGGCGTTAATATTCTAATCAAACAAAGAGGTACTTATTTGGGAAGGAATATGTGAATTGAAATTAGCCTTAGCATCGAAGGAGAATGCGACAATACGCAGAGAACAAAGACGACTCCCGTAAAATTTGTTTCTTTCATTTCTTAGAAAGAATGCGATAAGATGTAGAAAACAAAAGGACTCCCTGGCAGTTAAAACTCGTTGCAATGATAATCAGGTTGTTTCAGGTTGTTTCAGCATCGATACCTATTTCAACAGCTCGCTTCAGGTGGTTTCAGTTCGTTTCAGCTCGTCTTAACTTATATGAATTTCGAATCTTTATTAATCAAGATCTTGAAAATATTTAGGAGAAAAGACTTTACAATTTAATCTTGTGTGTGTCTCCTTTGTGTCTCGTCAGAGTTTGACCTGGATGTAAACTTTATGAGCATTTTGTGTTGTGAATAAAAAATGTTGAGCCCCACCATGTTGAACTTAGAATGGGCATGAAAGTTTGCCCACAGCTGTAAGGACTTTTTGAAATTATTCGTTTAATTTGCAACTGTATTGAGGTTATTTTCAGGTTAATGACGCATTCGATAATCATTTACTGAAAAAGGAAGGGGCATGGGGTATAGAGCATATTCCACCAACCAAATCCACTCTGTAACAATAAATGAAACATGCAGTTTATCAAGCTTGCCATGTGTGGGGAAAATTCATGTTGCACAACTACAATCGCGGACAAAACCCCGTTGGGGCAGATGATTTTTGCCACGAAAGCGATCTTTCCTGTATGTATACTACTACCTTCTTTGCTGATGACCCCTATCTCCCCATTGCAATGTTGGTTGCTTGAAGAGGACATACTTGTCAACTCATCTATGATATTTTCTTAGGCCTGGCCTCTCAAAACACCTCATCCGTCCTATGGCAGGGACGTTAATCGAAGGAGTCCCATGCCTGATGCGGCATGCACAGTGGGCCTAAATTAGCTTTCAGTACCTAGGAATCCTGACAAGCCCACTCAAAACAAATTGAAAAAAAACAGCTAACAGCTTGACAGCTGATGTCTACCAGCCTCTTTTGACAGCTACGCAAGAAACCCTCAGAAGTGTGCCTGAAGCTAATATGCTGTCGAAGGAAGAAAGGATGCACAGAAAGGTGCAATTGTTTCAATGTTGAATTGCAATGTGCAACTTTTTTCGCGTGTGAAGGTCAACACAATTCGTAAGATGGAATGCAAGAATGATACGTCGATGCAACTCACAGCGTTATGTTGTCAATGTTCTAAAGTTTATAACTGATGTTTTTGCAGCAATGATGATTGTATCAAGTCAAGATTTTGTGTGTAACATGAAGAAAACATTTCGGAATGCTACATTTAGATGATAAACTTCATTTTGTTAACATTGATATTGGTATGGAGGTTAATTATATTCCAGTCAGCAAATAGCTTAAGCCAGAAATTCACTAGCTGTAATATAAAAGTTGATGTAGCTATGAGCGCCAATGGGCATGGAAGCAGTTCAGAATGGCAATCTTACTTCATAAGTGATTTTACTAGCAAAGACAGTGGTCTGCATATTAATCACTTTCCAGTCCGTAAAATAGCCCAGACATGAAATTCTTCTTTGGAAAATGGAAATCTTTATGTAATTGGCAACCGGCAATAAATGTCAGCGTATTTCAGATTGTTACGCTTACTTTAAATGCAACTTAAACACTGGTCCGCATTTTAATCACATTCCAGTCCGTAAAATAGCCCAGACATGAAATTCTTCGTGGGACAATGGAAATCTTTATGCAATAAATGTCAGCGTATTTCCGATTGCTACGCTTACTTGAAAGGCAACTTTAACACTGGTCCGCATTTTAATCACATTCCAGTCTGCAAAATAGCCCAAACATGAAATTTCGCTTGGCACTATATCCAGAAATTTTCAGCATCTCCGACTGACTATGTATGCCAAATTTCATAATTCTACTACGAAGTGCACAATCTTGCCATTTTTTTGAGCTAATCCACCGATAGATTCCTCTCATTTTCCACACATTCTGCAAACAGGTGAAACATCTTGTTTATCTATGCAACTCTTAATAGCATTCGTCCTCAACGCCTGATCCTGGGCTGCCATTAACATCCCCTCTGTCTCCTTCTTCAGCGTACCTTTCCTCAGCCATTCCCATGAATCAGAACTTCTTAAGCCTGCAGTCAACTTCTCATACTGGCCATGTAAAACCTTCTCTTTATAAGATTCCATTCTTTTTACCCTGATTGCTTCCTTTGGCAAACCAGAGCCCAACAAGTTTTCTTCCTTTACTGCTTTTAAAAATGGTTCTTGCTCCGCTCTACATAGCTATACAAACTGTTTACCTCAATCTGAACGCAATCCTCAACACTGATTAAACCCCTGCCACCGTCTGCTCTTTTGTAATAAAGTCTGTCAACATCTGCCTGCGGGTGCAATGCTCTATAGATTGTTAGCAACTTTCTGGTATTCCTATCGACGGCTTTCAGCTCATCTACCCTCTACTTAATTATTCCTGCGCCATATCTGATGATTGACACAGTCCTGGCATTTATTGCTTGGATGATGTTTCCACCATCAATAATAATAATAATAATAATGATAATAATAATAATGATAATAATAATAATAATAATAATAATAATAATAATAATAATAATAATAATAATAATAATAATAATAATAATAATAGATCCCCTTCTCAAACTTGTGTACCGGCATGAAAACAGCAAGAAGCTTTATTCTGTTTCAAAGGGTGCCAGGAAATTTAAAGGAGAGTTTGAAGTACCAGACATACCGAGAACATAACAAGAAAGAGTCACTTTATTTGCTAAGAGAGTAAAGCAGGAGACAAAGAAGAAGGCACATGAGAAGATGAGACAAATATGGGAAGGAAAGCCGATGCATGGCCAGTATCCAACTAGGGTGAATAAGTCAGATGTTGAAACAGAACAGACTCACAAATGGCTCAAGAGTCCTGGACTTAAAGGAGAAACTGAGGGATTAATAATTCCTGCACAGGATCAAAGCTTAGCAACAAGATCATACCACAATAAGATCATCAAAGATGGCACTGACCCCAAGTGTAGGATGTGCAATGAATTTGAGGAGACTATTGACCATATTGTAGCCGGCTGTCCAGTACTTGCAAACACGGAATATATACAGCGACATGACAAGGCAGCAGGATACATACATTGGAGAATATGCAAGCACTACCATTTTTCAACTGCAGATAAGTGGTATGAGCACAAACCTGAGAAAGTGACTGAAAATGAAGCTGCCACTGTATTATGGGACATGCCTGTAAACACAGACAAAGAGATAAAAGCTAACAGACCTGACATAATTATTAAAGACAAGACAGAAAAGAAATGCATTATGATTGACATGAGTATACCATCTGAAAGAAATGTATCGATTAAAGAAGTAGAGAAGCTGTCCAAGTACAAAGAACTTGAAATTGAAGTAACAAAAATGTGGCAAATGAAAACAACGACAGTTCCAATTGTAGTGGGAGCACTTCGACTCATTAAGAGAGGCCTTGAGAAGTACATTAGTCAAATTCCTGGCCACATATGGATTGAAGAATTGCAGAAGATTGCTCTCCTCGGAAGCGCCCACATCCTGAGAAGAACGTTGTCCATCAAGTGAACACTGCTGTTGCCTTAGGGACATGGACTGACCTCGGCACAGTGGCGAGAACTGTACTGCATTAAAAGCAAAGAACAAATAATAACAATAATAATGGAAACTTCTCATTGAATATATATCCTAGTACATATGTTTCTAAAATGCTATAAAAAAGTAAAAAGACTCTACTTATGCCAATTCAATACAACCACTCTCTATATAACTAGGCATGGCTGAATTGCATACACAGTATGAAATCTAAAGTTAATGCGTGTAGAAAGGAAAGTTTGTTTCAAAATTCCATAAGTTCAGGTGAGGACCAGTCCTTATCTCTCATACAGAATATGTAGTACGATGTTCTGATGCAGATACATGTCACTTTAACTCCTGTGTATTTGATCAAAGAACTGTCTATTTTGAGAGTGTTCAGCATTGTGAAAAATGATCTCGTGTCTTTAGAGAAGACGCCTCCGGTTGTCATTACCAGGTTAATGAAATCACTGCTCCTATACGACCTACATAATGCTTCATCATGACGTAATTGACTGTATTTCTCTGCTTTACGCCTTGCGTTTGATTCAGCGTTCGATTCGTGACCAACAGTTAGTTCTATGATGTACATCCTATTACTTTTATCAATTACAATCATGTCAGGTCTTAGACTAGGTCCAGTGATGATGTCTGGAGTTGAGAATCTTCCAGGTAAGTCAACGAAAATCTTCTTGACGAATGGTTGTAACACGTTTGCCAGGTTTAAGAGAACTGAATTGTGAACTGAATCTGATAATAATAATAACAATAATAATAATGATAATAATAATAATGATAATAATAATAACAATTATTATCATTATTATTATTATTATTATTATTATTATTATTATTATTATTATTATTATTATTATTATTATTATTATTATTATTATTATTATTATTATCATTATTATTATTATCACCATTATTATTATTATTATTATTATTATCATCATTATGTTCAATTTTCACAGTTAAAACTGGAAGCATAAGCTTGGACTCAAATTGCAACTAGCAAACTCAGATTTCAAGTACTTTTCGCAAAATCCTTGCTGTTCCTAACAGCACTGTCTTCTGAATTTGAGCTGTCTTTATCGAAATTCCAATTTCCTTGATTCGGCTTTCCAACATTGTTGGCACAGTTCCCAATGCGCCTATCACAACAGGAATTATTGAAACTTTGACATTCCACAATTTGCTTACTTCTCTCGCTAAATTCCTGTATTTGTCAATCTTTTCATCTTCCTTCTCGGCTACTTTGCTGTCACCTGGGCATGCTATATCTATCAATTGGCACTTTCTTGTTTCTTTGTTAACAATTGTAATATCAGGTCTCCTAGCACCGATCATTCGATCAGTTTGAATTGTGAAGTCCCATAATATTTTACATTTCTCATTTTCCATTACACTTTCAGGCTCATGATCATACCATTTCTCCACATAATCTAAGCCATTTTTCTTGCATAACTCCCAATGAACTGCTTTGGCTATGTTGTCGTGTCTGATCTTGTATTCCGCCTGGGCAAGCTTCTTGCACTGACGTATGATATGAGTTACTGACTCGTCTCCTTCCTTGCACATTCTACACTTAGGGTCATCATGACTTTTATCAATCTTTGCTTTGATTATGTTTGTTCGAAGTGCCTGATCTTGAGCAGCTATGGAAAGACCTTCAGTTTCTTTCTTTAGGTTCCGCTTAGTAAGCCATATCCAGGAATCCCTACTAGCTATATTCTCCGTCTGTCTCAAATGTTGCCCGTGTAATGCTTTTTCTTTCCACTCAGTTTTTCTCTCCATTTTCATTCTCCGTTTGAACTCGTCTTCATTTTCACTAGGTGTATCTATTTCTCTTCTTGCTGCGATTATCAATCGTTCATCACTCTTCCTTATATATCTTTCAAGTTCCAATTTAGCAAGATCAATACAATCTTCTACTGCAATTAATCCTCGACCGCCTTCTTCCCTTGGTAAATACAATCTGCAGACACTGTATCTAGGATGTAATGCCTTTTGCATTGTCATCATTTTTCTTGTCATTCGATCCATGGTCCGCAATTTCTCCCTTGTCCATTCAATTAAAGGAGCTGAATACCTTAATGAGGATACTGCCCATGTGGTGATAGCTTTCACCGTATTTCTTCCATTAAATTTCGATTGTAAAACTCTCCTCACCCTACATTTGTACTCATTTCTTAATTTTTCTTTCATCTCTTTTTGTTTTACTTGATCGGATTCAAGAACACCCAAGTATTTATATGAACAATCCTCATTCATTGACTTGATTCTGCTTTCATCGGGTAGCATGATCCCGTCAGATGTTATCACCTTTCCTCTTTTAATAACGACTGTAGCATACTTATCTATCCCAAACTGCATGCCAATGTCACTGCTAAACACATGAACTGTCTGTATCAAAGAGTCTAATCCTTTTTATTATCATCATTATTATTATCATATTGAATTATTATCATTATTATTATTATTATTATTATTATTATTATTATTATTATTATTATTATTATTATTATTATTATTATTATCATTATCATTATCATTATTATTATTATAAGAAACAAAACCATCATCAAAAATTAACAGAAAAAGAAAATAAAAAAAACACAACTGTTAAAAACTCTGTACGTTTCGATTAAAAATCTTCGTCAGCAATACTGCTCTAATTGGACAACTGAGGATTTATACTCCGTGGTAAACAACTTCAATACAGTTAAAAATAAACTAAAATTACATTTTAGTTTATGTAATTACATTGCAGCGGATTGAATCCCTCAATCTTAGGTGTCCAGAGTCCTTCTAATTATCTTCGCCGTGCCAAGTACACAAGTCTTTTGTAATAAAGATGTCATCTGTCCCATTTCAAGTTGCTCAACATATGTCTTAAAGTTTTTGCTCAGCGTACCAAGAGCTCCGATGATGATTGGTATTATCAGCACTTTCCTGGCATTCCATAGTTTTGCCACTTCCTTTCTAAGATCTTCGTACTTTTCCCTCTTCTCCTCTTCTCTTTCAATCACTCTTCCATTAAACGGGCATGAAACGTCAATGATTTTGCATTCATTTTTCTCTTCATCGTGTATTACGATGTCAGGTCGGTTGTGATTCAACTGCTGATCCGTTTGAATTCAAAATCCCATAAGATCTTTGCCTTTTCATTCTCTAAAACACTTTCTGGAATATGATCATACCATTTCTCTGTACAATCGAACCCATATTTCCTGCAAAGCTCCCAGTGAATTACTTTCCCAACTCTATCATGCCGCCAATTCTTGTACTGGTTCTGGGCCAACTTTTCACATTCAGCCACTACATGCGCAATAGATTCCTCTCGTCTTCCACACATTCTACAAACAGGTGAAACATCTTGTTTATCTATGCGGCTCTTAATAGCATGTGTCCTCAACGCCTGATCCTGGGCTGCCATTAACATCCCCTCTGTCTCTTTCTTCAGCGTACCTTTCCTCAGCGAACTTCTTATGCCTGCAGTCAACTTCTCATACTGGCCATATAAAACCTTCTCTTTATAAGATTCCATTCTTTTTACCCTGATTGCTTCCTTTGGCATTCCAGAGCCCAAAAAGTTTTCTTCCTTTACTGCTTTTAAAAATGGTACTTTGCTCCGCTCTACAGAGCTATACAAACTGTTTACCTCAATCTTAACGCAATCCTCAACATCATGGCGGCCATCATGACTCACGACAACACTGATTAAACCCCTGCCACCGTCTGCTCTTTTGTAATAGAGTCTGTCAACATCCGCCTGTGGGTGCAATGCTCTATAAATTGTTAGCAACTTTCTGGTATTCCTATCGACGGCTTTCAGCTCATCTACCCTATGATTTATCCTCACCTTTTCTCTCAAATCATACCCTGCTTTAACCTCTCAAAATCAAAGTCAATGGAATTAGGGCCAATACAAAAAGGAGAGGAGACAAGCTGTCTCCCTGAAATATCCCTCTCTTTATCCTAACTTCACCAAAGACACTTTTGCCCGATGTTAAGTCCGTTCTCCAAGTATTCATACTGTTTTCCAGTAAAGATATCATATTGCTTGCAACTCCAAACATATTCATGCATTTCAACAGCCATGTATGCGGTATCAAATCATACACTTTTCTGTAGTCAATCCAAGCCGTTCCTAACCCACATAAACGCCTCTTGCAACTTCTCATTACCATCTTATCGATTAGTAACTGATCTTTGTACCTCTTGATTTCCTTCTGCAGCCTTTTTGTTCATCCACGAGCAGTCCTTTTCCGTCAAGGTGTTCATACATAGCATCTGCAAGGACTGATGTCAACAGCTTCCACATTAGAGGGAGGCATGTTATTGGTCTAAAGTTGCTTACTATAGGCCCCTTTTCCGTATCCTTCATTATTAAACTCGTTTTTCCTCTGGTCATCCACCCTGGCACATTGTATGTAACCAAACATTCTTGGAGATGTTTAGCGATCCTGTCTATACATGAAGTGAAATTCTTGAGCCAGTCACCCCGCAGTCTATCAGGTCCCGGTGACTTCCAATTGGGTACTTTACTGAGCTGTATCCGAACTTTTCCAGAAATCTATTAATATATTATCTTGCTTCTCAACATTCTTCAGCTTTTTCTCCAGCTTTGTAAGCCATTCTGCATTGGCGTTGTGATTGGCTGGCTTACTCCATATTCCACTCCAAAACTCTAAACAATCTCCAGCGTTAGGTGCTTCTTCGTTAATCCTGTGGACGCTGTCAATGATTTCATACAGTCTCTTTTGATTTGTTTCGAATATTCTATTCTGCTTATACTGCTCAGTTCTATCCTTGTATCTCTTTATTCTGTATTGGATGGTCTTCATTCTTTGTTTTAACTCTTCTATCACTACGTCTATCCCCTTCTTCTTAACAAGATATTTCCTCTCTAATTCATACTTAAGGTCAACATTCGCTAATTCACCTCTCTTCCAACACTCAACACGGCCAAGATCTTTTCCGATATCTGACATCTTAGACCGGAGCCTCCTTTTCCATAATGGTTCCTTTGCCTTCCCATTTTCATTCCTTTTCGTGCCTACTTTCCTTTGTACCACTCTTCCAGCCGCAAGTAATAAATTGTTCATATCTGTTATATCTTTAGTTAGTATGTATTTCAATATCCCATTCACTTTTGCTGCATGTTGCTTCAATGTCTTACGGTCAACATTTCTTAGACTATCGGGAGGTGTGTTTCCTTTTTCTTACTCCTCAAGTACTAATTTCACGAGATCTATATCCTCCTCTGAAACTCCTTCCCTTCTCAACGTATTACAAAGATCTTGCACAGATAACTCATTGCCAACAGTGTTATCAGTTTCAGCTGCTGTTTCATGCTCTTCAGTTTCGTCTGTTGTTTCAAGCTCTATTCTTTGGGCGGCATCCTCACTACCACTTGATTCTCTTACATCAGCTTCCATATGGTCACTTTCCGTATTTCTCTGTATCTCTTCTAGCTCAATTTCGGATAACCATCCATTTGTTCTTATTGCTCTGGCATGATCAGCCAGTCGCTATTCACTTATCTCAAAAACACCAAGCTCTTTCCATATGCCAAGCATCCTTTTCCCATAGCCTCTCTTGGTTGGCTCACTCCTATAAAAACATCTCATCACAATCTTGTTAACTTCTTTATTCCATTTTCTTCTAGCAGTCACTTGATGACGACCGAGGTCTGGCTGCTGTCCCCCAGAACCACTGCCGAACGTGACACCTTAACCATTATTGGATCTGGTCCCGTTTACGTTGTTTTCTCTATTATTTGATTGATTCATTACATACACTCTTTCGAGGACAGTGAATTTAAGGTTACACTACCACCGGTGTGTTTATCGAGAACACCATCTCTAGGGGGGTTGCCGACCAAAGCTAAAGAGTCCCCCTACCCATGAGACAGACTAGCCCCCGGCGGATGCCAACACGGTACTTCAAGGTCTCGGGGAGAGCTGACAGGTACTAAACCTTACTCAAGGGTGACCTAGAGGTAGTTGTGGCAAAAGGTAGCCTCATTATCCCACGTCGAAACTCCACAACCGGATGCAGTTTTATGTCATACCCAGGACAAATTATTATTATTAGTATTATTATTATTATTAAGAAGAAAACACAACTGCTAAAATTCGGACGTTTCGATAAAAATCTTCTTCAGCACAAACTTTCCAAAGGACAACCGAGAATTTATAATACATGATAAACAACCTAACTTAAAAATAAAATTACAATTACATTTTGTAAAAAAGAACCCCATCCTTAGTAAACATGACTGCTATTGAAATTAAATTCAAGTGGGAGTGAAAAAGAACCCCATCCTTAGTAAACATGACTGCTATTGAAATTAAATTCAAGTGGGAGTGAAAAATCACGTTTGAGTTCAAAGTGCTTGGTCCCCCGGGTCCCCAAGGCCGCCCAGAAGGACCCAACGACAAAGGACCCAAACTCTGAGTCCTTCTCCCCTGAGTCCCCCCGAGCAACCCAACGACCCAAGAGACCCAGCGCGATCCAGGCTCCAAGCGTAAACAAGAAAATGAAATGTTCGGCTGATTAGCAATTATTTCCCCTTTGAGACCAGATAAATCACAGACCAAACCCCCGAGGAATACAGCCGGCAACCCCGCAGCCCTCCCATATGACCTTTCAATGATTCGCAAATTGCTGAATCTTGAATGGCTTGATAGGGGATTCCACCCTAACGCCACATGCAAAAAACATGAAGCCAAAAAGGAAGACGGCAGAGCACTGCCAACCGAACCCCCCAGAGACACCAGATTCAATGGCAGGAATTAGGCCATGCCGCACGCAAACATATCGAGTTCCACATCTGCCGCCCGTTCATTCAAACCCTAGGGTAAAAAAGTTCCCAGCCTGTATTGCCAAAATAGTTCCTTACGTCGCAACGAAAAGACATTGTCAGCCCCATCGATCATTTTAACCCTAACCTCAAATTTCCCATTGTGATTCCCCTCAAAGAAATGACTAAAAAAGTTTGCTTGTGGGATTAATTTACCCCTGTCGAGTGATCCCTCGTTATGTTTGCGTGCGTAAGATCTGAAATACGATTTGTACACGTTGAATCTTTGCCGAAATTTGGTTTTGGTACTACCTACATATTTTTTGTTGCAAATTTCACATTGTAGTAAATACACAACGT
This sequence comes from Aurelia sp. 4 Dawson et al 2005, assembly GCA_964019985.1. Lineage (NCBI taxonomy): Eukaryota > Metazoa > Cnidaria > Scyphozoa > Semaeostomeae > Ulmaridae > Aurelia > Aurelia sp. 4 Dawson et al 2005. The sequence continues at coordinate 11,528,615 of OZ026500.1, read as the reverse complement.
TTTCTGAATTGCAGTTATACCTCCCCGAAAAGTTTTTGAAAGATCTATTTTCGTCGGAATTTTCAAAACTATCCCCCTCAGTTATGACATTGCAGATCTGGCAACTCTTCCTGCCATTGCACCTGTAGGTACCCTTTGCCAACGGAGGCTCACCAACACTCGGTAATTTAGCTCTAACAAGTTCATCTTTGAGATTTTTGGCCCTCCGAAATGACAAAAAATCTTGTTTTGGAACACTTCTTTGTGTTCATCGTCTACCAAAAGGACTTTTGAACTTTCTTTTAGAATTTCATAAACTTTGTTGAGAGCTGGATGATAGGTAAGTACCAAAGGTATTTTCTTGTCATCCTTATTTTTAGGTTGCCCATCCAAAAGACTTAAACGATCGCGATTGCGGACTTTGTTGAATTGCTCAAGAACCTCATTCTCACCATAACCCCTATTAACCAGCCACCCCTTAAGTTCCCCTATCCTCTCATTAAAAAATCGATCCTCAGAACAAATCCGCCTAATCCGCAAGGCCTGGCTGTAGGGTATACCCTTTTTAGTGTGACCAGGATGACATGAGGTACGATGAAGGAGTTGATGAGTATCCGTTGGCTTAGTAAACAAATCTGTGATTAATCGATCGCCCTCCCTTATCACCTGAACATCGAGAAAATTTATCCTCTCCCCTGACCAATCTGCAGTGAATTTTATCGAGGGGTGTGCTTGGTTAAGGAAGTCTATAAATCGATGCAATTTCTCTTCACCATGATGCCATATTAGGAAAATATCATCGATATACCGCCACCATAACCAAGGTCTATCCGGAGCTTGAGACAATAATTTTTATTATTATTATTATTATCATTATTATCATTATTACTATTATTATTATTATTATTATTATTATTATTATTATTAAAACAACACAACTGTTCTATGTCATACGTTTCGATGTAAAATCTTCTTCTTCTTCTTCTTCTTCTTCTTCATTATTATTATTATTATTATCATTATTATTATTATTATTATTATTATTATTATTATCATTATTATTATCATTATTATTATTATTATTATTATTATTATTATTATTATTATTATTATTATTATTATTATTATTATTATTATTATTATTATTATTATTATTATTATTATTATTATTATTATTAAAACAACACAACTGTTCTATGTCATACGTTTCGATGTAAAATCTTCTTCTTCTTCTTCTTCTTCTTCATTATTATTATTATTATTATTATTATTATTATTATTATTATTATTATTATTATTATTATTATTATTATTATTATTATTATTATTATTATTATTATTATTATTATTATTATTATTATCGATCGATTTTTTGATGATAGGGCAGGGGAACTTAAGGGGTGGCTTTGCAATAGGGGCTATGGTGAAAATGAGGTTCTTGAACAAATCAGCAAAGTCCGTGGCCACGATCGTTTGAGTCTTTTGGATAGGCAGCCAAAAACTAAGGATGACAAGAGAATACCTCTGGTACATACGTATCAGCTCTTAACAAAGTTTATGAGATTTCAAAAGAAAATTCAAAACTAATTTTGGTGGATGACGAGCACAAAGAAGTGTTTCAAAACAAGATTTTTTTGTCATTTCGGAGGGCCAAAAATCTCAAAGATCAACTTGTTAGGGCTAAATTACCGAGTGTTGGTGAGCCTCCGTTGGCTAAGGGTACCTACAGGTGCAATGGCAGGAAAAGTTGCCAGATATGCAACGTCATCACGGAAGGGGATAGTTTTGAAAATTCGGACGAAAACAGATCTTTCAAAAACTTTTCGGGGAGGTATAACTGCAATTCAGAAAACGTAGTCTATTTACTACAATGTGAAGTTTGCAGCAAAAAATACGTAGGTAGCACAAAAACCAAATTTAGGCAAAGATTCAACGTGTGCAAATCTTATTTTAGATCTTGCGCACGCAAACATAACGAGGGATCACTGGACAGGGGTAAATTAATCCCACAAGCCAACTTTCTTAGTCATTTCTTTGAGGGGAATCACAATGGTAAGTTTGAGGTTAGGGTTAAAATGATCGATGGGGCTGATAATGTCTTTTCATTACGACGTAAGGAATTATTTTGGCAATACAGACTGGGAACTTTTCTTCCCAAGGGTTTCGATGAACGGGCTGCAGATGTGGAACTCGATATGTTTGCGTGTGGTATGGCCTAATTCCTGCCATTGAATCTGGTTTCTCTGGGGGGTTTGGTTGGCAGAGCTCTGCGGTCTTCCTATTTGGCTTCATGTTTTTTTGCATGTGGCGTTAGGGTGGAATTCCCTATCAAGCCATTCAAGATTCAGCAATTTGCGAATCGTTGAAAGGTCAAGTGGGAGGGCCGTGGGGTTGCCGTCTGCATCCCTTGGAGGTTTGCTCTGTGATCTATCTGATCCCACGGGGTGAAAGGACATACGAGAGGGTCATAGGGGAGGGGACATTTGCTGATGTGCCAGTTACTTCATTTCTTGTTTACGCTGGAAAAAAGTTTGAATTTAAAGCGCGATTTTAATTCCCACTGGGTCTTGATTTCCGGGTCAGTCATGTTTACCAAGAATAGGATTCTTTGTAATGAAATGTAATTCTAGTTTATTTTTAACTGAATTGAAGCTGTTTACCATGGAGAATAAATCCTCGGTTGTCCAATTAGAAAAGTATTGCTGACGAAGATTTTTAATCGAAGCGTACAGACTTTTTAACAGTTGTGTTTCTTTTTATTTTCTTTTTCTGTTAATTTTTGATGATGGTTTTTGTCACACCTTATAATTAAATTCGCAAGTCGAACCCCCTCCCCCCAAGAGGAGAAGCACATCCGGGACCTGAGGCACATCCGGGACATGGCGCACATACGGGATCTTGGCAATGGAAGACAATAGAAAGGAGATGGACCGTTGCGTAAACAAGTTGGGAAGGTGTGAAAAGAAGAGGAGGGGAGAAAAAGAGAGCAACTGATGGCGAGGGCAACGAAGCTATCAGAGGAAGATAAACTGGACCGTTGAGTTGATAGAAAAGACTAAAGCTATGGAAGAGAACAGATCGTATGACAGTTTCTTGTTATGAAGAGTTTGATTGTGTTAGGACCATTACGAACCTTGATTTTCGTTGTTGTTTTAGATGCTGTTTGTTTTGCATTTTGCCTTGCGTTAGGTAAAGCAATGCATTGAATGCTTCATCGCTCGACGTGCAACTAGCAGCTACACATAAATCAGAGAATTCAGTTTACTTTATGCAGGTAAAGAGCTCGGAATCACATAATGGTGGAGCCAAAAGCTTACCATTCGTGACATTTGGGGGCTCGGCCGGGAAAATCAAGGAAAAGTGTAAGGGCAAGTTTATTTGCTAGGCCTACCTAACACATTTGAGCAAACGTCATTTCTGTTATCATTTTTTTTCAGGGTTTTAACAACAAACACATTATCTTCAGGCAGATAGATACACATAATCTAAGTTATGCAAGTGAGCTTGATTGGTTTGTTTGATGGATGTGGATTTGTGTTGAGATTCTGAGGTTCATTATCTTGAGGGTAGTAGATTTACTGTGGAGACATGGATATGGATAGTTTAGTGGAGTTAGGCGAGAAGTTGAAGCTTTCGGGAAAGGATTTAACAGAGTTTATCAGAGATCAGCAGAAAATAGCAAGAGAGGATCATGCTATAGAAAGAGCTGCGAGGAAAGAGCAGGAAGAAAGAGCAGAACGCGAAAGAGAAAATGAAAGACAAAAATTGTTGAAAGAACAAGAATTTGAGCTACGAGCAAGAGAATTTGAACATGAAAAAGCTATGATGGAGATGAAGTTGCAGTTAAGGGAAATGGAGGACAGTAGGTCGAGCTTTGATAGAACAGAGTATGTGGGTACTCCTAAAATGGCAGTTCCGGCTCCAAGAATGCCACCATTTAGTGCTGGGGAGGATTTAGATGCATACCTACTACGCTTTGAGAGATTTGCAAGAGCACAAGCTTGGCCGGATAGTGATTATGCCACTAACTTGAGTTTATGTTTGACAGGTGAAGCACTGGAAGTACATTCAAGACTGTCTCCAGAAGATTCTTTAAACTATGACAAGTTAAAAGAAGCATTATTGCTACGTTTCCAACTTACAGAAGAAGGATTTAGAAAGAAATTCAGAAATGGGAGACCAAAGGAGGGTGAAACCACTGTGCAATTCCTTGCAAGAATTGTGAATTATTTGAAAAGATGGATCAATTTAGCAAAGATCGAGAACACTTTTGAAGGAGTTTGTGACTTACTTCTGAGGGAACAGCTTTTAAACACTAGTTCTAAGGATTTAAGAGTTTTCGTGAAGGAACATTCTTGTAACACTGCAGAAGAACTGGCTCGTCTCAGTGATAGGTAATTGGAAGCCCATGGTGGAAGAAAACGGGCAGATTTCAGTAATCGATTCTGTCCTGTTGCAGAAAATCAACAGCAAACTAATAACAACACAAAGACAACACAAAGCAAAAGACTGTTGGTCAAAGGGTACTAACAGTAGAGTACACAAAGCTCAGGCAATGCAGCAAAGAGAAAGTAAGGAGAGCCCTGAAATTCTCCAAGGACAAGAAGCAAGTGCTTGTGTGATGAACCTGATTAAAGAAAGCAGTGACAAACAGATAGAACTAGCTGGAGGGAAAATGATTCCAGTTGTGAGTGCTGCATGTCAGGATTTTGAAGAAGGGAAACGAGGGAAATTATTTGTCAGAACAGATGCCGGTCACAGAAGGCAAAGTTAATGGTCAGTGTGTCTCAGTTTTAAGGGATAGTGGTTGTAGCGGAGCAGTAATAACGCGATCGCTGGTGAAAGATGAACAACTAACAGGGTTACAGCAGTTGTGTGTTTTGATTGATGGAACAGTTAGGAGAGTTGATGAAGCAGAAGTTGATGTGCAAACACCATTTTTCAACGGAAAGATTAAGGCAATGTGCATGCAGAAGCCTATTTATGATCTTATAATTGGCAATATCCCAGGCGTAAGAGGGCCTGAAGTTATAGAAAGTAACAATGGAAGTGAAAAGACTCACAGAGAGACAGAGAGACAAAGTGATGTCAGAAGAAAAGATTCAGTGGGAAAAAGCGAAGATACATTAGATTCAGTGGATAAAGTACTCCAAACTGCTGATCAAACAGAGAAAGTGGGAGCAGTTCAGACAAGGGCTCAAGTAGCAGCTGAACACCAGAAGAAGGAGAGACCTTTGAAAACGCCTGAAATAAAGGTAAAAGACGTGTTTTTCGAGCAATTTCGAAAAGACCAGAGAGAAGATGATACTCTAAAAAAATTGTTTGAAAAGGTAGAAGTTGGAAAGAAAATTGACATGAAAGCTGATGGATATTTTGTGAAAGATGGGATATTATATAAGGCTAGTAAGCAGGGGCATGAAGAAGACAGTTGTGTAGTAGTACCATTTAAGCAATAGAGAAGCCATTATGCAAATTGCACATGATTCTATCATGGGAGGTCACTTGGGCTACAAGAAGACTCTTGACAAAATTAGAGCACAGTTTAACTGGCCTGGAATAACAGCTGATGTAGAGAGGTATTGCAAGTCATGTGATGCTTGTCAACGTATCATTCCAAAGGGAAAAGTGCCAAAGGCCCCCCTAGGAAGCATGCCCATAATTGAAACTCCCTTTCATAGAGTAGCAGTGGATCTGATTGGACCAATGGTGCCAAAGTCAGACAAGGGAAATCGATACATATTAACTCTAGTAGATTATGCTACAAGATTTCCAGAGGCGGTAGCACTTAAAAGTACAGATACTGAGAAGGTGGCGGAAGCACTGGTGGACATGTTTGCGAGGGTAGGAATACCAAATGAAATCTTAAGTGACAATGGACCCCGATTTATTTCAGATGTCATGAAAGAAGTTGGAAGACTTTTGTCATTGAGGCAGCTCTTGTCAACCCCATACCATCCAATGTGCAATGGGCTTGTTGAAAAATTTAACGGCACGCTTAAGTTGATGCTAAGAAGAATGGTTGAAGAGCGACCCAAAGATTGGGACAGATACATTTCCCCTCTGTTTTTTTGCCTATAGAGAAGCCCCACAAGCAAGTACAGGTTTCTCGCCTTTCGAGCTGCTGTATGGAAGGTCAGTGAGAGGACCTTTATCCATTCTAAGAGAAATCTGGACCAATGAGGAAACAGAATCTGAGACCAAAACAACATACCAGTATGTTTTAGATCTGAAGGAAAGATTGGAAACCACATGCAAGTTGGCACATGAAGAGCTCAGAATGTCCAGTGAAAGATACAAAAAGTATTACGACAGGGGAAGTAAAGAAAGTAAGTTGAAAGTGGGGGATAAGGCATTAATTCTATTGCCTACAGATAACAACAAGTTGCTGATGCACTGGAAAGGCCCTTACACTATAACTCACAAACAGAGTGACAAAGATTTTACGCTAGATGTCAACGGAAAGAGGAAAACATTTCATGCAAACATGCTGAAGAAATACGTTGAGAGAGCGATTAAAGCTGATGATGTACAAATTGGTGCAAGTTTGATGGTAGACCAAACAAACATAGAAACTGTAGACAACAATGAGATACTTACATTTCCTACTGATGAGTCAGGTAGAAAGGCTACAATTGCCAGTGTATTGAATAAAGAGGAGAGAGAAAGAATTCATGAAGTGTTGCAAAGATATGGCCATGCGTTAAGAGATGCACCAGGACAAACATCTATAACAGAGTGTGCTATCAAGCTTACAAGTGATGATCCAGTAAGAAGTAAAGCCTATCCTATTCCACATGCTATGAGGGAATCACTGAACAAAGAAGTAGAGACGATGCTAGAAGCAGATGTGATTGAAAAATCCAACTCGCCTTATAGTTCACCAGTAGTCTTGGTAAAGAAGCCAGATGGATCAAACAGGTTCTGCGTAGACTACAGGAAGCTGAACAGGATAACTGTCTTTGATGCTGAATCAATGCCGTCTGCTAGTGATATTTATGCGAAATTGGCTGGAGATAGGTATTTTTCTAAGATTGATTTAAGCAAAGGCTACTGGCAAATCAAAATGGATGCTGCTTCAAGAGATAAAACTGCATTTGCTACTCCAGATGGTCTGTATAACTTCAAAACAATGCCATTTGGACTTGTCTGTGCTCCAGCCGTGTTCAGTAGACTAATGAGTACATTGTTAAGAGGGTTAAAAGGAGTGGACAACTACATTGATGATATTCTGATACACACTGAAAGTTTTGATGACCATGTGAAGTGTCTTGAGGAAGTTTTGAAGCGTCTCGCGGAAGCCAACATGACAGCAAAACCAAGCAAATGTTTCTTTGGCTTTGAAACCATTGAATTCTTAGGCCATAATGTGGGTAATGGATCTATCACACCAATTACAAGAACACTGGAAAAGATAGAGGAAGCAGAAAGACCAAAGACAAAGAAACAAGTCAGATCCTTTCTGGGACTAACTGGTTATTACAGAGATTTCATTCAGAACTACAGCACTATTGCAGCCCCGCTTAGTGAATTAACTAAGAAAGCAAAGCCAAATAAAGTAATCTGGGAAGAGAAGCATGAAAACTCTAATATTGAACAGAAGTCAGCATTGAGTAAGGCCCCAATCTTGAGGTTGCCAGATGTAGACAGAGAATTTGTGTTGCAGACTGATGCATCAGATGTAGGCATTGGAGCAGTTTTGATGTAAAGATATGATGTAACCTTGTTTCCAGTGTCTTATGCTAGTCGTAAACTTTTGCCAAGGGAAAGGAATTATTCGGTAGTTGAGAGAGAGTGTCTCGCTTTGGTTTGGGCAGTTCAAAAATTTCATGTTTTGTTGTACGGGAAAGAGTTCACATTACAAACCGATCATGCTTCACTTGCTCATATAAGCAAAGCTAAATTGACTAATTCCAGAATATTAAGATGGTCATTAATCCTACAAGAGTATAGATTTAAGGTTGAGGCTATCAAGGGAACCCTTAATGTTTGTGCAGATTATTTAAGTCGACTAGATTAGATAGCTACTACCTGATGTGGGATACGGGACGGCAAAAGCTAGAGTCCTTGAGAGTGATACCACTGAGGGTTGGTGATATCTAACTTTCATATTTAATCTATAAGTCGTTGTTTTTATGCTAACAGATCTAAGACTGTTTGCTTAAATGGGAGGTAGTGTCACACCTTATAATTAAATTCGCAAGTCGAACCCCCTCCCCCAAGAGGAGAAGCACATCCGGGACCTGAGGTACATCCGGGACATGGCGCACATACGGGATCTTGGCAATGGAAGACAATAGAAAGGAGATGGACCGTGGCCTAAACAAGTTGGGAAGGTGTGAAAAGAAGAGGAGGGGAGAAAAAGAGAGCAACTGATGGCGAGGGCAACGAAGCTATCAGAGGAAGATAAACTGGACCGTTGAGTTGATAGAAAAGACTAAAGCTATGGAAGAGAACAGATCATATGATAGTTTCTTGTTATGAAGAATTTGATTGTGTTAGGACCATTACGAACCTTGATTTTCGTTGTTGTTTTGGATGCTGTTTGTTTTGCATTTTGCCTTGCGTTAGGTAAAGCAATGCATTGAATGCTTCATCGCTCGACGTGCAACTAGCAGGTACACATAAATCAGAGAATTCATTTTACTTTATGCAGGTAAAGAACTCGGAATCACATAATGGTGGAGCCAAAAGCTTACCATTTGTGACAGTTTTGTTTCTTATATTATTATTATTATTATCATTATTATTATTATTATTATTATTATTATTATTATCATTATTATTATTATTATTATTATTATTATTATTATTATTATTATTATTATTATTATTATTATTATTATTTTTTCAGTAATTATGACAGTGTAACTGGTAATGCATTGTCCACTTTCAGGTTACATCCCGTAACTTAAGAAAGTGTGCGTACTGTCTGTATCGAAAACATAAATCAGTCTTCCTGCTATTCATTCTCTTAGGTCCAGTGCTTTTCTCACAATCCTGGCCGTGCCTATGACGGATGCTTTCTGTAATGGTTGTACTCCTGGGTCAAAGTCTAATGCTGCAATGTAACTCTTGAATCGTTTTGGGACTACTCCAAGTGCGCCTGTAACAACTGGTATTATTGCAACTTTCTTTACATCGTCCTTCCACATTTTCAAGATTTGGTACTTTAGTTCGTTGTAGTGGTCTAGCTTCTCCTCCTCTTTCTGCTTCACTCGAGTGTCAAATGGGCATGCCACATCGATTATTTGGCAGGTCTTTTCTTTCTTGTTCTTTATCACGATGTCTGGTTTGTTATGATCAATGCGAGTTTCAGTCTGAATAGAAAAGTCCCACAGTAATAATACTTCATCATTTTCAAGTACCTTATTTTCTTTTGTCACTATATGGTTGTAGTACTTGTCGTCGCACTCGAATCCGAACTTCTTGCACAGGTACCAATGAATGACAGCTGCCACTTTGTCATGTCTCCAGCTTTTGTATTCTCTTTGTGCTAATTTTTGGCATTCAGATACTATATGTGCGATTGTTTCTTCCCTTTCCCCGCACATTCTGCATTTTGATGATATATTTTCTTTATCGACATTCCTCTTTATCCAATTCGTTCTCAGGGCTTGGTCTTGTGCCGCTAAAATCATCCCCTCCGTTTCTTTCTTTAGGTACCCGTTCTTAAGCCAGTTCCATGAATTCTCTTCATCTCTTACGTCCATTGTCTCTTTGTAGAATACTGGATGAAGTCTCTTTTGGAGATATTTATGCTTCCTTGCCTCTGTTAGCTCTTCCTTCTTATCTTTCGGGTCACCTTCATCAGATACAATGCCCTCTCTACGAACTTCAGCCAATAAACTTTCGCTGCTGTTGCAGATGTAATAGCCAATATTAGTTTGTTCGATTTTGACACATTCTTCAACACTTAGCAATCCTCTTCCTCCATCTGCTCTCTTCCAGTATAATCGGTCTACATCAGCTTGAGGATGTAACGCCCTATATATGTTTAACAGCCTCCTCGTTTGCCTGTCCAGTTCTTGTAATTCTAATTTTGTCCAGTCCAGTATTCCTGCACTGTATCGTCTTATGGACACCGCCATCGCATTTATGGCTTGTGTGACATTACCACCATTCAGATGAGATTTTAGTATTTTCCTCACTCTTCTGACATATTCTTTCTTTAACTTCTCTTTCACTTCCTTATGCTTTATATCATCAAATTGAAGAATTCCTAAATACTTGTACCCCTCTTGGTCATCTAGTGATCTTATCTTCTTGCCATTTGGCAATTCAATTCCTTCACTCATTACAAATTTTCCTCTCTTCATCTGAATCATTGCACATTTTTCGATTCCAAAGTCCATTCCTATGTCCTTACTGAATACCCTGACTGTCTGGATGAGAGTGTCTAACTCTTTTTTTATCTTTTGCATAAAGCTTCAAGTCGTCCATGTAAAGCAAATGATTCACTTTTGGCCTATTCTTTCCGAGATGGTAGCCATCTTTCATGTCATTAAGCAGCTTTGAGAGTTGAATCAATGCTAAAACAAATAAGATCGGTGACAAACTGTCGCCTTGGAAAATGCCTCTTCTGATATTTATTTCTCCTAGTGTCATTCCTCCTGCGGTCAGTGATGTCTTCCAATGTTTCATAGATTTACTGAGCACTTCAATCACATTCGGTGTAATGTTATACAAACGAAGACATTCTAACAGCCACGAATGTGGCACCATATCAAACGCCTTCTTATAGTCTATCCATGCCAGACACAAATTGATCATTCTCTTCTTGCAGTTTTTCAGTATCATCTTATCTATGAGTAGTTGATCTTTGGTTGCCCGACTCTTTTTTCTGCAACCCTTCTGCTCTACTGGTAGTATGTTGTTTGATTCTAAGTGGCTGTATATTTCTTCAGCAATTATTCCAGTAAACAACTTCCACATCATTGGCAAGCACGTTATTGGCCTAAAATTTGACACCAAATTTCCTTTAGTCTTATCTTTTACGATCAAAGTCGTTCTGCCATTTACCATCCAGCTAGGGACTTCTCCAGATGTTAAAGTTTCTCCTAATTGTTGAACTGTTGTGTCATGTAAAGTTGTGAAGCTTTTTAACCAGTGTCCATGTACACCATCTGATCCAGATGACTTCCATTTCGGCATTTTGCTTAGTTGTTGCTTCAGTGTTTTTCTTCTTATCACGACCTCAGCTTGTTCGGGCACATTTCTTGTGGAAATTTCAACTCTCTTTAACCATTCTGCTTCCTCGTTATGTTTGACCTCATTGTCCCATAGGTCTCCCCAAAACTTTTTGCTCTCTTCCGCATCCGGGGTTACACCTTCATTTCGAACTACTCCTTCAATCTCTTCGAAAGACGCTTTTGATTGGAAGCAAATAGCCTGTTTTGTCGATATTGGTTACTTCTTTGATCATATTTCTGCATTTTGGTTTTTTTTCGCTTTTATTCTTTGTTTCAGTTCCTCTATCACAGTTTTCATTCCTTTTGTCTTTACGTGGTATCTACTTTCAAGCCTTTGCTTCTCTTTCTTGTTCTTTAACTTTTCCCATTCTTTCAGTTTGCTGATGTCGCTTCTCATCATTGCTGTCTGGTTTTGTATTCTTCTTTTCCACCACGGTATCTCATTCGGTCTGCCTACTTTCTTTGCCCCAACAAGATCATTTGCTACGCTCGCTCCTGCTCGAATTAAGAGATTAGTCTCAGTGATGTTATTTGTAGTAATTTTACTGATGACTTTTTTTACTATTTCAGTCTTTTCTCTAACTTTTTTGCGATCAAAATTCTTCAGATTTATTGGTTGGAGGGTCTCAGATCCATTTAACTTTCCTTTTAGTTGATGTAGAATCTCCCTCTCTTCATCGGCGCATTCTATTCCTTCAAAGGCCTGTACTATATTAATCTCTTCGACTACTTCTGCTCTCTCTTGTTGCTCATCTTCTTCTGTTTGCACTTGTACTGTTTATACCATATTTCCTATCTCTCTCTTTATTTCTTCGATTTCAAACTCTGACAACCAACCTCGATTCTTGATACATAATGCTTGGCCATCTAGCTGTTGCTCTGTTACTTCAAAGAGTCCAATGTCATTCCAGATGGTCAATATTCTTTTGCGAAATCCCCTTTTTTTCGGATCACTTTTTAAATAGCATTTCATGACAATCTTGTTCAATTCTTTGGTCCATTTGGTTTTCACATTTGCAGTAGTAGGATGACGATCTGGGTCTGGCTGCGTGCCCCCAGTACCCATGCCGCACGCGACACCTTCACCTGAGGATCCGGTCCCGTTTACGTGGTTGTTGTCTATCTGATTAGAAGATATCATTTCACCATAAGATTATGGGGTTGGTTTTATCTGGGTTTTCCTTCCCTCGGGTATTTTTTTCGTGACACCATCACTAGGGGGGTTGCCAACCAAGGCTGAAGAGCCACCCCCTACCCATGAGACAGACTTAACCCCGCCGGACGCCAACCCGGTACTTCAAAGGTCTCGGGGTATTTTTATATTATTGTATTATTATTATTGTCAAAATTATTTCTGTTGCTTTTTCTTGGGTCCTCTATACTGCTGGCTAATGCCTAGGCAGACTATTTTTGTTGTTATTGTGTCTTTTATTAATTTTTTTTTCTTTTCTAAGATGTCATTTCAATTTTTTTCATAGTTCTATTTTCTTTCGTAAAAAGTTTTAACAATCTCGCAGTTTTGGCTGAGTACCCATTTTTGACATTGTTCGATTACTAATTTTGCCTCCTCTCCTTCACATAGTCTCTTGATTTGACACTCCAATTGCTTGTTGTAACAGCCTAGAAAGTCGAATACAACGTTGATTTGATCTATTTCGTATCCACGATTTAACAGTTCCAGTGATTTTCTCATTTCAGAATACTTGTCCTGTTTTTCTTTCTCTCTCTTGGTAATACATCCGGGTGCACACATTGTCCCCTCTATCAAACTGATCTTTTTTCCTTTCTTGTCAATTATCAGCATATCGGGCTTAATGGCATTGTTGCTTGGTCTGTTGTCTAAATGTATCGGTATGTCCCACATAATCTTAGCATGATCATTTTCGATGCTTGCAAGAGGTAATGCTTGCTTGTACCATGGAACTGCACGATTAATTCCATCAAATTCAAACTTTGCTCGCATTAGGTGATAAATAGGTCTTAACATTCTATCGTGTCGTGCTTTGTAGAGTGTTTGTGCTAGTGCTGCACAGGAGCACAGCAAATGAACGACTGTTTCTTCTGCTTGCTGACATGGACTGCATGTTGTATTTGCAGTTTCCATCTTTAACTTATACTTTGAATATGCTTTGGTAGGCAGTAACTGTTGCCTTATTGATTCATTTGTCGATAAAACTATATCTGGGATGTTTTTCCAGCCTTGAAATATGTTTCTACTGTTCTTTGATATTCCATCATTATCTAGTATTGATACCGTGTAGAATCCTAACCAAGGTTGGTTTCTAACTCTTTCTTCACATAGTCGTTGGAGGATACTTCTTAGTCTTCGTTTGATTAGTTTATAGTTGTCATCTTTTATCTCCACTCTTTCCTGTTTCCTGTTCGTACTTAAATACAAACTTTTCCTCTAAAAAGCTCAAGTCAGCTTTGAAATGTTCTTTTGCGTACCTTGTTGCTTCGACAAAAGTTGACTTGAAGTTCTTTTTGCTTTTGTAATGTTGGAACGAGCGTACCACCTTCATCCTAGAATCTTTGCTTATGTTAATGTGATGTGCCACTTTAATTTTTGACATCTTATAGGTATCCTCCACAGACTTGAAGCCCCTTCCACTACACTTCTGTGGCAAATAGAGTAGTGCTGTTGATTCTGAGATGTGTTTTCCTTTCTGCATCTCGACTACCTTTCTGCTTTTTCTATCAAGATTTTGAATATCTACTATGATTATTATTATTATTATTATTATTATTATTATTATTATTATTATTATTATTATTATTATTATTATTATTATTATTATTATTATTATTATTATTATTATTATTATTATTATTATTATTATTATTATTATTATATGTCTTTTTGTCCTTATTTACAACGAGTTCCAATTTGAAAGTGTTTCCACCCCATTTGTGGGGTAGGGTATCACTGTCTGCATTGTGTCCCAATCTTCACTAATTCCATGGTTTCACTAGTTCATCAAGAATCTTCTTACTGCGTAGCACGTTCCCAATAATGTTATCTTTTGTATCTCGAAGATATTGATCTTTCCTGGTATCTTTTCAATGTATTTCGGGAACATTTTGTCAACGACACCTGCACATCCAGCAACGATAGGTACTATTGCAATTTCTTTGAATTGTCATAATGCTTTCAACTCGATAGCAAGATTTTGGTACTTCTCGACTTTCTCGATACGCTTATCAACAATGTTGTCATCTCTAGGTACTGCAATGTCTATTAACAAAGCAATTTTGTCCTTTTTGTTAATGAATACTATATCGGGTCTAACCGCCGTTATTTCTTTGTCTGTTTGAATCGTGAAATCCCATAGTACTTTGCTTTCGTTATTCTCGACAACCGGTTGTGGTTCGACGTCGCACCATTGATTCATTGATGGTAGACCGTTTTCCTCGCATATCTTATTGTAAATGTATTTTGCTACATTGTTGTGTCTCCTTAGGTAAATTGTATTTGCATATATTGGGCATCCACTAACAATGTGGTGAATCGTTTCTTTGTATTCATTACGCAGCCTACATGTATCATCTTCCTTTGTGTGATAAATATTCTTCTCGATGAACCTTGTTTTAATCGCCTGATCCTGTATAGCAAACACCATATTTTCTGTGTTGCCTTTTAACCGAGAATCTTTCAACCATTTAACAGACAAATCTTTATCTACGAAGTCTTGTTCTAGCAATCTTTGATGCTGCCCGTGGACTGGCATTTCGTTCAGCTGTTTCATAATTTCGTCAATCATAGCACTTTTTACTTTTGCTTTACATTGCTCTTTTGTTTTATTCATTAGATTATCAAGGTCTATGTTCATCTCAGCTGTGAATTCCTGTGCTTTTTTCTGTAGTGATTTCGACTTTCTCTGTGTATCCCATTTTAGCAGTAGTACATTGAGTCGATAATTTGTATTTCGGAGATAGTGGACCAAATTGATGATTTGCTTCTGGTACTGTTTCACTATGCTTAGTAAGCCTCTTCCACCCAAACGCCGTGGTATATAAAGCCTTTCTACGTTGGACTTGGTGTGGAGTAGATGGTGATTCTTTAATTGGTTTCGAGTCTTTCGATCTATTTCCGTTAATTCTGTTTTTGACCAGTTTACGACTCCGAATCCATATGATATCGAAGGTACTACCCATGTGTTAATCGCTTGTATCTTGTTTGCGCTGTTCAATTCTGATTTCGAAACTTTCTTCAGACGTCCAAAATATTCAGCGCTAAGGCGATTTTTTGACTCTGTGTGGCATATTGCTTCGAAGAAACGACGTATGACAGCGAAAGTTGGCAGGCAGATCACAAGAGAATCTGGACGAATCTGAAAAATTATGGAGACGTGGAAAGAGATCAGAAACGAGAGCTACTTTGTCGATGACAGTAGCTTTGTTGAATGTCTTCTTTCTTAAAATGGAACGCTGGAAAAGGTAGGCAGTTGCACTTCTTCCTTTACTTAGGCCACTCTCTGGCCAAGGCCGTAGGCCAAACACAGTAATGTACCAGTCGAGTCCTGTTAATCTTACCACCTAAAGTTGAGTCACTGGAACTACCTTGCTCGACAATATTAACATTTAAATCACTGATAAATGATGCTGTTCCTTTGGTTAACAATTAGTGGGCATGAAATTTGTTTGCAATGTTGTAATAACATGTAGCAACACACTGCTGATGTATGGTCAAGTTATACCTGGTAGGAGAATGGTGTTTATTACATGTGCCTTTGGCAAATCATTTGTGGATAGAAACAGCTCAGAAGATGTTTTATGCGGTTCTCCAGTGTTTTGACACTACTCAAGTACCTTTTGAGTAGCATGATATAGTATACACAAATCAAAATAAGTAAAACATGCTACTAAATGATTTCCCATTTTAGATTTTGCATATTGTCTCAGTTGACATTTTCCAATTATTGGAGTTTCTTTATTTTTCTATCATCTATCGATTTTTTAATGCTTTGAGTGTTGAGTCTGTCACATTTATTAAGCTGCCACTGAATTATAATTGGGATAAATGATACATCAGCTGAAATACATATACCAAAATGATGAGATGATATTGATATCACTGGTATCTGCCAGAGAGGGTGACAGCTACATGTTGAAGTCCTCTTTAAGAAACCATTATTCAAACAACTCAGAATTCAGTTTGTGTCAGGGTGATATTCCATCAAGTCACTTAAGAGGAAACATCACCTTGGTTAGAAATGGTTTTTAAAACATTGCTTTACTGTATCTTTCTTCCATTCTAGATATAAAAATCACTTTACAACAGTTCAGCATTGATAATGGCTTCTTTATGACCCATATGTCTGTAAAAAGGACCTTTGAGGAGCTGTTGTTCTTGACTTACTGGCATAATGATATCTGGTGCCCCCAATCTGGATAGTGTCAACAAACGCTATTAACCATGGAGCTGTTTCCTAGGACAATGGGTGAAAATTTATCTAATGAATTAAGAAATCTTTGTTCAGCTGGAGATGACACATGTTTGTATGCTGGAAATAATGAACAAGCCAAGCAAAAACATATTTGTTTTGGAAGGTTGTTTTTATTGTTATGCTTAAATTTTGATTTTATACCATACAAAGTTATTACAGTTTGTGTAAATGGGACGTTTTATTTGTCTGTATTCTGTGAGAGTGCCCAATGCCTGTATGTTGGTTAGGCCTATCCTCACTGAAGGTCTTAGTAAGGAGAATACCCGATCAATCTTTAGATAATGGCCAAAACTTGCTGTAACAAATTCATTGTGTATGCAATGATGCCTTTCCCTCCTGTCCACAATCATATTCCTTTGCTGAAGACCCTCTCATCACATTACAATGTTGATTTTACTTGGTAACACTGTAATGGAATGGCCCGGGGGGTTTACTTAATACAATGATCACCCGGGGATGTACCTGCCAATAGGGTGTCATTTTCAGCTGAAGATTCCGGGACAGGGTTATACCTTTTCATCTTTATTCCAGGACAGGATTATATTCTTCGGGTCGTTATTCCGGGTCAGGTCAGATTGTTGTAAAAAATTCAAACATCTTACGAAAGAGCTCTTGAAGCGTCCAAAAGTATGATTTACGAATTGCTTGAATACAAATTTTAGCAGCGTGCACCCTATACCCTCACCTGTTTGTATATGGGATACACCCCCACCACATCCCATGTCTTCATTGCTGCTAGAAACAACAACAGCAACTAAAATCCAACTCAACTGTCAGGTTTTATTTTGGCGGCAAAGCACAGCGTAAACAGCAAAAAGGCCTACTGTATGCATGGCAACGTAAAGACGTTGAAAGTGAAATCAGGGTGCTGCAATCTAAGGCACTGGCCAACACTTCATGTTCGTGAGATATTGATAATTTCTGTTAATGGGAGCAATTCGCACTTACTTTCCATCACTTGTGGCGTTCCACAAGGCTCTTTGCTGGGTCCCTTACTTTTCCTTATTTACATAAATGATCTGCCAAACGTTTCCAAGAAATTAGCCTTTTACCTTTTTGCTGATGATACAAACATTTACTGTGAATCTAAGAATGTATCAGATTTAATGAGAACTGTCAATAAAGAGCTTCGATCTGTAAAGAAATGGCTTGATGCTAATAAACTATCATTAAACATTGATAAGACTAACTACATTGTCTTTCATTCTCCATCTGTAAGTATTCCTTCTGAGGTTGTTATCAAAATAGGGAAAAAACACATTAAAAGGGTAAAATTTGTTAAATTCTTAGGTCTTCTCGTAGATGAACATCTTAACTGGAAATACCATCTCATTTAACTCTCCAAAAAATTAGCTAGAACCTGTGGAATGTTTTTCAAAATTAGAAACTTACTTCCATTTGATGTTTTGCTCTGCTTGTACAATGCTTTGTTTCTGTCTTTCTTACAGTATGGACTTATTGTCTAGGGTCAAATCTATGCATCATACACAGAACCAATCTTCAGGTTGCAGAAAAAAAGCTGTCAGAACCATCTCATTTCAGCCTCGCATGTCTCCCTCACTTCCCATCTTTAAAGATCTTAAACTTCTCAAACTTTCAGATATTTTTGAACTCCGACTCTTAACTTTTGTCTTTGAATCTGTCAACAAGACATCACCTGATTGCTTTCATAACTTCTTCCTATTCTGTTCATCTGTTCATCAATATTCCACTAGACAGGCCAGTCGTGGAGATTTATACCTGACTCAACAAAACAGCCTTCAATATGGTCTAAGATCATTACGTTACCTTGGTGCCAAACTTTGGAATACACTTTCTGCAGAACTCTGAAATGCCCCTTCAAAGCTTTCCTTCAAAAGAAACCTGAAAGTTTACTTACTGAACAAGGTCAATTAATATTCCAAACTTTTCTGATGCCGTACTGGACCAGCTGTGGGTGGGGTGCGGGTTGCTTCTGGGTGGGGGTCTGAGTGGGTGCTTTGGGGTGCCTGCTGCCCTGGGCATCTTGGGGCGTGGTGGTGGTCTGTGGTCTGCTGGGGTTTTGGGGGCTGGCTGGGGGTGGGGGTTTGGGTGCTCTCCTGCAGTGGGACTTCTCCACTGTGGGGGTGTGCCTGGGCTCTGGTCCCCGGCGTTTGCTTCCGGGGCCCCGTTGGATTGCTGATCATTGTGGCGCTCTGGGCTGTTGGGGGTTGTGGGTGCCTTGGGGTTCCCGCTTGGGTCTCTCCGTTTGGGGGTGGCCCTTGTCACATTCATTGCCTGGTTTGAAGAAATACCATCTCATTTTAAATTTATTCTATGGCCAGTTATGATAGGGGGGCTCCCTCCTCGATTAGTTTACCTATTGAGAGGGCTCCTCCTTTAAGTAATTCTCCGCATACAATTCTCTTTTTTGTTTCTTCCTTTAATGATAGTATTTGTAATTGAATTTGTAATTGTGTCAATATTGTATTCAATCGTATTAAATTTCTTTAAGTCTTGTAATTTGTGTGTGTGGTAACTTAGTAGAATTGTATGTATGGAATTTAAAATATAAACTGAAACTGAACTGAAACTGAAACCAATGAGAACTAAAGGTCGTATGTACAGTTTCGTTTGCGTCGAAGATGACTTGATTGAGTTATACAAAACAATTTTGACATGCCTGGCATGAGGCCGCCGATGATAGAAATGTTTGAGGTAGCCTAGGCCTATTTATAATTTCAAAGTTATATAATTGCACGTGTCTTGAAAATAATGGTTACTAAATTGAAATAACCAGTTGGAATTGTTTTCATGTTTTCTTCTTGGTGTAGCTGGAAGTGGAGTGTGTGTTGGCGTGTACTGTAAGATGCATGGATTTTTGTTTTTCTATGAGTATGAGTAGCCTAAAAGACTACTACCCCAAAAATGATTTTTGATAATATTTCCAAATGAATTGCTTTCTGTTGTTTTTACTCTTTGAGTGCCTAGGTGCTTGGCTTTTGACTATGGATGGACTGAAATCATTTGTGACATTTTATTCTCATGTATTAATACATTTTTATGTATGTTCGTTACTTTGTACAGGAATGTACCTTTAATTCAAATTTTGAATGGTTTGCATTGTTGATTGATTAAGCTAAATTAAGTGTCAGAGAAGTAAGCAATGGCCAAGTATTTAAAAAATTTGTTTGTTTGCGAAAAGACTGGCAGAGAAGTCTCTTTTTTATTTCTAAGGAAACTGGAAAGATTTAAGGTTAAGTGATAAAAGAGGTACAATGAACTCCAAAAAATTCTGAGGGTTTTCTCCTGTTCAATTGATTTCAGTAGAACCTTTGCCTGCTGGACAATCTGTGTTAAGTTATAAGTCACCAATCTGGTCCATTTCATATAGCTGTTTTCCTAAACTTTAGAATTCAAACAAGAATGTTTTGCAAAATGATGAAAGATGTGAATATAACCATGGGTTGTGGGAAAATTAGAAGTTCATGTAAAGAATAAGGACTGTCAGGCCAACCTTGTGTGTTCTCTGTTTTTCCATCCTCTCCATTGTCCCGTCGATTTAGCATCATCCTCATCTTGGCTGGCCCAACAAGTAAATGGCCTAAATAGCCTTCTGTCTTGTTTTCAAGAGCAAGAGAGCACAGCCTCAATTTGGCCTATGAGCTCCTTCAATGAGAGTGCGGAGCCACAGCGGTGTTCGCTCCGCTGTGGCTCCACATTCTCATTGAAGGAGCTCACAGGCTAAACTGAGGCTGTGTTCTCGTGCTCTTGAAAACAAGACAGAAGACTATTTAGGCCATTTTACTTGTTGGGCCAGCCAAGATGAGGATGATACTAAATCGACGGGACAACGGAGAGGATGGAAAAACAGACAACACACAAGGTTGGCCTGACAGTTCTTATTCTTTACAGGAACTTCTAATTTTCCCACAACCCATGATATAACCAAATATTTTGAAGAAGAGGTACTTTACATGAAGCAATGGGGGAAGCACATTCTGAGTAAAACTTTCTTCACAATAACCATCAGCTCCTGGAAGTTATTCCGGGGCAGGTACTATGTTTTCAGCATTCTATTCCAGGACAGGGTCTTAAAATTTTGTTCTGGCAGGCACATCCCCGTTGTTTTTCTCCAAAGTAAACCCCCCGGGTGGAATGGGGATTAGGAGAAAAGTAATTTGAAATTTCCTCTGTAAAACAGTGTCACAAGTGTTTTGGCCACTTGAGTATTGGTTCAGCTTTTGAATGCTGACCAATTCTGCTGACAATAAAAGTGAATGCCCTAGATACAATAGCAATAACAATTTCATGGCACTTTTGTGATACACTAATTTTTGTCAGAAAGTGGCTGACGCAAAAGAAACCATTGCTCAGTAAGTCCAAAGGCAAGAACCAGTACTACCTTGTTAGAAAACTCAAGCTTTATTCAGGGCATCAGTTTTCCGGGTCATTTGAAACATGTTTTTATGGAAACTTTTTACTCTAGTTTTGAGTCTGAATCTTGTACTTCTGGTTTTAGAACCTTGTAAGCAACTTTGAAATCTTTCTGAAAAATGGATTCATTTTCATAAAACTTACTCGTGAAACGTTGGTTGCTGCTACCTTAATATTTAAAAGGCTAATCGTCAACCCTGGACCAACTCATCTTTGAAGAAATTGTGGGCGGTTGTAAATTTGCAGGTTGGGCAAAACTGGTTAAGAAACAAACGACAATTTTTTTGTAGTCTGACGTTAGGCCTAACTTGCGCGTTTCTTGCAACCATTGCACCGTTCCTCGAAGAAATATGATACAACCAATGGGAAAGAAACAGCAGAGAGTAAAATAAAGCAAAACACATTCAATTTAATGTTTTAAGCCTTTAAATGAAAAAATCTAGGCCTGTTACAACATCTACTGGCTTATCTCCACCGCTACGCCGCTTCCAGGAATTTTACTGTTTGTATCATGGCGTTCGAGAAGTGTTTGCACTCGTCGTTATAAAAATTGTATTGAAAAAAGATATGACACGCATGCTCCGTCTACTATGAAAACAAAAACCCGCAGAAGAGCCTACACGCGTTTTCGGTGCTACGGCCCCTTTAAGCAAGCCAATGATAGCAGCAAACGAGCATGAAATACCCTGAACATTGCAAAATGAGGTCAGGATTGTGTCTAAAGAACCCAGAAATACCAGCATGATAACAAGCACTTTATGCCAAAAACAAATACCATGAACATAGTTTCATTTCATTTGGACCCAAAAAAAACACTTTCAGCATCATTTCAATCTAACTCAAAATTATCGGACTTACCTCCCGGCATATGCATGGGACGTGCATGTTCTGAACGGTCGATCCCAATAGACCTTAGAGCTATTCTAAAGATGAATCTGGATCGAACCATATTTTGCTACATTTTGTAGAATTTCGAATGTGCACAATATGGATAAAAGGCTAAAAGCTTTATTGGTTCACAAGAAAGCTTTTAAAGCTTTCCCAATCTCATTTTACTTATTGAGTTCACTTTATATAAATGCTTTTACCTTGTTATACTTTTCCCTCACTTGCTTTACCAACACATGTGTACTTCTAGCCACACCAGAATGAACCAGCAATATTTCAAAAGGCGGAAACCTGTGATAAAACAGACAAAAATGTTCTCTTAATATTCAATATGTTTAACAAATATTTGTTCTATCAATAATGTATTGTTTATATGCCGAAGCACGAGAAAACAAAGATGGATTTTGTCGCGGTTTAGGACCTGGGGTTTGAATGACGTCGGATTTCTCCGAACTTTCATTGAGCTTGACTGGCGCAGTGACTTTTCGGAGAGTCCATTGAGCCGAAGGGCACATTTTAATTCTCCAATTTCAGTAGCGCACTCGTGATAAATATGTTTCTTTTTACGATAAGGTACTAGAATCAAGCAGACACAAAAAATAGACCATTTTTTTGCACACTGAGGTCTTTCAAATTTACGTTATCATCGGAGTGTGACCGACTGTAGATCTTCAGCGATTTAACAATTCATCAACGAAACTGATTATTTTTCTAAACTGTCAGATTCTCATACACGATTTCTTCGGAGCTCTGAGACTGACGTTCATATACCTCGAATGAGAACTTCAAACGGACAGAAATCTTTCACTTATTGTGGAGCCAAAGTTTGGAACGATCTTGATTCAGATACTAAGTTGGCATCCTCTATTCAGTGCTTCAAATCGCGACTAAAAAATACTTGGGCCTCTAATGCTGGATAATTCCACTTTCCTTTTCCCCTTTTATTTCGTTCCATAGTTGACATGGCATTGATAAATCGTAATAGGTTTAAAGTGAAAATAGGATTTTAGTTGTAGGTTTGAATTCTTTATTTTGTAGTGTTTTTTTTCACAGGGCCAATTGTAAAGCAGATTTAAACTCTGAATTGTTACCCTGTATAAATAAATTCAAAATGAAAATGAAAAATGAAAACATAGGATTACCAGCAGGGCAAATTTGACGTCACAATTATGACCGACGCAATAGCGCGCTAGGAGACACAGCACAAGCACGGCGACTGCTTCAATATGTTTTTCAACCTGACATGTTTAAAAGATTAAAATACGTACCAAAATAAAAGAACTATTGTACTGACCTAACCTAATTTACAATATCATACAAAACTAAGGCAATAAAAGAGAACGTAAAAGTGAAAAAAAGTTATCCCCCATTATAGCTGTTTTTTGAAGGTTTTCAGGGAGGGAGCCAATTAAGAAGCTCTTTCTAGGCTGTTCCAAAGTTTTGCACCACGATAAGAAAAAGCCCTTTGGCCACTGGTCGTTTTTAGGAACGGTATCTTAAAATCATTTTCTGATGAGCGCAGAAACCGCTCTCTTTCATCCGAACATTTTGCGCATAACTGAATTTAAAAACTTGTAAGTTAGCAGGGCTGTCTCCTTTCTTATAAGATCACTGATAGTTGACGAACCAAGGCTATCAATTATCGGAGCAGCAGAAGCATCGTATGGGTTACTAGTTACAATTCTTGCCACTCTATTTGGATTTTTTGCAAGATATCAATGTTTGATTGACTACAACAGCCCCCAACGGAACAACAGTAACTCAAATGGGGCTCAACAAATCCTCTATTCATTTTGTTGAGAGCATCAGATCATAGTTGATAGAAAGATCATAGTTGTCCTTTCTACTGACCATGATCAGATGGAAGATATTTCTTAGAATACTCAATACACGTTTTTTTTATAAGAAACTGGTTTATAAGAAACTAGTACTAAGATGACCAAAATTTTAAAAAACTCTAGTACTATGTCTGAGAAGTACTAAGAAACTTTTCAAAGTTAAAAGCATGGATATTATAGCAAATAGATTGTTAAACCTTTATTCTTGAGCAATATCATCTAAACATTTGTGTTTTCGACATAACAGAACACTGTTTATTCCTTTATGATGTTTTAAATGTCAAGAAACATATCTGCCGCAGTGTTAGCGACCACATTGATGATTCCGCATTCAAAAAATAGGAAACCAATTAAGAAACTTTTAGTACTAAAATGAACAAAATTTCGTGTGAAATTAAGAAACTTTTAGTACTATGGCCTGATCTTAGTTTCTTATAAAAAAAAACGTGTAGGTCCAAGTGCTCGATTAGCCTTGGTCTTCATGGTATCTATATGTTTGTCCCAGTTGAGGTTACTATCTATCTGAACACCCTAGTATCTTGTGTTGGTAATCATTTCAACGTCCTGATCACCTATGGAAAAAGATGGTGGAGCATCAGACTGGCTTTCAATCTTACGGATGTTTGGACCAGAACCTATTATAAGTGATTGCGTTTTCACGACGTTCAGAGAAAGTTTGTTTGCATGCAACCAATCCTGTAGCTTTAAAAGATCTAAGTTTAGGTCATTTTGTAGGTCATCAATACTTTTTGAAGAGAGGTCATTTCTCACCGGACCATTAAATGGAGAAAGAGGCAAGAATACACAATATGCTCGTGCTTTAACATTCCTAGCTTCTACGAGTGCTTTTATGGTTACTGTATTCTCTCAGTGACCACTGTTAGCATTTTCTCTTTTAGTTTCCTCATAAGCAACATACAGTACATGCATAAACTATACATCATTCGATCTGGCATGAAGTCGGACAGTTATGATCATTCATAAGGAGTTTATGTATTTACGAATGCTACACTATACGCCAGCAAATGAGTAAATCAGACGTTTTCACTTCTATAACTTCCCTGTACCCCCAAATAAGCTTCACATAAACCTAAACAAAATTGTTACTCTTCTATAACATGAAGCCAGTGAGATGTAGAGTCCATAGTTTACAGGCCGTATCCTCTTTATAGTGTGAAAGTCATACTTATCTAGAGCACAAAACTGAGCACAAATCTGAGCATCCACTGTTGTAGCTGAACTGATGACAAAAATTTGACTTTGGATGAATTTCTCATTTGAGTCTTTCAGCTGACTTTCTCGTGAGTCCAGCTACTGCCGAGGGGATGCGTATTTCCGCTTAGGCCGAATTTCATTTTCAAATAATCTGACATTGCAGCATGCCTGCAAAGGACACTAGGTGACCATGACTCTCTAATTGCTGATTATTGATGCTCTAAGTCTACTATAGATAGATACATCCGTCTCGGAACCAGCGATGTACCCTTGAATTCAAAAAGGGAGCCGATGACAATTTTCCTTCAAGCAACTTAGGACCGACTTGGTGTTTAGTGATAAAGATACACATAGATTCGTTTCAAATATCTATGAAAAGGTGGGAGCCAAACCTCCCAGGACACGTCTTTGGTATGTAAAAAGCAACAAAATATGAATGGATGCTTTGTTTCCTTAGCCAGTGAATGTGCTGATTTTCACTATTTAAATACACGGATTTTTCATACGAAACTAAGAATCTAATGGGTCAGGACTGAAAATTTCTTAGTATTGTCAGATTGTGAGTGAACACGTCTCCCTTCCAAGTTCCAACATCACTCGAAAATGCTAACCTGCCCAACCACGTTCTTCTCAAATTTGAAAAGAAATGTAAGTGTAAATAAAAGCTGAAAATATACTTTTCAGCTTATGCTTTTTGCTTGCTGTTTCCAGAAAAGAGTCCTTTTTCTCGACGGTGACTCGTCTTTTCATTACAGTTTCGATCTCGCCTAAGGATTTCCGACTTTTGATGAGCATACAGATCAAATCCTTACTGGTTGCTGAAGCACGCGGAAATCATCCAATTTCACGGTATTCAGCCAATCAAATAGCCCCTTTCCAACCACGTGATACCAAATTGGTTGTTCGAAGTCAATTCTTGAATACCCCCACGAAAATTGGAATGGCCACTAAGTTAAATAATTACATGGAATTTTCTTTGATAAATCAGTGAAAGGGATGCCCTTCTACAGTTCGTAGCGTGCTTCGAAAAATATCTCATTTGGAGCCGAACTTACAGTCATTTTCCGGTCAAAGAGTATTGACATTCGTTCAAATATCGATAAAAGTCGCTCCAAATGAGATATAAGGATAAAAATCTCAGCGATTATGGATATTGCCCTAAGCAATAACCCAAGCACTGCAGAAGCGCCGGGAAGGGGGGGCAAGGGGGGGGCGGTCGCCCCCCAATGCTGAAAAAGATGGCCCTCGTAATTCTTCCAAATTCGATGAGAAAAAATTGGGGGGGTGTAGTTGATTTTTCAGATGTGAAACATCACAGACACTAAATGTTTTATGTGACAGTTCATTTTGCACGGTCTTTTTTATCGCGGGACTGCTACTCAGGATTCCTCACTCAAAGAGCGCCGCTTTCAATTGCAAAAATGAGAGAGAGCCAAACCTCCTTCGAAGTAACAATTTGTATGATCCCTCAAGACAAGGACAGTCATAGCCTTTGACAATGTGAAACAACAAGGGATGTTTTAATGACATACTTTCCTATTGATGCATGCTTTCTATACAAAATATTTCCATCAAAAATGTCAAAACACATGCTCTCAGCACTTGAAGTGTCAAGCATCCATCCATTTGTCAGTTTCAATAGACAGTCAATAGACCCTGGTCTAATCTTGGAAGTAAGACATTTTATCGTTGTGAACCGACACAAGCAGACATTATCGAGAGACAAAGAGAAAGAAAAATAATTTATATTCGAATATTGACATTGCTGTGGAAATGGACCCTCCACCGGAAGATCTTCGTGAATACGATTACGATCCTCAGACGCCGTTGCCAGTCAGTCGGGACGCAAGAGAATATATCATTGCAAAAGGACCATGTCAGCCCAAAGATTGCGAGTTTCCGAAGGACAAGAATGGGAGAAAATTTCTGTGCAACTGGTACCAAAAATTCAAGTGGTTGGAATATTCAAAGAAAACAGACAAAGCATTCTGCTTCTACTAGAGAGCCTTTAACCGTCAGGTAAGAAACTATTACATCTAAGTATTAGGATATTTACGAATATTTAATAGATTTTACTTGAAAACAGGCTTTTTGCCGTTGGTGTACAAGGATTATTAGGAGTCAAATTCCCCTCGTTTTCATCCATCTGACATATGATAAGATTCGATGATCCCAACACAAGGAGAACAAAACATGAAAAATCACCACTGTTTTGCTCGATCTTGGTAGTACTTCGTCCTATTTATTTGTGTTTTGTGCCTCCATTTTCCTACAGATCATGTGCAAGTCAGACAAGGCTTTCATAACGAACGGATTTTCGAAGTGGAAGAAAGCAGAGCTTTTCACAAAGCATCAAATGAGTGACTGCCATAAGATGTCTTTCGAAGCACATCGCACCTGGTTACAAAAGAGACCCATAGACCAACAACTAGACAAAGAGGTAGCAAGACAAGCATCAGCAAGAGAAAATGAGGTAAGCATTGCCAATTTTGTTGTTCGTTTCACTTCTATGACCTCGAGTCAAGATGTTGCACCAGTGAACTAAGCCTAACATACTTTCGATGGACTGTCCCTACTCTTTTGGGATACTTTTGAAATGAGATGGTAGAGATTGTTGCAATTTGTCTTTTTGCACAAACAGCTTATAAAGGAGCTGCAGTAAGGTACCGGGAGATACAAGGGTGCTAAAACTCAATATTTGTGTACTTTTATAAGACACTAGTTATTTGTGCCAAGACTCTCTTGCAACTTCTATGATCTCCGATTTTACTTGTTTTACCTTCGTGAATATTTCAAAGCCAAGTTTTTCATGCCTTTTAAGTGTTTCGATCTTACGAAAGTGTCTCCCGAATAACAGTAATCTACAGGATATGAGACAGGAACCACATGAAAATAAAGCATGAGTGGTTAGACACCGCAGTTGTGCTTCATTGCTGATTTGGTCCTCTTTGGAGGATGAAATTCTTGGCTTCTACGGAGGAGCTAGTGTTAAAACTGCGAATCTCCTCCACAGAAACATATAAGTTTTCCTCCGCAGTAGCATATACACTGAGTGAAACATAACTGCGGTGTCTAACTACCCATGAATAAAGTTAAAAAGGTACTAAGGACTTCCTCGATTTTTTCACAGTACTAGAGCTTCATAAATTTGTTAGCGAACCCAGAGTCAAGTTTCTTAGAAGCAATTTCCAATAAAGAATGGGGCTCTGTTTGACAAACTTGCAGCTCTGCCCCTACCTCAGCCGCCTGAAAGTTTGATATCTTTAGCATTTCTTCCTTTCCTTCAGGTCAAACGCAGGCGTGTTGTGATAGGGCGAATCATCGACGTTGTCCGACTTCTTGGAAGACTCAATTTGCCGTTTAGAGGTCATAAAGAAGACCAAGCATCCCTCAACAAGGGCATTTTTAGGGAAATCATTGAGCATTTTGCACAAAACGATGTCGTAATGGAATACCACCTACAAAATGCAAAAGGTAAGGTTCGAGGCTTTCAAAGTCAACCTCGTCCCCAGGGCCTCGTCTCATATTGGGACTTTTCGTCTCCATCCTAATATGACAAAAGGCCCTGGGGACGAGGTTGTCTCAAAGTTATACCACATCTCACTCTTGCTCTATGCAGCTCTACATCACTGGTATTTACGTCCGAAATACAATCTATCGCATTTTTTCTCGGCAAGGGCCTTCGCACAGTCCAAGTGAAGCAATCAGCCTTTTTTGAATGCGATTAAGGATATCAAACTGTAGTCTCTAGAAACATCGGAGAATTTCCATTTCGTACCGCGTAAGTCAGAAAACATGACGGTATTAGAAAAGGCTCATTGACATAAATTTTCTTCGGTGGTTATTTATATGAAGCCCTTCATAAAAGACCATACCTTGTCACGAAAATAGCTGTATAGAAGGTGTTGTGGCGCAGTGGTGTAATCCTCTGACTTTGCAGCCAGAACAGTCAGGCGGAGTGGGTTCGAATCCCGGTAGAACCCCACCACTTGAGCGTCATGACAAGGGGTCGCGGACTCGATTAGCGCTTAGCTACTTCTGCGATCCCAGCGCTTGGCGCTAAAAACCGCAACTTCACCTTCACCTTCCAACAAAGGCCCCGTTTACACGATACCGTTTGCATTACATGCTGGATTGGGGACATCCGATACGAACATTTTTTTTTGTTTACATTACACAACACCGTTTTTATTTCATATCAGATTGGTGTTCTGTTTATTCGCGAAAACGGTATGAAGCGTACCGGATTGGTGCGTTCTCGTGCACACAAGAGGCCAATCCGATATGAAATGAAAACTGTACCGTGTAAACAGGGCCAAATCACAATATGGAAAAGGATGACTTTTTCAGAAAACCATATTCCTATGACTGAAATATTTTTTCCACTGCATCTTAAAAGAGTCTTTAAAACTTCAAAGCTATTTTACTCAGCCGGTATGTAAATTTACTTTCAAAGGCAGCATATCAACTTTAATATGTAATCATTTTTAATAGGTAATGCCACATATCTGAGCCACCAAATCCAAAATTAAATGATCGATGTTGTTGGCACAGCGATTTCGGACGAAATTGTTCATCGCCTCAAGGAGGCAATGTTCTTCGCAGTAATCGTCGACAAGACACCAGACACTAGCCATAAAGAGCAGCTATCAGTTACTGTCCGTTATGTGTGTGGCGAAAATGTCGAAGAAAGACTGCTTTCAGTGAAGAAGGTTGATGAAACATCGAGCGAAACATTGTTCAAAACCGTTTGCCAAACATTCGAAGAACACCACATTGACGTGAAGAATTTAAGAGGACAATGTTACGACGGAGCCAGCAAAATATCTGGTAACCACACAGGTCTTCAAGCAAGGCTAAAAGAGCTTTCACCCTCAGCGATGTTCGTTCATTGTTATGCACATGTGCTCAACCTTGTGATTGTCGACACCATGACCAGCAATCGAGCAGCAAGGGATTTTTTCGGAGTCCTCCAGAATTTGTCCGTGTTCATCCAGACGTGTACAAAGCGCCATGCAGTATACGCAAAAAAGCAAGCAGAAATTCATGAAGAGGAGCAGAACCCAAAGCGATTTCAAGTGCGCACATTAAAGAGCCTGTGTGAGACCCGCTGGGCATGCAGAGCAGATGCCATCAACACAATCAACGCTTCGTTGAAAGCAGTTTATCGAACCCTGCTGGACATACATGAGACAGAGAGAAAGGCAAACATTGCAGCTGAAGCAAAAGGTCTCTTGGCCAGCATTGATTTTGACTTCATACTCTCCTTGAACGTAAGTCTTTTATCTATTTGTATTCTTTGTAGTTGAATCCAAAATCGAAGAACCGTCGACTTCACTATGCTTCAGAATTTAACGGAAGTAATGACTTGCATCTTCTTGGAGTAATTCCCTAGAAGCTATTAGTAGAATATTTGATATGAAAATCCCAATACCATCGATGCAACATGTGGAATGTGAGTGGAATTTGCTTGTATTTAGAATTTAGACTGGCCTACACTTTCAAACTCAACAAGTTCAATTTCGCCATTTGGTTTAAATAGGAAATTTTCTCAAAAACAGACCATGACAAGGTTAAAGGAATTTTTTAACAAGGACGGAGCTATCCCTTGTTAATTCTCGTCCCCACTAAATCTAACTGTAAGTAATATTCACTCACCTTTGTAATGAAAAACATTAGTTACCTCACCCTTGGTACCACAGCCTCTCAAAAAAGAGAAAAAAAGAGAGAAAAGGGGGGTACTGTAACCTCGTCCATAGAAATAAGAAACCCTTCTAAAGCCAAATTCTTATAAAATAACTCTGGGTGCAAGATGTCTAAGTGTTGACAAAATTTGTTTACAAGGTACTCGATTATGTGCTGAATTTAAGCAAAGGAGTATCAGACAAGCTGCAGTCGGAAGACCTTGATATTATCACTGGTTGTGACAGAATCGAAGACCTACTTGTAGCTGTCAAAGAAATGAGGAACGAGACGTGTTTTGAGCGCTTCTGGGACAAGTCAACTGAAACATGCCACCAGTTGAAAATTAGAATGCCTAGTGAGGAAAGAAGAAGGAAGTTACCAAAGAGGATAGATGACCAACCCGAGACGGCAGTCCAATTATCTCACAAAGATCAACTGAGAGTCAGTTTCTTCTACTCAGTAAGTATGAATTAAGTTTTCTTTTCAGTTTGTTGACATACCTGAGAATCAGTAACAATTTACCATTGCATTAAAAAAATTCAGTTTTGGAAACTTAACACTTTAGCCCTGCCCAGCATAAGGTGACAGTGACATCTGCTATAAATTAACGACGGCAAAATAAAGGGAAATTTAGCTTAAACAAGGATCTCACTTCTTTGTTGCGTTTGGCTACATAACGTCATGAGATGTAGGTAAGGAACTGGAGAAGAGATTTACAAGGGGAAGAATATGAATATCAGCTCATATATATATATATAATCAACATTTAACATAACAAATAGTCGTCTTTTCTCTTGCGTCGTTTTGTGGTGTTCCTGCCTTCACGTTTTATTATCTACTCTTCGCTGCAAGCATCTTCACCCAAGTAAGATCCACAGGTCCGTTACAGAAGATCCGACGCACGGCCTGCCATCGTGGCGTCTTCTCTATGCCAAGAATTTTGAGCCCTTTCCTGTCAAAATCTCAGTTTTGACGATAGTTTCTTCAATTTAAGTAAGCTCTCCTCTTTGTCCCACTCGACCGTCACCAAGCTCTTCTCTCTTTTTAGATACTTGACCTGATGACCAATGCCATTGAAACGAGGTATGGCAAGGAGAACAGAGCAGTTTTGAGAGGATTTGGATACCTACATCCATCCAGAATTTCTCAGCAAGATGCTTCTAAGCATGTCAAAGTTGCAGCTGACTGGTACAAAGCTGATATTGAGAATGACAGTTTGGAGAGAGAGTTGCAGCTGATTCGAAAATCGCTGATTTTGTCAGAGATAATCGAAAAAGCAGAAGCAGACAAGCGAAGACCCTCGTTGCATGATCTACATGGTGCCCTCCTTACGGAACCCGAATGTTTTCCTTCCATTGGCAAGTTGTGCAAACTGGCATTAACACTGCCCCTAACATCTGCATCGGCCGAGCGATCCTTCTCAAAGCTAAAGATAATCAAGAGCAGACTTAGATCTACTATGGGACAGGACAGGTTGAATTCGTTAATGCTAATGTCTGTTGAATCAGACATTACAAAGTCTTTGGACATTGAAGATCTGGTAAAACGTTTTAGTGACAATGCGCCCAGAAGATGGGACTTATACTAATGGTTACGTTACGAATATTGATGAATATCGTTCAAGTTTTCACATTGTTAATGACACTGTAAAGTTAGAAGTTCCTTTTTTAAGTCAGCAGATTGGCATTGCAAGGATAGATTGTCCAAAAAATCTCCTCAGTTAAATTTCAGTTTTTCCGGGAATTTTCAACCCCAAATAAAAGATCTTGGTGATGCCACTGCTTCAGATTTCTAAATCCGACAGAACCTGAGCTCTTCGATGATTCTGTTCACGAGTGGTGTATCAGAGGTCACAGGAGTTGCGGGGATCCGAATGTCGTCGTTCTGCCGGTAGGACGTTATGTTCTAATAGTGGTAGCTACCATAATTGTGTTACTTCAATAGATTCATTTATCTTGATGTCAACCAATAAAAGGGGCGTTGGTCGCATTTATAGTTAAAGTAGAGGGCGTGGCCCCAGACCCCGACATTTTTCGCCCCCCCCCCCAATAAAAGATCCTGGCGGCGCCACTGAAGCACTGACCCTTCAATTACGTCTCAAAATCGCAGGTGATTTTCAGCAGTTGCTACCAGAAATGTGACCTGGGCCTAAACTTCTTTACTGATTAAAACTCATTCGCTGATTCCAAAAGGGCTTAGTTTGTATCCTTGAGCTAAATGATTCACTTACCAACGACTCAATGATTAATTTGACTTCATTTTCCATTTAAATGTCTCCAAATTTTGTTTAAAACTTCCAGTCTTTAGCAAATTCTTGCAAATTTGTCGCGTTCCATATTTCTCTGCAAGCGCCAGTAGTCTCCTCAAAAACGTCGCATCGATAGGCTTTGTGCTACAGATAATGCGATTCGATACAGTTCATACACTCGTAAATAGATATGGCATGCCTGATTTTGCTCAATTCATTTTTTATTTAATACAATATAAAAATTTTACAAAAACGAATTACCTAAGACTACACTTACAAACTACTGGACTACATAACAAGGACGACGACCCCGGGAAGCAAGAACCCATGACTATCCCAAAGGGTCATTACATAAAACACTAAACTAAACTTACTGACAAATACATACAAACGAAACTGAAAACACAAAGAAAAGACATTTAAAGCGCTAAACGATTACATACGGATACATACTAGGATCTGTTTCACATTGGACGTCAGGCCAGCACAGGCGACGGTGCTGAGCCGCAGAGGCCCCGGTAGAGAGAACACCACCGACAACCATAGTCGCCGCTACTATCCTCCCCCCCAAAGCCCACAGCGCTCAAAAACACCGCACCTGTACTGTCGCAATATTACGGTTTGGTAAATTTGAGTTTACTTGGAAGGGCAGTTATTCATCGCAATTAAGTCACCGCCATACATCCAATGTGAAACATACTTACAAGAATTTTAAGAAACTTACAAAAATTTGGAGAAAAGGAAAATGAAGGGGAGTAGGACTTAGCATCGATGTCAAAGCCTGAATTATTTTAACCGAACCGACCAGTTCTATGGATAAAATTTAGGGTCAATTGGATTATATCTTTATTAATGTCATCTGAAAGGTCTTTATCGCCGTAGAACAAGAGTTGTATTAGAGCGCTGTTTGAAAAACCGTTGATTTGAGCAAATGGTCGTATTAAATTTGAAACTCCAGCGAGAAGATCTCGTCGCAAAAGGTTGAATGAAGGGCAAAGCAACAAAAAGTGCTCCGTATCCTCAATGCCATCGTTTGTTGGACACATTGGGTTCATGGTATCTCTAAAATTATGCATGAATTTGTGAAAATTTAATCTACTTAGACCGACTCTTATTTGGGTGAGATACGATAAACCTATAGGGTCATGAATCCCAAAGACAGATTTTGCAGGGGGGCGAATTAATGATGAAGCTTTGTCTTAAATACATTTACAGAAGGTGAAAGCCTGATTTCTGGATCGAGTTTGTTCCATTCAGATATGCAGTTGGGATAAAAGCTAGATTGAAATTTTTCTGTCCTTGCCCTTGGTCGCCCAATGACATCCTGAATGCGGAGAGAGTAGTTCGACTGATGGGGCGGTGGGATTGGCTCCTTTGTATACAGGGGGGTAAGATTGTTCATAATCTTATAGAAAAGAATAAGGCGTCTACTCCACCTACGGGAACTTAATGACTCCCAACCAGCTCTGCATACAGTTTTTCTCGTGATGTTCCCCTCCATGTTCCAGTTACAGCAAGGGCAGCAGAATACTGAACAGATTCTAGTTTTTCCATTAGATTAGGTAGAAATATGTTTTGACTAAATTCACATACCTTAGCTGGGATATGATAAATAACATCCCCGTAGTCCAGATGGGGTCGCACATAAAGCTTATACAGTTCATTTAGGGTATGCCTAGGTAGATAATTGGAGAGATATTTTAGCAGAGCAATGCCCTTTCGCGTTTTGGAGATAGCAGATTTGAGCTGAGAAGAAAAGTTTCTTGTCCAAGATAATACCTAGATGTTTATGTTCATCTACTTTTGTAACGGGTATGTTGTTAAAGAGGATCACTTGATGATCTATTTCGCTTCTCTTCCTTGAAAATAATACTTCAACGGCTTGCTTTTGTGGATCGGGATTAAATGACATCCTCCAATCTTGCGCCCATTGTCTTATCAACCCCAAGTCATGGTTCATATGATTTGCAGCTTCACCAGGTTCTCGGGCAACCGTAAACAAGGACGTGTCGTCGGCGAATAGTTTAAAATTACATTTCAGGTCTTCAGTGAGATCATTTATGTATACAAGAAAAAACAGTGGTCCCAAAATAGAACCTTGGGGCACTCCCGCCAAAATATCTCCCCAAGTAGAACAGTGTCCATTCAGAACGGTTCGCTGCTTACGGCCATCAAGAAAACTTTGAATGAGAGATAGAAGCTGTCCGGAGATACCACATCGTTTTAGTTTGTAAATAAGACCCTCATGCCAAACCCTATCAAATGCTTTCGAAATGTCAAGATACACCGAACGAACGTCAAGAGGGGGGTTACAGTCGAATGCTTTAAAGATTGTGTGCGTAATGGAAATTAATTGGTTGACTGTTGAGTCCCCGGGACGAAAACCGGATTGATTGGGGTTGAGTAAATCACATGAAACAAGATGTGAGTACAAGGAGTCGTACATAAGTTTTTCCAGCATCTTCCCAAAAATTGGTAAAGGAGAAATAGGACGGTAGTTACTCTTCAGGTTTTTTTCATTTTTCTTATGAACCGGGACTACATTTGCACGCTTCCATATTTCAGGAAATACACCATGTCTCAAGCAGTTCGTAAATATTATCTTGAGAGGAGTAACTAATGAGGAGTCGCTTAGTTTTATCATTCTTATAGAAATTTAATCCCAGCCAAGTGCTTTGTTGGGATTAAGTGATCTTATGATGTTCAGTATCTTTTCTTCAGAGATGACAAAATCACTGATCAGGGTAGAACTTCCTTGCGTGTCATGTGGAATTTCACTGCCAGTGTCGATTGTTGTACATTGGAGTATGAAATAATCATTAAATATTTGTGCTTTCTCTGTAAAATCTGTTACGAACAGCCCATTCTCTAGAAGGGGTGGTATTATCGGAATCTTCGCCTTATTAAGGAAGAGTATTGATTAACGTCCAGTAGGTTTTGCCAGATGTCCCAGGATTTGCAAGGGACTGTCCTGCCTTACGGAGGTAATTTTTCTTGGCATCCTCAATCATTTTAGCACCCTCACATATCATCTCTTGTATTCCTTCAAGCTTGTCAGCTGGTTGGCCGTTCCTTACGAAGTTCTTATACGCATGATTCTTTTTCCTCAAGAATTTTTTAACAGTTTGCGTAATCCAGGGCGCTTGACGAGGTCTAATCGTTTTAACTTGGTTTGGGATAAAGTTAGAGTAAATGTTCAATAGGACTTCATTGAGTAATTTAACTTGCTCATTAAGACATGCGATTTTGTCGAGATGCTCACACCAATGAAACATTTTAATACTTTTTATAATGGAGACAAAATCTGCCTTATCATAATGCCAGATTCTGCGGGTGTAAGGAGGCAGTGCTACATTCGATATAGATAGCTTTCCATAAACAATTTGATGATAACAATGCTCGTGTAGAGACGGATGGACACCAGATTCGATAACGAGGTTGGGCTGATCAGTAAAAATCAAATCAATGCAGGATTTCGAATCTCCCATCATATGAGTTGGTTCTGAAATCAGCTGATGAAGACCGACGTCAGCTGTCAATGGCTCAAATAGCTTTCCTTCATTATTTTCAATATCATTATCCCACCACTGACACGAGCGGCAGTTAAAATCACCAGTAATGACAACGCAGAACGGATTTTCAGCATGCATTTTTGACAGCAACAGTTCGAAATTAATAGTGAAATTATCGAATTCATTCTGGTCCTGACTAGGACTTCTATAAATCACAACAAAGAAGTACTTTTTCCTATTTAATTGGATCTCACACACGACATACTCAGGGAGAGTCACCAGGTCCGAGCGATTTTTAGAAGGAAGAGAATCCTTGACGTATAACCCAACGCCACCTCTCTTGATATTTTGCGGGTGATTCGCTTCATGAAATGTATAGCCGTCCATTGCAAGCTTATCTTTATCAACGGTGCTGTCGATGTGAGTTTCTACAATGCCAATTAAGTCATAATTATACAACGATTTGTATGCCTCAATCAGAGAAACTCTTAAAAAGTCATATGCAGCAATACTATTTAAATTGCAACAGCAAAAATCAAGTGTTTCTGGACCAGGATTAGTTTCAAAATCACCGCTTAGCAGAATTGCCTTGAACACAATCCATTTTAACTGGAGTATGAAATATGCTACGCACGCCGTATGAAAGTAGGCATACTGGGAGTGAAAGTACTTATACCGAACAAGAAGAAAGACTCCAAGAGGGATGCGCTGGAGTAGTTCTAAAGAAACGTACAATACTGTCTTCGCAAAATGATGCATGCGGGCAAACAAAGGCAAGAAACATAACTGTGTTGCACCAGAATGGACTGCACAAAATTGTAGTGATAGAACAAAGGGCAAAACAAGGACCGAGATTGCAATAAAACAACAGCAAAACCAGTAAATTTTAAAGATTTGAAAAATGACTCGAAATGACCAACAGGTTTTGCCCAAGGGACATGATATTCGAATGGATGCTTGGAAACACCCTATTGTTGCTCGCCACAGATTGATTTCAACCGGCATCATCACAAGGAAATCCTCTCGCTGCTGGTCCTAAAGGATAGTAAGTTTGAATGCAGCCACTAGTGATAAGTCCTAAGGGGGTTAAGAAAACACACGTAAAACAAAAACGATCACAAGCAAAAGTTACATTACAATTAACAGACATTTTAACACAATTTTGGCAAGATAGCAATACGCGAGGGCACGTCGACAGATTTGTTATTGCTTTTTAGTTTTTAGTTGATGTGAGAGCAGTATTTGCAATGGGAATATCTTTCGTTGCAAAACATGATATTTTTCACAATTCTACTTTCCATGACTTGTGCAAGGAAGAAAGCATATAGATGTTTGGGGACAAAAGGAAATCTTTTGTCGACGAGCGTCAGGTAAACAAAATCCAAAACTCCGCGCGACAATCTGCAATGAACAATTAGGACAGGCGTCGAGCTCTCGCGAATCCCAAAAGCAAACCGCGCAAAACATCACCGCCAACATACAAATCACCCTAGGAAACCCCGCCCAGCGCGCCCCTATCCAATACCACGCCTACGC
Source organism: Aurelia sp. 4 Dawson et al 2005 (assembly GCA_964019985.1). NCBI lineage: Eukaryota > Metazoa > Cnidaria > Scyphozoa > Semaeostomeae > Ulmaridae > Aurelia > Aurelia sp. 4 Dawson et al 2005. The sequence continues at coordinate 11,490,683 of OZ026500.1, read as the reverse complement.
ACTCATTTTCTCTTATAAGAAACCACTTGTATATGAAAATGTAAGAACAAATTTTTTGGGCAATTTTAGTTGAATTTCTTGCAGAAGTATGACTAACTCTACACCTCGGCATATAGGAAGTGATAAAATCAAAAGTAATTTTGGCAGTAAAGTGTCCCAAATCACCTATCAGCTCTTGACCTAAGTTTCTTATCAGGAAAAGGAGTGCACCAAAATACTCAATTACTCATACACATAACAAACGATGAAAATGTCTCAGTCCAGGATGGTTCAGGTCCAGTCTAGAATCGAGATTAAATGATCATAATATCAAAGAAAATGGGAAGAGTCCTCATAAGTTGCAAAACAAACCTAAGATGCTTTGCTAATCAAGCTAGCTAGTTCCTCTTCTGTATCGAAAAATTTGAAATCATCAGCAATTTTTACCTTCAATCTGCAATTCACATCTGAAAATGCGTACCAACCAGCATGCGGTTTCAACATCTAGTTCGCTTTTAGAAGAAGGCTAAACCGCTTCTTGGTTAAATCTAAGCGAAATTTCACAGATTTTGCTTCCTTTCGGGCTCTGTACACAGCAGTTCGATGTCTCCAAGTTGTAAATCTGACAATAACCTGCTGTGTAACTTTTCCATCATCACTTTTTGTGGGTGAGCCAATTCGGCGTGCGCGGTCAATGACCGCATCAGGGATATCTAAATTCATTTCTTTAAATATCGTCTGGACTTTTCCTAGTACTTCCTCACTTGTTTCACTTTCTCCAGACGTTGGGCACTCCATCCTGTCTATGCGAAGACATAATCTTCGGGAGTATTGCTCTTGGTTTTCTTGAGCGGCGAGTATATGCTCAACATGAGAACAAAGAACTTCATTTTTGGCCTCGAGAATTTGAATTCTGTTTGCTTGCTCAGAAATGACAGTCGCATTGCTTCCGATTGTTGCTTCTTGTTATTCAAGTTTGGCAAGGAGGGATGAGAAGTCCCTCCTCAGGCTATTCAAGTCGTCTTTCGTAGCAAGATTTGCCATGAGTTGGTCAAAACGAGAGTCCATGTACTCCTTGAATTCATCAGAGGTCATCGCCATGGTATCCGTACCACCTCGTGTTTGTACCATCACAGGATTAAATTTTCGCAATAAATTCCATATGAGATCCTAAAAGTATCCTAGTGAACCATTTAAGAGGTATGAATGGTGGGTTAGCAATTTCCACTTTGTTTGCACATTAAATTTCAGTTCCCAGCAAATATTGCAGGAGCAATCTAAAGCGTGACCTCTCGCTTCGACGCCATCGAGAAAAAAAAATGCTCAATTCATTCAAATGGAAACAAAAACGATAAAACATTTCTTGGCTGTTTGGTTCACCAAAGAATAGATCTTACACAAAACAACAAAACTAAGTGTTTTGTGGCGTGTGTTGAAAGTTTTCCGCTGTTTTCCTTTTGTTTAATTGTATTGACTCATGAATAGATTTGACACATTTCTTGCGCAACCTTTTTGTTGCTTTGTTGTTTTGTGTTAGATCTATTCATTTTGTGAACCAAACAACCAAACAGCCCCAAGAAATATTTGATCCTTTTTGTTTCCATTTGAATGAGTTGAGCAAACTCAGGCATACCATATCTATTTACGAGTGTATGAACTGTATCGAATCGCATTATCTGTAGCACAAAAGCCTATCGATGCGACGTTTTTGAGGAGACTTACTGGCGCTTGCAGAGAAATATGGAACGCGACAAATTTGCAAGAATTTGCTAGAGACTGGATGTTTTAAACGAAATTTGGAGACATTTAAATGGAAAATGAAGTCAAATAGATCATTGAGTCGTTGGTAAGTGAATCATTTAGCTCAAGGATACAAACTAAGCCCTTTTGGGGTCAGCGAATGAGTTTTAGTCAGTAAAGAAGTTTAGGCCCAGATCACATTTCTGGTAGAAACTGCTGAAAATCACCTGCGATTTTGAGACGTAATTGAAGGGTCAGTGCTTGGGTTATTGCTTAGGGCAATATCCATAATCGCTGAGATTTTTATCCTTATATCTCATTTGCAGCGACTTTTATCGATGTTTGAAAGAATGTCAATATTCTTCGACCGGAAAATGACTGCAATTTCGGCTACAAATGAGATATTTTTCCAAGCACGCGACAAACTGTAGAGGGGCATCCCTTCAACTGATTTATCAAAGAAAATTCCATGTAATCATTTTAACTTAGTAGCCATTTCAACTTTCGTGGGGGTATTCAAGAATTGACTTCGAACGACCAATTTGGTATCACGTGGTTGGAAAGGTGCTATTTGATTGGCTGACCACCGTGAAATTGGATGATTTCCGCGTGCTTCAGCAACCAGTAAGGATTTGATCTGTATGCTCTTTTGATGAAAAAATTTCCTTATCTTATCGGATTGGTTTAGGGCATTTCGCTCATTCGAAAAGCGTACGTACGTGATTTCAAGGTCAAGTTCAAGATTTTCATTTTGAAATTCTTACAATACAAATTCCTTATAGCAAAAACTACAAAACAACATTATAACAACAAAATAAAGTAATAGTATACAGTAGAGAACGCTAAACACAACAAGGTGCTCAGAGGTATCTTGTGCTCTTAATGTCTTGAATAGCCATTATTATATATATTATGTGACTTCAATGTTATGTTACTACAGAAGCCTTTGATCCGGTTAGAAGACAGGAACTATTCTGGCTTTAAACTCGTGTAGATAGCTGCAGCGCATGCGCAGCAGCAAAAATTTTGAAATAGGCAGAAATGTCTCAAGAAAAGGATCTCTGTCTCCAGCTACTCATCCAGGAGGTCTCTAGTAACTTTTTATGCTCTTTTATGAAAAAGCCCATACAAAAGAATTTATTTCGAATTTACTTCTTTTTAAACTCAAGATGCTGGAGTAATAATTTTCAACTTTTTAGGGATCACATAAAACTACTTGAAGAAGTGGTTGCCATTGCCCCAAGCATACAGCAATTTTCATTGGGTTGTCCTGCTTAAGAGTTCTTGTTTACAAAAACTGAAGTATTTCATATGGCTCTAGAAGCCTTATCATGAAGTCAAGAATTCTTGTCATGTTCTTGTGGGCAAGGCCTGTACTGCATCATTTAGTAAATGGTAAGTAATTTTCTTTTTCTATTCAATGAATCAGCAAGTTTCCTCTTCTTATTGAAGACTTGCCCTGCAGTCACCTTCTTGATAAAGCTGCCAAATATGTTTGCAGACAGAGGAGTCAAATTTCTGATGTGGCTCCATTTTTATAGAGTTGATTTCACAAGACATATGCTAACTTACGTGATGTAGCAGTGTATACATGAAATTGAATGGTCACATACAGTTTGAGAGCATGAGGTAACATACACTTTACACTTTTTTTTATTTAAGTCAGAGACTGATAATCAGTATTTTAGATTTTGGGGCATAATTGCAATTAAGTCTCTCATGAAGTTGTGTGAATTTTCAATATTGTCATCATAGAACGAAAGCATTTTGCCAAGGGCTTTCAAGTATCCATTTTAATCTCAAAACTAATGTGAACAGGATTTACACTCAAAATAATGTCAACATGTTGACCATGTACTGTGTCAATTTCACTGACCTTAGGAAAATTAAAGTTGCAAATTACAAATTTCCTTAGCTCTACTATGGCAATTTCTTATCTTTTGATAAAGTTGACCTACATTTGTAAATAATTGGTTTCTTATGAAAAAATTAAAGAAAATGTAATGATCATTTTCCATGGAAATACTGACAGTTGGCAGTTCTACATTCTCAATGTATTTTTGTAACTCTTTGCGTGTTGTTTAGTAGCAAGATTTAGAGCCTGGCGTTAGCTTTAGAGCTTGGCATCGGCCTTGTTATCAGTCAATTAAGAACTCGAATGTTATAAAGAGAATGTTGGATGCAATGCAATTTTTCTGACCTCCCCTCCAAGTTGACAATAGATGATTACACTAAATATGGCTGCAAAGAACTTTTCACCAAGATGTATTGCCTTCTATTAATGAATCTTTAACACTTTGAAGAATACATTGAATCTTAGTAAAAGTTTCTTATCACCACCTGTAGCAAGATCCTCTATGAATAGCTCCCCACAGCAAAAACAAGATGGATCTGGGTTTTCCATATGCAGTATAACTGGCGGTGTACGGAGTATTACGGGGATTTCCATCACCCATAATTATACCGACGAAAATCGGATACCGGATAACGCTGCTTGCTGTTATACAGTGTTTTTCAGGATCAGATAACAGTGTTTGATAAATACGGAGTTATACGGTAAAAACATCCACAAGCCAGTTATACGGAGTGAAATCCTGGAACCGGATAACGTTGCTTATAGCAATCCCTCTCGAGGATTGTGCACGTGTTGAATGATTGAAACAATCAAAAAGCGGTTCAAGAGTCCTTTAAACAACAAAAAATACATATAGTCACCCTTGGGATCCTGGAATAAAGAACTAGGAGACTGCAACTTGAATACACAATACAGACAAAGGCAGGTCAAAAAATTGGCGCGCGTTCTTTTCCAACTTTCATTTGCCTTTGCTATTTGAAAACTGCATTCGCACAGCACAGCAGCAAGTTTCGTTCAACGTCCAATTTGAAAATTTTCAGTTCCCGCAACGCAGTTCTCCATGAATATTTTGAGAACTCAGAATAACATGGCGTTTTATACCGTTTATGCCTCAAACACCAAAATGCCAAACACGCCGTGCAGGCAACACACTTTGACGTTCGAGAACATGCAGGTATGTTATTAATTTTTATGCTAACGCCTTGCGTCTGTCGTTGCTGACGCTCATCCGATAAGAAAGAGGATCGTAGGCAAGTTTCACCTTTCATTAGGTACATTTCAACGGCAAACAATGTTTGAGGTATTATCAGAAGCAACTGAATATTCTAACGAGTTAATCGTGCTCGCTTTGTGTTGGAGAAACCCCGACGAACAACAGAAACTTAGTCTGTTAGTTTCTGGCGCCATTTATGCTTCACCGTGTTGTCTTGATTAGGAGCATGTTTTTACGATCAGCACATTCAGACATAAAGTTACAATTGCTTTATATAGGTAAAGTCTGTATGAACTTTATTGGATAGCTGCACGGTTTCCACAAATATACGTTTTTCTAACATTGAAGGCCTGCTATATCAATGGAATTTTCATGGTTTATCCAGAGTTCTCTAGAGATCTGCTGTACGCCTTTATCCGGAGATATCCGTCGTCGGGAAGAACAGTTTTCCGAAGTATTCCTGACACCGTACAGAGTTTAAGAGAATATTCCGGGGCTTTCCTGGGATTTCTGCATCGGATATCTGAGTTGTTGCGGGCCCGCAAAGCAACGTAAAACAAGGAGTCCGTTTCCTGGCTTGTCTGATGTTCGGAAAACTCCGGAAAACACAAGTTTTGCGGCATAGCAGAGTTACTGTATAACTCCATATAGCAAAGTTTTCCGGAGGAATACGTTATTTTAAAACTCAGTAAAACGACCTTGTTCTTGCTGTGCCCCCCCCCCTGCAAAGATAGGGCGGTAATGAAATCAGACATAGCAAAATGCTTGAAAACTTCATCCACCTTCTCATCAGAATAAAACATTTGTGTGCTTTTAATATAAAGCTATACTTTATACTGTATATATATTACATCGTCACAAAATTGTCCTGGATGGCATCTTTTAACAGTCTTATGCCTTGTTAGTATCTACATGTGTGCAATTAATCAGTCAATCATTTAATTTTGTTACCTTCAAGTAATCATATAAAATGACAAACTTCAACATTATAGGACAAAAGACAGTTGAAACAATAATAATAATAATAATAATAATAATAATAATAATAATAATAATAATAATAATAATAATAATGGAAACTTCTCATTGAATATATATCCTAGTACATATATTTCTAAAATGCTATAAAAAAAGTAAAAAGACTCTACTTATGCCAATTCAATACAACCACTCTCTATATAACTAGGCATGGCTGAATTGCATACACAGTATGAAATCTAAAGTTAATGCGTGTAGAAAGGAAAGTTTGTTTCAAAATTCCATAAGTTCAGGTGAGGACCAGTCCTTATCTCTCATACAGAATATGTAGTACGATGTTCTGATGTAGATACATGTCTGCTGTGTATTTGATCAAAGAACTGTCTATTTTGAGAGTGTTCAGCATTGTGAAAAATGATCTCGTGTCTTTAGAGAAGACCCCTCCGGTTGTCATTACCAGGTTAATGAAATCAATGCTCCTATACGACCTACATAATGCTTCATCATGAAGTAATTGACTGTATTTCTCCACTTTACCCTTTGCGTTTGATTCAGCGTTCGATTCGTGACCAACAGTTAGTTCTATGATGTACATCCTATTACTTTTATCAATTACAATCATGTCAGGTCTTAGACTAGGTCCAGTGATGATGTCTGGAGTTGAGAATCTTCCAGGTAAGTCAACGAAAATCTTCTTGACGAATGGTTGTAACACGTTTGCCAGGTTTAAGAGAACTGAATTGTGACGCCATGTGTATCTGTCTAAGCAAAATGAGCAGCCAGAGAGAACGTGCTTCGTTGTTTGGACGTGTCTACTATGACTGCAACTGGCTGTAAGACTCTTACCCCATCTGAATACATTGGAGAGCGAGGGTAGTGTGTCATTCATATAGCGTACTGTGTAGTTTTAGATGTTACGTGGAAGCATATGCTGGGCCTTGAACCAGTACTCGCGAGGAGAAGGCAATGCGCAGTTCCATAGCTCTTTGACTACTGAGCCTTGCACTTGAAAGTTTTTTACGATTTTTTCTTTTTGAGATCTTATGCTTTTTAGTGCCTCTTTAGCTGTCGAAAATGTATCGTATTGGATATTTTTCTCTGATGTACCCTTGAAGAGATTATGTATGTCTGGATTCGGTGACTTTTTCAGACACTGTCTAATTGTTATTTGGCAAAGGGTGAATTTAGAGCTGATATCAAGAAGTTCCATCCCAAATTTTGTTTTCGAGAGTTGTAAAATTTCAACTGTTCCGGCAGCAGGGATGTTTAACCATCTGCGGACATAGTCGTGACATAATAAATCGAGATTATGTTTGATCCAAGTAATATCTATATCAGCAATCGTTAGGTTCCAGCATAACTTTGGAATCAGATAGTTACTATACAGCCAGAGCTTATTCTTGGGGTGCAAGGGTAGTTTGTGGATTATTTCCAACTTATTTTCAAGTGTCTCACGGAGTTCCTTTTTGTGCTAACTGTTATTTTTTGAAAGAGGCGATATGAACAAAACCCAATGCTTCTTTGTGGGTAAAATTTCAGTAAGATGAAATAACGAAACACGGCTAGGCTGAGTTTGCTCTCAACTCAGTGGGAGACGCATTTTGGCAAGTCGATAAACCTGCAACGCGTAGCTAACTTTCTCGGGACTTTCTCCCTATTTCAGATAAAGTTAATGAAACAATTGCATGCCAGTAAAATGCATCATCCTACACATCAATCATATTTTGTCAATTCAGATGAAATAAATTCATTAAAGCTTACCTTCTTCGCAATATTCTTTCCTTTCTTTCCTTCAAACCTTCGCTGCAGCAACGAAACTTCAAAATTCAACCGTGTTCAAGAGAAGAAGATAACGCAAATACATTCCATTTTCGAACACTTTGCTGAATTCACGTGACATTTTCAGTCGTAAGGGTACTCTGGAGTACCTTTTCTGGCCTGAAGTACCCTAGGGTATTCCAGAATACCCTCAAAGTACCCTACAGGGTACTCTAGATTACCTAAGGGTACTCTAGGTGCTGCAGTACCCTAGGGTACTATATAGTACCCCTGAAAACCACCTTTTTTCTGTGAGTGTATGTCCACGTGAAATGTACCTTGCAGAAGCACGAAAGCAACTCACCGACGAACAATACTACTCAATGTACCAAAAGACCACACCCAAGAGGTGGCCTTCGAAATTGAAACATTCTTAAGATTTCTATATACAAAAAAACTCACCACTGAAAAGTGTTTTGAGTTCTTACAACCACAACACACAGTCGGAACCCCAGTGTTCTACTTACTACCGAAAATACACAAACAAGGCACATCAGGTAGACCAATCATTTCAGGGTGCAATTCTCCAACAGAAAGCCTCTCGAAATATCTCAACCACTTCCTGAAACCAATTGTGGAAACTTCTCCCTCATACATAAAGGATACAACATATTTCTTGAAAGTCATACATGAACTAGAAGAAATGCAAAAAAATACAATTCTAGCAACACTGGATGTCAAGTCCTTTTATACCAACATACCACACCAAGAGGGAATACAGAACTGCCTTGAGGCAATTGAAAACCATTACAAACCCAAGACAACGCTCCCATTAAAACACATAGATCAAATGCTAAAATTCATCCTTGAAAACAATTACTTTACATTTGATGACAAATTCTACCTGCAGGTACATGGAACCGCCATGGGAACACCGTTCGCCCCAAATTATGCTAATATATTTATGACAAAAATCGAAAACCAAATACTACACAATGCAGGACATGACAAAACACCACTTCTGTGGAAACGATTCATTGATGACATATTCATAATTTGGCCTCACAGTGAGGTCGAATTGTTACAATTCCTAAATCACATAAATACAGTGCATCCCACAATCCAATTCGAGATGGAGCACTCAAAAAACCAAGTGCATTTCCTCGATACAACTATCTTCATTAACAAGGAACGAAAACTAGAGAGCACTTTGTATGTGAAACCCACAGACATTTGCTCCTTGCTACACAAACAATCATTCCACCCGGGAACTTGCAAACAAAGCGCCATATACAGCCAAGCGCTTAGATATCGCCGCATCATAACCGACAATGAAACTTTGAAAACAAAGTTAGAAAAATTAAAAACTAATCTCATCAGAAGAGGTTACTCAATTGAAGAAATAAATCAACAATTCCAAAAGGTACAACAACTTTCACAAACAGATGCCCTCTTTGGAAACTCCCAACCAAAAAAGCAAGGGAGAATACTCCCATTCATAATACCTTATGGCAAAAACACTGTACAAATCAACAAAATTCTGAAAAAACATTGGAAAACAATCCATGAAAACAATACCCTGAAAACTATCTGGCCAAACCAGCCCTTCCTGGCACTACAAAGGAACAAAAGCATTGGGGACATACTCGTACACACAGATCTGAAGAACGAATGAGAGGTATGATACACTTTTACCTTTTTGGCCGCATATGAGATACAAGGTGACCTTTGGCCAAGGTTGCTAGGGATAAGCTGTGAGCGACAGAGTGTACTGACCTTAAATCCCGAAACACTCTCACGGTCGGTTCAGTTGACAATTGTATCTCCAAAACGCACCAAAATGCAAAAAACACGCTTGCAACAGTTCGCGCGCAATGCAAATGTGATATCACAAGGGCTTGCTTGGACTGCCTTGGAGCGGTGCGAGGATGGCGAATAACTCACACCCTATCTTTATTTCCCTCTTCATTCGTTCATCGATTTGGGTACCGCAATTTTACACATTATTGTTTCAACCAATCACCTTTTTGTCGTTGTAGCAACCGACAATGAATCGAGTGAACCTGAGGCAGATCCCGTAGCGGGACCTTCATCATCCGGTGAACGCGAGGGTTTACAACCGAATCAACACCAAACTCCGAACCAAGGAAGTTCAATGGTGACATTTAGTCTTGAAGATTTGAAGAAGTGGCTGCAGGAAGTAGCCGAAAAAGGAAACCAGCCACGTACAGGGAATGATCCTTACTCTGGTGTTCTCCAGCTCTCGCCGACATCCACTATCTATATGGATATGATATGATATGAGCGTTGATATGGTGGATATGAGCATTGAATGAGTTTTTGCCACGTTCAAAGAAAGCTTATTGCCATTCAGCCACGTCTCCAGTTTCTTGATATCGCTATTAATAGCCTCATTCAGCTGAGTCCAATCGCGAGACTGATGTTCCGTTTCGAACCCGTTCAGGAAGAGTTACTAAGGCAACGAGGCGCTTTTCCTACACAAAAGACTAAGATCGCAATATTCAGTGGGGTCTTTTATCTGACATTGTTTTTCATTTGAGCATAACAATAGCGTTATTGTTTCGAGTTGTACACTGTTACGGATGATTGGGTTAATCGATACGCATCGATGCATGGACGCAAGTCGTTGTTTATTACATTCGCTGCTTCGCAAGAACACAGTTTTGCAGAAAGCAGTCGAAAAGACTGTTTTATAGGGCCGAAGCCCAAGAAAAGACATTAAGTCTTTACCAAGGATCATCGTGGCGATGCACCCAAAGTAAATAAAAGATTTTCGGGCCGAAGCACAGCAAAAAAATTTAGTGCAGATGCACACCGAACACAGAGGGATTTTAGTGCCGATGCACAAGTTGAAAATTGAAAAGGACTGAAAGCGCCTTTGTTTAGCCGCTGGCTGCGCTACCTGAGTTTATCGAAGAAGTTGTTTAATAATCGTTACAAATACTGTTTATTAATCGTAAAAGAGTTGGCAGACCACGAATAGGACTGACAGCGCCTTTATTTAGCCACTGGCTGCGCTACCTGGTATTATCGAAGAAGTAATCAAAATCAGAAAGTTGGAGCAACCAGTGGATTAACAGCAGCCTCACACATATCAAAGCAAGTGCTACTTCAGACAGCATCAGCATTTCTGACAAATGATGACCCTCAGGAAATTCAAGCTCGAGTTGTTTTCGATACAGGAAGTCAAATATCGTACATAAGAAAGAACATTGCTGAGTCGTTAAATTTAAAGGGTCCAGTGGAAACTTTGAGTATTTCTACCCTTGGAGGAGAGACGATCAAATCAAAGAAAATGCAGAGAGTTAAGGTCAACATTAAAGGATCATAGAGCAGTATGAAGGAAAGTCCAATTGAAGTTGAAGCATTGGCAATAGACAAGATTTGTGCTCCATTACAAGACATCAAAATTGATCTGTCAAAGTATCAACACTTACAAGGAATAAAGCTAGCTGATACATACCGAAGTGGAAAAGAGCAAGTGGACATACTAATTGGAGCAGATTACTATTATAAGATTATCGAAGGTGACACTAAGAAAGGAAGATATAGTGATGAGCCAACAGCCGTTAGTTCCAAGCTAGGTTGGATTTTATGCGGTTCAATTAAAAGACAGCAGCATCCTTTCTGTGCAGGAATAATAGTAGATGGCAAAATATTGGAACAAGTGAATTCATTCAAATATCTTGGGGTGACAATAACGGATGATGGAAAATGCGAGGCAGAGATAAGAAAAAGAATTGAAATAGCCAGACAAAGGTTCATAAACATGAAAGATGTTCTAACGACGAGAAGCCTTAGAATTGAAACACGAAAAAGAATCATGAAATGTTATGTTTTATCGACCTTCTTATACGCCAGCGAAACATGGACATTCAGCAAGGAAATGTGGAACAAGATTGAGGCCTTTGAGATGTGGTTGTTTCGAAAAATTCTCAAAGTTCCATACACAGCGCACGTAACAAATGATGAAATCATTAAAAGGGTCAAAGAAAATGGCAGATCACTTAAAAAGAATATAATAACGAGAAAATTGCAATACTTTGGTCACATGATAAGAAGCGATAGAATGCAAAAGACAGTGATAGAAGGAAAAGTAAATGAAAAAAGACAGAGAGGAAGACCACGTAGAACATGGTTGACAGACATCAAGGAGTGGACAGGAGCTAACATCGGGAAATGTGTTAGATGGGCTGCTAATCGAGAATACTGGAGGGAAATGACCGCTAATCTACCGGCGGTAGTTGCTACACCCAGGTAACAGGTAAGCATCCTACAACCACTGCAATGTTCTCGACAGCTGATGTAACAGAAGCTACAATGAGTCTCAAGCACTTTTGGGATTTAGAATCAATGGGTATAGTAGATGATAAAGGTCAGACAAAGTCAATAGAGCGTTTTCATCACGTGACCAAAATGCATAGCAACCCATAGCAACCTCAGTTGTCCTCCATGTTGGTGTTGCACGATAAACACGTTGCAGCGAGGAATCAATGCACTTTAGCTCAAAGGATCATTTTGATGCCCTTTTAACAAGTTATTGCAGGGAATCGTTTGGGTTTTATATCATCTTGGTTTGAAAGAAGCTATTTTGATAATGGTTTTGTGTCTAATTATAGGCTATGGAGAAAATACTAGAAGAAAGAGCAGCGGTGAGTGAAGAAGGCGAGAACGGCCTAAAAGTTTCCGGGTTCTTGCAATTATAACTCATCACGGAGTGCATACTAAATTGTTAACTACAGACGCAGAATAAGATGGATCTAAGCCATAAGCCGTCTAGACATGACAGAGGTGTTTCAGTTCATCATTTCGTTACGGGTGCAGCCCGTTCAAGGCCAAGATTGGGACAAGCAAAACATTGACTGGGTATTAAACCATGGACCCTTGAAGTATCAAAACAGTGTCTAAATCGCATCCATTTCGTTAATGGTGCAGTCCGCCCAAGGCCGAGACTGGGACAAGCAAAACATCGACTGGGCACCCAGCATTAAACAATGGAAACTTGAAGCATAAAAACAGTTTCTAAATCGAGTCCATAGCCAAAAGAGCCCATATGTGGCAGAGAGACGTGGGCATGCAAAACAGCATAAGTGCTTGTAAATGAAGGAAAGGTGAATCTGAAGAGTTTCAGGAAGTATTTGAAGAAGACACCAAGGTTCTCTGCAGTGGTATTGATGATCTATTAATGAAAATATTGAGAAGCATAGAACTGGAGAGTGTTTAAAGGCACACTGTCGTGGTGATGATTGGATAAAAAAGACAAGAAGAAAAGAATTAGGCAAGTTTCAGTAATTTCGCTGTACAGTGAAATTCACGAAGATGATCTGATTCCCTTTATTCTCGAAACAAAGTATGATCCAAGAGCATAAAGGCTTAGTAATTACTCAAAGGCAAGAGCTTTGTTCTTGATTTTAACATCACAACTAGCCAATCACGACCACGACAGTGTGCCTTTAATGAAGGGACTGACACCAATGAGTTTGACTTTTTATCAGCTACTGCTCCATTAAGCTCTTTGATGAATCTTACTTTAAGGATGATGATTAAAAGATGAAATTTCATCCTGGACTACCAAACTTTGAAATCCTTAAGGCAGCCTTTAAATTCATGAAACCCAGTGTTAAAAGTTTACTGTTATTCTTCACTCAAAAATTTGTCTTGGCACCAATGGAATTAGGTCTTATTGCACCACTTCGGGACCTTGCCTACAGCCCAGGGGGTTCATGACGTGTCAAAGGCATGGGTGGGTGGCATTTGCCACCCATATGGTAGTTGTTTTGGCCCGAAATTCCCTACACAAGGGTTCATTTTCCAGAACATTTTCCCTAAATAAGGGTCAGTTTTGCTAAAATCAGTAAAGATAACTGAAAATGGGTAGTTTCCACCCAAAGTTTATCACAAACGGGGTACAACAGCGAACTTTGGTAGTTAGAAGAAGGAAGCTTTCTGAAAACTGGGTCATGGACCCATTTCATGTACCCCCTCCCCTGGGCCCTACAGCTTTGGAATTTCACTATCCACAGTATCAAGAAACTATTAAGTTTGGATGATCAGCCTGGATGACAAATGGAGCCTCCTTATATTTAATACAATGCCACAATGTTTTCAGTATGCATTTGGGAAGAAAACAATCATGGTTGTCATAGATTATTTTGAAGTTTTGGTTTTGGTCTTCAAATGTATTAGCCAGAGCTAAAACTTTTCAACTACAAACAACAATGCCATAAAGGTGTTTTTGGTATCACGCCCCAGGGTTCATTCAGCCTTGGTTCTGAGGTATGGGGACAGATTTCTGACTGACAGGGGGTCTATTATAGTGTTCTGTGGAATTTTGAAACTGCTGAAACCCAGAGATTTAGTAGTGGTAGACTTACAATAGAAGAAGGTGTTAGGTTACCAAGCTAAACTTTCAGCATATTCCATTAAATGAGGCAAAACCAGCTGGACCAGGTACACCAATGCTTCAAGGAACATTACCTATGAATTACTTGATAGCAAAAAAAGAAATTCTTGCCCTACTGATGCCAGAGTTATTAGAAATGGTGCACCCCTAATCAATTTATGTGCCTTAGTAATTTCTTATTAACTACTGTTGCCGCTTAGTAGTCAATAGGCCAAATATAAAGCAGGCTGGTCAGAATGATCAAGAGGCTTTGCAAAACTTTAGATTTAATCAACAGGGTATATATACCAAATAAAACAATTTTTTACCTCTTCTGGGATGAATGATCCCACAAAGGTTATTGATAATGATGTGTACCAAGAGTTAGTTATCCCAGTCACCAAGATTTTTATGAACGTCTTCCACGTTTTTTACTATTTACCGAATTTATCCAAAACTTACTCATTTTTAATTATTCGTGTAGAATCTAAACGCAACTTTTTTTAAGAATTTATCCAAGGATGCCCGAAACTTCTTTAATCTCGGGGAGATCTTCGTTTTAAGACAGGCATGCGAGCCTAGCTGCTAGCGGCAAGCATTTTGGGTCACGTTCTTTCTTGAAATCAGCATAGGATACTTGATATATGATACTTGATATATGATTTCTTGAAACCAGTTATTGAAACTTTCTCCACATATAGCATGCGAATACAAATTTATTCCATAACCCCGCTATGAGATCGATTCATTTCGAGTTGCAAAGTCTTTAAGTATGCTACGCAGTTGATTCAGTAGCCATGCTGAGCAAAGTGGAACACCAATATGGCCGCCAACCTCGTTTCCGATCTTCGTGACGTCACGTGAAAACGCTCTATAGAGGAAGTTGATGCAATAGCACTATTCAAAGAAGGTCTTAGCTATGATGGTCAGAGATATCAAGTTTTAATCCCATGGAAACGCAATCACCAAGAATTGAAAGATAATTACCATCAAGCAGACGAAGAAAGACGAAAAAATCTGAACAAGATGTGTAACAAGTAATCAATATTTTCCGTGCATGAATTGCCGATAGTAAGCATTTTACAATCGAGAAGTTTTAATCTGTTGTCCTCGATCAGACTTTCGACGGCATGAGTTGTTGTCTTCCATCTTTTGATTTTGAAAACTTTTAGTGCGCAGGCGCGCATCCTTTCCGCTCTGTTTTGAAGATCTGAAATGGCTGTAAATCGATCTCCTGTTTTTGACAATTTTTGGAGGATTTCAGGCATGCCCTTTTCCTCAAAATCCTTGATTTCGAACATTT
This sequence comes from Aurelia sp. 4 Dawson et al 2005, assembly GCA_964019985.1. Classification (NCBI taxonomy): domain Eukaryota; kingdom Metazoa; phylum Cnidaria; class Scyphozoa; order Semaeostomeae; family Ulmaridae; genus Aurelia; species Aurelia sp. 4 Dawson et al 2005. Next base: position 11,475,454 of record OZ026500.1, on the reverse strand, counting down.
ACCAAATCAAAAGAAATTGCAAAAAATACACATAATGAAGGCTAGTCTTTCAGCGACAGAACTGCGTTTGAAGCATTCCAATCGGCTTCTTACTTATTTTCATAACAGATTGCGTCGGGTCACTTTGTTTTTGGTCACCCGGTTGAAGAAATCAACATCTTTTCAGATCAGAAGAAAATGTTTAAAAGTTTCCTATATCCTTGGCAAAAGTTTGCTCAAGATATTAATAAAAAAGAATACAAAAGCAAAGTGAAGGTTCCTTAAGCTGTTCCATCAACCTTGTCAATGTCCTGAAACGGATTCTCGCACAAATGGGCTAAGTCTGCGGCTTCGGCAACTGCTTCGAAAATATGCGCCTTTCTAAAACAGGAGAGAACAAGCTCTTTAGAATCCTTGAAACGAGAAGATGTAGAAAACAACGAAACAGTTGTTATTGATTAAGATCAAGTGTTTTTTAGGAAAAGTAGAGCAAATGACGTAGAAGTCCATAAGAATTTCCATTACCAGTGTTTCCTTTCCTTTGCTCTTTTAGTGACGTTAAAGGCGGCCCTAAATGGTGTTAGAGCAAATTTTGGGACTGGCGGAATTAGGGCCGGCGCTAAATAAGGGCCGGCGTAAAAAGGGTCGATAAGGTAGTCATCTTTCCCAGGGCGTAGAATTCTTTTCTTCGATGTATCATTCTTTTTCTCAGGAGATTCTGCTCTTACTGTCCTATCTTGAAAACTGGCTTATCTATTTGATGTTGAATACTACTGTTTGGATAGGGAAAATCGTTGAAACGTGCGTACTTTGCTCTAGAAACTGCCCTTAGGACTTTCCAAACTTGAAAACAGTCACCTGCATTATGCTGATGCTACCTGAGGTAGTCTGTCGAAGACAAAACTAGCTGCTCTTCAACGCCTTCAAGCCCGGGCCTGTTCAATTATATCCAATGCAAAAATAAAAGATAACTGGTCATCTATCCGTTACGATCAAATCGTCATGACCTACAAGATTGTGAACAGACTATGCCCTGAAAGCCTTTGGGATAAATATCATCCGAGACCTTCTCATTACGAGGCACTGTAAAGATCTCCGGATCCCTAGATATAGGACTGAATTTGCCATGAGCTACCGACATTAGATCGCTTCAAAAAAACAACTGAAAGAATCTTAAGAGCTAGAATTTTAAAGACAACTCCTTGGAAGGGCAGCAATGCTTATGTTTGATAGGTCTGTAGGTTTTTATTCTTGAATTTTGTATGATTGTTAATAGATGCATTTTAATTTGCTGAAGGGTTTCTTGTGTATAAATGAAGTTAAATGAAATACATGAAAATGAAAAAATGAACCTAGAGCGTAGCATGGGAGGCAAAATGGATGGCCGTTGCCAGTTTCGGATGCGTAATGAGTCTTCAATTATTTCGTTGGTGAATTCGGAGCGACAGGGACGGTAGGTGTGGAATCTTGCCGATTATTTGCTTTATCGGAACATAGACTTATTATGTTGAGTCCTAGTAATCGCTACCACCCACCCCCCCCCCCCGCTCATACTAGGACTCGTGGCTTTCCAGCCAAAAGGTTGGCCCTGTAAAGGAATTGCCTCGCTGTCAAAATTGACCAATGCTAAATTACGGAACAGCTTCGGGTGTATAGCAACAACAGCAACAACAGCAACGACCTAGCAACAACAACAACGGCCGGCCAACCGCCATGTATGTATGTATGTATGTATGTATGTATGTATGTATGTATGTATGTATGTATGTATGTATGTATGTATGTATGTATGTATGTATGTATGTATGTATGTATGTATGTATGTATGTATGTATGTATGTATGTATGTATGTATGTATGTATGTATGTATGTATGTATGTATGTATGTATGTATGTATGTATGTATGTATGTATGTATGTATGTATGTATGTATGTATGTATGTATGTATGTATGTATGTATGTATGTATGTATGTATGTATGTATGTATGTATGTATGTATGTATGTATGTATGTATGTATGTATGTATGTATGTATGTATGTATGTATGTATGTATGTATGTATGTATGTATGTATGTATGTATGTATGTATGTATGTATGTATGTAGTGACATGACCTACATTCTGGGGACATTTGTTTCTATACACACCTACGTTGTGGGGTCTGTCAGAGTTGTGGGGACATACATCTGGTCCCCATAACGTAATTCCCTAATTTCATCTAAAATATGATTTTTTCCTGTTTTAACTCATTTCCAGAAGGTCCCCACAACGTGTGGGTTTTCATGGTATGTTACATTGTGGGGACCTTTGTGTATTCCATGTTACTTTCTCAACCCTGTAATTGTGGGGACATTATACACACTCAGGCAATTTTCAGTATATACAATGTGGGGAGGTCTCTTTTTAAGTTCCCTTTTTCCTTTTCACATACTACTTGGTGCCCCAAAAAGCTAGGACTGTAAATTCTTCATCCTAGAAGCTGTTTTCAATTGTATGAAAATACTCCATTCTGAATAGCTACCTTATTGTTAGAAATTGTTGTGGGAAGAAAACGTTGCAAAGTCACAACTCTTTTCCTAAGAAAATTGGAACTTAACGTCGTGAGAATTAAATGTTGCGATTGGGTAAATCTTTTAAGGTTGCGGGAATTAAAAGTTGCAAATGTTGGGGAAAAACTCTCAACTTTTAATTCCCGCGACATTTTCTCCCCACAACAATTTCTGACAATATGGTAAATTAAATTTTGATATTTTCTCCCCTTTGCCAAACAGTTGTTTTTAGAGTTAGTAGCTGTTAAATCTCAAATTTAAACAAGGATCGAAGCCATCATTGTCATTGCTGCAAAGTTGAGACAAGATTTCATTGCACCCATCCAAACCGTCGGAAAGCAAAACTTGGTTAAGACTGAATAGGAAAAGCATAAAGACAAATACCTTTTCAAAAATTATAAGAATAAGTCATCTATTATCAACTTGAAAGAACTAAGTGTCGCCTATACTGCTCAAATATCTGGACCAATTACCTAGACCAGTCTAGACACATATCAAGACAAATATCTAGATCAATCTCAAATACCTAAAAAGGACAACAAATTATCATTTTACGCCCATTTTGCCTCCTTTCAACACTCTTCATGATACAATTGATACTCTAGCGAAGTTCAGCAATACCCTAGCATACTATCTGCGCTAGGCAAAATTGATATTTTCAAAAATGCATCAACCCCTCTTGAGCCAAGGATAGGATGAACAAAAATTACCATAAAAACGGCCTATTCTACATTGCATGTACGAGGGACTCTCTGGCTATGCAAACAAATTGTACAATATTGTACATAATATTGCTTTAGAAAAATTGTACAATTTCCTTCTTCAGAGGTATTGCCATTTTTATGCACAGTGTGTCCCGAAAAATCGTTTGTCTCGTTGGAATGGCTGCTGTGGAGGAGTTGTGATTTCAGTTCTCTCAGTTTAAAACTGTCATGAAGGAAAGGCGTCAATATTGTGTTTGGGAGCTTGTTTGAGTAAATCGGACCCGTAGTTACAGAGTTGTGGAAAAATAAAGTCTAACTCAACGGTTGCTTTAAAACGAGAGGATCACTTTTCATAATCAATGCAAGCAAAACTCAAGTAAACACTGTTACAAGAAATTTTTAGCATTGATTCTTATTTGCAAAAATCATTGGCAGAGTCCTAAAACTTGACTCTACCTTCAATGTGTAACATAGAAGCAATAATGCAACCGCTCTAGCGTTTCTAGAAGTAGAAATGGCAAAACAAGAGCTACAAACAATGTCATATTTGTCGATCAAGTGATCTCCTTGTTGGAGTCAGAAAATGTACGGTGACCATTAACTTTATTTTTCAGAAGCTTCTTAGCAAATATATTTCAGGCTACTGTCCACACTTTAGTTCTTTTGTTTGTTTTCTTTTAACCTTTTGACTTGAAATATTTTTAATGCAAACTCACATTTTGAGGTTATAAATAGAGAAAATAATTCTGCATCAAATGGTGAAGACGACAGCTTGTTCTGTTACTACACGGGTAGTCACAGCTGCCGACTTGCCTACCGGTATTCCAAAGATTCCTATAAACTTCATTGTATAATTTAGCAAACAAACATCAATAATCCGAATCTATGTGAAAAATGACCTATAATAACAGACAGTGACAAACTTGCAAAATCCGTTGCACTAGATTACAGTAAAAATGCATTTTTTGAGGTTCATGCAGGATGGTCAGATAATTGTTGCCAGTCTGTAGACATGTCACTTGGCACCAAGCCTTTTTGCTCTGACGATCTGGTTTCTTACAAAATCCTTGACATTTGTCCACGATCGCTTCCCCAGAACTGGATGGCTGTTGATGCAGCGAACACAATCAGCTTTTCCAGGGACCACCATCTTTCTGATTTGATCTGCGAACCACTGCATCACAGCCTTCTTTTCAGTGGCACTCCAAGGGACTTTGACATCTCTCTTCGACACTTTCTTTTTGATCCGTTTTGAGACTTTCTCTGTCATGGAAAATTTACGATAATCAGCAAATATCTCTTTGATTAGGAATCAGACGAAATTCGAACAATTTGACGACTGATAAAAATGGAAGCTGCATCCAAGAAAGCGCTCACCATACTTAGATGGCAAAAAGAATTTAACGAGGATAGGGAAAGCGATGAAATTGAGTCTGAAAACGAACTTAACATTCATGATGATGATCAAAATAACTGTAATCTTAGCAGAATGTGCCCAACCAGCCTTTCTTTTAACAAAAGATTATACATGTCAACATATTCTGATTAGGACACTAGATCCGCCAGAGCCGCCATTGTTGGCCCATTGAGATGGCAAAAAACCCTCAAGCATGGCAACTGTAGATATTCTCAGCAAACAATTTCCTGCTGCTCTGATTTTCATCTGACAAAACCAAATCAAAGATTTTCCTTGAGAAATTATATCACTGTTTCTCAGTGGCCACAAGAATTCTTTACCTTTACTGCAATCAACCAGTTATCGTTAAAATTACAATTCAACGTAAAGTGAAGTAAAGAAATCTCTGGATTAATGATAATGTAATATGATTGTCTCTCGAGAAGATCATTCTCTCGGTTTCTACAATCAAAACCACAAGGCATATCAGCTTTGGATGTCGAGGCAGACATGTCTCTGCCTTCTCTAGAATCATTACCTCTTCCCTAATGAAAGCTCTGGTTTGGGCCTAAGAGGGAATTTTACATTTGCTGATTTCTTGCTCTACGACAAAGTTACTGAAAATTATAAGAAAGCTATCAAACTTTAATTCAGCCATTGAGGGTTAACATAGAAATATTTTGGGGTAATTTCATTCCTGGTACCAGGATTGTTCAGACTTCTATGTAGTTTTTTGGGAACCCGTTACAGTAGTGTCCCGCATATAATAAACAACATTTTCAGTTTGAGGTCTGAAATGTTTCTTATAAAATGAGATATAAATTTCAAATCAGGGTAAAGTTTCTTAAGTTTCTTTTTGGAAAAATCATGTACTATCAATGAGCTAATCAGAAGCGAGCTTTATGATTGTCACACAAAATATAATATTTTCTTTTGCATTTGTAAATCTTCACCACCAAGAAAGGTTACATTTAATCGAGGAAGGTGATTTTTGCTTCATTTGCATGCAAATTTCTTATTGTCATTTGAATAGGTACAGGCTGATTCAAATGCAAAGCTGAATGTTTTTCAAATTTCTAATGTATACATTGTTTTTTGAATAGGAAACAAGTCTTTTTCAGACCTGCACCAGTTTCTTATAAGAGAGGATATTATTTTGAAAATCAAGGTCTGGTGCGAATTCAATCGCATACGGGAAAAGGTGTTTTACGATTTAATTCGTATAGCCGCACAAGTGATACGAATTGCATACGAATTGTTTGATTTCTATATGAATTATGATACGAATTTGATACGAGTTTGATAGGATTTTGATACGAATTGCGTATGCGAAAGGATACGAATTGCCTATATGATTTTGATACGAATTGCGTATACTAAAACTGCTTATACGAGTCGTGCATACGATTTCATATCATGATTTTGATAGAGAAGAAGAGAAAATGATACAAAATTGAAAAGTTGATGGTGAGAAATAAAAATGATAATAAATGATACGAACGTGATGATTTTTTTTCGTCATGACAATGAACATTTGCTGTTTTTCATGTTCGTTGTCGACGAATAATGGGTGGTGCGAGCGGCGTACTCCTATTGCTTTAAACAACGTCGTACGCTTTTCGAGTGAGTGAAATGTGCCTTCGAGTGGTGCTTCCAAGATGACTTATCATAGTGTAAACTAATGGAAAATAAGAAAATTGACCAACCAGCCTTTGGATATAACGGGCGAGGGGCGGTGAGGTCGGCAACCCGTTGACGCGTTTTGTTGATGTACTTGTTCTTTCGCAAATATGCTTGTTCATTCCAGGTCACTGCCGACTTTTTCAGCAAGGGACTTTTCATTGCCCTCGTAGATAAACTTCTGTGGTACAAAGTTACGGAAATTCATCTTTCGTTGAGTTTTACGTTTCTATCGTACTGTCTTTCGAGTTAAAGAAAGGCTAATGCAATCAGGCCATCCAGCTTCCTGTTCTCCCGACTGATAAAGTGTGAAGCCCAATTGAAACGAAATAAAGATTACACAGAAGTTATCAACAGATTAAAGGAGGGATCAAAGATGACAGCACACATTCATGCCCTTTAAAGAAAACAACCAAACCTTCTGTAGGAAACTTTACGCAAGCTCGTTGTGGGCCAGAACTGGAAAATATCTGTTTAGACAAAGGATCCCTTCAACCTCTTTTACTTCCATTCCACTTGTTTCCTTTATCATATTACTCAGAAGGTACTTGAATAATGTCTAAATATTAGAAGGACTTCAAAAACATTGTTTTGAACCGCTCGCCAGCAAGCAGAGTGAACACTGTTATGGAGGCTTTAAGAAACTCGTAAGAAACTCTTGACTACTCAGAATTTGATTATTTTAAGAAACTTTCAGTCTGGTGCAAACTCCTAGTTTCTTATAAAACATACGCATACATGCAGAAATGTTTTGTGCAAAGATCAGATTGAGGTGAGTTGGTTCCATAACATTTAAGTCTTCATGTTTACCAGCCGTGCCCTCGTGAACATTTCATTAAGAAATTGTCCATTCCTACAGAGCTCCCTCCACATGATTTATCAATAGATATTGAAGCGTCCTCATTCGATAAATCAGAAACTATGCATCGGGGCTTCACTGTTCCGCAGTAATATTTACATATCGGCACCGCATCGTAAAATTTTCAAGGACACTCTACAACATTTTCCAAAAGTAGATTTCAAGTTTTCCTCCGTGGCGAGCGGTGCTCGAATTGCATACAATCACATATTTGTTAACAAATTGTATAGGAATCAGTTATACGAATTGTATACGGACTTGTTATACGAATTGTATACGAATTCTATACGAATTGTATACGAATCACATAGGAATTGTATATGATTTTATATGAATTCCAAAAGGTGACGATACGAATCAATTCGTATGGAGCTTATAGAATATCGTATCAATATCGTATGATGATACGAATTCCCTACACGAATTTGATACAAATATTTGGAGACCATCCCTTATATGTGGGACACTACTGTAGTTTAGGATATAGCAACGGAATGATGAAAATAAAGATAACTGAGGTCATAGATGAGGTACCGTAGTTGTAGAAAACAAGGTTCAAAGGATAAAATGGGATGATCAGTTAATGGATCATACAACAAGAAATAATTCAAAAACAAAAAGAGAAAAGTTTTAAAACGAACCACTTGTTTCTGCGCTTGGCATGTCCTCGTCAGGTTGATCTAGCGACTGGGTGTCTGCTTCACCACCTGCTTCACCATCTGCTTCATCAGTTGCTTCATCATCACTCTCAGCCATCTCTTCATCATCAAGAGCAAGTTCTAGCAAATAATTAATATCAGTTAAAACCGTCAATTGAAGAGTCACTTTAAAGGGGTGCCATGATCGAATGCAAACCCAAGGTAGAATTATGACACAACCAATACAACATCATCGGATAATAACTGCTGCCGTAGCTAGCTAAGAATAAAGATTTGATGTCATTGCATTGCCTGTTCTGGTGGCACCAAGCACAAGAAACAAATAGGGACCTACAAGGATTTTGTATTTCCATTGCTCATGAATAATTCATCAAAATACTGTCCCATCGACCGGTCCTAGAAAAATGGGTCTACCAGCAAATGTGCTTATTTTCTCAATTTCATCAGCCGCTATGTAAAAGGAAGGGAAAAAATAGAGGCAGTGCAGATTTTTTCGCTTTCAAGCACAATCATGAAGCAAAAGTTATCCCATGTAGACATTTATTTGATGGTCAATGGGAAAATTCATTTATGCTTTCATTAAATTAATTTCAGACTATTTTAAACTCTGAGGCAGGTTTCATTTAAAACAAGAGTTTCTCAGTAAAAAACAACAAAATAAACAAGATATATTTACCATCCACTGTTATTTCACTTAACGTTTTGCCTTGAAATTTGGCAACATTGCCTTCGTCGACAGCAAGGAGTAATCTGCTCACTTTTGAGAGCTCTAAAGTACTGTCATGCAGACGATAGTACTCTCTGTGTACAGATAGGTCGTGCCCCATATGTCTCGCTAGCCACTCAAGTTCCGATTCACTCAGATCGATTATCTGTGATACCGTTGCCACATACTTCCTAAGCTTTGTACTTTTGATGGCTGCGGGATTCTCCAGCTCCAGATTATTTACTATTCTGCTGAGACAATCTGGGCCACGCAGAAATTTCTTGGAACTTCTAGTGGGTGCCGCAAAAACAAATTTGTTCTCTGCTGACACCCCAACTGCAGATCTCGTAGAAATCAATATCTCGATTGCATTTACGATTTCTGTTGTCATTAGAATAGGTACGCGCCTGCCTCTTTTCCCTCTGATATAGACCAGGTCCAATCTGCAAAATAAGTTGGCAAGTTAGATATCATCAAATGAATTTCATTTTTATCTCAAAAGATACATAGAATGTAAATGGCTTAAAAAAATTTTCTCAATAGTTTTACAACAAACTTTGATTAGCACTATATTTGCGACCTAAACAAAACAGAAACCTCTCTTGAAGGACATATGTCACGTTAGCAATTGGTTAATACAACAAAGACGCTTGGAGTGGAACTCCATTATTTTGAGATTTTCAGTTTTCGTTTTCTGAATTTTCATTACAATAAAAATTCTGCCTCAATCCTGTGCTTTGAAATAAACAATAGAGAGAATTGTGTTGCGTGAACCAATCCGGCTCATTTTTGTGATTGTTTTTCAATTTTTTTTAGTGGGCTGTTGTCAGATAGCTCACGAAAACTGTTTAAGACCTTCGGCCACCCAACCCGTGACATATGACCTTTTAACTGAGAATGAGCATACCACTGATAGTGATTTTAATCCAGTTGTACTGTTCTTTGTTTTGCTTGCAAAACCTATGGGGAGCTTAAAGGACAAGTCCAGGGTTGGTATATTTGTTGATTATTCAAGATATTACACTGTTGCAAATGGTGTGCAGTACGTTTTTCAATTTTTTTCTTGTTTAATCTGTGAAACTAAATATTTCAATCTGCTACAAAGTGCGAAGTGATGCCATTTTCTATGACGTCATTTTAAATTGACCCGAACGAGGCTGCAAAATTTGTTGATTATACCATTCATATTGCTAGCCTCCTTACCACGCACACAGTCGTACAAAATACGAAATTGCGATGATATTTGGCCTAACTTACCAAGATTATGTTTTCTTTCACTAGCGCTTATCGCTAGCAATAAATCGTCAAATTTATGAAAGTTTGAGGGATGAAAACTTGGAAAGAACTCAAGATTGGTGTTCAGCAGTTGGTAAGGTTGCCTTTGAACTATAATCTTCTCAACCCTGGACTTGTCCTTTAAAAGTGCCTTTTAGTAACCAAGTTTCTTCTAAAATTAAGCGTCCATAAGAACTGTAAAGTTTATGATTTAGTTTATGACGGACACTGGATATGTTTGAGTTCTTTGGAATCAGTTTAAATAAAAGCTAGAAAACCATAGATGTGCCGACATAAAGACTTCCTTTCCTCACTCTGATTTCTTTAAAGTAATTCTCATTGGTCCGCACCTATTTTGCATGGTTTTGCAGTGACTTCATACATAAAGACAGTTAAAGACATAATTAGCAATCAAGTTTTGGATGTTTCTGATTGGCTTTCTTCAAAATACAGCTGGGTATAAATTATTGTTTCATCCGGCTTTTCATAGTCAGATCAATCAAAACGAAAAACTTCTAGTATGTTTTACGATGGTGTTTGGCTTTTCAAAACAATCTTCAGGTTTCGTGTATACATATATAAAATATGATTATGTAGTGTACAGTTGATCTGCAGATGCCCTCGCAGGCTAATCTAACAGCAATGAGAGAAAATAAAATGCACAAAAGATCAAATTGATGCATGTTTTCTTTGAGTAGTTAGGCCTTCTTCAACCGTACACTATACAGGGTGTCTCAATATTTGTGTCATTTGAAAGGCTACTGTGAAGAACCCAAGAGTCCAAGTTTCCTGTTTTCAGGATTTGCGAATAGAAGAGACTTCAAGATGGAGTTTGATACCGAGTTTGAGTAAATCTGAAAACTAGTTGCCAATTTATGGAAAGTGGAAGTCAAAAGTACTGGTTGTTTCAAAACCAGGAGATTTTCATCTCTGTACGTGACTTAATAATTTGAATTTTAGCACCAAATGGAATTCAAATTTACATTTGTACCAGTTTTTGGTTATGGTTACTTACAACATAACAAAAGAAAACTTACCAAGAAACCTATGGAATGTCAAATTGTTGGTTTGAAATGACTTCATGACTTTAGAGAAACGAAGTAACTGATGGATGCCTATCATGGTCTGCAGCACTTGTTTTGCATAAATACCAGATCTAGTAGCCCTAGATATATGTTCTGCTTGGTTATCACAAAATCCAAATTTATGACTATGTGCTTCACTTATGAAAATTAGAAATCTGGGCGACGTATGTTTTTTCACTCAAATCCTTGATTTTGATATCAATGGAGAATCCTATATACTCTGGTTTTCCGGCAACCAGTAATTTGACTTTCTTTCTCCACAAATCAGCAACTACTTTTAGGATTTACACAAACAAGGTCTCAGACTCTAAATTGAAATATTTTCTATTGAAAAAGTAAAAAAGCGATAAAATTGGATTCATGGCCGCTCCACAACAGCCATTCAAAGGATGCACATGTTTTCTGGGACACCCTGTCAAATAAAATATGATTAACATACCTTTTGCAAAGCTCTAATTCAAGTGGCTTTAATGAACGGCTCATCTCTTCCATGCTCACCTCTGCCCAAGTAGGACGGTCTTTGAATTGGGCAATCTCTAATTTTGTTCCCTCGTTACCCCTTCTTTTGTTGAACACTATTATTCTAGATGCAGTGAGCTCTGCCAGGGTTCTCCAATTTTCTAGCGTTGGGTGGGACTTTAAGGCACTTGTAAGATTTGGTATTTCAGATAAAAGATATTCTCTCAGCTTCACAAGATCAGCAGTGACAGGTAGAATTGGAGTTTTCTTGAACTGGGCATCGCTCAGTGTCCGCAAGGCAGCTGAAGAGATTTTGCTTGACCACTCTGAGTTGAGAAGTTCCAAAAAGGATTCTACATCATCTTTGAGGTTCTGGTCTCGTTTCCTCAGTGCAGCTCCTCGCAATAATGAAGCACAGCTTTTCAAGTAGTATCCAGTATGCAAAGCAAGAGAAGGTCTATCAAAGGCAGACAGATGATCATTATCAGCTTCTACGTTGTGGGAACATAGATTTTTGGTTGCGGTAACCACCAAATCAAATTCGGTTGGAGAGATGAAATTGGCGAGGCTGTAACCCTTGCCAGGAGAAAGTTTCCGAAGCTCCATAAGCAATCGTGCCAGTGATCGCATCTTCTGACTGATGTAGTTAGCTTTACCTGACCCACTCTTCTCAAACAACGACTTACCAAATGTCAATATCAGTTCGTCAGTTTTTGCAGTCATCGATATCTCATCCACTCGCATGGAGCTGATCACATGTTCACGTAAACCGAGACTGATGGCATCATGATTACTAGAATCTTGGCTTCCAAACAAAAGAAGCTGACTTTCATATTGCAACTTTCGATTGTTTGCTTCGGTGTCTCCTTTTTTTTTTCTTTCATTGAACGGGCAATTTGCAACGTGGCGCCATAGCTCATGCTTTTGGACAAATCCTAAGCAATGTGGGCATGGTTTAAACGTCTTTGGGTCGATAATTTCATCCTCTGCTGGACGACGGCAAACTTTCAGGTCTCCCCCATATTGAAGTACTTTCATGTTGTGATAAAAATTTCCCTTTAAACGCAACCGGTCAAATTCAAGCTTTTGGCGGTGCTTTCCATTATTGCTTTTATCATCGATGGCCAGAACTTGCATCACTTCTGACTCTGATTTGTGGACATTGCGAAGATGCCTTGCAATCTTCAAGTATTCATTCTCACAATACAAACAAGCATTGGATTTGTCATAAATCCTGCCGCCATGCTCATTTTTCTTCATTCTTGGGATAGTAACTAAAATAAAATGGGCAAGTAAACTTCATAAAGTGCTTTATATAAGTGCGGAGTTCTTAAATTTAGGATCATAAACTAGGAATACACCTTTTCAACTAACGGCCTCGTTTTGGAAATTTTTGAAAATTTCTCGATACTAAATTTCTGACCATGGATTTTGATTCAGCACCCCAAGTTTAGTTTAATTCCAAATTTTCACATCCCTAGAGTATGTGATTTCGATTTTAAGGCGATAATAACTTAGCGAATTTATGAGGGATTTGACCATCAAAATCGTTCGGGGTGAACTTTACACCCTAAGTCATTATTCACGGTCAAATTCCTTATGAATTTTCAAATTTGTTATCGTCATAGAATTAAATTTGCTAGCACTAAGATCATGAAAATTTGTAATTAGACTAAAATAAGGGTGCTGAATGTGAATATGGGGTCTGAAATTTCATACGATGCAAGCTAAAGAAATTTTGAAAAATTTCAAAACGAGGTTGCTTAGTTGAAAAGGTGTATTGTGAACTTCGGTGAACAACAATAATAATGACAAAAATTGGTATTAATTTTAAATTTAGCGATCAAAGAGTAACCTCAACAACATATCATTAAGGCTGAGGAAATCATATTTTGCCATTCTCAATAACAAGTACATTAATATGGTTGAGTCAGTAAAAACGTAGAGCATTTATCAAGTCATTCCAGTTCAGAATGTGTTTACTAAGTTTATATTGCAGAAGAAAGATTAAATTAGTTTCAAAATTTAGTGTGCTAAAATCGTTTATTTCAAAGGTTATTGTCCAATTTTTACAAAAAGCTTTCAATGAAAAATAATACCGGGTGTCTAAAAAAGTACCCCCTTTTGATTGGAAAACAAAACAAAACGATAAGATATCGGGACATTCCGACTGCACTGCCAAATTTCTTAAAGCCTGGTTTTCTTTAAATCGTAATTCATCGCCGATCATTGTCTTAGAGAATCGGCGATCATCGGCGATGCTGTAAGACAATGATCGGCGATGAACTACGATTTAATAAAAGCCAGGCTTAATGTTCAACTTAAATGCACGTACTTTGGATTTATAAATCTTTTACCTAATACCAGAGATACGATCTCCCAAAGTCAAAATTTGCAGTGCACTTTATAGTCAGAGGTAACATAGGTTTCAAATCTTTAAAAATCTGGGTGTAAAATTCAATGACCTATTTCTTTGAACTAAACAGCCTCAAAGAAACGTTAACTATTTTAGAGAAAATCTTCGGTTGGACTTTTCTCAAATCTTCAGTATATAGTCAGAATTACACTGTTTTTCTTCTTTTTTAAGAATTCAAGAAAATTTCGAAAAAAAACTTAGAACTGTCGTAATTTCTAAACCTCTTGACGAAAGATCAAATAATTTTGAAGAAAATCATAGTTTATGGATGCCTACAATATCGTATCAAGCAAAACTCTCTCACCCCTCTGGTTTGTGATTTAGAAATTTGATGACGTCACATCATAAAATGAGCTGAAATCTAAACGAGGCCATAATTTTGACAAATAATCGAGATTTCTGAAAAGTCCAACGGTAGAATCATAGAAAAGTGGCTAAAGTTTCTTTCAAGTCATTCAGTTTAAAGAAATAGGTCATTAAACTTTAGACCCGCCTTTTTTCGTAGATTTAAAGATTTGGAACCTATGCTATCAGAGGTGTTGAGAAGTTAAATTAAACCAATTAAAATGGTCTTTCCAACTTGCATCTTTGACAAGTAAGATTTCCAGAGGTATTGGCATATTACGGTACTCTAAAAGGTACGTGCCTGCATCCACTATTAAGCAGATGTATAAAAGCCTCGTAAAACCTCACTTTTAGATATTGCTGCCCGGTTTGGGGTAATGTTGGCGAGACCTCATTAACTAAACTCCAAAAGCTACAAAATCGTGCAGCCAGAATAGTCACCGGAATTCGATATTACCAGTCAGCCTTGCCACTCATTCGTGCCCTTGGATGGCCCACATTTAGGGAGATGGAGTTGCTGATCTTGATAGAGTTGCTGATCTTGAAACACTCAAAATGGTTTTCAAGTCCCTAAACGGTGATGCGCCATCCTACATTAGCGACGTGTTCACCAGAGTGAGCGAAACAACCTCAAAACAAGTTTTTAGAGTATTTAAATGCATGGCCCCCTGTAAAACAGTTTCTCTTTAACCGAGGAGCTACCATGCCTAAAAAATTGAAAATGAAATGAAATGAATGAAAGTGGCCTATTTTCAAAAGGTATTTATCTTTTATTTCAGTCCTTGCTTTTGAAAAGAATTACAGACATGTAGCCACGCCCCTAATCATATAAATGAATAGAAGAAAAATCTGATAAAAAGAATAAACTTGTGCCATATCTCTACTATAAGCGTGCATGTACCTCTTTTTCCTCTTCTTTGATACAAATAACTTTTCAATAGAATGTGAGAACTTATGTTTTCCTTAAAGGAGAGTGGTTTGAAGAACAATTGAAACATCTCAAAGTAGAATTCTTTTGAAAAGTAACAGTTAAAATGAAAGTTAAGAATTGCATTGTAAAATACCCATGAAGGCAAAGAATGTGGCTAGGCCCTTTTCAAAACCTCAGGTTTCTGGTGCACTCTAAATTTTGACTTTGCAAGCTGGCATCTCTGGAGTTTGGAGGAATATTCATTAATGCTAGGTGAGTACATTTAATTTGAAGATTAACAAAATTAGTTGTGTAAATTTAGGTGTACGAATTTAATTGTGTTTACTTACATTTAAATAGAAGATTAACTGATTCAGTTGCAAAGTCCTGAAGCAGATTTAAGTCCTGTTTTAACAATCTTGCACATGAACTCTTACAAAAACTGCATTTTAGAAAACTCCAGAAGGGCCAATTTCGACCAAATAAGTTGTTGCTTACTTTAAAACCTTCAGACGTGCAAAAACTTTTAAAGAAGTTAATTCAGGGAGAATGCTTGAGTCATCAATATAGGCAAACTTAGTCTTTGTAAGTACGCCCAATAATATATCCTACCTTCAATGTCTGGATTTAGCGGAGTGGTAGAATATTCTGCCAAGTGCTGAGGAGCTGGATCTTCTGGCACGATTTTTCTGGCTTGGCAGGGCCCGATGTCGGGACTCGTAGTCTTTTCAGACGCTGTTTCGGGCGGGCCGTGCTCGTTCTCTAATTCGCTCTCGGATGACGAGCGCATAGGTTCATCGAAGTAGTCTGGGTCGGCAACGGTGTCATCTTCCTCGCTATCCAGAAAGTCAAATGCCTAAAAATGTACATACGTTTATCAGTTTTCAAGGGAAGGGTAATAGGAATTGTTGTATTTGCGAAAGAAATTATTCTCTTGCAACGTATACAAAAAGAAATGATCAGCAAAAGGTAAATTACAGCAAAACTTAAGGTAACGGTAAACAATTGAAGACGGAAAAAGCCAAGTTTCCAATTTACTCAAATCCTTGAAGCCAAAACTTTTAAGGAATGCGAAGATACCAACTTTGAAAGTAACAGGAATGTTAAAAGATCCGGAATTATGATTAAATGAAAGAAACCATTACTTCTTGCACAAAGCTTTTCGAAGCCCTAATTGCTCAGCCTGGATTACATGTGGCTTATTTGATCATTATGTTTGCAAAGCAAGTATGATTTGTAAAATCCCGTTTTTTTAGGACTCACAAATCCAATAGGAGCAGGTATGAAAAAACTATTCTATACCCAAGGAACCAATGCAATAGCTCCGTATTTTGCACATTGCCAGAAAAGGCCTCAGGCAAGAAAACAATGTTTTGCCATCTTCCTATAGCCTCTGGTGCATCTCTTATCCTTTATATATATGAGAAGTTAAGTTTCATGACCTTTTAACAAACTTTCATTTATCAAACGTCATTGAAACTGATAGAACAAAACTTACAAAAGAGAGCTACATCTATACACCAAACCGGAATTAACTATTCAAATTTACGTCAGAAGGTACTAGCACAAAAATTTACCAATTTACAAAAACATTCTGCAGCAAAATTACCTGTTGATCCGATCCCTCTCTTAAATTTTCATTATCATTAGACTGCAAAAAATAAAAATATAAATCAAAGCTTTCACTTCAAATTAAGTAAAAAATTTCTACTATATGTGCTAAGCAAAATAATGTCATTTGCTATAAAACCTAGTGTGGACTTCATAGGTAAACTGCGTATAATTTCCAGTTCTATAACTTCATTTTGCTATACAAAATTAGTGGGGACTTCATACAGAGAGTGGATATAAGTTCGAATACTATGACTTTGCTTGTACTTTGAACTTATATGGCTTTTACCTAAGAATTCCCACTAATTGTGCATAGACAAAACAAAGTTATGGAAATGGAACTTGTATGCATTTTACCTTTCAAGTCCCCACTAATTGTGTATAGACAAACAAAGTTATGGAAATGGAACTTCTATGCATTTTACCTTTGAAGTCCCCACTAATTGTGTACAGACAAACAAAGTTATGGAAATGGAACTTATATGCATTTTACCTTTGAAGTCCCCACTAATTGTGTATATATAGACAAACAAAGTTATGGAAATTGAACTTCTATGCATTTTACCTTTGAAGTCCCCACTAATTGTGTACAGACAAACAAAGTTATGGAAATGGAACTTGTATGCATTTTACTTAAGAAGTCCCCACTAATTGTGTATAGACCAACAAAAAAATGGAAATTGAACTTATATGCATTTTACTTAAGAAGTCGCCACTAACTGTGTACAGACAAACAAAATTATGGAAATTGAACTTATATGCATTTTGTTAAGAAGTCCCCACTAATTGTGTATCGACCAACAAAATTATGGAAATTGAACTTACATGCATTTTACTTAAGAAGTCCCCACTAATTGTGTACAGACAAACAAAATTATGGAAATTGAACTTATATGCATTTTACTTAAGAAGTCCCCACTAATTGTGTGTAGACAAACAAAATTATGGAAATTGAACTTATATGCATTTTACTTAAGAACTCCCCACTAATTGTGTATAGACAAACAAAGTTATGGAAATGGAACTTCTATGCATTTTACCTTTGAAGTCCCCACTAATTGTGTATAGACAAATAAATTTATGGAAATTGAACTTCTATGCATTTTACTTAAGAAGTCCCCACTAATTGTGTATAGACAAACAAAGTTATGGAAATGGAACTTCTATGCATTTTACCTTTGAAGTCCCCACTAATTGTGTATAGACAAACAAATTTATGGAAATTGAACTTCTATGCATTTTACTTAAGAAGTCCCCACTAATTGTGTATAGTAAAACAAAGTTATGGAAATGGAACTTATATGCATTTTACTTAAGAAGTCCCCACTAATTGTGTATAGACAAACAAAGTTATGGAAATGGAACTTATATGCATTTTACCTTTGAAGTCCCCACTAATTGTGTATAGACAAACAAAGTTATGGAAATGGAACTTATATGCATTTTACTTAAGAAGTCCCCACTAATTGTGTATAGTAAAACAAAGTTATGGAAATGGAACTTATATGCATTTTACTTAAGAAGTCCCCACTAATTGTGTATAGACAAACAAAGTTATGGAAATGGAACTTATATGCATTTTACCTTTGAAGTCCCCACTAATTGTGTATAGACAAACAAAATTATGGAAATGGAACATGTATGCATTTTACCTAAGAAGTCCACACTAATTGTGTATAGACAAACAAATTTATGGAAATGGAACTTCTATGGATTTTACCTTTGAAGTCCCCACTAATTGTGTATAGACAAACAAAGTTATGGAAATGGAACTTATATGCATTTTACCTTTGAAGTCCCCACTAATTGTGTATAGACAAACAAAGTTATGGAAATGGAACTGATATGCATTTTACCTTTGAAGTCCCCACTAATTGTGTATAGACAAACAAAGTTATGGAAATGGAACTTCTATGCATTTTACCTTTGAAGTCACCACTAATTGTGTATGGAGAAACAAAGTTATGGAAATGGAACTTCTATGCATTTTTTCTTTGAAGTCCCCACTAATTGTGTATAGACAAACAAAGTTATGGAAATGGAACTTCTATGCATTTTACCTTTGAAGTCCCCACTAATTGTGTATAGACAAGCAAAGTTATGGAAATGGAACTTCTATGCATTTTACCTTTGAAGTCCCCACTAATTGTGTATAGACAAACAAAGTTATGGAAATGGAACTTCTATGCATTTTACCTTTGAAGTCCCCACTAATTGTGTATAGACAAACAAAGTTATGGAAATGGAACTTCTATGCATTTTACCTTTGAAGTCCCCACTAATTGTGTATAGACAAACAAAGTTATGGATATGGAACTTGTATGCATTTTACCTTTGAATCCCCACTAATTTTGTATAGACAAACAAAGTTATGGAAATTGAACTTATATTCATTTTACTTAAGAAGTCCCCACTAATTGCGTATAGACAAACAAAGTTATTGAAATGGAACTTATATGCACTTTACTTAAGAAGTCCCCACTAATTGTGTATAGACAAACAAAGTTATGGAAATGGAACTTCTATGCATTTTACCTTTGAAGTCCCCACTAATTGTGTATAGACAAACAAAGTTATGGAAATGGAACTTCGATGCATTTTACCTTTGAAGTCCCCACTAATTTTGTATAGACAAACAAAGTTATGGAAATTGAACTTTTATTCATTTTACTTAAGAAGTGCCCACTAATTGCGTATAGACAAATAAAGTTATGGAAATGGAACTTATATGCACTTTACTTAAGAAGTCCCCACTAATTGTGTATAGACAAACAAAGTTATGGAAATGGAACTTCTATGCATTTTACCTTTGAAGTCCCCACTAATTGTGTATAGACAAACAAAGTTATGGAAATGGAACTTCTATGCATTTTACCTTTGAAGTCCCCACTAATTGTGTATAGACAAACAAAGTTATGGAAATGGAACTTCTATGCATTTTACCTTTGAAGTCCCCACTAATTTTGTATAGACAAACAAAGTTATGGAAATTGAACTTATATTCATTTTACTTAAGAAGTCCCCACTAATTGCGCATAGACAAACAAAGTTATGGAAATGGAACTTATATGCACTTTACTTAAGAAGTCCCCAGTAATTGTGTATAGACAAACAAAGTTATGGAAATGGAACTTGTATGCATTTTACCTAAGAAGTCCCCACTAATTGTGTATAGACAAACAAAGTTATGGAAATGGAACTTGTATGCATTTTACCTAAGAAGTCCCCACTAATTGTGTACAGACAAACAAAGTTATGGATATGGAACTTGTATGCATTTTACCTTTGAAGTCCCCACTAATTGTGTATAGAGAAACAAAGTTATGGAAATGGAACTTATATGCATTTTACCTTTGAAGTCCCCACTAATTGTGTATCGACAAACAAAGTTATAGAAATGGAACTTGTATGCATTTTACCTTTGAAGTCCCCACTAATTGTGTATAGAGAAACAAAGTTATGGAAATGGAACTTCTATGCATTTTACCTTTGAAGTCCCCACTAATTGTGTATAGACAAACAAAGTTACGGAAATGGAACTTCTATGCATTTTACCTTTGAAGTCCCCACTAATTGTGTATAGACAAACAAAGTTATGGAAATGGAACTTGTATGCATTTTACCTTTGAAGTCCCCACTAATTGTGTATAGACAAACAAAGTTATGGAAATGGAACTTCTATGCATTTTACCTTTGAAGTCCCCACTAATTGTGTATAGACAAACAAAGTTATGGAAATGGAACTTATATGCATTTTACTTAAGAAGTCCCCACTAATTGTGTATAGACAAACAAAGTTATGGAAATGGAACTTGTATGCATTTTACCTAAGAAGTCCCCACTAATTGTGTATAGACAAACAAAGTTATGGAAATGGAACTTGTATGCATTTTACCTATGAAGTCTCCACTAATTGTTTATAGACAAACAAAGTTATGGAAATGGAACTTTTATGCATTTTACCTAAGGAGTCCCCACTAATTGTGTATAGGTAAACGATGTCAAAGTAGTCGAACTTATATTTGTGCTTTAAGGATGAACCCCCAATTAATGGTGTATAGACAAACCAGGTTATAGAAATGGAAGTTACATGCATTTTAAGAATGAAGTCCCAATTAATGGAGTATAGTCAAAGGAAGTCATAGAAATTGAGCTTATATGCATTTTTGTATGAAGTCCCCACTTATTAGGTAGGATCAAATTGTGTTATTTTAATTAAACATATATGCATTTTAAGTATGAACCCCCAAGAATTGTCTCTACGCAAATAATGTCATTGGAATAAAAGTTCATAACAATGCATTTTCAGTAAAAGGTCATCATCAACTGTTTTATATGTTTTATCTGATTCTTCCACTAGTATAGATATAGTACTTGATAGGAAATTCATATGCTCCTTTTGAATGAGTCACATTTTTTGTCAAATGTATAATATGCACTTACAGGTTCTCCGTTTGATTCATTGCTGCTGGTGTATGTTGTATCTGCTACCTCTGGAAAGTCCCCATTTATTCCTGAGTCATTCAGCATATTGACCTACCGAAACAGAGATGAAGTATGAAATTGGCACTGAATTTATAAATAAAGTTTAATATCACAGTGCATTACAGAAAACTCTATTACAAAATGACAAGCCATAACTATTACTGAGGGGTTTTTCGAAGATAAATAGAGACATTATGATGATGATATTGCTACTAATGATAATGTTTAGGCAATTAATACTGTGTTGATAATGATGATGATAATGATAGTCGGCCTGGTTGCGAATATGCTTTCAGGAACGATCTACAACCACATTGTAATACATGTAACATTCTTTTATTACTCAAGAATCATTACCATTGGTAATGCATCATTCACAGTGTTGCCTTCATCTTGACTATCTTCAACCTGGAGTCAAAAAGAAAGTACAAAGCCATCAATGAACCAGTAGCTTTTCAATAAGTAGATACTAATAGATACAACTATAAATCATAAAATTATTATGTGTTGCAAGTTCATTAGGTAACAGTGGCATTAACTTTTCAGACATAACTGAAAGCTCATAAAACTACATATGTATCAAATTGTGCTATCTTTTCCTAAAAAAGTCTATGCTTATCGATAACATCAATGTAATGTAGTTTAATGGTGAAAAAAATGTATTTTTGAGAAAGCACATGCAAAAAGCAAAAATAGAAAAATGACAACTAGGAAAGATACAGGTAATGAAACTTTAGTTAGGCCCATAGCTTAGCATTAGCTTAGCAACCATAGCTTAGCAACCATTGTTCCCACCAAGCATCCAAATAAAACACTTGACCATCCCAAAACAATCAAAGAATGACAGCCCATTCACCATTTAATATAACTGAAAGGTATCGGGTGTCCCAAAAACTGTATACAGATTTGATTGAGTCCATCATGACAATCTAATCAATGGCTAGTTAATTTCAAAATGTTCCTATTCAGGTAACTTGAACATAGCTACCTTGTTTGTTGATATTGGTGCTTTGAGTGCTGAAATATTAATCCTGAAAGTTCAAATTTGCTCTCACCCCCAAACCAGAGCTTCAGCCTTTTAGCCTAAGCTAACTGCTGAGGCACATTGAAATTTAACATTAAAATTAAAGAAAAATGATACAATTGCACAACGGGTGACAACTGACGGCTGACCACACCAAATAGAATGCTATCTAAGTTATTTCAAATTTACGTTTAAACTAATATTACCTCTACTACATTAGCAGCATCTGGCAAAGGTGTAGATTTCATTCTCTCCTTCTGAGTCTGCAATTGACAGGAAAAAATTAATTGATCTTACTTTCAATCAACATAGATGACTAAAATAATTCTAATATTAAATTTGAATAAATCTTACAAGGAATCTTAAATGTTTTGCAGCTAAGGACTACTTGTAATTCCCTCTTATTCCTTGCCTAAAAACAAATAATAACAGAAAGAAATATTTGCAGATTATCTTTGTGCCAGTCATACCTATTGTATTTCCAAAAGACTAGCTTAATACAAAGACTGCCACTATGTTTAACATATCAACAATAAAACGAAGAATTGAGGTATAGCTGTTGCAGAGACAAATCAATTTGAAGTAGAACCAACTCCTTTGAATGTGAGTAGGCAAAAACAAATCAAACTTAATCAAACTTATCTTACCTCTTCTTCATTAACAGCATCTGGCAAAGATCGTGTAGATTTTATTCTGTCTTTCTGAGTCTGCAATTGACAAAAACAAAATTTATGTATCTTACTTTCAAACCAGATAGAAGACTAAAGAATTCTCATCATAAAATTGAATAAATCGTTTTCAGAACCTTCAAAAGTTTGCAGCTAAGGATTACTTGTAATTCTCTCAGATTAATTAACTAAAAGCCCTTCAAAAAAGATTGAACAATTTGTGGACTATCATCACGCCAGCAATAAATATGGCATTTCGACAAGAATAGATAAATACAAGGACTGCCATTATGTTAGACATAACTACACTAAATAACAAGAGTTAAGGAAAATCAGTTGCATTGACAAATCAATTTGAAGTAGGACAGAATCCTTTGATTGTGAGTAGGCAAAGACAATTTTAATCAAACTTATATTATGTACCTTTATTTCATTAGTAGCATGTGGCAAAGATGGAGTAGATTTTACTCTGTCTTTCTGAGTCTCCAATTGACAAGAAACAATATTAATTTATCTTACTTTCAATGTACATAGATGACAAAAATAATTCTAATGTTAAATTTGAATAAATGTTACTTAGAACCTTAAAAGTTTTGCAGCTAAGGACAACTTGTAATTCCCTCTTATTCCTTGCCTAAAACCCCTTAAAAATAGAAAGAAACATTTGTGGTTTATCTTTCCGCCAGTTACTCCAACAGACTAGCTTGATACAAAGACTGGCATTATGTTAAACATATCAACATTAAAACCAAGAGACAGGGTATATCTGTTGAAATGACAAGGCAATTTGAAGTGGGATCAAATCCTTTGATTGTGATTAAGCAAAGACAATTTTAATCAAATTTATATTACCTCTATTTCATTAGCAGCATCTGGCAAAGATGGTGTAGATTTTATTCTGTCTTTCTGAGTCTGCAATTCACAAGAAACAATACTGATTGATCTTACTTTCTACCTACATAGATAAATAAAATAATTCTAACGTTAAATATGAATAAATCTTACTTGAAACCTTAAAAGTTTTCAGCTAAGTACTACTTGTAATTCCCTCTGATTCCTTGCCTAAAAACCCTTAAAAATAGAAAGAAACATTTTTAGTTTATCTTTGTGCCAGTCATACCTATGGTGTTTCCAAAAGAGTAGCTTAATACAAAGATTGCCATTATGTTTAACATATCAACACTAAAACCAAGAGACATGGTAAATCTGTTGCAGTGACAACTCAGTTTCAAGAAGGACTAAATCCTTTGTGTGATTAGGCACAATGTTAATCAAACTGATATTACCTCTCTTACATTAGCAGCACCTGGCAAAGATGGTGTAGAATTTATTCTGTCTTTCTGAGTCTACAATTTACAAGAAACAATGTTAATTAATCTTACTTTAAAATTACATAGAAGATTAAAACAATTCTAATCTTAAATTTGACAAATCTTACTTGGAACCTTAAAAAGTTTGCAGCTAAGGACAACTTCTAATTCCATATGATTCCTTGCCTTAACCCCTTAAAAATAGAAAGAAACATTTGTGGTTTATCTTCATGCCAGTCATTCCAAAAGACTAGCTCACTACAAAAAGTGGCATGATGTTAAACATATCCACACTAAAACCAAGAGACAGGGTAATTCTGTTGCAGTGACAAATCAATTTGAAGTAGGACCAAATCCTTTGATTGTGATTAACCAAAGAAAATCTTAGTCAAACTTATATTACCTCCATTTCATTAGCACCATCTGGCAAAGATGCTGTAGATTTTATTCTATCTTTCTGAGTCTGCAATTGACAAGAAACAAAATAAATGTATCTTACTTTCACACTAAATAGAATATATACTAAAGAATTCTAATTTTAAAGTTGAATATATCGCTTTCAAATCCTTAAATGGCTTGCACCTAAGAACTACTTGTAATTTTCTCCTAATACTTAACTGAAAACCCTTCAAAAAAGATTGCACAATCTGTGGACTATCATAATGCCAGCAATAACTACGGCATCTTGATAAGAATAGACAAATACAAAGACTGCCATTATATTTAACATATCAAAACTAAAACCAAGAGTTGGGGTAAAACTGTTGCAGTGACAAATCAACTTGAAGTAGGACCAAATCCCTTGATTATGAACTGGCAAAGACAATATCAATCAAACTTATATTACCTCTATTACATTAGCAGCACCTGGCAAAGATAGTGTAGATTTCATTCTGTCTTTCTGAGTCTATAATCAACAAGAAACAATATTAATTTATCTTACTTTGAATCTAAATAGATGACTAAATGATTCTAATGCTAGATATGAATAAATCTTACTTAGAACCATAAAAGTTTTGCAGCTAAGGACTGCTTGTAATTCCCTCTGATTCCTTGCCTAAAACCCCTTAAAATAGAAAGAAACATTTGCAGTTTATCTTTGTGCCAGTCAAACCTATGGTATTTCCAAAAGACTAGCATCATACAAAGACTGCCATTATGTTAAACATATCAACACTAAAACAAAGAGTTGTGGTAAATTTGTTGCAGAGACAAATCAATTTGAAGTAGGACCAAATCCTTTGATTGTGAGTAGGCAAAGACAATTTTCATCTAAGTTATACAGTATTACCTCCATTACGTTAGTGGCACTTGGCAAAGATGGTGTAGATTTTATTCTGTCTTTCTGAGTCTGCAATTGACAAGAAACAATGTTAATTCATCTTACTTTTAAATTACATATAAGACTAAGATAATTCTAATCTTAAATTTGAATAAATACCACTTGGAACCCCAAAAAGTTTGCAGCTAAGGACTACTTGTAAGTCCCTCTTATTCCTTGCCTAAAAACCCTTTAAAGTCAAAAGAAACATTTATGGTTTATCTTTGTGCCAATGATTCCAAAAGACTAGCTCAATACAGAGACTGCCATTATGTTAAACATATCAACATTAAAGGCAGTCTGTCCCCTTGTTGAATGAAAAAAGATCAAAAGATCTCTATTGAATATTCCCCAAATTTACGCTAATCTCCTTTATTCAACGAATGTACGGCCATTCATGCATAATTTTCATGGCCATGAAAATTACACCTGAATGACTTTGCTTTGTTTGGGTGAAGCAAATTATCGAGGGGACAGACTGCCTTTAAAACCAAGGGTTGGGAAAAGTCTGTTACCATGACAAATCAATTGAAGTGGGACCAAATCCTTTGATTGTGATTAGGCAAAGAAAATTTTACTCAGACTTATATATATTACCTTTTTTACATCAGCAGCAGCTTGCACAGATGGTGTAGATTTTATCCTGTCTTTCTGCGTCTGTAATTGACAAGAACAATTTAATCAGTCTTACTTTCAAACTTCATAAAGACTAGGAATTCTAATTTTTAAATTTGTATAAGTCCTTTCAGAACCTTAAAAGGTCTACAACTTAGGACTACTTGAAATTCCATCTTATTAATTGCCTAAAACCCCTTAAAAATAGAAAGAAACATTTGTGATTAATCTTCCTGCCAGTCATTCCAAAAGACTAGCTCGATATAGAGACTGCCAGTATGTTAAACATATCAACATTAAAACCAAGAGTTGGGGAATATAAATCTGCTGCAGTGACAAATCAATCTGAAGTAGAATAAAATCCTTTGATAGTGATTAAGCAAAGACAATCTTAATCAAACTGATATTACCTCTATTTCATTAGCATCTGGCAAAGATGGTGTAGATTTTATTCTGTCTTTCTGAGTCTGCAATTCACAAGAAACAATACTAATTTATCTTACTTTCAATCGACATAGATAACTAAAATAATTCTAATGTTAAATATGAATAAATCTTTCTTAGAACCTTAAAAGTCTTCCAGCTAAGGACTACTTGCAATTCCCTCTGATTCCTTGCCAAAACCCCTTAAAAATAGAAAGAAACATTTCCGGTATATCTTTGTGCCAGTCATACCTAAGGTATTTCCAAGAGACAAGCTTAATACAAAGACCGCCATTATGTTCAACATATCAACACTAAAACCAAGAGACAGGGTAAATCAATTGCAGTGAAAACTCAATTTCAAGAAAGACCAAATACTTTGTGTGATTAGGCACAATGTTAATCAAACTTATGTTACCTCTATTACATTAGCAGCACCTGGCAAAGATGGTGTAGAATTTATTCTGTCTTTCTGAGTCTGCAATTTACAAGAAACAATATTGATTTCTCTTACTTTAAAATTGCATAGAAGACTAAAATTATTCTAATCTTAAATTTGAAGAATCTTACTTGGAACCTTAAAAAAAGGTTGCAACTAAGGACTACTTGCAATTCCCTCTTATTCCTTGCCTAAAACCCCTTAAAAATAGAAAGAAACATTTGTGGTTTATCTTCATACCAGTCACTCCAAAAAACTAGCTCAATACAAAGACCGGCATTATGTTAAATATATCAACACTAAAACCAAAAGTCAGGGTAAATCTGTTGCAGTGACAAATCAATTTGAAGTAGGACCAAATCCATTGATTGTGAACAGGCAAAGACAATTTAATTAAACTTAAATTACCTCTATTACATTAGCAGCACCTGGCAAAGATAGTGTAGATTTCATTCTGTCTTTCTGAGTCTATAATCAACAAGAAACAATATTAATTTATCTTACTTTGAATCTGCATAGACCACTAAAATGATTCTAATGTTAAATATCAATAAATCTTACGTAGAACCTTAAAAGTTTTGCAGCTAAGAACTACTTATAATTCCCTCTGATTCCTTGCCTAAAACCCCTTAAAATAGAAAGAAACATTTGCAGTTTATCTTTGTGCCAGTCATACCTATGGTATTTCCAAAAGACTAGCATCATACAAAGACTGCCATTATGTTAAACATATCAACACTGAAACAAAGAGTTGTGGTAAATTTGTTGCAGAGACAAATCAATTTGGAGTAGGACCAACTCCTTTGATTGCGAGTAAGCAAAGACAATTTTAATCAAAGTTATACAGTATTAGCTCTATTACGTTAGTAGCACTTGGCAATGATGGTGTACATTTTATTCTGTCTTTCTGAGTCTGAAATTGACAAGAAACAATGTTAATTTATATTACTTTTAAATTACATATAAGACTACAATAATGCTGATCTTAAATTTGAATAAATACCACTCGGAACCCCAAAAGTTTTGCAGCTAGGACTACTTGTAATTCCCTCTTATTCCTTGCCTAAAAACCCTTTAAAGCCAAAGAAATATTATTGGTTTATCTTTGTGCCAGTGATTCCAAAAGACTAGCTCAATACAGACACTGCCATTACGCTAAACATATCAACATTAAAACCAAGCGTTGGGGAAAGTCTGCTGCCATGACAAATCAATTTGAAGAGGGACCAAATCCTTTTGTTGTGTTTAGGCAAGGACAATTTTACTCACACTTATATATATTACCTTTTCTATATTAGCAGCATCTTGCACAGATGGTGTAGATTTTATCCTGTCTTTCTGCGTCTGTAATTGACAAGAAACAATTTAATCAGTCTTACTTTCAAACTTCATAAAGACTAGAGATTCTAATTTTTAAATATATATAAATCATTTCAGAACCTTAAAAGTTTTGCAGCTAAGGACTACTTGTAATTCCATCTTATTACTTACCTAAACCCTGAAAAATAGAAAGAAATATTTTTGGTTTATCTTTGTACCAATGATTCCAAGACTAGCTCAATACAAAAGGTGGCATTATGTTAAACATATCACGACTAAAACCAAGAGTTGGGGTAAATCTGCTGCAGTTACAAATCAATTTGAAGTAGGACCCAATCTTTTGATTGTGATTAGGCAAGGACCATTTTCATCAAACTTATATTGCCTCTATTACATTAGAAGCCTCCTGGCAATGTTGTGTATAACTTTCAGGATTAAACTCAATGGTTCTACAACACCAAAGAACAGAATTTGTCCACATTAAATGTGATGGTCTCCTAACAAATCCATTAAATTGTATCATTGCTGCAGCAATATAGCAGAAACACAGCTGCAAGCAAGAAATATATATCTGATACATATATCCAGCTATATACCTTTGAGCCACCAGGAAACACTCTGGATAAATTCCTCTTTCTCCTTATTCTTTCTTGATGTGAAATACCCTTTCTTTTCTTTGTTTCATTCTAAAACAGCAACAAACAAACTTTGTAACTGGCTTCCATAAAGGATGCACAAGCCCTTTCAAGGGGACCTCCCATAAAAACAATAAAAATAAATCTGAATTAAATTACTGTTAAAAATTTACAAAATAAAAGAAAATATTCCAACCCCAAATACATTCTTTAAAGGAATTTAGGGAGATGCTTGCTTTGAATCAGCTGAGAGGCTAATACACAACTTTGCTCCTCTGTAAGAAAAGCATTTTTGCCCACTTGCTGTTTTTTCATTGGAAGCTTCAATTCTGTCTCTGTGTTATGGAAACTACAGTAAGAACCCACAAAATAGAAACTAGTTTTTTTCAAAACAGCCTGTTTAGTTTCTTATTAAAAGGGCATTTGTCAAGGCAAGAGGCTGAAAGGTTTCTTATACAGTATATAATATGATTAACAAAACCTTCAATGATTTCAAGTTAAATATTATATTTATATTATATACAGTATATGAGTATGCTGTAAATACATTGCTGCACATCATAAACTGAAATTTAAGATATTATCAAAAATGGAAGTTCACAAAATTTGTATGCTGATGCCAGCTTCTGCGTGCATTCCTTCATTTGAAAATGACCTTATCAAATTGCTCAGCCATGATGAAGTACAGTATGCAATATATTTGGCTGAGAAGTTTCTTATATTAGGGCACCATTTCTCAAAAAAATCAGCCTGAGGTTTCTTACACAGTGGTTTCTATTTTGCCGGTTCTTACTGTATAAGAAAAGAAATTGGAGTTTCTTTTGAAAAGGTCACTATTGCAGAGCCAACTCATTTAAAGTGAATATGACGCGAAAATTTTTATTGTCTAATATTATGCATTAAACATCGCTCATCACGATGGTGTATTTTATTTTTTGATTTAGACGCTTATTTCTTCAGAAAATGGGGTTGAGCAGCCCCCACTCTGCTTCGAAAAGTGGCGGCAATTCTGCGCGGTCAGACCGTTGATTACCAGGCCTCTGTGACGTAAAGTGTTTGTGGAAAGAGAACACCGTGCAATGCTTCATACATGAAACCATTACGAAACCTTGATAAGTGGTCAGGTTTGGATTGTTTATTCACCATTTTAATCGATCAAAACTAAGGAATTCCACTCCTGGTTTCTTGAATACTTCAACTGCTAAATTTACAATGTTTTCAAATATTTTTCTCTCGTCAATGTGGTAAAGAACGCCTTTTTGCAAGCTGGATGTCACGAAACCATGTCTCACATCAAAGCAACCTTTGCATATCTAACTCACGGGTTTGAAATAACAATAAATGATAGTCTATGTTGCAAAGATTTCAGACATTTGTGGCTTGTAAACGGTTGAATATTGGCATTTCACGGGACGAAGTCCTGCACTCTGGGGAAGGCAGCTTGACCAGACTTATGATATCCGTGATTTTACGCGGTTCTCAATTCTCCTACCGAGAGAGTGATCAGACACCAAACTACCAGACTTGTCGTTGATTTAGTCTGATAGCGCTAAGTAAAGAAATCAGCACTTACCAAAGCAAAGTTTCTGTAGTTTCAGCATGTCTCTGGACCTCATAAAACTTTGAAAAGTATGATTACAGCGAAATAAATGTATTCCAGTGGAGCGCCAACCAGACAGAATGCACATGGCCTAAACTCGTGGACCCTCTCTTTCACAGCATAGCCATAGTTGGTCAAACAAGAGTCAAACTACTGTTGGTCTGAATTCTTTCCCTCCCTTCGTACGACCTATCCACTTGAGGCACTGTACAGTAAATGTTTGAAGTCCTTCTGCGAGCGAAGCTGTCTGTTTGTACTCCGTTTGCAATGGCTTGAAACTTCAAATCGTGAGGAAACCAAGCGAGCAGTTGTGATGAAAGGATGAGCTCATTCCCGTTGTACTTTAATTGTTTTCTCTGAATCATCCTGTTATTCACAATCCTATATCCCCATGGTTAAATATGATACCACTTCTTTCATCATAGAAAGCGTTAATTGAGTGCCAATTTGTGAAATTCAGGTGTTCAAAAGACATCAATTAATTACCAAAACAGTGCGAGAATATAAATTCCCTGGCATTTAAATCATATGAGTGTGGAGGTTTTCTGTAGGGCAACTATGAAACCCTAAAACCCTTGTGACTACAGTACTATCCTTTGATATGCAAGTATCTGCTGTCATCCTACCCAAACACTTTACGTCACAAGTCCAAAAACTCGACCCAGATCCCCGGACACTTTTTTGTGAAGAAATTTGATTTTCAAAAGGCTGTAACTACAAAACGGTTTAGTTTCGGAAAGTTTAATGTCGAAATTCGAAATCAGCACACTCAAATTGACGTTTTTCATCAATAAAAATTTTCGCGTCATATTCACTTTAAGGATTTGAAGACCATTGTCTGACATTCACTTCTGTCTGATAAGTTCTTCAATGGTTTCCACCCCAGCCCAACAACAAGTGGTCTGCTTGGGGCATCATAGCTGCTGCTTGTTACAATTCTGGCAGCACAGTTTTGGAGCTTTTGTAAATGGATAATGTTGTACTAAATCAGTATATAATCTGAGATTTATTGCTGAATCCGAAATCTTACGAATGAGAAAACAATGCACAGCTTCTTACCTTGAAAAAGGAGAAAAATGGTGGATCTTTATCAAAAGGTGCACACCCATGGAAGAAGCCAAAAATATTTTGTTGTCACTTAACAGATGCAGCTAGTGAAACATTGGCTGTGGTCACACTACTGTATTTTACACTAAGATGTGAATTGTATCACTTTCTTTAAATATATTTTTGTTGCTAGAAAGCATGGCAACATAGCATGACACCACCCACTCACACAGTGAAATCATGTATCATGTAGCAACCATGCAAGGATATGAAGTAGACTCATGACAATGAATCCCTTGTATCCCTGTGGTAAGCCTTGCTCAAGAGGGACTCATAATGAAACAGCCAAAAACCTGGCCCTACTTTCTTCAATCATTAATGGAATTATGAAAGAATAATGGCTTCAAATCTCAATCCTGTGGGAGTGTTTTCAATTCTTCAATTGAATCAAAAATTCTATCACATTTACACCGTAACAACAGTAATTCACAAATCTTGCAATCTGATTGGTACTGGAGAAACCGCAAAGTTTGGGGCTAAATAGGGCCTGGTTTTTTCAGAGCAATGTGATGAGTCTCTGTTGACTGAAGGGCCATCGTCAAGTCATAGAGCACAGGGAAACAAGAGATTCACCCTGAAGACTAGAGATTCTTCTAGATATGAAGACCACCCAGTTATATGAAGGACCTAAATATTGCTAAGGACCTTGTTTTTCCTGTTGTTTTGCATCTTATAGGTTTCCTATGGAATTAGTTCCCATGGCCAAAGCATTCTTACAGTTTTATATGTAAAAACGAAACATGACTACACATCACAGCACAATTTTGCAAAAATACAACAAAGGAACAATGTTCAGTGTGATTGCAGCATTGCATTTGACAACAAATACATCATCATGTTCTACTAAATTTGCACAGCAATGAGAATACTGTACCTCTAGGCGCCATGGTAGATCATTTACCCCATAATCATATCTTATCTCCTCGTCAACTGCAATATCTCTCAAAGCAAAGAGGCACAAGTGTGGTGAGCCATCAACTTCTACCTTCTTCATGACTGCATTTGGATGGGCAGAATCATTTACGAGACGACCAAGACGGCTATCAGGCTTGGTAGCATCAACACTACAAGGATTAATACTGTAGTTATGAGCTGCCCATTCAAACAGCAACAAGGAAACTAGAACTGAGCCTTAACTATATATACATGCCAAAGTCAACTTTTACCAATAATCACTAAAATTTCTGGAAACTTTGTTCACTGTCATCATTCAATCCTTGAATCATTTTTGTTAAAACTCTACAAAGTACATAACAACTTGATAAAGAGACGTGGGACGAAAAAAATACTCAGACAAATTCAACACACTGAGGCCTTTCGGACTTGTGTCCCATGAGAATGTGATTTGAATGAATCTAAAATATTGATACGGTGCTTATAAAACTGCGTTTTGAGAGGCCACAAGTCTAAAATGCCTCAGTGGGTTGACTATCTGAGTACTTATTGTTGTCCAACCTCTGTACATAAAGTTTATTGTGGCACATGACACAGGTTTGATCAATTGTGGCATTGCTGTGAAACAAAATTTTATACATAGTTAATTTCATTCAATTTCACAAATTTCATTAATTGCTACACTGGGAAAACAAGGAAAACATTGAGTCTATAGGTTAATTACTAGGGCTGTGTTAATTTAAGGGGGATGGTTCTCTCCTCTATTTTGATTACCTATTGATAGAAATCCTCAAGTAATTTTCTCCACACAATTTATCTCGTTTTTCAATTTTTATTTGTACATTGTATATATTAATCATCCATATATGAATCCGTATATATATATATGAGGTGTCTTTTTTCCCATATATAAATATATATATAAAATTTAAAATTTACATTCATATACATATATATATGTAGCATCATCTCAAATCCTTGTAGATTTGTTATTTGTGTTGGTATGATTCAATTGTATTCATAATGAATTCAAATATAAAACTGAAACTAAGTCTAACTTGTGCTTATTCAGAATACAAGAGGGAAGGAAACAGCTCAATTGTTCTTGACAAACTTACCAAAGTGACTTTCCTTCATAGGAAAAGAAAAATAAATAGCTCCCCAGCAACTGCTTCTGGTAATCTGCTTCCCTTGTTTCTGCTTCACTTGCAGAAATCAGTTCACCCACATATTCCAAAAGAAATGAGCCTTTGCTGAGTGTATTTGTTGCAAAGACACCCCATCCTAGAAAAAATTTATCAACGTAAAGAAACACAATTGCAAGTTCCTTGTGTCCGAAATCTCAATGAGATTCTTCATGCATAAAGTACATTGTACATTCTGAAAATTTATTTAGTTGTTACCAGTGGCGAAGCTAGCGGTCATGCTGGTCATGCTCAGCATGAGTAACAATTTTCAGAGATATGAATATTTTTCAACCAAAAAAACATGTTTTTGCAGAAAGTTTCGCAGAAATCGTAACATAAATAGCAACATTTATATCATTGCACATCTCACATAGCCTTCGCTTCCATGCAGATTGATACCTTGGTCCCCTGTGTTAAGTCTTGCTAGCTTTCGAAAGCAAACCTATCATAGGGTTTCTATACTAACTCTGCAGCATTTTGCAGCTTCCACTTTGCAGTGATTGTCTAATGTTTCTGTTTCCCATACTGGTTCCCTATGTTACATCATGCTCATCTGAGAAAGTTGGACCAAAGTCATCATAATAATAATGATAGCAACGATTTGATTGGCTAGGGCTGATCTTACGCGTGCTCATTGCGCCAGTTTTCAACTCAAAGGCGTGCTCTGTTTTCAGAGCACGACCTTCGTTGAAACAATAGAAATGATGACAAAACAACCTTTGTCTTGTGTTTCGCACAGTCAGACTGACAGGCCTAGACACAGCTCAAGCAATGTCTACATTGCAGTTCGGAGAATTATTATTCGAATTTTGATTACCATGGAGTATGAAGAGTCATTTGCAACCCTTCCTGAAGGAGACATAGTCGCCCAGCTGTTGAAGAAGTCTTTTGCAGCAAGAAATGCCAGCGAGCAGAAGGTGATCAAAGCCAACTCCGAAGCTTTAGCTGAAGACGAAGGACAGATCAATCCAGGAAGCCTGGTACACGAAGAAAGATTGGCTGTGTGGGAGCCAAGGAATGAAACCCCTCTTCTGTTGGCCATGCCTGCTATTCCGACTCCTTCGAGCTTCCCAAACTCGAGCTGAAACAGGCTACAGCAACATGCAAGGTTTCCTGTCTGACTGCCCGACGAGGGCACGAGAGAGCCAGGACTTATATGCAGGCCTTAGGCCTACAAGATGTGGAAAACCTTTGATGTGTCGGAGAGGGTGGATGTCCTATTTTCGAGAGCCAGAAGAGAGGAGATTGAACGGCACAACGAAGAGGTGAAGCAGAACGAAGATGTGTTAAGAACTCTTTCTGAAGCTGTTCTTTGTCTAGCCAAGCAGGAACTTTTCCTTTTAGGAGCCATGATAAAATGCCTGGCAAAATTTGATTCTGTCTTTGAGCGCCGCTTTCATGGGAGGTTTGCTGATTCTGAAAAAGGAACTTTCCAAGAGAATAGACTTATTTCACAATTAAATTCAATTCCAGGCAAAAGATGTGACCCCTGTACAGCAAGAAATCTACATTATACCATTATGTTGCAACTACATGTACAAAGCAAATAGCAATGTTGTGCATTGCTGAGAGCAATGCAGGCTTTTGATCCAAATTAAATTTAGGAAAGTGATGTTCCTGGAAGAATTTCAAAAGAAGTTAGCTCATTGTGAAAGTGGTGCATTGTCCTGCTTGTGAGTTTTATCATAACTTTGTTGCCGATTAAAGAAGCTTTCCAAGAGAACTTTTTGCAGTATTATCATTATTTTGTTGCTGGTTGAAGATCATATCTATGCATTCAATCAGATCATTATTTGACTCTTTCAGTTCTTGCTGATTAAAGAAACTTTCCAAGAGAAGGTTCTTGTTTGTACTGCAAAGAAACTTTTGCAAAGGAACCACACTGTAAAACATGCATGTTACACCCAATAATTTTGGAGTAGAGCAACATCAAGAACAATGGAGGAACAATAGGTCTATTTTTTTAGACAATTGGTGTGGCATAAACCTTTGGCGTAACAAAAATGAACTTTCCACACTGGCAAAGGAAGTATGCAGCTCATAATTTGTTGCTGATTAAAGGAACTTTCCAAGAGAACTTTCCAGGTGTATAGTATTATCATAATTTGTCACAGAACAGAAGAACTTTCTCCAACAACAGCCAAATCTTCTTGCAGAGCCAGTTTTACTGGGGCCAATGAGCTGGTAGGGTTCCTTCTGCTTAAAAATGGAAAACTCAAGCAATGGGCATACCCGTGACGCAGGGCTTGAGCTTAACTCAATGATCTTGGGGACTAAATATGCCTGGGAACTTTTCAACTGAAATGACTGCATGACATCTGAAGCCCTGACATATATACAGTAAGGCCTTGCAATATGATTTTTTTCAATTTTTAGGCTCAAGTTACTTTAGTTTCTAATTTTTCTGGAAAATCTTAGAAAATCATGTTAAGGCAGAATGGGGTTATATATAGATATGTTAGCTTATGTGTATGTTATCACTGATTGTCAAGAACATCAATAAAATTAAGGTAAAAATCTGTTAAAATCCAAGATATCTTGCTAGCAATTTCTTATCAACCTTGCATGAAATGGAATGCCCTCACATCATCAGACAATAATTTAGAGTCAGTCAAGATACAAGAAACTATTTTGGGTGTGACCCTCAAGAGTTTCTTATAAGTAGAGGGGCCTAATCATTTCTCAGTAGCCTAAAAGTTTCTTGTAGGTGGTTTCTCAAATGTGGAGCCTTACTGTAGTGCCTGCTAAATCTAATAAACAGTTACTGTATATACACAAAGTTTTTACTGAAATATCAAATTTGAAAGAAAGAATTTAGAAAAGCATTTTTGCCTGCAATTTGTGAAAACAAAAGTTTTCTTTGCTTTTACAGGTGCACTTTCCTCTCTGCAGCAATTGGAGTTCTTTTATCTTCTTTCAAAAAGGGGCGTTTCCAGGTCTAAGAAGGCGTTTCCAGGTGGAAAATAGGGCGTGGTTCAAAAAAATTTCCGGGGGCTCCGCCCCCGGACCCCCGCACTCTGTATTGGCATGACTGACTATTTTCAGCTAGCTTCGCCACTGGTTGTTACTTCTAGAAGTATGGCAAAAGAGTAAAAGAAACGGAAAATTATGTATTTATACCCACACTTTAGTGCAGAAAGTGTGCATAGACATTGGAGGGACAATAGACTAATTCTTGGGTTACCAGTTTTTTTTTCTTAATCTTGGTCCATTCAATTTTCAGCAAGTTGTGTCCTTTTTAAATTATGAAGAATCTTCATGTTTACTTGCTGTTCCCTGAAAAAGGTTTTTTGAAGCCTTCCTAGTGTTTGGAAATTAATCAATTGCCATGACAATGTGATACAGAGAAAAAAGATAAAGCTAAAATACCGTAAAAGCTCTATTAAGCCCCCTCTCTATTTAGCCCCTCTCTCTAATAGGCCCCTCCTGAGTCAAAATCTGAAATAAGGCCCCCTCTCTATTAAGCCCCCCCACAGAATTATAGGATTTACTAAAAATGCTTTCCATCTATTTAAGTACACAACGACAACGTTGCAAGTTAGTGTTAGTATGGTTTGGGATAAAAACTGTGTTGAATTTACGTATTTGGGCCGTAAGGTTGTATGTTAATTCTGCAAAATATGGGATAAAAGAACTCAACTGAAAAGCTACCAAATATACCCTTGTCAATTAATTTTATGAATAAGCCCCCCCCCCTCTCTAATATGTCCCCTCTCTATTAATAAGCCCCCCTCCTTGAAGGTCCAAAATTAAATAAGCCCCCCGGGGGGCTTAATAGAGCTTTTACGGTATGTTTGCAAAGGATTTCTTTCATGACAAAATAGTTTCAAAGAACGAAGATAAATAAATGAAAAAATAAATTGATTGAACATAGTTTCATACAAATATGCTAAGAAGTTTAATGTACTCACCAACAACATCACTAACCATCCTTTTCTCCAAGTCATTCCTGTCGCTTTGTTTTTTTACATATATTTTTGCCTCTTCCAAAGGAGGAGTGCACCTTGTCGACTTTCTTTTACTCATCTTGATCTAGTGGAAGAAGAGATCAAAACGATGTTTTTAACAACTAACAAACATTCAAATAAGACAGGAAAAAGACATGCAGATAATTCGACTGAGCGTAGTTGCAAAAACAATCATCTGCAGTGGCTAGTGGCTAGCTACCCGATGCTGCACGTGAAGCTAAAAAGAAAATTATCACATGGGATTTTCTGCAAAGAACGGTGTGTCAAATTTAACCATTTAGGCCATTTCAAGAACTACCCTAATGTTCAAAATAAACATTACATATTCAGATTACAAAAGAACTGGACGTCAAATTGGGAAAATTAACTCACGTTGCCACAGGATTGCAGAGATTCGTTCAGTATTTGTATACCTTCCTCGTTTCGTTAGTGACTTCGTTGTGCGGCCTTACATTTCATTCAAAGACCAGACCAAGGATAAAGATAGACTGATTACAGGAGTCCCTTTAACTTTCACTCATGTTACGTTGTTGTTGTTGTTGTCTGGGGAACGAAACAAGAGACTTGTGGAATGAATCTGAAGGAAAGAAGGGTTGGTGCTCCTCCACCTGTGATAAAGATTTAATCTCTTTCCCTGTGCCCAACAAGAGGGAGACATCAGTGTTGGACAAATGCTAGATAGGGGGCTGAAAAAAATTAGCAGGGCTTTGTGACAAAAATCCTAGAAAGGAGTGGTTACATAGCAGGGTGAGCATTACCTTAGGGGTAGAAAGTTTCGCGGGCAGAAAGTTCGCGAGAAGAAAAAATCGCGAAATTAAGGGAATAAATTTTCGTGAATGACACTTTTTCCCGCAAACTTCAATACAAAAACTTTCGCGATCGAGAAAAAGATGCATTTTCGCATGAAAAAACTTCGTGACTGAAGAAAAGTGAAGGGGAAAAAATTTTCTATTCATTTTCAGTACTATTCACTGTCACGGTGACAATTTACAAGCTTTTAAATAGCCCAAAAGAAGAAAGATCGGGGTGAGGAACATTAAAGCAAAAACTTGAAGGAACAAAAATCATTGGATAGAAAAAACCTTTGCGAGTCGAAATTTTCTGTAATTTCGCGAGCAAAAGCTACAAATTTTGAATTTAGATCATAGTCTTAAGCGCACGAGACAAGAGGGCTGCAGCCCTCCCAATGACAGAAAAGTCTACAAAAATCACCCCCTTCTCCGGCAAAACTCCATCGTAAGTTGGGCAAAAATTCTCGCAAACAATAAACTCTTTATCGGGCAGCCCCCTCCCAGATTTTGTCTTCCGGTACGCTTATGAACATAGTGTTAGAGTTTCTTGAAATTTTGCCGGTCCTAGTACTGGTTTCTTACAAACCAGTTTCTCATAATATAAGAAACGTGTACATCATTCAAAAAGTCTTTTAGTGAAGATTAATAATATTGGATCGAAATTATTCAATTATAGAACTGCCGAGGTGAAAAATTGAAACATAGATCTTTCCGCATTTTAGGGGCTGATGTTTAGGCCTATCAGAAACGATTTTTTCGAAAAGTAACACATCATTAGAAAGCTCTTTGGGAGTAGATTCATAATATTGGGTCGAAATTATTCAAATAGGAAATTTGACGGGTGAAAAATTGAAGCATGTGTTTTTGCACTATTTGAGCGATGACTTTTAGGCCTTCGAGAAACGGATTTTTACAACAGTTGTCCATCATTCCAAAGCTCTTTTGGTTTAGATTAATAATTAAGGGTCAAACTATTCAATTAGAAAATTTGAGGGGCGAAAATTAAAAGCTTTTCTTTCTGCACATTTTGCGCCATGATATTTAGGTCTTTGAGAAACGGGTATTCATGAAAATCATATATCATTTGAAAGGTCTTTAGGTGCAGATTAATAATAATGGATAAGCATTATTCAATTAGAAAATTTGAGAGGTGAAAATCTAAAACAGTTGTTTTTGGCCATTTGGACGACGACTTTAGGGCTTTTTATTCTGAAAAGATTATTTATCAAAGCTTTAGTATACATTACTTGCAGAAAGTGTCTGGTAGGTTGATTTGATAGATTTTTTTAATACAGTCCCAACGTTCAATGTACCGAGGAAAGGAATAGTTTCTTCAAGGAGCTGACCCTCTGGTTAAGCGGGTGATTGGAAAAGTGGCTGAAAGAGAGAAGAAGTGAAGGCTATAACTTTCACAGCAAAAGATGTCTATGATGATCAATACGGATTTTGACGAGTCGGAGCTGGCTTTGCCACAATTAATTGTGCAGGGCCCATACTCCATACTTGTTTTTCTGCATTTGGATAAAATCTCATCAAAGATATGGGCACCACATAGAATTTCATTCCTTCAAAAATTGGCCTATGTTCGGGAATTATTCAAGAACTCTAGAAATAAGGCATAGCTTCCAAAGTTTCACACATTACTTGATTTATATCAAAGAATAAGATGAAAATACTTGTCTGTGTAAGTTTCCAAAATCCTTGATGAGTTAAAGCTATTTGCTACCAAGAAAGCTATCATATCTCTCTTCATCCACTGCAGAATGCCATTATTCGGTTTTAAATCAGCTTCACTTGCTGTAGCAAAGCATCACAGCTTTTCACCAACAACGTCACACCAATTCTGATTATTCTCCGCCATAAAATTGCCATCACTTTTGATAAAACATGACAAATCTTCAACAACGCTTTGCCGCGAATACCATTCCAAGTCATGAATGTTGTTGCAAATACTGTGCGCGCACGTGGAGCAATTCCCGTTGGTGATCAGAAATCTCAAGCAGAATTATCATTCCACATAATTTCTATGCTAAACTGAGGATTTGCGACAGTACTAAAAGTTCCTTAAAATGTAAAAAGAGCATATTTGCAACAAAGCAATGCCTGATAAGCATTTGCATATAGTTCATTTGGCCGTTTCCTAGGTTAAACTCTTATAACTAGGCATCACAGAAACAGGAGAGTATACCTCTAACAGGAAAGAATAATGTACAAGTAAAAATTGTCACAAAAATATCTGAAACAGTTTCAATTGAACATGAAAACCCTGACATCATTACTACCCGAAGTTTGTTCCAAAATCGTATGCAGTGGGAAGATAAAGATCCAACGAATGATTTTGTAGAAATCAGAATTTTGACTAAACACATCACCATAATCCAACAAGCCAGAAATATCAAGGTGTTTCTTGAATTCCGGTTCTTGAATTAACATGTGAGACTGGTTCTTATTTCTAGACTTTGTTATTAAGTTCTGCCTCGAGCTTCTTCTTAGATCAGGGTATCTATTGCCCTTTGAATCCTGATTATTTAATTTAGGTGTCTGAACGTCGTTGTTAGAACTGATTCCGTGATCAGCGGGTCTAAAATTGTTTCTTGAATTACTGCTCATGGCTGAACTCCCTCAGCAACACCCTCAACAACTAGTTACAGTTGCATATCTAAGCACAGAGTTCTTACATCAGGATATCTAAGATTATTTCTTTAATTCCTGTTCTTAGCTAAATGAGGTTGTCTACATTTGGTTCTTGGAATTTGGTTTCAAATTAGAGTGGTTTGGTTCTTAGTTCTTGAATCTTAAATTAGGAATTCCCAATGTCCTTCCAGGATACAATGTATCATATAAATGTCACAAGAAATATGATCAAGCTTATTATGTCCCCAGAGAGTGGGCTAACCATGGATACATCCAGTTTCCCCAGAAAGTGTGGTACATTGAATGTCCCCACAAAGTGTGTACACTGAGTGTCCCCAGAAAGTGTGTGCACTGAGTGTCCCCAGAAAGTGTGTACATTGAATGTCCCCACAAAATGTGTATATTAAGAGTTTACAAATCTGATGTCCAGTGACCATCATGAAAGCAGAAAATTGGGTTAACTGTCAGGATAATCCATTAAAATGGTCTTAGTATGGTATTTCTGACCAAGCTGAAAATATGTCCCCACAACGTTGGTGTGAAAGGTACAGACCCCACAACGTGGATACACAAAATTTGATCACATGTTTGATATCATTAAAGCATGTGCAAGGTCAAGCTCTTTGTTTTTCTTTGACCTGCTCTCAGCTGCTACTTACTGTTGTTGAATTATATTGAAATATATGTGGTCCCCACAACGTATGCGCAGAACATAAGTCCCCACAACTATAGTCATGTCAGTATGTATGTATGTATGTATGTATGTATGTATGTATGTATGTATGTATGTATGTATGTATGTATGTATGTATGTATGTATAATATCTTTAATGTACATAACAGGTCTAAGTAAAATACTTGTTTTCAGCCTGGTGCACAAAAAAAGGGTAAAAGGGCTTAATTAGTGCTAAATAAAATTAAAATATGTACTGTATGTATAAGAATTTTAATGCAAATGCAGAAAATATTTACAATTACAAAATCCATCCATAGTTAAAACTGTCCATTTTAATCTTGTCCATTAGAAAGTTTTTACATGACTTCTTGAAAATCACTAGAGATGGGGAGTCCTTCAGTGCACATGGCAATGAGTTCCACGTTTTGGCACCGTAGTAGGCAAAGGTCTTATTAAAGTTACTACTGGCTCCCCTTTTAATGTACATGGCATCATTGGATACTGATACCTTAGAAGTGTTCACAAACATCTCTTGTAGATACTGAGGGCACATTGCATGTTTGATTTTGTACATTAACACAGCAGTTTGTAACTGTAACTGTAACGGTAACAGTTTGTACCTTGTTCTACAAGTTTTTGAATAATCATAGCCCTGAGTATACAGAAGATACGATTCTCCCTCTTCACCAGTCACAGTACCGTCTTCGTAACCAGGATGTCATTGGGCAATTACAGGCAAGGACAGAAAAATTCAAATCCAGCTTCTATCCCAACTGTCTATCTGAATGGAACAAGCTCGAGCCTGAATTAAGACAGGCACCTTCTGTTGCTGTTTTCAAGAAAAAACTCTTGTCGATAATCCGCCCCCCTGCAAAATCTGTTTATGGAATTCACGATCCAGAAGGATTATCCTATCTTACTCAACTCAGGGTTGGTCTCAGCAAATTGAATTTCCACGAATTCAAGTATAATTAGGGATACCGTAAACCCAATGTGCCCAACAAGCGATGGGATTGAGGATACGGAGCACTTTTTGTTGCTCTGCCCTTCATTTGATGTTCAACGGCAAGATTTTCTCGCTGGAATTGCTGAATTACTACGACCAGTCGTACAAATTCCCGATCTCTCAAATGATGCTTTGACCCAGCTTTTGTTATATGGCGATAATGACCTTTCAAATAACGTGAATAGAAGTATACTCGAATTAACTTTACGTTTTATCCATGAAACTGGTCGGTTTGATTGAGATCTTTGCAACCTGAGTACTATGCAACCACCACGTCCCTTTATGTAAACGTTCTTTTTCATTGTAAATTCTTTTTCACATCAGATGTCAGGCACTTTATCAGCTAAATCGAACGAGTCATGTTCGCAACATCATTTTAGTCATTTCAACACTGACCTGACATCTGATGTGGAACAGAATCTGGTACATTATCCATTAGTTTTCAGTCGTTTGTAATGCAGTCGTAGTCAGTTCAACGTTGCATGTCCTTTTATATTGGCCATGGGGTAGTCATTATCTTTCGCTCCCCGTGGCATCGTACCTGTAGTGTCGTATAGTAATTAGAAACGTTTAGTTAGATGTAGCACAC
The DNA here is from genome assembly GCA_964019985.1 of Aurelia sp. 4 Dawson et al 2005. Classification (NCBI taxonomy): domain Eukaryota; kingdom Metazoa; phylum Cnidaria; class Scyphozoa; order Semaeostomeae; family Ulmaridae; genus Aurelia; species Aurelia sp. 4 Dawson et al 2005. The sequence goes on along the minus strand of OZ026500.1, from coordinate 11,432,123 downwards.
ATTGTAAACCTTTTTTCTATTTGGGTAAAAAAAAAGTTTGTAACTCAATGATTTGATGACATGGCAGCCAATTAAGGCTGATAAACAGAGGCTTGCTGTGAGTCTGCTTACTGCAAGATAGTACTGTGCGTGCACATCGCTTTTGCAGTTTCAAGAGCAAATCCATTTGACCCTTACTAAGGTTGTGTAACAATGGTGCGCAGTACTCAAGATGGCTCATTACAAGTGAGTTTGCAAGTATCTTCACACTATCAGTTGGAAAATAAGGTTTTTTGCGTCGCAGTATTGAAATGCCATAATTTAACTTTTTGCTCAGGTCTTTAATATGCAGATCGTAAGATAGATGATCATCAAGAACGAAGCCTAAGCATTTGTAGCTATGAGCATATTCGACGTTGTTATGTGCCAGGGTCAAAGTTTCTCTCTCCTCAAACTGAGATGCTTGGCTGCGCTTACTGACGATGATTGCTTTTGTTTTCTTAGGGTGAGGAACTAATCTGTTATTGACTGCGTAGTCATATATCTTATCCAAATTACTTTGCATATCAGCGGAGACAGATCTGTGAGAAGTCCCATGTGAAAGAACAGTTGTATCATCAGCAAACATCACCAATTCGGAGCTGAGATTTGTCGGCAGATCATTGACATATATAAGAAACAACAATGGTCCCAAAATGGATCCTTGAGGAACTCCAGAATAAATGGTAGCTGCATGAGACATAATCCCATTGTAGTCAACGGCCTGCTTTCGACATGAGAGATAGGACAACAGCCATTGGGTCATTTTTCTACTTGGGTTAAACTTCGCAAACTTCTTGAGCATGATATCATGGTTAACTGTGTCAAACGCTTTGCGGAGATCCAAAAACAATCCACCAGTCAGCTTGCAATTATCCATATCGTTGTAAACCTTGTCAATCAGATGAACGAGTGCTGTGCAAGTGGAGTGACGATGTCTAAAGCCAGACTGGAGTATGTGAAGTAGGTTTTCTTTGATTAAAAATGCGTATATATGGTTGAATGCAACATGCTCTATTATTTTGCTGAGACAGTTCAATACTGATGTTGGTCGATAATTATCAACATCAGATGGATCTCCAGACTTAAACACAGGCACTACTTTAGCAGACTTCCAAGATGATGGGAACACTCCAGAGTCAAAGGATGCATCTATTAGCTTAGTTAACGCATTTACAAAGACTTCAGATTTTCCAAGTATCTTCACAAGCTTCATTGGGATATCATCAAGTCCAGTACCTTTTAAAATTTTTTAAATTCTTGATAACTGTTAGATTTTCTTTGGCCTCACAGTTAGGTGGTGGTGGTAAACCTGAAGTTAATTTTGTTGCAACATTGTTGAAAAAGTTGTTGAAACAATTTGCTTTGTCCAGAGATGTTCTGTAACTTTGGCCTTCATGATGAATAACGTCTGGAATTTTTGACTTCTTTGATGGCAGCAACTTTTCAAGCGTGTTCCAAATTCCTTTAGGGTTCTCAATATTCTCCTCAATACAAGTAGTGAAATATTCACGCTTGGACTCTCTAACTGAAGCAGTTACATCATTTCTGGCTCGCTTATATTGGGCTTTAGCTAGATCTGTCCTCTCTCGAATGAAGACACGGTGAGCATATTCTTTCTTATGAATAAGCTCTATAACGTTACTGTTTATCCATGGGTAAGAATCTCGTCGGATGCGTTTTCGCTTTTTCGGAGCATGGCAGTTAAGCAACTGATGCAAAAGATGGTACATTGTATCGACTTTGTCGTCAATACTGTCAAAAACATCAATGAGCTGCCATGGTGTAGCATCAACATCATCAAGGAAGTTAGTTTCATTACAGGCCTTGTAATCTCTGTAATCAATACAAAGATGGTCTTTCTTAGAATCGGTTGAATTTCGAACTGATCTTGAGCCAAAAATCCCAAAATGGTCACTTATGCCTAACTGGATGAAACCAGACGTTGTTATTAAGGTTGGTTCTGAAGTCACCAACCTTCAGGTTGGCCATCGTGCACAATCTTCACGAAGTCACCAATTCACATTTTCATGGAGCGATCTTGATAAGAAACTATAAGAAGAAGGTAAGATAAGTTCTTTTTGATCATGTTTTGCTTAGAAATTTATTAAACAGTAACAATACAGCTAGATTGATATCGTTTTGTCATGATTTGATGGAAGTTTGGCACTGCCCTCTCTCTTGCATCAAACTGCTTGGCAAGCAGTTCGTGTTATCGCAGTCAAACTGCTTTGGACTGGCATTGGTCAGCGCATTTCATCAAGACACAATTGATAATGCTGCAGATGAGTAGAGAATCGTTTAGAATAACTCTCAAAAAGTCACAGCAAAATTAAGTATGCGATTTCGCTGTTATGAAAGGCCAAGAGAACTGAGGAAAGATACTTTTACATCATGTTTCTTGTTCTGACACATTAAATTTTCTTAAATACATTTCATCGACAGATCAAAGTCCTGGCTCATGACAGAGACAAAAGTGCATCTGCGAAACAAACAATCCTATAACTTTGGTTTACGAAGAAAGAAAAAGATCATTGTCATGAAAATCTTACTGAATACAACTCTACTTTGCCATGGCTGAACATACAAATGAGAGCAGAGACCGTAACATCAGAAGTGTTGGAATGTGAGTAATGCTGGATTTACAATGTTTTCAATATGTAGTTGATTTTACTGTGAAGAGGAATTGACATTTTGTGAATTTTATAACATTTTCTTGTTTTTCTTGTACATAAACATGTGATATGAAAGCATCAAGCGTCAAACCAGGTTGAAATATTTGCAAAAGAACGAGAAACATCAATACATTATTCCGGGAATGCTTTGAGCAATTTTCAAGGGTCTCACATTTCATACAACGTTGCAATTCCAATTCGGTGTGATTTATCTGAAGTAAGAACTCATAATCCACTCTTCAAGAACTGTTACAACAAGGCTAAACAAGAGTGACATAATAAGTAATTGGGTATTGTTTCATTTTGGGAGGGGAAGAGGTTTTTCAATTAATCATAAAGTAAGCTTAGGATTCATTTGAAACAAACAATTTTTCGGTGGACTCAGAAGAGAGGACCCAGCAGTGAAATTTGACCATGGATAGGGACCAAAAAACAAATTTGATTGAGGAAAGTGCAGGAAAAGGGCAGGCTTAGCAAATTTTTATCCCCTGCTTGTGAATATGCAGCAAAAACTCTACTTGCGGCCGGACTAGCTGCAGGTAGTTATGTTTCAAGTGAAGGAGACATCTTTCATGAAATTTTAAGAAATTAAAATCTCAGATCACCAAAAATGTAAGAAACTCCAGTGCAAAGAAAATACACTTACATTTTGGGTGCAAAAGTGTTAGGATTGCTGGCGTCGCAAATGTTCTATCGTCCATTCGCCTCATAACTGAACAAGCGGTTTTATCTTTAACCAAGATCTCAAATCAAACATGTTTGGCTGGAAAGTATTCTTCATTCCATTGACTTTTACCTGAATCAAAACTTGAGTAGACATCATGTTTTTCTGACTTCGCGAGGTGAGAACTTCGGAATGGTCGCCTTATTTTGAAGCGAACCAAACATGATATGCAAAGTCGAAACTGAGATGAGATGAAACAGTTGTTTTGACTGGAGGAAATATTGCTTAAATTATGTTATTTCATGCTATTCATTTTGGACCTTTACTTTTGGAAAAACATTCGAAGGCCAATCTACGACTATGGATAAATCAGCCAAGAAACCTAAATATGTTCGAGCAAGTAACGTTTCTAAACATTTTCTTTTTTGACTTGTTTTTACTGTTTCCTCATGATGTTCTTCAGAAGAAGATTTTGGTTCCTTGTCTTCAACAAATTAATTGTACAAAGACTAAATGTTCAATTGCCTTAATTTTCCAAAATTTAAAACACCTATTTTAGGTGCAGATATTTTGAAATTTTATTTGCACTTGGCCGATGAAAATAATCCTTCTTTACCTGCTCGAAGCACATTTAGGTTTCGTGGCTGATAATATCTAAATTCGTCGATTGTCCTTCGGATCTTCTTTCCAAAGTAAAAAGTCCAAAACAAACTGCGTAAAATAACGCCATTTAACCAATACTTTCTCCAGTCAAAATAGCTTTTCATCTCAATTTCAACTAGGCATATTATCAGTTTGGTTCCCTTCAAAATAAGGCGACCTCTCCAAAGTTCCCACCACGCTAAGTCAGAAAAAATTGATGTCAACTCAACTTTTGATTCAGATAGAAAGACAAAGGAATGACGAATATTTTCCAGCGAAACGTTTTAATTTGAGGCCTTGGTTGGAGAGAAAATCTTCTGTTTAGTTACAAGGCAAATGGGAGGTAGGACATTTGCGACACCATTTGATCCATCGTCCTAATACTTTTGCGAGGAAATCCTTACCATACTTTCAATTTATTTTCACCTAGAATTTCCTGTCAGGTCACATTACTCGAGAAAGGCACTTGATTATTCTCTGAGCATTGAAGGCTTCGAAAAGGCGGGAAAATATCGTTTTAAAATTTCTCCGAGTCACAGGAAATAAACATGAAAATTGTGTAGACAATTCAACTATTGACATACCTGCTTCAGACATTTCTTCACTGGGTTTTGGAAAGTACAATCGCAAATTAATGTCATGTTATCTCCAAAATATCAAGCATTTCAGCAAAAGAGCTGTTTCAAAATTATATCAGTGATGTCCAGGCCTGTCGCTAGGCCAATTATCCCCTATTTTCCGAGCATCATTTCATCCAACCTTCCAACTGTTTAAATTTCATGATACCAGTGGTTTGTTTGTCCATTTCAATAATTCACTTAGGGTACAAAAGTATGGAAACGATGGCCTAAAACATGGCGGCAAAGATGTCCTATGGCCTATGAGCCTCGTAACAAAAGGAAGATTTTCTCTGCAACCCAGACCTCAATTTCAACTCTTGTGGCGGGAAAATATTCGTCATTTCATCTTCTGTTTATCAAACTAACAAGGAGAAGTTTCTGAAAGACATTTTATGAATTTCGGAGGAGATATCGGAGGAGGAGCTGCAAGAAATGGAGGAGATATGAAATTGAAAATTTGTCAAAAAATCAGTTCGCTTCAATGAAGAGTTGATTGAATGGCTTCATTTTACACTGGTTATACTGGACATATTGATTTTGAATAAAACTTTTGGGGAAAATTGAGAGAGTTTCAGAATTTTGGCTTTTAACTCAAGGCATGCTGCTAACAGGTAAATTTGAAAACTTCGATTTCACTTGTGACCGTTGCAATTTTTGCTTTGTAATGGCTTCACATCAAATCTCCGATGGCTCAGTCAACAAAAATAAACCAGAATAAAACAAAATAACATTTTGTTTTCAAATTTCAGCTTTTTGAGGTACTTTCAAAAAGATTATCTTGCTCGAAAATAAAGCATCGCCTGAAAGAAAATAATGTCACTTACCTGCTCACAGCTTTCCGTAAGTTCACAGCCAAAATTCTGAAAATTTCTCGATTATTCACAAAAGTTTTATTCAAGATCAAAATGTGCAGTATAACCAGCATAAAATGAAGCCATTCAATCAACTCTTCATTGAAGCAAACTAATGCTTTGACAACTTTTCATTTTCATATCTCCTCCATTTCTTGCAGCTCAAAACAACGAAACTACTGTGAAGTTGTTGTCTCGAAATTCATGAAATGTTTTTCAGAAACTTGTCCTTGTTAGTTTGATAAACAGAAGACGAAATGACGAATATTTTCCCGCCACAAGAGTTTAAATTGAGGTCTGGGTTGGAGAGAAAATATCCCTTTTGTTACGAGGCTCATAGGCAATAGGACATCTTTGCCGCCATGTTTTAGGCCATCGTTTCCATACTTTTGTACCTTAAGTGTATTATCACCTTGAAAACACGTCGAAAATTCCCAAGAAGTATTCATCTCTGCTTGACTTTCCATGGCATTAAAAAAATATGAAATGACGAATGCTGACGACTACTTTCGCGCCACGCCACAACGGCTCCAAACGGTCTGATTCGAGGTTTGGGTTAGAGAAAAATGGCGTGAAGGTGTCGACGCCGTTTTGAACTGATCAAGCAAAGGAAACTGTTTCGACATTGTGGAGATGAAACTCATTTGCTTACAGAAATAGTGCTTCTCATCAATGATTGCAAATGCAGCAATAATGATATCAAAGCTAATCATTTTGTAAAAAAAGATGATTGTTGTTGTGGAGCGTTCGTCCTCGACAGATATTGTTGCGGCCTTCGGCCTCGCAGCTTTGCGAAATCTTTGACCGCCATTTTACGATTTGTCAATTAGTGGTCCGGAAAACCTAATGCTTAGCCTCCAGTTGGCGCTGACTAGAAATAAACCAATCATTAGCAAGAAAAATGTCGTATGACCACGAAAACAGGTCATGTGACCAAAATGAAGCTCTGTGATTGGTACCACAAGATCTTGTGGCAAATGGCCTAAATAGGGCCAACCTTTTGGAGCGGAGGGTGGGTGGGTGGTAGCGATTACTAGGACTCAACGTAATAAGTCTAATCGGAACCAAGATTATTTGATTTCTCTTCACATTCTCATCGGTTCGATCAAAGAAGATAGACGTAGGCCTTGCCAATGACATTCCTCACATTCAATGATAGAATGACATTTGTCTTACTGATTATTATGGGCCTAACAAGGCTTAGCCTGGCCTTCAAGCAACACTCATCGTGGAGGCGCCTTACTATCTACACACAAAGTTGAAAATATTGCAACTTTTCGTCACAATAGCCTGGAAATATAATTTATCATCTAAATTCTAAAACTACTTTTTCCATGCCAAGGTTATATTTGATCAAATAGACGATTACGCCAAAGATAGCGGCGAGGAAGTTTTTACAAAGATGCACTGTGCTCTTTAATCGAATTTCCATAGAATCGTTCAGGATTCTTAATTCGAAGGCAATGCATCTTGGTAGAAAATTTCTCACCACCATCTTTAGCACAATCTTCTATTACTTAGCTGTTATGATCAGTAACAATTTAATTACACGTTCATTGTTTGGTGTCAACGAGTTAGCCATTGTCTTCAGCTCTCCAAGGTATAGTCCTCCTAGCGTAGAAAGGTGCTGTAATTCGTTTTATCTACTTTTCAGGAGTGTCATAGCGCAGTGATCAAGCGCATGGAAAAATTCCAAAACAAAAAACCTTTCAAATGCAAAAACCGTTGGGTTCAACTTAAAGAGGACACTCTGAGCTATTCAGAACAAAAATCCGTGTGTAAATCGGACAAACGAGTGCAGAGAAGTTGCAGTTTGAAGTTGAGCAAAATTTTTAGGTCATGTTTTAGTTTACATTTCCGCTGTATCACTTTTCAAATGGGCCTAAATCAAATATTTCAAATTTTCTTTTCTCCAGTTGTATTCATTCGAATTCAATAAACTTTTTTTAAATTAAACCTCGATGTCTGCACAAATAAATAACATCTGAGTTTCATGAATTTACATCGATTTATATCTTTATTTGGCACATATTTTTTAAGGAGTGTTTTTAGCAGTAAAGCAGCATGAGACCCGTAAATTTCTTCTTTCCTCGTGTAAACAAAAAAGTGTGGAAAAAAGAGTCTTAGAAACTCATTTCAAACTAAGCTTTAGGTATCGATGAAGATTGCTGCCAGGCTTTGTTCAGATTCCTTCAGGTAAAGATTTTTTGCTGATATAGAAAAAATCGTGTCATTTAGGCCCATCTGTGGCATTCTCTGTGATTTTCCGTTATTAGAATTTATATTTTGTTTCTAGGTGCCTCTACTTCATAATTTTTGGCTTTCATTGCACGGTTATAATAGCAAAAGTTTAAATTGTAAATGAAAAGAGGAATTATTTCATTACAAGGACATTAAGACTTCAGTGACTTCAATCATACATGGGTTAAACGTGGTTTTTGAAAACCAAGCCTACCTGCATTTGACGCCTATGTCTTTTGGGATACAGAGCTCCAGCTGGAGGTACATCTTCCTATCGTGGAAACTGCACCTTCAGGTTATAGTAGGTGCTGTGAGTGGCAGAAGGATTTCTGTTATGACTAATTCCCAGAATTTATGGCAGATTTTGATACCCAATCCTCGAGTACAAATTATGTTTCCAGTAACATTTTTCACTACAAACCCTTGAAGCATTTTGTTTAACGTAAAACAAAGCATTGCTAAGACACATTGCCTTACATTAAAGTCAACTAAGTAGAATAGTATCAGAATTATAGTAAAACAGCACCCAGATGAATAATTACCCCTAGTACCAGAAAATTCATAATAAAATTATAAAAGTTTACTACATTCCCTGAATTTTCTGACAAAAAACCACCATGAATGCCAATATGATTAGATATTGGAGCACCCCTTCCTCTGGGCTTTTGGTCTATCAACTAAATTTCTAGTTTACAAGTTATCGAAAAGAAGCTCTTCTTACTTTTGTTTATTAGTTTAAAGTCTTAGTTTGATTTGTAAGAGATCTCGGAAGCCTCAAATTTTTGCTTCGTCACATGTTAGGGACAGTCATGAAAACTATATGGTTATCGTAAATCGTTTGAATTTATAGTGACTGCATAGGCTCTATGTTTATCACATCAATTTTCTTTAGTTCGTACCTTCTGCTAAATATAAAATTCCAAGAAAATTCCTATTGATTTTCGGTTAACGTTGAAACTGATTAAAGGGCTGAACAGACAGAAAATATCATCTGAAAACTATCTGCAACTGAGAAGATTAAAACAGTGACTTAAAAATCAAACCTTCTTGATAATAATCAAACTTAGATTTTGTGGAACAAGTACGAAACTTTAGAAAAAGTAATTGTCAGACCGCAACAAAAATTGTTGTCATCAAATGTCAATGGCATCTTTGTCTGGATCTTCATCCAATTGGTACCAGCCTTAGTCGAAGTTAGACAGAATGCATTGTAAAGTGTCAAGTTCAGAATTGTAAGAGTCAGGTTATCTATGTACAAAACCAAGAAGAAGCTCTTGTTCCAAACATAAACAAAAACTGTAGTTAATAGATCGAATGGTGAGTTTGGATTGGGACCTAGTGTCCCCAAAGTTATAGATATAAAATGCTAGTCGGCTTGATTTTCATAAACTACGTTGGACCCGCTTAAATCTTAATGTTCTTGTTAAGCATTGACATAATTCCTCTTTTTATTCATAATTTAAACCTTTTCTATTATAACTGTGCAATGAAAACAAAAAATTATGCAGTAGAAGCACCTAGGAACAAAATATACATTCCAATAACGGAAAATGGCAGAAAATACCACAAATGGGCCTAAATGACACGATTTTTTATATCAGCTATAAAATCTTTACCTGAACGAATCTCAACGAATCCTTTAACAGAAATCTTGACGATACCTAAAGTTTATTGGGAAATGAGTTTCTAAGACTCTTTTTTCCTCATTTTTTTGTTTGCATTAGGAAAGAAGGACTTTACGGGTCCCGTGCTGTTTCGCTGCTAAAAACACTCCTTGAAAAATATGTGCCAAATAAACACATAAATTGACTTAAATTCATAAACTCGTGTGCTCTTTAATTGTGTATACATTGAGGTTTAATCTAAAAAATTTTTTCGAAATCGCATGACTACAACTGGAGAAATGAAAATTTGAAATATTTGGTCTAGGCCCATTTCAAATGTGATAGACCGGAAATGTAAGCAAAAACATGACCTTACAAGCTTGGTCAACTTTAAACTGCAATTTCTCTGCACTCGTTGGTCCGATTTAAATAAAGATTTTGGTTCTGAATAGCTCAGAGTGTCCTCTCTAAGATGAACCTGATGGTTTTTGCATTTGAATGGCTTTGCATTTTGACATTTTTTCCATGATTTCTAAGGAGCTGGATCACAGTGCATAGATAAGGTATCCGAGGAGAAAAATAAATTTTGCACATGTTACAAAGCGGATGTCAGTTTTTTTGTTTTCCATCTATATTCTTTCTGATTAATTGAGCTTTTTCTAGCTACACTTTTATGAAGTCATATTGGACCTCATTCGAAGTAGAATTCGGCGGCATGTAACAATAAAAACCTTTACGCATACCTTGGAAGAAAACGAGTCTGTCCTTCCTTGAAAGTTACTGCTCCTCCTAAATGACAAAGAAAATTAAAAACAATTAACCGATTCTCCATCATTTAAGCTATGAAGTCTTCAGCACTGAAACTCTGAAACAAAACACTTTCTTCAGTTCTAACTAGAATCCGAATGTAGTTTTAGGACGCTTACAAGCTACCCTTACCTGAGCAGCGGCCTGTTCCTTCCCCTCGATGTGACTACACCTCGTGATTCCTTTAGCTTGCAATTAAAGGGAGTTGGCGACTCTTCTCACTCCACGTACCAGGCTCGGCAGGATGGAGACTCGAACGTAATCAAGCGTAATCAAGCAACAAATGAGATGCACATGTTACACAATTTACACAACTTACACACGATTTTCTTTCTCTTTATACTCAACATAAAAATTCACAATGACAAACGACCTACGACACTACCTGCGCGACTACTATACGACAGTACAAAGACGGTACCAGGAGGAGCAATATATCATGACTTCCGCCTGGCATTTGAAATAAATCCAAAACAAAAAACAAAAACACAACAAAATTTACCAATGCAAAATGCTAAATCTGAAAAAAACCTTTTTACAAATAAATACTTCAGTTGGTTTCACATTAAACGTTACGCCAACAGGATAGGAGAATTTTGTTTTTATCCAATCAGCGGATTTGTTTTGATCCACTTCGGCCAATAAGATCACCATAAATGAAAATAGAATATGCTGGCGTCAGCGTTTCTTTAAGAAAGTAAACAAAGTAAGCTGTTGTGGGAAGATGCCAAAAACGACCATCCTTTCAAAGTACATGATGCAGTCGTTTTTTGGCCAATTTCATCGGTTTAAAAAGTTTTTCGTAGAGAAGAGGAGTTTTTCTCAAATGTTGCCGCTTAGATTTTCAATATCTGGATTGGCTCGTCCTAAATCAAAGCTTCGAGGCGGGGCAGCCTACCCAAAATGACACACACACACACACAAACACACACACACACACACACACACACACACACACGCTGATAGCTCACTTTGAAAGCAATCTTTGACAGTACCTCTTGTCAGTGCAATAAGAACACACAAAAAAGAAACCCTCTTTTCAGACTCTAGTTTTCCATGAAAACATACCATCAGGTTTCTGATATGATGGTATCATCAATATACTAAGATGCGTCATAGGAATGACCCGGAACCTTTTGTCTTCCCGTTGTTTCCCCTCTCAGCACTGTAAACAGCATAAGTCAGAAACTGCGTCTCTCCCATGCAAAACAAAATTCCCAGCATTTGCTCCGAAGTCTGAAGTGGATACGAATGGTTTTATTTTCTTCCTCTGCAATATGGGGGGTGGGGTACATCCATTTTTATCCAGGGTTCAACTCCCAAGGGAATGATCCTTGGACATAACCTCATTGCCGGACTATAAGTTTGTTGGATCTTTATCGTACTCCCGTCCTTCATTTCACGAAAAAGCTAAAAGAGAGGCCAGACTTACTTAGATCGCTTTCTTTTTCCAGCTAAGCTCCAGAGAGGCATAAAGGAAGGTTTTAACGGGGGGTATTCAGTGAGAGGAGAAGCTAATTCTGAGCGAAATGGCACAGAAAACGTCTCAAAATCCAATACTTTCTTTCCTCTACCGCTCTGAATCATATACCTCAAACTATAAAGAAGCCACCGTTCCTTTGAAATGATCAACAGCTTTGTTTGAGTTTGGAAGGAGGCCTATAGAAAACTTTTCAGGATTTAAATTTTGGAAGAAGGCTTTGAAATAAGGTGAATGCATTCCGTTCGTCTGACGCAATACCAAGGTAATGAATTCCTGGAAATGAGAAATCTCAGCGAGAATGATATGGACGTGTTCTACAACAGAGAGCTCCAAGGGTATGCAGTGAGAGGGCAAGTTTTTCTCGGGGGCATTGGGCTATAAAGAGACAGTAGCTTATGTCTTCTAAAACTGTTATTAGCTTAGTGCGGCTTCTTTTTCCAGCCAAGGCAGGCGGTTGGAGGTTTAAGAGGTTCACGGATTCTGTTCCATACCGAGGTGAGCTTTAAGTGGGACTAGAATTAGCGAGTTCTCTTAAGAGAATAGGGGTGAATGGAGACAAAAACCAACCTGGGATGCACTCATCCTCCTAAATATCAGCGGAAAAAAACTATGTGCAAACCTGAAGTTGAGCAGAAATTCTTCAAAGACGACAGTGGCAAATGGATATTAAGTATCCAAAAAAGCCAAGGTGTTTAGGGAACTTTTCAAGCTCCTGTTCACTCCAGTTGTGATTTCCTGCCAGTCCTTTTGAGTCTTGGTAATTTTGCTCTTTGTAACCGATCTTATTACCGTCCATTATGCAGGCTCTGATAGGGTTTTTGGGAGCAAGGGAGCATGGCCTAAGAACGGCCGGAGCAAGGGAGCATGATTAGAAAATGCAGGACCTTGAGAGTACAAACGTTTTTCGAGAACTTATACTTTTCATTAAAGTCCCATGTAACCTCCAATTACTGTACAGGTTGTCTATTTTGAAATGCCAAGGTAACCAAATGAAATTGATGAGCTCTTTTTTAAGGGGAGGGGGCTTTTGAGCCGTAATGAGATAACGGCCATGTTTTGGGAACTTTTTGAAGTGCCCACAAAAATAGCGATCTTACCAAAAGAGTACCGTTCCTCGCCAAAGTAAAGAACGTTCTAAGTAAACAATTTCTGAGCGCATCTCTCCCAGACCCCAATCTTTCCTGCACCAATAGGTAGGTAGGTAGGTAGGTAGGTAGGTAGGTAGGTAGGTAGGTAGGTAGGTAGGTATTTATATTTAAGGTGGCTAGCCCGCGAAAGTCTGCGAGACTTATTTCCAGAAGGGGCCACGGATGTTTTACCATCAGTCCGCCGCAGCTACCCGTCGCAGTTACCAGAGTTTCCTCATATGGCTCTGGTCGACCAGGGCTAGTGTTACGGACAGCGACCAAACTGTCCAGCGTGGGAGTTGAACCTACGGCCGTTCTGACCTTTGGTTTACGAGTCAGACGCCTTAACCACTCGGCCACACGCTCACACTCGGCAATGACACAAATCAATGCCCTCTTTCACTAAAATGCTCTTACAGGTCTATTCAACACCGCAAGGATGCACCTCAAGGCAGGTGCAAAAACTGTGCAAGAAATCATCAAATCCATGTATTACCCAAGGTTTTTAGGGAAAACAGTCCAGTGACAGAGAAATGAGAAATCATAGATCATGAGAAATCTGAAGCAAAAATTAGCAACCATCTTAGATACCAATCGACGACTTGGCTTGAAATATGGCGAGCTCACTTTCCATCATGTTTTTACCACACCCTCTCCAATTTGCACCCCCTTTAACTTCGATCTGGATCCGCCTCTGTAGCAAATCACTGCCAGTAGATTCGTGACAGGCTTGCAAGGGCCATGATTGATCCTGGTGAAGCTTTTGTGGGATTTATCGATACTGCTCAGGATGTTTTGGGGAGCTTTCAAACACTGATGCTGAGACTGTTAGAATACGGTGACAAACAACTGATCATACGGACAAGATTGATTCTCACAAGTTCTATGTCGCTCCAGGGTCTACAAATACAAACATATTTTGTTCCACGGATTTCTAACCCTTGGCTTTAAAGTTTTGCTCGTCGACCAAATGAAATTCTGTGAATTCTTATTCATCAGTAGTGAATACGATAGTGCATCGATTTACAAGAGGCTTCACGCTCATGTCTCAATTCTTTATTGGAATGTTCGGCCTCGTATGAACATGGTTTTGTAGTGAAATAACAAGAAAGGAATATTTGTTTTTACGGACGTTACTTTTATCCATATGGCAGGATTTTATGGCCCTAACTGGTTAGAATAAAACAATCTAAGTTCTCCAAAAATCAAATCCAATCGGTGCTATCTCAAGTCTCTTCAACAGAATTTTAAAGGATGCTAGACAGTCCTTATTGCTATGGGTGTCTCACCTAAGACCCTAAGTCCATCGGGAGATAGCTTATCCTCTAACCTACTAACGGGGTTTTTTGAGTTATGGGGAGAAACCATATCTTTCCTTTATGTATAACTCAACCTGCTTGCAATCCTTCGTATTTTCTTACAATGTCATGACTTCTATCTAAGAAATCTTCGAAGCACCCCATATCTCTTCCGAATTGGAAGAAGGAAGACATCCCCAGTGAAAATAGGGAACTATTCTCACTGGGGAGATCGCCCGGTATTTCCAAAGAAGGAGGATTCCAGTAATCCCATGAGAGCATGCTGTCGTCTCAATACTCTCTTGGGACTTGGTATATAATGGGGGTACACCAACAGTTTAGTCTTCTAAGCAACGAGCTGTTAACAAGACATAAAATTGATCCCTCCCTCCTCCCCAGTTTCGGCTCGCAAGTGCTCGTCAGATCACTGATCTCCTTCCCTATCTATCAGATCTTTTCAAGTTTAGTTGATTTTTTGGAGAGAAGAGATGTTTGTATTAATTCATATACAGCCTACCTGGCAAGTGCGTATCTCCTTCAATAGTTATCCGAAACTAGTACTCGGGAATTTGGGGACAGTAATCCGATCTATGTACCCTATGTATCTCGCTTCTACGAACAACATTTGGCCAAAGTACTTTACTTGCGGTTAAAATGGTAGAATGGCCTGAATCTAGATCCCCAAAATCAAAGTTTAACGAAAACCTTGAAGTACTGTGAAGCCCGGACTCGAAGACTCAAGAACTTGCAGACCTTATCTTATTCCTCAGATCATTCTAGTTCTTAGAACTGCTATTCATTATTCTTCTTTGTGTCATTGTATCTGTTCACTTTAGAGTTTATTTTTTTTCTTTGCCCAGGGTGGTTTAGAAAACGAATTCGTATAGGTTTGATAACTTTACCATGTTAGAATAAATATAAAAAATTAGAATAAATAAAAGTAGGTCCGACGCGAATATTATACTCAGACAATCGTCCGCTTCAATACATACAAGCAATTTACATTCCAAAGGGCATCACAAAGTAGCGGACTGTCGGAGATCAGTGATCTGCCTCGCTGGATGTCTTTCTCTTCCATGCAGCGAAATCTTCTTCGCACACCATATCTCTTCCGAATTGGAAGAAGGAAGACATCCCCAGTGAAAATAGGGAACAATTTGACTTTATGTCTCAGATTTAGTTTATCATCTATTAGTCATGCTCATTCTTTAAAGGAATTCGAATAGACAATTGCACTAAAGATGGCGGCGAGGATTTTTTTCCAAGATGCATTGCATTCGTTAATCAAATTCTTATAGAATCGTTAAGGATTCGAAATAAGAACGCAATGCATCATGGTAAAAAATTCCTTGCCACCATCTTTAGCGCAATCGTCTATTGATTGCAAATGACCATAAAAACTTGATTGGGCTTTTAGCTGTTGATTTTAGATTTGATCGGGTGGTCTTTTAATTTTCGACGGGGGATCAAAAATGCCAATGGGGAAACGGCAGAAACAAGTCAGAGAAAATTTTTAAACTTAAACTTAGCAGGGAAACGAGTTTTCTTAGCGAGTCATTCTTCCACCTTGGTAGGGCATCGTTCCAGCGAGGCGCAGGGGGACATTTTGTTGAGTCACCCGGTAGAAAATATCAACAAACAATTATGAAAGAATGTCTCTCTTTCCTTAAGTTCTGACTTACGATCCAGACTTCCAGAATTCTTTTATTCATTGTCACTTTCATCATCGCTGCTGATATCTCCTGATAAGTCCAACGAGTTATTGGCACCGTCATCATCACCTTGACAGAAACATATCTCTGTGCATACCATTCCAACACGTCGACAGGAACAGCCCAGTCCTTTGCAACCTTTCTTGCATGAACAGCAAACAAGTTCTAGCACAGCATCAGGAGCAGCATTCAGCTTTGTGACCACGGGAACGAGACTGTCACCTTCTCTCTTCCACCCATACAGTTCTGGTGATGGCAAAGATGGATGTGCAACATTGTCATTGTTCCAGATCATTGCTTGCTAATGAGACCGCCTTATCGCTTCTCTTAGGACAGCTTGAATTGGGGGTAGCTTTGAAGCTTCCGCTTGGTTCTTGCGGAACAGTTCCCAACGAAGGTCTTTGACCTTATTCATCTCGGATTTAGCAGCATATAGCCTGCAGACAAATTCTTCAATGCTGGCATATATGTCATCTGATGGTTCTATTTCTTTCCCTAGTTCTTTAAATGCATCGATGACATGATCATTGCATTTTCTTAGTGCATTCCAGCATGTTAGTTTGCCTTTGCCGGAAAACCTACCAGTTGTGTCACATCCGGTCATACAATGGAAACCTGGAAGTGCTTCAGCCATACCCTTCCCAATAGCATCGTGGATTGGTTTCAGTGGTACGATTCGCTGCTTTGCATCCATGCCAATGGTGAAACACGCATCCTCTCCAAGAACTGGAAATCGACGTAGAGCTAATATGAAGACATCGGTATCGGATGATAAGATGTGGATAGTGGTTCCAGTGCCTGTTTAATGCAAGGCGTGCAGTATGAGAAGAGTATCTACCTCTTCTTGAGTGCTTGTCAGAATCTCCACATCGTCATGATATGACCTTGCTCCACTCTGTGTAGACACAATCACACTCTGCTTGCCAAAACGGAAATGGTCAAGCACTTTCCTTCCCAAGTACTCTGTCAGGGAACTTTTGGTCTTTCGCTGACTGATGAAAGTACTCAGTGATGTTTTGATTGGTGTTTCATCGCTGCACACATAAGTGCGAGTGTCAGTCACATTGCAATTTCTTTCTGTCTCGCCATTTCCTTAAGTGATACCTTGACATCATAATGGTCGAAGACTACGTGAACTTTGTCATACTGTGAAATCATTCTCTCAACTGCCTTTATGTACAGCACTGCGAACTCCTTGCAGCTTTTCAACTTCATTTTTGATGCAGCTATTTGCTGAACAAGAACCATTGCATCTATCAGTATGACCCTGGATGTTGACGAGAAGGTAGAGGAAGATGGCGTACAGAAGCAGACTTCGTTCGATGGCTCATCTGGGATTTGTTCCAGAATTCGCAGCAGCTTGCTTTTGTCTTCACATGGGAGCAGCTTGCCATCAGATGCAAATAGAGCTCGCGACAACTGCTAAATTCATGTTTTCCAATCGTACCTTTTAAGCCCAATTTCCAGTAAGCGGGAATTTTCCGAGTGGGCGGAGTTTTAGAAACTACAAAATTGCTCAGCCGTGACTATCTATTCAATTTCAGAGCGACATTTCCTCCCGCGAACAATAGAATTTCCGCCCGCTCGGAAAATTGCAATGACTGGAAATCATCCTTTATATCGATATCAGGTCGACTTCGTGCTGCAATAGCCATTCCTACAAACAGTGATCTATTTTCCTTGAGCTCAATGACTCTTCTCTCTGTTTTTACTCTGACTTTCTTGACTGCTGTCTTCCAACATTGCAACTTCACCTTGGACATCTTATCCCAGAGATTCACCGTACCAATTATCCTGTCGGCTACAAATTTGTTGTATGCTTTCTCGCCTGCCTCGTGTCTTCCAAGGATATCCACCTTTACTGAATCTGGCATTACAGACTACGTTACGATATTAACCTAATCTCCACTTTCACCTTTCAATTTTTCAATTCAATTCAATTTTTAATTCTTTAAACACGGTAGCCCCATCAGTTGATCAGCAACTGCTTTTCAGGGGGCCGTGGCAAAGGTCTAAAAATTAAAACAAGAGACAAATAACATTGATAAAAAAAAGAAAAGAACGCGTGAGTCAATTTTTTAATCTTTTTTTGAAGGCGGCAAGGGAGGGTGCTTGTTTAAGATCAAGTTCGAGTTGATTCCAGAGTTTAGGTCCACGAAACGATATTGCGTTTTGCCCATTTTTAGTCTTCCGCAAATGGTAGCGAAAGATCAGTTTCAGTATTTCTAAGTTCTCTAACATTCCGAGTTGAATTTTTGACGAACAAGTTGGATAGGTACTCAGGTACAAGTCCATTTAGAGACTTGTACATAGAAGTAGCTGTTTCGCTTCTAATAATATCACTTACAGTTGGCCAATTTAGATTGTGTATTAGTTCCATAGCAGGCGTATCAAATTTACTTTTGGTAACAATTCTCGCCGCTCGATTTTGCAACTTTTGTAGGGTTAGCAGTTTGGTCGCCCCACAGCATCCCCACACAGAACGACAGTACCGAAAATGGGGCTCCACTATCCCCCGATACATTTTACTTAACGTGTTTTGAGGTAAAAATTTTCTGGCATATTTCAAAAACCCAATTGCTCGAGAAACTTTGGTACGGAGAATATTAATGTGTTCTTCCCAACTTAAACTCCTGTCTATTATCACACCCAGATACTTTGACTGGTCTACGTTTTCAACTTGGGAGTCACCGATAAAAAACTGGGGATGATCAACAGTGCCATCAACAATTTTCTTAACTTTGGGCTGGGAACCCACAACCAGGGCTTGAGTTTTTAGGATGTTTAAGGAAAGTTTATTACCTAGCAACCATTTCTTCAGATAGCTTAGTTCGCTGTTTAGAGTTTGATTTACATCTTCTAAACTCGATGAAGAGTAAGAAATACTGGTATCATCGGCATACATCGTCACTTTCGCTTTCTTCAGAGAAAACGGCAGATCATTGATATAGATCAGAAATAAGAGAGGACCAAGGCAGGAACCCTGTGGCACACCACATCAGATGTCTTTGGTATTTGAACAGACACCATTTACTTTGCAGAACTGTTTTCTGTTCATTAGATATGACGTAAACCAAGTAAGTTCTAGATTTTCAACGCCATACTTCCTCAATTTAGCAAGTAAAATGTCATGATCTACAGTATCGAATGCCTTTTTTAGATCGATAAAAATATTTGCAGTATATTTGCCATTGTCCATGTTTACATACCAGTCATCAGTGCTGTTAAGAAGGCAAGTGACAACAGAATGGAGAGCTCGAAAACCAGATTGGTTTGAAAACAGATGATTGTTTTTGTCGAGATAATGGTAGAGTTGGTTATGAATAATTTTTTCGAAGACCCTAGCCAAGACAGGCAGAACTGAAATAGGACGGTAGTTAGATCGGTCATCAGGTTGACCATTTTTAAAAATGGGGCTACTCTGGCTATTTTCCAGCTATCTGGAAAACAACCAGTAGCAAGTGAAAGATTGAAGATATCACAAAGAGATTCTGAGATAACCGGAAGGGCGATTTTTAAAAAGCAGCTAGCAATACCATCAGTACCGCATCCCTTTGAGGTTTTAAATTTACTAAAAATTTTTTCCAGCTGGAGGGTATTAATAACGTGAAATTGAAACTTATTTTTTACCGGATTGACCTCGTAATCGTTTTCAAGGAGAGGATTTCTTGCTGAGGGAATTTTGTCACTAAGCGTTTCTCCAATGGTGCAGAAGAAATTATTGATAGATTCTGCAATATCAGCATTAGTAGAAATATTTTTTCCTTCAATATTTAGTGATGAAATGTTGGTGGTTTTAGATTTCTTGTTTAAAACGTTGTTGATAGTCTTCCATGTGCTTTTGAGGTCTCCTTCGCAGGAAGCAATTTTGTTAGTAAAATATTCACGCTTAAGTTTTTCATTTAGCTTGTTAGCTTTGAAAGGACTAGATACAGTAATGACAGCTGTTAACTGTGTGATATTCTGTTGCTGTCGTCGAGCTGATGAAACCGATAAATCGTGGTGGTGCTTTCGTCCTGCGTACGCTATGATGAGCCAGAGGGCAGCAGCCTCCAAACTTGGAGAAATTTTCAAAAAATCAGCTAAATCAGGCAAAAGCTTGCCCTTAGTAGGGGAAAAATTTTGGTAAACAATGTCAGGCAGCCCCCTAGACTTTTTCTTCCCGTACGCTCTTACAAATTCAAATGTTAAGGAACACATTTCAGCAGTCACAGACACTGTGCCAAAACTTTTGCCCCAAATAGTAAAAACTTATTCAGAAACTTTCAGTGGTAAATTATGAAATTATCCTTCCAACTTGGAGTGCTTTGGTACTTTGGGTTCCTCAAAATTTCTTACAAGAAGATGGATACAGTCGAGGGGCAAATCACTGACTTTTTTTCGTACACCTTCCTTGAAATCACAAAAAAAATCACATACCAAAAGCACCAAAAATCACAAATCACTGAAAAATTACTGAAAAATGGCTTATTGTAATTTGCGTAAGCATGCGTAAGTTACGCATCCATGCGTAAGTTACACATTTTACAACAAAATGCGTAAGGAGATGCGTAAGATGATGCGCAAGATAGCCTCGATGGTAAGATGATGCGTAAGATAATGCGTAAGGTAGCTTCGATGCGTAACATGATGCGTAAAATGGAAATATCGTCGTCGCAAAGAGAATATAGCAGATCAGAACAGCAAAAGCCATTCAAATGTCATCTACTGGCACAAAATAATAATAATAATAATAATGATGATGATGTTTACACAGGGTAACTTCTTCAACAAATGAAGTGCTGTTATCAACGAGGGCCCTGTCGTGAAGTATGTATATTTATTGCAAGTCGAATTAAGCGACTTCTTTTCAGAATTGGGCTGATCAGGTTTCGGAGAAAAATGCTAATAAGCCATATGTTCAGTATATGTTAACTCCAGTGCTCTGTTATTTTTACCACTCTTCACGATGCAATCCTGATTGCCTGTCAAGCACAACGAACGCCAATTTAGGCCTTCCACCCATTTTCACAAACGTTAAGCCTATGTTATATCTAAAATTTTGAGAATCTGATATCTTCACGTGCAAAGCGATATTGAATTTGATAGGCTAACTCTGGGAAGCAACTATGTAGAGGATCGCTATTTAACCTGACTCGATGCCCTTGAAGCAAATACCAACGACAAGATAGACGCGAACAGTAAGAGACATAAACAATAATACGACACAGTAGATTTTAAACACTCACTTCAAATAGATCTTTCTCTGGAAAATAGATTGATGAATAAACTTAATTCAAAACATTTAATTAATTGCAAGTCTTCGAATTGCAGAATTGTCCCTATTCAATCTGCAAAACGAAAGAACAGCCACCAAAGTGTCACAAAAAGGGGATAAATTAAACAACAAATATAACATCCATTGTAGCTTTATGAATGTTAAACATATCGAGATACATGTTCTTTATAAATAAGAAACATGGTTAGTAGGATGGAAGAAAATTTAAGGAACTCTTAGAACCGAGTTCTATCTCAAGAAACATATCCGCAACGAGAGTTGGAAATAAGACCGGAACTCATTCCTTCGCAACTTGTATTTCATGTCTCTTGTATAAAGAAGACGTGCAACTGAGCAAACTCAATATGAAAAGGTATGTTCGTCTGTAGAAATTGGAAAAGGGCCTAATTTACCATTTGGTGTGGCTTCTCCGAAACCTGATGGGCCCAATTCTGAAAATAAGTCTTTTATTCGACAAGTAATAAATATTTTGTGCCAGTAGATGACATTCAAATGTCTTGTGCTGTTCCGATCTGCTATATTCTCCTTCAGATGACGATATTTTCATTTTATGCATCATCTTACGCATCATCTTACGCATAGAAATTATCTTACGCATCGTCTTACGCATCGAAGCTATCTTACGCATCATCTTACGCATCATCTTACGCATCGTCTTACGCATCGTCTTACGCATCGAGGCTATCTTACGCATTATCTTACGCATCATCTTACGCATCGAGGCTATCTTATGCATCATCTTACGCATCTCCTTACGCATTTTGTTGTAAAATGCGTAACTTACGCATGGATGCGTAACTTACGCATGCTTACGCAAATTACAATAAGCCTGAAAAAAATCACACGAAAAAATCACTAAAAAGCACTAAAATCACAAAAAAATAACAGAAGAAGATCATGTGATTTCAAAATCTGAGAAGTGATTTGCCCCTCGGATACAGTAGCATGGATACCACTTTTGCCTACAAAAATGGTGTCAGTTTTTCAGTTCAAATTGAAACAAACATCAAGCCTTTTTATGACTGAGGGATTGTGATATCTAAAGAACTTTCACTCAGCATGTTTCATCAACAAAGAATTGTTCAACTGGAAGTTTCTCCTGATATCATAAAGGCATAATATTTGATCAGTTCATATCAATGTGAAAATGACATTGGAGTTACAGAAGACCCAATCAAGTCTGAAACCCTTTTCATGATGCTCAAGGTGGTGCTGGGGCACTAATGTGAAGGCTATGCCAGTTGTGGATGTAATTTTATTGACTTGTTTTCCTTGTATATATTTATGTAACATTGTATTTAATTTGTTGGCTTGAATTAGCTTTTTAATTTCACATAGCTATGTAAGTTGCCAACTTGAAATAAATCGATAATAATAATAATAATAATACTGCTGCACCATAGTGCTTTCAAGCAGGACCTCTTTGAAGAGCCGGGACTTGGGGGCAATCAAACATTGCATGGGCTTGACAGCTTGAGAGCAGTCAACTTCAACTTTTTGAATCAGTAAATTAATGTTTTAGTTGTTCCTTGTTTGGCTTGCTCTCTCCTTTGTTTCATAGAAAACGTTTCATCAAAAGTGCTGTATTACTCATGTCGACTTGAACTGCTATGCAATGAAACCATCTTAGTGCAAGACTCCGTATCTCCCAAAAAATTCTGTCATAAACTAGGCCAAGCCCGCATTTTTTGATAAACAAAACTAAACATGCCACAAGAATCTTCATCAAATTCTTCTGCTGCTTTGCTGCAAATACCTCAAACGACTTCTTTATTAAAGGCTACCATTCTTTGAACTCTCGATCAACAAACGATCGTGTGGTTTTGTTGAAACGAAATGTTGCGTGCCTTGAAAAAGGCATGGGGCGAGGGCTTGTGACGTGCACTCCGGAACGAAAGTTTGTTGTCGCGAGGCCATCGGGCTGGGTGCTGTGGTGATGTGAAGGGATTTTGCAAGAAACCAAACGCAATGTCAAAGATGTCGGACAAATGTGTTGTGTTCGATTGTAATGACACTAAAAGCAAGGAATACGGAGAGAGGGGATGTCACTAACTTCATAGAATATGTTACTGGAATAGTGACAACCCGATTGCCAAGCTGCGAAGAAAGTTATTTGGGTTACTTTGTGGACTTGAAACAGCTTGAAACGGGCCTACAGTCCATCCTTCAAAACATTTTGCCGTCTGTAAACAACATTTTGGAGCTGAAGATTTCGAGAGACCTTTCGGCTGCCTAGTTTTTTGGAAACTTGGTATATGCTGTACGAAGAGGTGATCCCAACGCCAATTGAATCGGCTGGAATCGGGAACAGAAATAGCTGGGATGTCACCGAGAAATGGTGAGTTATTCTTAGTTTTGCGCAACGCTGAGACCATGATAATGGAAACATGACTTTTATCGACTTTCCAGCAACAAAAACGACTTTTAGTTTGCCCTTCTTCTCTTATTTGGAGCCGTGATACCTGCCCTGAGCCATCACCAGCCTTTGAAAGGGAAGGCTGAATCAATCCAAGTAGAAGAGGAATGTGAGGAGTTAGAGGAGATATCCGACTAATATGATGATGCCAGCAATGTAAACTTGGAACCAGCTGTAAATCTGAATAATTTTCCAATCAAATTGCAGCCTTATCATATATCATCCATACCATAAATGACTCCCCCCCCCCCTCCTCCTTGGGAGGAAGGCAGCAATAAGTGTTCCCTAGCTTTGTAGTATTGTCTAGGCAAGGAATAGAATATTTTGTAGTCTTGCAAATCTCTTAGCCCAGGGCACAGACATAGGAACAGAGGGCCACTGGGGGACATGCCCCAAAGATTTGGCAATAAACAAAGACATGCCCTTTTATTTTAAGAAAATGCCCCTTTTTCTATAGGAAAAGGTGCCCTTGAAGCGTCCTGCCCCTAAGTTTGAGATGCTTCCTACGTCCTTGGCCCAGGGGGCTTTTTAGCATTTTAAAGGATAATTTGCCATGGCTAGGGTACTCTGCATCAACTCAATTTGATTTCAAGTGTAAAACTGGACCCAAAAATATCCTTTATGCTACATACTGTATCCAACAATAAATCCAGACTATTAGGAACCAAAACACTGTAAAGTGAATGATCCAAAAATATGACTCTTGCACAAATCTTACAACCAAGAAAGTAACCTGAGTACCCTATCCTAGACATATGAGAGTACATTATTCCCCTAGACCCTTAGCCAAATTCACAAAATATGTAGATTTGCTGTAATATGAGGTCCTTGTGTAGATGAAACTTGATCTTATGTTTAAAGATGTTTATGAAATATGGTGTCCAATCTGAACTTGTGAGTTTATGACAAAACTTAATACTTCCTCCTATCATTCCTTGTAGCAAGATGCTGCCTCTCATTCACTTTGCTGCAGAAGCTGTAAACAGTTTTAATGAAGAAAACAGGAATTCACAAGACATCAAAAAATTTCTGAATCATTCTTCAGACTTCTTGAGCAAGAAAACAATACAAACATGAGCAAGGCCTCTACAGGAGGATGTCACAATAGAGCATCTTGAAATATTTACCATAAATATGATATGTGTGCAAATAAAAATATATGAATATAGAAGCTGAATTTGTATGAAATTCTTGATGTGAAATACAATGTAATAAGATATATAACATTAGAAAGTAGTATATACATCATTTAATACATATGGAAACAAGCAAACTTCTAAAGTCTGCTCTAGGAAAGGAAACCTGATTGTTGTTTTTTCATTTGAATCTTGTAGTATTTAGATCGACAGCAAATACTTAATAAGTCATCAAAAGTTCAGTCATCAAGAGAATCGTCAAAAGTTCTTCTTGTTGCATGTAGTGCACACAAAGATAAACAACCAATTTTAGTAAAATATAAGTACTCTGATGTCAAATGAATCCAGTGTTCATAGCATAGTTTGATAGAGGGCTCTGTTTGAAACATTGTGTGTTATTCGATTCATATCAAAGTGCTTGTATTTTCCTTCATTTGATTGTTTATACCTGTATTACCAATCAACCATCATCTTCCAAACCCTTCAGCTCTGTGCCTGGAGACCCGTTCCTGTTGTATGCACCTACTGGCAATGGGATACATTTGTTGTTACTAAGCCATCCATGGCCAAGCAACTCCCTTGAAGAACCTGCAAAAAATGATGTAACAAGTTAAGACCCACAGGATGCCTGTACAGTGCACTAGGATAATAAAATTTTTTTGCCATCTATTTTAATAGAAAAGATGACTTGGTATCAAATAGGATCTTAAATAATTGTGATACTATAATATGAGAGTGGCAAACAAGTAATAAGAGACAGGAAATGAGTGAAAAGGGAGTAAAGACATCAAGAATTCCCCTTTTCAAAATAAATAGTCCAAGTCATGATTTCCCATTATTGGTCAAACCTAATTTTTTAGCAATCTGGGGTTGAGTTTCTTATTAGCAGTTTCTTACAAAAAAGATACTCACTGATGTGAAATGTGCCTGAATTTTCCTTTAATAAGTAAAAGACGAAAGTTGAAAATACAAATCTTGCAAGTAAGTCTTGAAATGTCCATGTTTACATAATCCATAGAAGATTTTTCTAAACATGCATCCGATACAGAAAACGTTTCAGCCCTATCAAAATTTGCCAGAACGAATTTGTGCTGAAAAGATACTTTTGCCTTGGTCGGCAGTAGGAAGGCCTTTCAAAATTGCACAGAAAGCGTGTCAAGCAACTGAATTTCTGAGCTGAGCAGCTGAGAATCAATTTAATTCAAATGTTACTCACCAAGATCCAACTGAGAATGTACCATTGAGTCGCCTCACTAGAATTTCATTTCCTTGTCTTTCCTTGTCCATCCGGTAGTAGTTTCTCAAGCAATTCTTATCGGGAGGGGTTTTCCCATGTACGGCCTATCGATCGTCGTCACTATGACTGCCGTACAAACTGCACCTACAAGCCCTTCGATTCCTTCCCCAAAGCTCGCCAGACTTTCGTTTCCAGCATCCTTTTTCTGTGCTCCTGAGTCTGATCTCAATTAGATGAAGTCAATTGCGTTTTATATAGGTTCGCTTGCTTGCACACTGCCTATCGACTTGCAATTTGTATTTGCTGGAGAGTGTGACTGTACGGCTTTTGTGTACGAAAGCAAGAATCCTTCCGGAGTACACGTCACACATTGGTTCGACCCAGACTCCCATGTTGCGCAACGTTTAGCAGAGTGGGGCATCTTTGAACCCTTCTTTCAAGGGTATATCATAGTTTTAAGTTTGCGAGAGTATTGAAAGTTCGTCACACACATCCTTAGCTTCAATTTGATTCGATTTGTAGAAAAAATCTTTTTCGACCTGATAGGCACTTTAAGGACAGGGGCTACGAAGAGTCTTTAGTTAACGAACAAATAGACAGGGTACGTAGGTTGGATAGGGCAACTCTTCTAGGAAATTCGGGAAATAGGACCAATGACCAAGGGAGGGGGAAAGGGTTCCACTTGTTGCGACATACCATCCAGCACTCAATAGTTTGGGGAAGGTTGCCAGGAAACTCCATCTTATGCTCACGAATTCGGAAGAGCATAGGGAGGTGCTTCCTGAGCCACCTTTGATAGCGTTTAGGAGATGTAAGAACCTTAAGGACATTCTTGTTAGGGCTAGGCTGAGTAATCAGGGAAATGGGGGGAATGATAAGAAGGGATGTTCTCGTTGTGGTAAATATCGTTGTCAAGTGTGTAATGTCATGAGTAATAGTGAGCATTTTCATTCGAACATAGATAGCCGGGAATATAGGATAAATTATTCGTTTAATTGTGACTCGTCAAATGTTGTGTATTTGTTGGAATGTACTGTTTGTGGTGTACAATATGTTGGTAGCACCTGCACGCCTTTTAGGCTTAGGTTTAATAATTACAAGGCGTGTAGCCGTAAGTTGAATTCGGGGGCCTCAGTACCCCAGGCGGAATTCTTCAGACATTTTACTGAAGAAGGCCACCACGGGTTTCTGAAGGATATTAGTGTTAAGATAATCGATAGGCTAACGGGGGGAAATAGGATGCGGGAAAGCTTCTGGCAATATCGGCTGGATTGCTTTGCCCCTAAGGGTTTAAACACTAGGCAGGTAGATACATAGATTTCATTTTTGTTTTAATTTTGGTTGTTATGTTGTTTTGATTTTTGCACTGAGCTTTTCGTTAGATACACACGCTGTTTTTTTAGGGTTTTCTGTTCTGCCAATCCGCTCTCGGATCTTTCTATCGTTTTTTTTTGTTATACATGCTATCTTTTCAGCTTCGGCGAGACAGACACAGACGCCGACTCCAGCGGTTCTTTGTTCTGCGCTTTCTTTTATCTTTCCTCTGCCGCAAAAGCTGTATGCTTCATTCACACCTTGTACTAGGTAGGTTTCGTTTGAAGTTATTGAATAATACATCTATTGTATTTTTGGTTATATGTACGTTCTTTCGGATTTGAGAAGCAATACTGAGGAAGACGCAAGTCGAAACGTTTACCAGAAGTGTTTTTCTTTGAGCATCTATGTATGTATATATATATATACATATATATATATATATATATATATATATATATATATATATATATATATATATATATATATATATATATATATATATGTATATATATATATATATGTATATATATATATATATATATATATATATATATATATATATATATATATATAGGGCTAGGCTGAGTAATGAGGGAAATGGGGGGACTGATAAGAAGGGATGTTCTCGTTTTGGTAAATCTAGTTGTCAAGTGTGTAACGTTATGAGTAATAGTGAACATTTTCATTCAAACATAGATAGCAGGGAATATAGGATAAACTATTCGTTTAATTGTGACTCGTCAAATGTTGTGTATTTGTTGGAATGCACTGTTTGTGGTGTACAATATATTGGTAGCACCTGCACACCTTTTAGGCTTAGGTTTAATAATTACAAGGCGTGTAGCCGTAAGTTTAATTCGGGGGCCTCAGTACCCCAGGTGGAATTCTTCAGACATTTCTCTGTATTTCTCTATAGAATAGGTCCAATTACAGGACTTCATAGTATTCTGAATAGTTTGCACGACAGTATCAAATTCACTGTCGAAACAAACTATGAAAAAATGAAATTTTTAGACCTACAAATGATAGCAAAAAATGATTAAATAATTATGGATATCTATTTTAAGCCAACAGACACTCAAAATTATGTCCCATTCAAGTCAGCTCACCCTAGACATACCCTGATTAATATTCCTTACAATCTAGCGAGAAGACTATGCACCATTGTCGATGAAAAAACAACTCTGACAACAAGATTAAAGGAGTTGAAAGATACTTTAAGACACCTTGGATACCCAAAAACGTTGATCAATAATGGTTTCAAAAAAGCAACAGAAATCCCACAAGAACAACTCCGCACACCAAAAGGAAAAACTCAAGAAGGAAACATATCAACTTTCGTTTCAATTAATAACCCAAGAAACCCAAACTTCTATCCAATCATTAAAGAATCAATTTCAATTCTAAATGCAAGTCCTAAAATGAAACGTGAATTAAATAAAACGAAACTAATCCCTAGCAAACGCCAACCACAAAATCTTAAAAGGATTTTGTCACGCGCAAAATTCACTTCACAAATCACTGTCAATGACACACCAAAAGTTACGAAATGCAAGGACAAACGATGTGAGACCTGTAAACAGATTGTTGTATGTAGCCAAATTGAAATAAACAAGCAAAGTAAAATATTATTCAATATAAAAAACGAAATGGATTGTAGTGTTAGAGATTTTATATACGTAATATTGTGTAATGGTTGTGGTGAAAAATACATTGGAGAATCGGGAGATGCTTTAAGACATAGAGCAGCACTCCACAGAAATCACATCGCTCTTCCACAGTATCGGAAGCTTTTTGTTAGCATACACATTTCGGAATGTGCTAAAACAAAATCGCCTATGTTTACTATTTGCCCGTTTTTCAAATTACACCATCAAGACAAAACTTACAGAAAAGAGAAAGAGAACTATTTCATAATGAAATATAAGCCTGCATTGAATCGATAGAATTGTAAAACTGCAATCTTTATCTAGCCTCGCTGGTAATCATTATGAGGTTGAGGCGATCTATTGATATTACGTCAGATTGTGTAACATGTATTCTGTATATTTCACAGTTAATGTAATGAATAAGGAAAGGAGCCTGAAGAGTCTGCATGAACAGACGAAACTAGTTGCGTGAATAAATAGATATTAGCGTTACATCTCAACGAGTTCGTTGTCATTTCTGTGTTTCGACCTATATATATATATATATAGGTATATATTAGGTATGAACTCAGAAAAAACACATTCTTGTAAACGTTTCGGCCGAAGCCTTCATCAGTATGACTTTTCAAAATTAGCAGGAGCATACATATAGATTACGAATTCCAAAAACAATACAAGACAAACAATAGCCTAAGCGGGATCCTACTCATTACAAAGCGTATAAAAGATGTGTTAAATAGCCGGCAATACAAAGGTGGCGGGAGAAAGATCAAAGAAAGCGCAGAGTTAAGAACTGCTGAAGCCGGTGGCTGTGTCTGTCTCGCCGAAGCTATAAGGATCGCATATTACAACAAAACAAACAATAGAAAGATCCGAGAGTGGATAGGCAGAACAGAAAAGCCTAAAAAACAGCGTGTATCCCTAACGAAAAGCTCAGTGCTAAAACCAAAACAACACAACAACCAAAAATATAACAAAAATGAAATCTATGTATCAACCTGCCTAGTGTTTAAACCCTTAGGGGTAAAGCAATCCAGCCGATATTGCCAGAAGCTTTCCCGCATCCTATTTCCCCCCGTTAGCCTATCGATTATCTTAACGCTAATATCCTTCAGAAACCCCTGGTGGCCTTCTTCAGTAAAATGTCTGAAGAATTCCGCCTGGGGTACTGAGGCCCCCGAATTCAACTTACGGCTACACGCCTTGTAATTATTAAACCTAAGCCTAAAAGGCGTGCAGGTGCTACCAACATATTGTACACCACAAACAGTACATTCCAACAAATACACAACATTTGACGAGTCACAATTAAACGAATAGTTTATCCTATATTCCCTGCTATCTATGTTTGAATGAAAATGTTCACTATTACTCATAACGTTACACACTTGACAACGAGATTTACCACAACGAGAACATCCCTTCTTATCAGTCCCCCCATTTCCCTCATTACTCAGCCTAGCCCTAACAAGTATATCCTTAAGGTTCTTACATCTCCTAAAAGCTATTAAAGGTGGCTCAGGAAACACCCTCCCATGCTCCTCCGAATTCGTGAGCATAGGATGGAGTCTCCTGGCAACCTTCCCCAAACTATTGAGCGCTGGATGATATGTCGCAACAAGCGGAACCCTTTCCCCCCTCCCTTGGTCATTGGTCCTATTTCCCGCATTTGCTAGAAGAGCCGTCCTATCTAACCTACGTACCCTATCTATTTGCTCATTAACTAAAGACTCTTCGTAGCCCCTGTCCTTAAGCCATCCAGCTAACTCGCCTACTCTCTCCTGAAACTGGCGATCCTCCGAGCATATCCTACGAAACCTAAGTGCCTGACCATAGGGGATCGCCTTTTTGGTGTGCCAGGGGTGACAAGACTTCTTGTGCAAGTACTGATGTGTATCAGTAGGCTTGCAAAACAAGTCTGTCGAAAGGACTCCCCCCTCCCCCACGCTAACCTGAACATCTAAAAAGCTAATCCTATCCCGTGATTGTTCGCTAGTAAATTTAATGGTTTCGTGGCTACCGTTGAGATGATTGATGAAAGACTCCAACTTTTCTTCCCCATGCGTCCAGATAAAGAATACATCATCGATGAATCTCATCCAGACAAGGGGCTTGTCAGCTGAAGCCTCCAACAACCTCTCTTCCAACCGGGTCATGAAGAGATTGGCGTAGGCCGGAGCGAACTTCGTGCCTATAGCCGTGCCCAATTTCTGCCTATAAATCCTATCATTAAATTCAAAATAATTATTCTCCAAGACCAAGGACGCCAACCCCACTAGGGTATCGGTAGCCACGCCCGGGTTTTCCCTTCTATCCAGCGCCTCCCTGACGGCCTCTAAACCCTCCCCGTGTGGAATGCTGGGATAGAGTCCCACAACATCAACCGTACACAACATAGCCCCCTCTGGTATCTTTCCTAACTTACTTAGCCTAGACAAAAAATGGTTAGTGTCCTTAACATACGACCTACTTTGGCTAACCAACGGGTTAAGGTGGTGGTCTAAATATTCTGAAATATGTTCTGTTATTGTACCGCAATTGGAAATAACTGGTCTCCCCTTAACACTACTAAGACCCTTGTGGATCTTAGGCAACAAGTAAAATCTACCTAACTTAGAATCCTTAACTTTCAAATACTCAGTCACTTCCTCTAATCCCGGGTCCTCCTCCCTCATCTCATTCAACCTAGAATTAACGGTCTTACCCAGATCTACCGAGGGGTCCACCTCTACTTCTTCATAAACCTGCCTATCGTCTAGTTGTCGGTTAGCCTCACTTATGTAGTCCCCCCTATCCCATACTACAACTGCTGATCCCTTGTCCGCTTCCTTGATTACTATGTTCCTATCAGATTTAAGTTGTTTCAAAGAAAGTTGTTCAGAAGGAGAAAGATTACTAAAGTTCTTACCCTCCGGCGAGACAGACATTACCTCCTTCTCCAGCAGCGAAAGATAGTTTTCTAGGACTGGGTCTTCTTTTGGGGGCTGCCACGAGGATTTGATTCTAAATTTGTTATCGTTATTGTCCTCTGAAAAACTGTCCTCATTGTCCCTAAAATGCCATCGTAATCTCATCCTTCTCTTGAATGCTTCGAGGTCTTCTTTAAGTTTCGCTTTGTCGATGTCAGTGGGAGTGGGTGAAAATTTCAGGCCTTTCGACAGGAGACTTATGTCTTCTGCCGAAAGTTCCTTTCGAGAAAGATTCACCACATTCCCACTGACAAATCGTCCTGTTAGCCTTCCATTTTCTGTCACCTCCGCTTCATTCACTAAATCGCCGTTTACTGGTTCAACAACATGTCCAGGGGTCTCATCTTGTCTTCTCTCCATTGGCCGAAGATCGCTACTGTCAAACAGCTCGTGGTTGTGGTGATCTGTGGTTTGAAGTTCTGCAAGCCTTTCGTTGGTCAGAGCTATTCCCGATTCATTGCACAGCTTACTTGCTTTCTTCTTTCTCTTCTGTTCCAGGGTTTCTTTAAGACTTTTGACCTGCTCTTTGATGTGGTCTAGTTCTTCTTGGAAAAGGTTTCGTCGTTCTCTTTGCAGCGTTTCGTAAGCATTGCCATATGTTTTTGCCAGACTGTCCCGATACTGTATTATGAGTAGCGTGAGTAGCTGTTCCTGTGCAGTTGTCAAGATGCCTTGCCAAGTCTCTTCAAAATTCGGTGACGCTTTTCCAAATAACGACGGTACTTTCTTCAAACTAAGTCCAGTCGGGATGACATTGACGCCTTTGCAAAACTCCAAGAAATTACGGTGATGTTCCAGTTTCGTTAAATTAGTAAATGAATTAATAATCAATAATGTGCGCTCCATCCAATTATCCTTCTTTCCTACTCAAAGCAAAATAATATATATACTCATAAGCTCAATCTCAATGCGTAATAGAAATAGATATATGAACTCAGAAAAAACACATTCTTGTAAACGTTTCGGCCGAAGCCTTCATCAGTATGACTTTTCAAAATTAGCAGGAGCATACATATAGATTACGAATTCCAAAAACAATACAAGACAAACAATAGCCTAAGCGGGATCCTACTCATTACAAAGCGTATAAAAGATGTGTTAAATAGCCGGCAATACAAAGGTGGCGGGAGAAAGATCAAAGAAAGCGCAGAGTTAAGAACTGCTGAAGCCGGTGGCTGTGTCTGTCTCGCCGAAGCTATAAGGATCGCATATTACAACAAAACAAACAATAGAAAGATCCGAGAGTGGATAGGCAGAACAGAAAAGCCTAAAAAACAGCGTGTATCCCTAACGAAAAGCTCAGTGCTAAAACCAAAACAACACAACAACCAAAAATATAACAAAAATGAAATCTATGTATCAACCTGCCTAGTGTTTAAACCCTTAGGGGTAAAGCAATCCAGCCGATATTGCCAGAAGCTTTCCCGCATCCTATTTCCCCCCGTTAGCCTATCGATTATCTTAACGCTAATATCCTTCAGAAACCCCTGGTGGCCTTCTTCAGTAAAATGTCTGAAGAATTCCGCCTGGGGTACTGAGGCCCCCGAATTCAACTTACGGCTACACGCCTTGTAATTATTAAACCTAAGCCTAAAAGGCGTGCAGGTGCTACCAACATATTGTACACCACAAACAGTACATTCCAACAAATACACAACATTTGACGAGTCACAATTAAACGAATAGTTTATCCTATATTCCCTGCTATCTATGTTTGAATGAAAATGTTCACTATTACTCATAACGTTACACACTTGACAACGAGATTTACCACAACGAGAACATCCCTTCTTATCAGTCCCCCCATTTCCCTCATTACTCAGCCTAGCCCTAACAAGTATATCCTTAAGGTTCTTACAGATCCTTAAGTCATACTGATGAAGGCTTCGGCCGAAACGTTTACAAGAATGTGTTTTTTCTGAGTTCATATATATATATATATATATATATATGTATATATATATATATATATATATATATATATATATATATATATATATATATATATATATATATATATATATATATATATATATATATATATATATATATATATATATATATATATATATATATATATATATATATATATATATATATATATATATATATATATATTCATTCGGCATTAGGTGACACAGTAATAATATTTATCATGAGTGGGCGACCACAATTGGAGAATTAATAATATTTTCCTGCCCGGAACTGAACCCGCGACCTTCGTGTCAGCAAACTCTCCGATAATTCCACTCAGCCATCCAAGCTCAATGAAATTACGGAGAAATCTGAAGTCATTCAGATCTAAGGTCTTACACCGTCGACAGGAGAAATATTTTGTTTTTCCTGTTTCGGCTTAAAGCCTTCATCAGAGCCATGCATACGTATATTTTTTCATTCGGCATTAGCTACATATATGTTTTTTCTTGCAAACGTAAAATAAATTGTTAATAATAATAAAAAAACTGCGGACCGGCGTTTAGGATGCATTTTACAGTCAGGACGCGATGTGGTCCCCAGAGCATCCTGTAACCTCGTTTCCAAAGTTATTCTCTAGCCTCCTTGCATGACAGTAGGTTTGTAATTAGTCAAATTTGTAGACATACCTTGTGCTTTTAGGAGCGTCATGTTTGTTACAGTCTCAAAGAGGTGTGTAACGAGGGGCAAATCACTTCAGGAATCTCGTACACCTCGCATCTCGGGCCGGTTTGTTGCAAAAGCATGATTGCATCTCGAACAAGAATCCAAGATATTGTCCTTCACTAGTTGTAAAATAGATCACTGGTGCTCTGCATAGCCATCGCCTTCATCATCAAAGACAATGAGTTCGAAAGATTATGCCCAAAGACAATGAAAAATTTCTCACAATAAGACCACAGCTATTGTCTGAATTTGTGGAGTTTACCAACGAGTTCAAATCAAAGCAAATTGACTTTTAAATGTTTCTTAGATAAATCCACTATCTATTAGAACTGAATTGACTCGGAACGGTAACATATTGTTCCCGCAAGAAACGTCCAAAGTCGTCGTACAGATTCATTTCCGGTCATTTTTCTATACATTTGTACGAGGCTGAATCGAGGCTAAACTCCTCGAGAAAGGTGTTGAAGGGCGTGGATCCTCAACAACGAAAAATTTAACAAGACTTAGTAAGTGGATTATTTCATAAATAAGAAATTTCTCTCTCTGATGAACAAATAGTAAAGGGTCTTTTAATTATTTCGATATTAAATATTTAAATGAATATTTAAATATTTATCTAAATATTTAAATATTTAAAGACCCTTTAAATAGTAAAGGGTCTTTCTCTCTCTGATGAACAAATAGTAAAGGGTCAATTAATCATCCATACCGTAGACAACGATTGCGTTATCAACTCCAGATGGCGTTCCATGCATAAGCTTTTCACCTTCAAATGCCCAGCCATTGATCAAGTTTAAATCAGCATCATGGATACCAAGCCGTCTATCATTTGCTTGACTTTCATCCTTTGATATTGGTTGAATGATTTCACAAGTAAGCAAAAACGCAGAAGAAAGACACACCGATAAGGAGGCTGATGAGCCAATACCAGCTCCCAGCGGCAGCTCAGAATCAATTTCAATGTCCAGTCCATCGTCACTGCAAGAAAGTTTGCAGGAAATTAGATTACTTCCCTTTTACTCATGTGTATAAATCAGGATGCCAACAAACAATAAACACATGGTGTATCATAAAGGCTTCCCAGTCTTCAAGTCAAATATATCTCGAACTGCTTATCCAAGCAAAATAAATTAAATCATATTCTAAAAGTACACCAATGCAGTTTTACTAAATGAGCACCAGTTTGGTAAATTGAATTTTTGTATAATTTCGCCAATATGAAATATAGAAATAAGTTTATTAAAAAGAAGAAATCTAGTTGCAGGCATGTGACATTAAGTAAATATAAAAGTTAAAGTGTTAGTGTACGAGGAGAGAAGAGATGTAACAACATCAGAGAAAGCAGGCATCAATTAGATAGTTTGCGCATTTTTTTCCGTATTTCAGTTTCTTCTGCTAACTAGTTTCGCCCACGAGGGCATCTTCAGAGCAACTGATTACTTGTTTGTTCTGAGCCCCTATTTATAGAGATCTTAGTGTCCATGTAAGGATATCTAATTTAGTATTGATAAAACGTAATTGTAATGTCCATAAAAGGGTGTAATTAGTTCATGGTTTTCGAAGCTGCTTGTTTCCAAGGTTTGTCTTAAAAAGACTGCAGATTCTCCAAGATCGTGCAGCCCGTATTGTGACAAATAGTGCTTATGATGCGCACTCCTTGCCTCTGATTAAAGGGCTGGGCTGGCTAACAGTCAAAGAGCTGATCAGGTTTGAAACGGCAACTACTGTTTTCAAATCTGTGAATCAACTTTGCTCAAATTATATGGCCCAAATGTTTCAAAGACAGCGTGTACAGGCAAAAAGGACGCTAAGAAACACAGAAACTGTCTTGAAACTTCCTTTATTTAGAACTAACAATGGACAAAAGTCATTTGCATATCGAGGGGCAACCGTTTGGAATGGTCTAGATCACCAAATCAAAATGCCTCCCTCGCTATCAAATTTCAGATTAAAACTAAAGGAAGGATTATAAAGCAAACTTTACATTCTTCCTTGCATCAAGAATAAATTCTATTGATTTTCCTTTCTGTTGCAATCTACAAGGTGTCCCAAAAAATTGTGCCCCGTTTGCCTGAAGATTGCGACAAAACAGCAAAGGATTCTCACTAACCTTTTCCATGATGTTGCTCCTCAGATGTTCAATTAAAGCTTGCTACCATCCCCGTCAAAATCTGTTGAAAAATGATAGAGCTATGGTCTTCAGAAGACCAAATTTCTCTGATGACTGAAACCAGCAGTCGGCCATTTTGTCTAGCTATTTTGCAGCGATAAACAGCTTCATGAATGAACTGAAACAGCAGCCTCCAATGTCATAGCTCTTGAGAAAATTCTGATAATCATAGCGTTAAACTATTTCCTTTTCCACGATCTTTAATAGAATGTCAAAATGAAGACAAGGATTCTCAAGATAATGAACAATCAAAAGATAATGACAAAATGTATTTTATGTTGCGTTGCGTTGTGACCACAATTTGCCGACTTTAGTACAAAGATTTCTTCCTTCAATGCTATAAACTATTGTTGATTGACAATGAAAGACAATTAACTGAATAAAGTGACAATGGCAAAAATTTCTGTAGAGCTGCATCGTGAACTTTAGCCGGCGTGCAGACCCATTGTCCAAAGGAGGAAAGGAACCACAGCAGTAAATACTCTGGACAAGTCGACAGGTCCCCTCTACGCAACTAAAAATGAAAGCTTTCCTCATCGCCTGTATTTAAAACAGGGATTACGGCAGGGGATGCCTAGGGGGGGGTTACAGCCCCCGTCGTAAGCATTAACTGCCCGTGGAAGGAAGTACTGTTTACTGTGAGAGGAAGTTCGGCAAAATGAAGTAGGAAAACATTTTTCGCCGAGGGGCACGTCACCCCAAAATTCCGTACACCCTTGCCTAAGGTCCTTTTTGTTTTTAAGGAAAATCTTTCAAAGCTAGGTCAGATCCTTTTGTTTTTGAAAATGTCGTATCATTTTTCGAATGAGTGAAATGCCCCTTAGTTTTAAGAATTTTATCCCCCCCCCCCAACGTCGAAAGTTCCAACTTCTCTTTCGAAATATTTCTAGCGCCAACCCTGATTCAAAATGTGATAAAACTTCACCTTGCACTTGCAACGACTTTGGACTGTAAAGCCTGAACTGTAGGCTCAATTGTTCAATCATTAAGAAACCGACCTACAGTGATTAAAAAGCTAAGAAACCTGTATAATTGCCACCTTCATCTTTTGACACTAGATTGAACAATGCCTCGATACCATTTGGAGTATAATGTCTGTTTACACTTGCTTTGAGATCTTACTAGGCCAGTGTATTTGACAACGGTATCCTTTAAAAGAAAAGCGTAAGTCGCAAGGCAATTCTTCCTGCGATAGAGCTAAAACTAGAGAAAGAGAGAACCTTTTCGCTTTGGAGCCCCACTTCTCACTCTTCTACATAACCAATATAAAATATCATTTTGATATCACGTAAATTATTTCAACCACATCGGACAACTACAAACACACATTTTCGACGAAAATCCTCGTTTAAACTCAACATCTCGCTTTAGCACTAAAACAAACACAGACTCTCAGGTTCGTTGATAAGTTGTATTAGGATTAATTTTCGAAATGGTATCCATTTGCAGCAATGCATCTCGCTCTGTCAGTCAATGACTGAAATGCATTGGAAACCATTTCTCTTGGAAGAGCTGCGCATTCCCTTACTATAGCTGCCTTTAACTGTTCGCTGTTTCTTGGATGCCGATCTCGACTTGTACCCTAAATCATTTGTTTCAAATATCCCCAGGGAAAGAAATCTAGAATAGCAAGGTCAGGTGACCTTGGGGGCCACGGTACATCTCCCCGCTTGCTTATTACTTTTCCAGGAAATTGACCTTGCAGATACTGAATGGCTGCTCTGCTTGTATGGGCAGGGGCCCCATCTTGTTGCCACCAAAGAAACTCCCTTTCCACTTCCTGGTTTCGCAGATCCTCCTGAACCACATGGTACCTCACAATTCGCAAGTACTCTCTCTGATAGAGATTTCCTTGAACGAAATGAGGACCAAGTACATTTCCATTGCCCATTAGCCCCAACCAAACCATTACACGGCCTGCACCTTGAGCTCGTTCTATGTAATGATATTCAGGATGGCCATTTCCATACCGTGAATATTGCACTTCGTTTTTGGTGTTTGCATCTGAATTCAATGAAAATATAGTTTCATCTGATGATATTAAATTTCCAAGAAAACCTGGGTCTTCGTTTGTCTTTGCTACGAGCCAGTTACAAAAATTAAGCCTTTCAGCTGGGTCATTTGGAAGAAGGGCTTGCCTCTTTACGAGCACATAAGGGCGCAAATGAAGTTCATGCACGATGCGATTAAAGGTACTTCTAGACATTTCTAGACCATTCCAACGCGAAGAGACCCTGCCATTCCTCTGTATCGACCTTCTGACTCTCTCGACGTTTTCCAGAGAGCGAGCAGTTTTGTTTCTACCGCTATTAACCTTATGTCGGTTGTGCCTGGTGCCATGCTCTTTGTACTTATTATAGTTATATAGTATGGCTCTTGCAGATGGAGCAGGGACACCCTGGCCATCTCCAAACATATCCATGTCCTTTGGTCTTGGGAAAGACGATGCATTTTTGCAGATGTTGAGGAAGAATAGTAAACGAATGAATCGACCATTTTTATAGGCCTAAGCTGTAAAATTATGGGAAAATATCAAAGCACGCCCTTTCAACAACGAAGTGGTTTGAAAGGATGGCTATCTAATTGAAAATTTAACCTTTGTACATATTTCAATTTCCTTTCATTTAAGAGAAAAGCATAATTGCAAAATCGTGTGGAGAATTAGACTTATTACGTTGAGTCCTTGTGATCGCTACCACCCACCCATCCCCCGCTCATACTAGGACTCATGGCTTTCCAGCCAAAAGGTTGGCCCTGTAAAGGAATTGCCTCGCTGTCAAAATTGACCAATGCTAAATTACAGAACAGCTTCGGGTGTATAGCAACAACAGCAACAACCTAGCAACAACAACGGCCGGCCAACCGCCATCGTGCACAATCTTCACGAAGTCACGAATTCGCATTTTCATGGAGCGATCTTGATAAGAAACTATAAGAAGAAGGTAAGATAAGTTCTTTTTGATCATGTTTTGCTTAGAAATTCATTAAACAGTGACAATACAGCTAGATTGATATCGTTTTGTCATGATTTGATGAAAATTTGGCACTGCCCTCTCTCTTGCATCAAACTGTTTGGCAAGCAGTTCGTGTTATCGCAGTCAAACTGCTTTGGACTGGCTTTGGTCAGCGCATTTAATCAAGACACAATTGATAATGGTGCAGATGAGTAGAAAATCGTTTAGAATAACTCTCAAAAAGTCACAGCAAAATTAAGTATGCAATTTCGCTGTTATGAAAGGCCAAGGGAACTGAGGAAAGATACTTTTACATCATGCATCTCGTTCTGACACATTAAATTTTCTTAAATGCATTTCATCGACAGATCAAAG
Organism: Aurelia sp. 4 Dawson et al 2005; assembly: GCA_964019985.1. Lineage (NCBI taxonomy): Eukaryota > Metazoa > Cnidaria > Scyphozoa > Semaeostomeae > Ulmaridae > Aurelia > Aurelia sp. 4 Dawson et al 2005. The sequence continues at coordinate 11,392,240 of OZ026500.1, read as the reverse complement.
TCCTGGCTCATGACAGAGACAAAAGTGCATCTGCAAAACAAACAATCCCATAACTTTGGTTTATGAAGAAAGAAGAAAGTTCATTCTCATGAAAATCTTACTGAATACAACTCTACTTTGCAATTGCTGATCACACAAATGAGAGCAGAGACCGTAACATCAGAAGTGTTGTATTTTGAGTAATGCTGGATTTACAATGTTTTCAATATGTAGTTGATTTTACTGTGAAGAGGAATTGACATTTTATGAATTTTATAATATTTTCTTGTTTTCTTGTACATAAACTTGTGATATGAAGGCAGCAAGCGTCAAACCATGTTGAAATATTTGCAAAATAACGAGAAAAATAAATACATTATTCCGGGAATGCTTTGAGCAATTTTCAAGGGTCTCACATTTCATACCACGTTGCAATTCCAATTCGGTGTGATTTATCTGAAGTAAGAACTCATAATCCACTCTTCAAGAACTGTTACAACAAGGCTAAACAAGAGTGACATGATAAGGAATTGGGTATTGTTTCATTTTGGGAGGGGAAGAGGTTTTTCAATTAATCATAAAGTAAGCTTAGGATTCATTTGAAACAAACAATTTTTCGGTGGACTCAGAAGAGAGGACCAGCAGTGAAATTTGACCATGGATAGGGACCAAAAAACAAATTTGATTGAGGAAAGTGCAGGAAAAGGGCAGGCTTAGAAAATTTTTATCCCCTGCTTGTGAATATGCAGCAAAAACTCTACTTGCGGCCGGCCCAACTGCATGTAGTTATGCGGTTTTATCTTTAACCAAGACCTCAAATCAAACATGTTTGGCTGGAAAGTATTCTTCATTCCTTTGTCTTTTACCTGAATCAAAACTTGAGTTGACATCATGTTTTTCTGACTTCGCAAGGTGAGAACTTCGGAATGGTCGCCTTCTCTTGAAAGGAACCAAACATGATATGCAAAGTCGAAACTGAGATGAGATGAAACAGTTGTTTTGACAGGAGGAAATATTGTTTAAATTGTGTTTGTGTTATTTCATGCTATTTATTTTGGACTTTTTACTTTTGGAAAAACATTCGAAGGCCAATCTACGACTATGGATATGGATAAATCAGCCAAGAAACCTAAATATGCTTCGAGAAAGTAACGTTTGTAAACATTTTCTTTTTTGACTTGTCTTTACTGTTTCATCATAATGGTCTTCAGAAGAAGATTTGGTTCCTTATCTTCAACAAATTAATTGTACAAAGACTAAAGGTTCAATTGCCTTAATTTTCCAAAATTTAAAACACTAATTTTAGGTGCAGATATTTTGAAATTTTATTTGCACTTGGCCGATGAAAATAATCCTCATTTACCTGCTCGAAGCACATTTAGGTTTCGTGGCTGATAATATCCAAATTCGTGGATTGTCCTTCAAATCTTCTTTCAGAAGTAAAAAGTCCAACACAAACTGCGTAAAATAACGCCATTTAACCAATACTTTCCCCAGTCAAAATAGTGTTTCATCTCAATTTCAACTAAGCATATCATCAGTCTGGTTCCCTTCAAAATATGGCAGCCTCTCCCAAGTTCTCACTTCGCGAAGTCAGAAAGCATTGATGCCAACTCAACTTTTGATTCAGGTAGAAAGACAAAGGAATGACGAATATTTTCCTGCCAAACATTTTAATTTCAGGCCTTGGTTGGAGAGAAAATCGTTTGTTTAGTTACAAGGCAAATGGGAGGTAGGACATTTGCGACACCATTTGATTCATCGTCCTAATACTTTTGCATCCCAAAATTCAAGAGACTTTTCACTTTAACGAGGAAATCCTTACCATACTTTCAATTTATTTTCACCTAGAATTTCCTGTCAGGTCACATTACTCGAGAAAGGCACTTGATTATTTTCTGAGCACTGAAGCCTTCGAAAAGGCGGGAAAATATCGTTTTAAAATTTCTCCGAGTCACAGGAAATAAACATGAAAATTGTGTAGACAATTCAACTATTGACATACCTGCTTCAGACATTTCTTCACTGGGTTTTGGAAAGTACAATCGCAAGTTAATGTCATGTTATCTCCAAAATATCAAGCATTTCAGCAAAAGAACTGTTTCAAAATTATATCAGTGATGTCCAGGCCTGTCGCTAGTAGGCCAATTATCCCTTATTTTCCGAGCATCATTTCATCCAACCTTCCAACTGTTTAAATTTCATGATACCAGTGGTTTGTTTGTTCATTTCAATAATATTATCACCTTGTAAACACGTCTAAAATTCCCAAGAAGTATTCATCTCTGCTTGACTTTCATTGGCATTAAAAAATATGAAATGACGAATGCTGACGAATACTTTCGCGCCACGCCACAACGGCTCTAAACGGTCTGATTCGAGGTCTGGGTTAGAGAAAAATGGTGTGAAGGTGCCGACGCCGTTTTGAACTGATCAAGCAAAGGAAACTGTTTTGACAGTGTGGAGATGAAACTCATTTGCTTACAGAAGTAGTGCTCCTCATCAATGATTGCAACTGCAGCAATAATGATATCAAAGCTCATCATTTTGTAAAAAAAGATGATTGCTGTTGTGGAGCGTTCAGCGTTCGTCCTCGACAGCTAGTGTTGCGGCCTTCGGCCTAGCAGCTTTGCGAAATCTGACCGCCATTTTACGATTTGCCAATTGGTGGTCCGGAAAATCTAATGCTTAGCCTCCAAATGGCGCTGACTAGAAATAAACCAATCATTAGCAAGAAAAATGTCATGTGACCACGAAAACAGGTCATGTGACCAAAATGAAGCTCTATGATTGGTACCACAAGATCTTGTGGCAAATGGCCTAAATAGGGCCAACCTTTTGGCTGGAAAGCCATGAGTCCTAGTATGAGCGGGAGGTGGGTGGGTGGTAGCGATTACTAGGACTCAACGTAATAAGTCTAGTGGAGAATTACAAAACATTCTTTTGGCGCAAGAAGGCCTCCTTCATAGATCAAATAAAAGAGGAAACCCGTGTAAATTTGCCGAAAACGATACGTGAGATGTATTTTTGCCAGTGTCACCTATATTCAGTTAATTGTCTTTCATTGTCAATCAACTACAATTTGTAGCATCGAAGGAAGAAATCTTTGTACAAAAGTAGGAAAATTGTCGCCACAACGCAACGCAACATAAAATACATTTTGTGTTTTATGTATTGTGTTTAATACATCTTTAATCGTTCATTTTCTTGGGAATCTTTTTCTTCATTTTGACATTCCATCAGAGATCGTGGAAAAGGAAATAGTTTAACTCTATGATTATCAAAATTTTCGCGAGAGCTGCTGCTTCAGTTCACCCATGAAGCTGTTTATCGCTGCAAATTAGCTAGACAAAATGGCCTACCGCTGGTTTCAGTCATCAGAGAAATTTGGTCTTCTGAAGACCACAGCTCTATCATTTTTCAACAGATTTTGACGGGGATGGTAGCAAACTTTAATTGAACATCTGAGGAACAACATCATGGGAAAGGTAAGGGAGAATCTTTTGCTGTTTTGTCGCAATCTTCAGGCAAACGGGGCACAATTTTTGAGACACCCTGTAATTTCTTTTTCTTTTCGATAGGACTATTTAAAATAGGGCTTTTCAACGTATTAACTAGTATTAGGAGAATATTGATTAAATAATTTTTCTTTTTGCTTTTGTATTCTTTTGTATTTTAACAGGGCACATTGTAAAGCAGTTAATTCTTAGCGACTGAATGTTTTTACACTTTGCAAAGAAGTTGAACTGAAGTGAAATGAAATGTCTCATTTTGAAGTTTATTTCTTTTGACGTCAGATGATTTTCTGGAAAGATGGCCGCTTCTTTGCGTTTCCAGCCATCTCCGTTAGTTAACCTTCGTGGTGGGACCACATCGTGGATGGAGTCAGTTTGTTTGTCGTTTGATGTTAAGTCATCAGTTGTTGTTTGCGCTGTTGAGTTTCTTTGATTTCTTGACGCGTAGCTTGTTTACTCAACCATCACGGCTAGTGAGTTGCTTCCCTTGAGGAGGGTCTCGGTGTTTTGTCGAGTTGTCTTCGTGGGTAGTTAATCTTGGTGTTGTTTTATTGTGTAGAGCCTTCTGCTTCTAGAAGTATCTTCTGTGTTCTGCGTCCAGATCCAAGTATAAATATTAGTGTACGATGAGAGAAGAGATGCAACAACATCAGAAAGGAGGCATCAATTACATCTTTTGCGCAAAGTTACAGTGAATATGACGCGAAAATTTTTATTGATGAAAAACGTCAATTTGAGTTTGATATGATTTCGAATTTCGACATCAAACTTTCCAAAACTAAGCCGTTTTTTAGATACAGCCTTTTGAAATCAAATTTCTTCAAAAAATTGTCTGGGGATCTGGGTCGAGTTTTTGGACTTGTGACGTAAAGTGGTTGGGTAGGCTGATTGGAGATACCTGTAAATCAAAGGATAGTACTGTAGTCACAAGGGTTTTCGGGTTTCATAGTTGCCCCACAGAAAACCTCCACACTCATATGATTCAAATGCCACGGAATTTGTACTCTCATGCTATTTTGGCAATTAATTGATGTCGTTTGTACACCTGAATTCCACAAATTGGCACTCAATTCACACTTTCTTCGATGAAAGAAGTGGGATCATATTTAACCATGGAGATATTGGACTCTGCCTTTCAGCATGACTCAGAGAAACAATAAGAGCACAATAGGACTTAGTTCATCCTTTTATCACAACGGCTAGCTTCTTTTTCTCATGATTTCAAGTTTCAAGCAAATGCAAACAGAGTACCAACAGACAGCTTCGCTCGAAGAAGGACATCAAACATTTGTTGTACAGCGTCTTAAGTGGACAGGTCGTAAGAAGGGAGGGAAAGAATTCAGGCCAAAGTAGTTTGACTGATGTTCATTGATTGTTTGGCCAGCTATGTCTATGCTGTGAAAGAGAGGGTCCATGGGTTTAGGCCATGTCAATTCTGTCTGATTGGCACTCAGCTAGAATACATTTATTTCGCTGTAATCGCATTTTTCAAAGTTTCATGAGGTCCAGAGATATGCTGATACTACAGAAACTTTGCTTTTGTAAGTGTTGATCTTAGACCAGGGATGAGCTAAAAAAGGCTGCAGCCAAAGGAAAGTCCCAATTCCTTATGGACTCTTATAGACAGGTCCGTAACAGGGTCAATGTCCCAAATATCCAACTAATTAAAGAAGCAATACCATACTAATAAGATCTCTGCATGTCAAGGTAACGTGAAAGAATAATGGAAAGGCAATCAATGAACTCCTCAATAAGATATCAAAGTCCACCAACATTGATTGTCTCAAAGAGTCTGGTTCTGAAACTGTTCATAAAAAAGATATTTCTAATGCAATGAACAGTTTCTTTTGTTCAGTAGGTAACGATCGTACTGACAAAATTGATCCAGCCCCAAATCCCCTTCTTGAACGTCACTATGAAGTTAACAAACGTAAGGCAAGATTCAGTTTCAGGACTATAGAAGTGTAGGAGATCAGGGATGCATTTGCCACAGTTAAGACAGCAGAGAGCTTTGGGACGGATAACATCTCTAGCTACTTTTTGAAGCTTGCGCTGTCTTGTTCAATACATCCATTGAAACAAGTAGTTTTCCAGACTCATGGAAAATTGCTAGAGTTACTCCGATTTTCAAGGAAGGAGATAATTATTGTTATTATTATTATCATTGTTTCAGCTTATGCTCTGGCTGTTGTAATTGCCGTCATTTCTCCTGTTAGGCGAGTCATAACAAATGACCAAGGGCTAACAGAAAGTCTCTCTCTTACATCTCTAACACCATCCTCAGGATCCTTGCAGTTTTTTTTTTTTTATTCAATATAAAAATTTTACAAAACGAGGTACTTATGACTACTGGACTACAAACTACTAAACTACATAACAAGAACGATAACCCGGGAAGCAAGAACCCATGACTATCCCAAGGGTCATTAAGGTAGAAACCCTATAACTTTTGATCAAATTCCAACTGTATGGATCGTTTGATGTTTATTGATGTTGGATATGTTGGATTTGGAAAAGTCATAGAGATTCTACCTTGACATAGAACATAGAATTAAAACTACATCTAAATATACAATACGAAGAACTACATATTAACGATGTTTACTGACAAAAACAAACAGATGAAAATGGAAACAAAATGAAAGGACTGTGGCTGTGTGGCGTAAAACAAAGGTTTTATCTAGCTTAAACAAATCGACCCGTTTTGTGGATAAAATCTAAGGTCAGTTCGAGTATACTTCTATTAACGTCACTTGAAAGAAGTATACTCGAACTGACCTTAGATTTTATCCACAAAACGGGTCGATTTGTTTAAGCTCCTTGCAGTTCCTAACAAGGCAGTCTTTTGAACAGCTCCAACATCAACTGGCACTCCCAATTTTTCCATCCACCTATCGAATTCTTTTGTCACACTTCCAAGGGCACCAACAACTACAGGAACAACATGCACCTTCCTCAGTTGCCACAGCCTTCCAATTTCCCTCCGCAAGCCTTGGTATTTCTCCACCTTTTCCCTCTCCTTTTCATGTACTCTTACATCAGCGGGCACTGCAACGTCAACGATTATACAGCTTTTTTCCTTCTTATCAATTATAACAATGTCTGGCCTTCTTGCTTCTATCACATTGTCGCATTGTATATTCATGTCCCATAACACCTTTACGCCTTCATTCTCTGCCACTCCTTCTGGGTTATGTTCATACCATTTTTCCTTATGTTCTAATCCATTTTTCTTACACAGTTCCCAATGAATTTTCTTTGCAACATTATCATGGCGCTTCTTGTATTCTTTCTGAGCTAATTTCTCACATTCACTTATTATGTGTTGCACACTTTCTCCCCTCTTTCCACACATTCTACAAAGGAGATCATCAGTACTCTTATCAATATGGTGTTTCACATAATTTGTTCTGATCGCCTGTTCCTGTGCAGCACATAACAACGCCTCTGTCTCAACCTTTAAATCACTTCTGACTAACCAATTCCAGGTTTTGTCCTTGTCAACTTTCTCCGGCATTTCCCTTATAAACTGTCCATACATCCTTTTCTCGGTCCATTTTAGTTTAAGCTCCTGCGCATTATGTCGTTTGAATTCACTTTTGCTTATAGTACCTTCTGTTTCAATCGTCCCTGAAGTACGAATCCCTTGAATAAGTTTTTCCACAGAATTCATTACGTACAATCCCAAGCTATTTTCCTCTCCTCTGACACAATGTTCTATGCTTATCAAACCTCTGCCTCCTCCATGCCTCTGTAAGTACAATCTGTCCACATCACTCTTGGGATGAAAAGCACCATACATTGTCATGATCTTTCTTGTTGTTCTGTCTAAGCTTTTCAGTTCACATCCTTTCCATTCCAAGATTCCAGCTCCATATCTGAAGATAGCTACTGCCCATGTGTTCATGGCTGTAATTTTGTTTCTACCATTCAATTTTGATTTAAGAATCAACCTAAGCCGTCTCTTGTATTCCTTTGTCATTTTCACTTTCATCTCATTTTCTTTGATCTTCTCCAGCTCAACCATCCCTAAATATGTATAACCTTCCTGTCCCACTTCTTTCATTACTTCGCCATCTGGGAACTCTACCCCTCACATCTAGCTATTTTTCCTCTCTTCAAGGTAACAACACCACACTTTCTAACACCAAACTCCATCCCAATGTCTGTGCTGAAGATGTGAACCGTGCTCACCAGTGAATCTATCTGTTCTTTATTCTTACCAAATAGCTTTAGATCATCCATGAAGAGAAGATGATTTAATTTGTACTCTTTCTTTTCCCATTCATAACATGCATTGACCTTCCTAAGAACTAACGACAGTGGAATCATGCTCAATACAAACAGCAAAGGTGACAGGCTGTCACCCTGAAATATCCCCCTCTTCACATGAACATCACCAAGATCTTCTCCATTAGATGTTAATGAGAGCTTCCACTGACCCATACTTCTTAGCAGAAAGTTTCTTACATTCTCTGCAATCCCAAACATTTCCATACACTCACTAATCCAGCTATGGGGGACAAAGTCATAAGCTTTCTTGTAATCTATCCATGCCATAGCCAGATTAGTATGTCTTCTCCTACAGTCTCTCAATACGGTCTTATCAATCTGCTCCTTCTCGACGCTCCAAATATCACCCCAAAACCTCCTACTCTCTTCAGCACCTGGCACATCACTTGACCTATTTCCACCCCCATTCAGTTCTGTGTATATCTTCTTCTGATCAACATTAAACAGTCTGTTCTGTCTGAACTGAGTGGCTCTCTGCTCATACCTTTTAACTTTTGCGCCCTTTGCTATCATCTTCTGCTTTAGTTCTTCGATCACTGTTTTAAGATCTTTTCTTTTAATTCTATGTCTTGCTTCCAGATCTTTCAGTTTCCTTTTCTTCTTTGTTCCAAGTTCACCCTTCTTTTCTCTTTCCAGCAAGTTGACCTCCTGTTTCAGTCTTCTGATGTCCCCCTCAATTCTACGTTTCCACCTTGGTTCATTTTTCTTCCTATATGTAATTTTCTTCAAACCTAGCTGTTCCACAACCCATACACCTGCTGCCCTGATTAGGTCATTCGTTTGTGTGATATTGCTAGTTTTCATAAACTTGACTACTCTATTAACTTCTTCCGTTTTACATCTTAAAGTCTTTTTATCAACATTTTTAAACATTATCCCTTCAGTTGTCCTTCCCTCTGCCATCATTTCTTTCAGTTGCCCCCCAATCTGTCTCTTTTCTTCGTCAATCTCAACATCGTTGGTTTCAGCTTCATTTACATCCTGTCTTATTACATCATCATCATCTACCTGATAATTAGCATTCTCCTGATCGTTTCTGATCTCAGTTTCCTCATTTACAATTTCACTCTGAGCCTCGTCTTCCAGATTTCCATCCTCGTTCTGTTCTTCACCTTCCATTTTCCTTTTAATCATTTCCAACTCGAGTTCTGATAACCACCCGTTCTTTCTGATGGCCCTCGCCTGATCACAAATACGCTGTTTCGTTGAGTCAAACATGCCCCTTGCTCTCCATTCTCGAAACATTCTTTGTCTGTAGCCTCTAATGGGCATCCCTTCTTCATTAAATGGGTTACTTCTATAAAAACATTCCATCACTACCTTGTTTACTTCTTTATTCCATCTCATTCTGGCAGTAGAAGGATAACGAACGGGACCCCGCTGCTCACCCGGGGAACACCTGCCGGACGAGGAACCTTCACTCGAAGTTCCAGCCCCATTTAACGTCGTTATTGGATATACTATGATTTGACATTTAGCACTCATATAGAGGTTTAGTGAATTTAAGGTTGCACAACCACCAGTGTTCTTATCGAGACACCATCTCTAGGAGGGCTGTCGACCAAGACTAAAGAGTCCCCCCTACCCATGAGACAGGCTAGCCCCCGCCGGACGCCAACCCGGTACTTCATGGCCTCGGGGAGAGCTAACAGGTACTACACCTTGCTCAAGGGTGACCTGGATGTAGCTGTGGCAAAGGGTAACCTCATTATCCCACGTCGAAACTCCACAACCGGATGCAGTTTAATGTCATGCCCAGGACTAGTTATTATTATTATTATTATTATCATTATTATTATTATTATTATTATTATTATTATTATTATTATTATTATTATTATTATTATTATTAATAATAATAGGTGAGTTTAGGTGTGTTTTTAACTCTAGTTTGCCGACATATCATGAAATAACCAGAACTGTTCGACGTATGAAAGCGGGTAAATCACCGTGCCCCCTGGACCAGATATCAGTTATTGTTCTAAAAAGATGTCCTTATCTGAGAACCTACTGAACTGCTATCTTTCAGAAAGTCTGGCTAACGAAGCAGATTCCTTGTGCTTGGAAAACAGCTACAACAATTTTAATTCATAAAAAAGGCCTGGCTAGTGATCCAGGTAATTTTAGGCCAATCACACTCCAGCCAATCTGTTTAAAAGTGTTCACTTCAATACTTCGAAATCGTTTATTTGAATTTGTAAAGAACAATAACTACATCGAATGCTGCATACAAAAGGGCTTTGTTCCGAAAATGTCTGGGACTTTTGCGCATACAGCTTTACTTGCACATTTGATCCGTGATGCAAAACTAAAACAGAAGTCCATTGTCATCACTCTCTTGGACCTTAAAAATGCGTTTGGAGAGGTACAACATAATCTGATTCATACCATCTTGAAATATCATCACGTACCAGACTCCTTTACTTCAATCGTCAAGAATTTATATGACGGTTTTCACACCAGTATTACAACAAAAGATTACGCAACCCCCTTCCTACAAATTGAGAAAGGAGTCTTACAAGGTGACTGCTTGAGCCCCTTATTGTTCAACTTATGCATGAATTCCTTTATCCAGTCCTTCAAAACGAGGGAGTTCGAACAGTTAAGCTACAGATCAAGCAAACTTCTAATGCCAAGGCATTGGTTACAGTTTGCAGACGATGCAGTTGCAGTCTCTGCCACAGAATTTGAAAACCAGACTCTAGTGAATGCGTTCTGCAGATGGTGTAATTGGGCTAAAATGACAATACGACCAGACAAGTGTCATTCTTTTGCCATGAAAAAGTTCAAAACTCTAATGAAGCAATATAAACCTAAGATATGTGTGAATAATAAACCTATCAGCGCAATAGAAGAAAACGAGAGCTTTAAGTATCTAGGTCGATGGTTTAGCTTTTCCATGGATAACAGTGAGCACAAAAAGGAACTCCGTGAGACACTTGAAAATAAGTTGGAAATAATCCACAAACTACCCTTGCACCCCAAGAATAAGCTCTGGCTGTATAGTAACTATCTGATTCCAAACTTATGCTGGAACCTAACGATTGCTGATATAGATATTACTTGGATCAAACATAATCTCGATTTATTATGTCACAACTATTTCCGCAGATGGTTAAACATCCCTGCTGCCGGAACAGTTGAAATTTTACAACTCTCGAAAACAAAATTTGGGATGGAACTTCTAGATATCAGCTCTAAATTCACCCTTTGCCAAATAACAATAAGACAGTGTCTGAAAAAGTCACCGAATCCAGACATACATAATCTCTTCAAGGGTACGTCAGAGAAAAATATCCAATACGATACATTTTCGACAGCTAAAGAGGCACTAAAAAGCATAAGATCTCAAAAAGAAAACACTGTAAAAAACGTTCAAGTGCAAGGCTCAGTAGTTAAAGAGCCATGGAACTGCGCATTGCCTTCTGCTCGCGAGTACTGGTTCAAGGCCCAGCATATGCTGCCACGTAACATCTACAACTACACAGTACGCTATATGAATGACACACTACCCTCGCTCTCCAATTTATTCAGATGGGGTAAGAGTCTTACAGCCAGTTGCAGTCATAGTAGACACGTCCAAACAACGAAGCACATTCTCTCTAGCTGCTCATTTTGCTTAGACAGATACACGTGGCGTCACAATTCAGTTCTCTTAAACCTGGCAAACGTGTTACAACCATTCGTCAAGAAGATTTTCGTTGACTTACCTGGAAGATTCTCAACTCCAGACATCATCACTGGACCTAGTCTAAGACCTGACATGATTGTAATTGATAAAAGTAATAGGATGTACATCATAGAACTAACTGTTGGTCACGAATCGAACGCTGAATCAAACGCAAAGCGTAAAGCAGAGAAATACAGTCAATTACTTCATGATGAAGCATTATGTAGGTCGTATAGGAGCATTGATTTCATTAACCTGGTAGTGACAACCGGAGGGGTCTTCTCTAAAGACACGAGATCATTTTTCACAATGCTGAACACTCTCAAAATAGACAGTTCTTTGATCAAATACACAGCAGTTAAAGTGACATGTATCTGCATCAGAACATCGTACTACATATTCTGTATGAGAGATAAGGACTGGTCCTCACCTGAACTTATGGAATTTTGAAACAAACTTTCCTTTCTACACGCATTAACTCTAGATTTCATACTGTGTATGCAATTCAGCCATGCCTAGTTATATAGAGAGTGGTTGTATTGAATTGGCATAAGTAGAGTCTTTTTACTTTTTTTATAGCATTTTAGAAACATATGTACTAGGATATATATTCAATGAGAAGTTTCCATTATTATTATTATCTACAACAAGGCATATATACGTGGCGGCATAACTCCATCCTGGCGACTCTTTTGAGTAGCATTGACGGCCTGAGGGGCTTGAGAATCTTTGCTGATATTCCAGGCTATCCCTGCCCTACAGTTGTCACCGGAACAAAAGCGACCAGATGTCGTCATAGTCTATCAAGAGAAGATCGTCATCGTTCTAGAGTTAACCTGTGGTTTTATTACCAACGTAAAAGAAAATTGTGCAAGGAAGATTGGAAAATACAACTCTACCATTGTTGATCTCAAGAAGCAGTTCGAGAAAGTAACATTTGTGAATCTGAGCATGAGCGCCCTAGGATTGATATGCAGGGATGATAATGGAAATGGCATAATACAAGCATTAAAGAGCATCGGACTTTCGGAACTCCAATCAAAAAACATTATTAGAAACATGATAAACATCTGTATAAGGACAACGTATTATATATTTTGTAGAAAAGACAAAAACTGGACCAATCCAGAACTTTTAACATTCTAAAGACGTAAGATTGTTGAAGGCAGTAAGGCTTGACTAGCATGCCCTTTTATGGAGAGTGGTAGTCACGAATAAATTCTTTATACTGTTAAGTTTTACATTTTTAAATATTCATCTTGTTGTAAGTTTTATTTATGAGAATGAAAGTTTCCATTATTATATATTATAATCGATTCATTTAAAGTTGGCTTTCTATATAAAATAGCTCAAATAGCAGCTAATTAAGGCCAACTATAACTAAAAGAAAACAAATTATAATTTACAATGAAAAAGAACACTAAACGAAGACAAAATTAATTAATCTAAAAACCCCAAATCTTTTATAAAAACTCTACACAATCTGCAGGTGCATGAATCGCCATTCCACGGTTTTATTTGTCTTTTGAATTCTTGAATTGTGTTACTGTCTTTCAAAAAACTTGGAAGTGAGGACTATAAAAGGCAACCTCTATATTGAATATTCTCTGTACCATATATTGTCGTCCTTACTTTCGGCAGTTGCAAATGATTTGTATTCCGCAGGCTATAATAGTTGTCTCTTTCTGCAAAAATTTCTTTCATAAAAGTTGGGTTAAGATCCTTCTTTGTTTTCAAAATCTCTACCATAAGCAACTGTAGATTGCGTTGGTGTGTGGTCACAGAATTATATACAGTCTTTACAAAATCATTCCCACTATCTTTGCATACAATTCGCAATGCTCTTTCACGAATTTTGTTCACCTTAGAATTGATTGTCCTGTCATGGAACATCCATACTAATGGACAGTAATTGAACTGCGATTTGATGAATGCATCCATCAGCAATTTTAATTTGACAGGGTCCATATAGCTAGAGAGGCGAGCAAGTGCATGCAATTTCTGGTTTGCCTTTTTGCATAAGTCTTCGACATGTTTTGTGAAATTTAATTTTATGTCAAAAGTAACTCCCAAGAGTTTTTCATAATCACTTTCTTTAATTATGGAGTTACCAATGTTGACTACTGAGTCTTTACATTTGTCACCAAATATCATAACGTGACATTTGTCTTCGTTAAGTTTCATGTAGTTCTTTGAAAACCACCTTGAGAGAACTGCACTGTCTATTTCTAATCTATTAATTATGGTATTGAGATCTGAATTGCATGCATAGACAGTGGTGTCGTCAGCATAGTTACAAATGTCAGTATCATTTACAAAGAAGAAAATGTCATTTATGAAAATATTGAATAAAAGAGGCCCCAGAACTGATCCTTGCGGTACCCCTATCGTAACATCTCTCCAACTGCTATATGAGCCATTTATTTTGACTCTTTGTTTCCTCTTTGATAAATGGTTTTTGATAAGCTTGAGAGCATCCCAGCCAAGACCATACGCAGCTAATTTTGCAATCAAAACATCGTGATTTATACAATCGAATGCTTTAGAAAGGTCCATCAGGACTGCCCCAGCTAGTTCCTTATTGTCAAGACTTGCTTTACATTTTTGCAGAAAATTCAAAAAAACGTGCTGCTGAGAAGGCTGAGAAGTCCAACTATGGACCAATATCAGTCTTGCCTGTCATCTCAAGGCTCTTTGAAAAATTAGTAAAAAATCAGCTGTACCAGTATATGAATGATAATGGACACTTTTCATCCGGCCAATCCAGCTTTTTGCACCTTCATTCAACAGTGACATGCTTGCTTAAAGATACTAACGAATGGTATAATGGAATGGATCTTGGAAAGCCTGTAGGACTAGTGTTCATTGACCTTAAAAAGGCATTCGATACTGTTGATCATAAAATTCTCTGCAAAAAGCTCGAGCTTTACGGCGTACAGTAACGTAAACTCTCTTGGTTTAAATCCTACCTTTCCAAACGGAAACAGTTTTGCAGGGTTAATGGCGTGGATTCAAAAATTGGGGATATAGAAGTTGGTGTTCCACAAGGTTCATGTCTCGGCCCTCTTCTCTTCCTCCTCTACATCAATGATCTCCAGGATTCTACCGTGTTCATGCATGCTGATGACACCAGTCTGTGCTACCAGTCTCACGATTTGACTCGGTTGAATGAGGCAATTAATAGCGACCTCAAAAAGCTGGATACTTGGCTACAAGGCAACAAGCTTTCCCTGAATGTTGCGAAAACTCATTCCATGCTTATCTCCACCAAGCAAAAACAGAACAGTCTCAAAATTCAAAATAAAGACCTGGATCTGAAAATTCGCGACCACGATCTTGAAGTAATCAAAAAACAAAATACCTTGGTGTGCAAATCGACTGCTCCTTGAACTGGAAAGAACAAATCAAAGCAGTTTCTAGGAACATCTCAAGGGCAATTAACTTTTTAAGACATGCCAAGTCTTCTCTCTCGAAAGAAACTTTGCAGACTCTCTACACAGGCAATGTGTAGCCACACTTTCGATACTGCTGTTCCGTCTGGGGCTGTGCCGCTTTAACTGAAATTAATCAGTTGCAAAAGCTTCAAAACCGTGATGCTAGGATAATAACAAATAGCAGCTTTGATGCCCCAGGTAGACCTCTTATCGAAGAGATGGGATGGAAGACGATTTATGAACTAATTACGTGTGAATCTAAGACAATGGTCTTTAAAGGCGGTCTGTCACGCATTTTATTGGGTGATAATGACAATACAAAGAATAGGAAATTTGAATGGCTGATGATCCTCTGACTTTTTACGGCCGTAGAAAGTCGAGAAGATTAGCCCTCCTTTGTTTCGAATACACAGTTTCACAAAGAAACCCGTTGTGTTGAGCTCTGATTGTAGTGGCCAATCAGCTACGTGATAGACTGCCTTTAAGTCCCTGAATCAACTGGCTCCAGAACACCTTTGTGGCCTTTTCACTCGAAATTCGCTCTGCTCATCATCTAGCCTTTGTAATACGGGGACCGACCTGAGGTTACCGAAGAAAAGGTCATCAAATGGCAAGAGATGTTTCTCATATAGAGGTGCAAAATTATGGAACGGCCTGTCAGCCGAGTCAAAGCAGGCAACCTCCTTGTATGGTTTCAAGAAAATTACTTAAAAAGTGTTCACTTTCATTTTGAATTCATGTTTGAATTCTTCACTTCATTGTAAATAGGTTTTGAACATTATAAATAAGGTTTTATAGTTTAATCAATTTAATAGCTTTTTACTTTCTTTCCTAAATTGTAATTAAATGTTTTTCATCGGAGGGCCCCTTGAAAATCAACTTGCTGAAGGGCAACCCTCTTTAAATGTATAAAATGAAATGAAAAATTAAATGAAAATGAAATGAAATCTTTTTACTTAGCGCTATCAGAGTAAATCAAGGACAAGCCTGGTAGTTTGGTAGCTGATCTCTCTCTTGCTAGGAGAATTGAGAACCGCGCAAAATCGTGGATGTCATAAGTCTGGTCAAGCTTCCTTCACCAGAGTGTAAGACTTCGTCCCGTGAAATGTCAATATTCAGCCGCTTATAGACATGTCTGAAAAATCTTTGCAACATAGCATATCATTTATTGTTATTTCAAACCCTTGAGCTAGATTTGCAAAGGTTGCTGTGAGACATGGTGTCATGATACCCAGCTTACAAAAAATCGTTTTTTACCACATTGACGAGAGAAAAAATATTTGAAAACATTGTCAAATTAGCAGAAAAGGGCAAATAAACAATCCAAACCTGACCGCTTATCGAGGTTTCGTAACGGTTTCATGTATAAAACATTGCATGGTGCTGTCTTTCCACAAACACTTTACGTCACAGAGGCCTTGTACTCAACGGTCTTACCGCGCATAATTGCCGCAACTTTTTGAAGCAATGTGGGGGCTGCTCACGTCCATTTTCTGAAGAAACAAGCGTCTAAATTAAGAAATAAAGTACACCACCATGACCAGCGATGTTTGATGCATAATATTAGACAATAAAAATTTTCACGTCATAATCATTTTATAGAATTTAATCAAAAAATGCCCCCAGTTAATATGGCAGGGATAACATTAAACGGTCAGTACGACCTTTTTTCCCATAATGGTCCATCCAAAGTTGTCTTAAAAGGAAAGTTTTCATAGAAAAAACGAAATTTCTTAAAGATGTCAAACACATAGCAAATTATGTACCTTTCTGGATGGATCCGAATAATACTGAACCCAATGTAAGAGAGGGTATGCGGTGTCAATAGCACAGATATAAGTCATCTTTCTTTCTTTGTATACTTTTGAAAAAATCTTTGATCTTGAGCAACTACATCGAAAACGGTAGCCAGGCTCTAAGATATAGAAGAATCATTACCAACAATGAACAACTGGAAGAAAAACTGGAAACACTGAGAAACAACTTAATTAGGAGGGGCTACAACCTCTCTGAAATAAAAACACAATTCAATAAAGTCAGGGAATACTCACAGGCAGACCTACTATTTGACAGTAACAAGCAGACTACTGAAACAGCAAAAAATCTCCCTTTTGTCATTCCATATGACAATACATCAATAGAAATTGGTAAAATACTTAAAAACAACTGGCAACTCAGAGAAAGTGATGATACACTCAAACAAATATGGACGAAACAGCCTTTTGTGGCCTTGAAAAGACACAAGAACATTAAAGATAAACTGCATAGGTTTAAATTTAACCGGTAGAGTATACACATCTAACAACAAAAAGGATAATATCAGATACATCGGTGGACCAGGAAGCTGGTCTGCTGGGCACATGCACCACAAAAAGCATTCCGATTTGATTGCCCCGAAATGTGAAAGGCCCTTTGGTAACTCTGGGGGGCCGGGATATGCACTTGATGCATAAACTCGGTTTGAACTCCTGGGGGCACCAAGGGGACGCTGTGGTGACAGGATATCGGCTGAGGACTTGCATCTTAACATCTAATATCAAGATAGCTAATATATGCAGTACTACAATTTCCTAATACACAATAAACACACTGACACTGGTAAACAGTCACACATAAAAATCTCACAACACAGTGACCATTGGTTGTGGGCTCTTGGGGGTGGGGTTGGTATTACCCTCTCTTGTTTTAGGATTATTTGTATCAGTTATATTTTTGATTATCAATTTTTCAATTTTCATATCATTTTATCTTCTGCTCTATCAAAAACTTGATGATCGATAAGACGGTGCTGAGAAACTGCACAAGAAGAATGACAAATTTGTGCATCGCCCGGATCGATTATAAAAAGGCATATGACCTAGTTCCGCACTCGTGGATCAAGCGTTGTCTTAAATTTTTCAAAATCTCAGAAAAAGTTAGAAATCTGTTAGAATATGCCATGCCGCAGTGGAGAGTAGAGTTGACATTAGGAGGAGAAAGATTAGCCGATGTACAGATAAAAAGAGGAATCTTTCAAGGGGACAGTCTATCACCTACCTTATTTGTGCTAGCATTGATCCCTTTGTCCATTATACTAAATAAAGCTAACGAAGGATATTAATTAGGAAAGGATAGGGCTAAATTGAATCACCTCCTTCTCATGGACGATTTAAAGCTATATGGAACAAACAAAGATCAACTGGATTCTTTGGTGCAAACAGTGCGAATATTTAGTAGTGACATCGGGATGACATTCGGTATTAAGAAATGTGCTATGGTGGAGATGAAGAGAGGAAAATTGATTGATAGTGATGGATTAGATCTACCTGAAGGCGAGAAAATGAGATCCTTGCAAGATGAAGAAGCTTATAAGTACCTTGGAGTATTGGAGAATGATAAAATCAAAAGCACAGGAATGAAGGGCATACTCAGCCAAGAATACTTCCGTAGAGTTAAGAAGATCTTGAGATCCAAACTGAATGCAGGAAATATAATAAAAGCGATCAATTCAAGGGCAGTATCACTAATACGATATGGGGCTGGAATCATTGATTGGAGAAAAGATGAACTGAAGGATATTGACAGAAAGACCAGAAAGTTGTTTACAATGCACAGAAGCATGCACCCCCAATCGGATGTGGACCGTTTGTACTGGAAAAGGACTGAAGGGGGGCGGGGACTTCAGAGTGTTGAAGAGGTTGTAGAATTAGAGAAAGCAAGTCTTGGCTATTACCTGGAACAGACAGAAGAAGTTTTACTTAAGGAGGTGGTGAGAGATGGGTTATTTACAGAGTCAGTGGAACCAAACAGGAAAAAACAGGAAATCATGAAAAAATGGAAAGCAGGCTTTGAAGAAAAGAAGCTCCATTCAGTGTTTTTCAGAGAAACAAAAGAGGTTATGGACGACAAGGATAGCTGGTTGTGGTTACAGAAAGGGGTATTAAAGAAAGAGACAGAAGGGTTAATACTAGCAGCACAGGAACAGGCATTAAGGGTAAACTGGATCAAGAAAATGATAGATAAACAAGACTGTTCAGCCAAATGCAGAATGTGCGATGAACGAGACGAGGCTGTAGCACACATTGTATCTGAATGCTCACAGTTAGCTCAAAATGATTACAAGAAGTGCAGACATGATAAAATTGCCGCAATAATCCATTGGAACTATTGCAAGAAATTCGGTTTTGCATGCACGGAGAAATGCTATGAGCATTTGTAGAAAGAAAGATGAAAGTCCTTGAAAACGATGAAGTCAAGCTGTTATGGGATTTTTCTATACAAACTGAAAAGAGAATAGAGCATAACAAGCCAGATATTGTGGTCCTAGATAACAAGCAGAAGTTGTGCCTCGTAATTGATGTTGCATCCCGTTTGACACCAGAATCAAGAAAAAAGAGTAAGAAAAGATAGAATACTACAATGACTTGAAATACGAAATTTTGAAATGTTAGAAAAAAGAAGTAGATAAAGTCATGATCCTACCAATCGTCATAGGGGCTTTGTGAACTGTGACAAATAATTTAAGAAAAGACCTTGATAAGGTAGACCTGCACCTGGGGGTTGATGTTCTTCAAAAACATGTCTTCTTGGGACAGCGCGAATCATCCGGAAGGTTCTCGATACAAAGTAAAGAACAAAGGAGTACTGCACAGAAGGACAGAAAAAAGAAAATGGACAAAAATGCTTCCCATCCAAGACCACGGGTAGTGGTTCGATGAGAGACATAATGCAGACAATTGGCCAGTTGTTAGATCAATACCGTGTAAAAGGAGCATAATAATAATAATAATAATAATAATAATAATAATAATAATAATAATAATAATAATAACTATAATAATAACAATAATAAGCTTGAATAAGGATGATACAATTAGAACTAAGCTTGAAAACGACAACAATTGGCTTACAGAAATACCTTGAAACATCCAAGGACTGGATGCTACAGTTAGTAAATATCCATGAGCAAGGAAAAAAAATGCATTCAATAAAGAAAGAAAGTAATAAGTTTGCTTCTGAACTCAACATCGAAGCAACAATAAACGAAGAATTACCTTGTACACTACAAGCTAAGAACCTAAAGAAGAAAGCCAAATAAGAAGGATTAAAGAAAATACAAGAAAAATGGGAAAGCAAGCCTCTTCACGGTCAGTATCCAAAACGTAGTCAACAAGCTGATATCGATAAAGACAAAACACATCAATGGTTGCGGGGAACGGGTCTGAAGGCTGAAACGGAAGGCTTTATAATGGCTGCGCAAGACCAAAGCTCGTTCACCAGAAATTACCAATCCAAAATAGCGAAAAACGGGGCTGACCCTAAATGTCGATTTTGTGATCAATATGATGAAACAATAGATCACCTAGTGTCAGCATGCTCTGTTCTTACACCAAATGAATATAAGAACAGGCATGATCGAGTGGGACAATACTTACACTGGAAAATCTGCAAGCATTATAATACTCCGCACGCTGACAAATGGTATGAACATAAAACTCCCCCAGTAGTAGAAGGAGAAAACACAACGATACTATGGGACTTCCCAATAAACACGGACCGAGCTATCCAAGCCAACCGACCAGATATAGTCATCAAAGACAACAAGAGCAAAACATGCCTCCTTATCGATATGACAATTCCTACAGATCGAAATATTTCTGTCAAAGAATTTGACAAGTTGTCAAAGTACGAAGACCTTCAAATTGAGATAGAACGGATGTGGCACCTTAAAACAACTATTATACCTGTGGTAGTTGGCGCACTTGGGATGGTGAAAAAGGGAATCCAAAATCATCTCAATACAATCCCTGGAGAACCAAACTTGCAAGAAATTCAAAAAATAGTACTTACAAGTACTACCCACCTTCTTCGCAAAGCACTGTCAATCTAAAGATCTGAACAGCAAATAACTGTAACGTTGAAGTGCATATCAATGTTAGCATGCAAGTAACAAACCCTCTTGCTGCCTCAGGTATCGGGATGATCCCCGGCAGCTAGATTGTATACGGCCGAAATCAAAAGAAAGTAACAATTCATAATAATAATAATAATAATAATAATAATAATAATAATAATAATAATAATGATAATAATAATGACAATAATAAAACTGTAAAACATTCAGCTCCCTTCCTAGACTGGAACAAAGATGAGCTTTCAGCTTTGGATAGAAGAACAAGAAAGTTGATGACGATGCACAAAGCGTTGCACCCAAAGAGCAATGTAGATAGACTATACCTATCAAGGAAAGAAGGTGGAAGAGGTCTTATCAGTATCGAAGACACTGTGAGAACTGCGATACTTGGACTACAGAAATACATCCAGGAGAGTGAAGAAAACCTAATCACTGCCGCAAGGAAACCAGAAGATATAGTAGAAACAGCAAAGGGATTCAAAAGTAGAAGAGCAAAGGAACGTAAGCAAGACTGGACCGACAAAGCGTTACATGGACAGTTTTTAAGACAAACAGAAGCAGTTGCTAGCAAGGATAGGTGGGAATGGCTTAGTAAGGGAGGAATAAAAAGAGAAACGGAAACGCTCATCCTAGCTGCGCAGGAACAAGCAATTAGAACAAATCAGATAAAAGCAAAGATCGATAAAACGCAGGAGGATAGTTTATGCCGAATGAGTAAGCAAGCTGATGAAACAGTAAATCATCTCTTAAGTGAATGCAGCAAGATGGCGCAAAAAGAGTTTAAACGACGTCATGATTGGGTCGGAAAAAAGATCCACTGGGAAGCTTGCCTGAAATATGGATTTGATGTAAAAAGCAAATGGTATGAACACGAACCAGAAACAACAATGGACAACGATGTCAGTACAATTCTCTGGGACTTCAACATACAAACAGATCATGTCATACAAGCAAGGCGTCCAGACTTAATCATCAAGGATAAAGTGAAGAATGAATGCCTGATAGTGGACTTCGCTATTCCATACGACAGTCGAGTTGAAACAAAAGAATTCGAAAAGTTAGAGAAATACCAAGATCTGGCCAGGGAACTTAAAAAAATTGTGGAACATGAGTGTGCGGATCATACCTATAGTTATTGGTGCCCTTGGAACAACCCCTAAAGACCTCCGAAAAAGACTCAAAGAAATCGGAATCGACACCAAGATCGTTGAACTGCAGAAAACAGTCATCCTGAATTCTGCCAGAATCCTCAGGAAAGTCCTCGAGTTTTGAGGAGACTTGCTGTCACCAAGCCTCAAGGACGAATCATGAACCATTTAAAGAAAATGTGCGACAAATAGATAATAATAATAATGACAATAATAAAACTGTAAAACCTCATCAAACTTTAACAGGAAAAAAGAAAAGAAAAACGAGACCGTTCAAAATCCATACGTTTCGATCTAAAAATCTTCCTCTGAAACAGGAACGACTTTCGACCAGCTTCTTTGCAAACTTTTGGAAGCAAAGGATTTTTGCTATTCCCACGTATTTCCTTCTGATGCAGAATTTTCTTGAAACAATTTTTCAACAGCCGAGTTGCCTGTCCATTTTGGCATTTAATCACATCAACTAGGCATCTCTTATTTCTTGTATGATTCACAGTTGGTAATAGCACTCTTTGGCTCTTTCCAATGATGATAGCTAAGACACGAATCCGGATTCTTTCAAACTGCGATTTCTGTGTATTTGATATACTGAGCATGATATTGCTGCAATACAACATCTGCGGCAAAAACATTACTTTATAGATTGTTTCTGCTACACATGGGCTGATGTTATGTCGTAGCCTGGCGAGCAATTTCGTTCTTGACCAGACTTTCTTGTAGGTCTTAGAACAGGATTGTTATTTGTGAGCCATGTTGCGACGTTTTTAAATTCAGTGTTCAACGTTTCCTCGATCCTTTGCTGTCTTTGTCGGATGTAAATATAACAGTATCGTTTGCATAGAGTAAAATCCTACACTCTTTACTTGTTCAGTGGAATCATTTATCACTGTTGTAAACAACAGTGGACCCAAGATAGATCCTTATCTTACCTTATCTTAGGAACTCCACATATTGATCTCGTTAAAAATGTGAAATACTTAGGAGTTCAATTTGATAGTAACATTGATTGGAATCAGCACATGAAAGTTTCATGCATCAAGGTTGGCTTTTTGAAGCATGCTAAGAAATTCGCACTGAAAAAATTCTGATACAAATGTATAGAGGCATTGTCGATCCACATCTTCGTCACTATTGTTCAGTGTGGGAAAGATGTGGTGAAAAAAGATTGAAGGCGTTGCAGAAGTTGCAAAATCAGGCTGCTATTGTCTCCAATGGCAGTCACAATAAATCTACAGCCCTTTTGATTAAGAACTTTAAACAGCTACGGCGACATATAAAGCAAAAACTGATCTTATACCTAGCTACCTTTCCAATTTGTTCACAAAAAATACTGACCGAAAAATTTACATTCACTTGCGAATTGCAGCAAACGACCATTATATCCCCCAGAAGAATGACAACTAGCAAAGGCCAAAAAGCGATATCTTTTCATGGCGCTAAAACGTGGAATCAATTGTCGTCAGATATAAAAGAAGTAAAGTTGCACAATTCGTTTAAATGCAAACTAAAACACTACTTGCAGCCTATTGTTTCAATGTAATATTTCGCTCGGTTCACCAGCTTTGATTTTACTATTTTTTAGTTTCGATCATAAGTACTTTAGTTTGAGATCTTAGATACACTTGTAATTAGATTATTTTAGATTTTAGCTCTTATACTTAAGTTATCTTAGGAAGGTATAATTACTTTTGCAAGCTCATAACACGGTTCCCTGGAAAGCAGTCTTAGACTTATGGGCAACCGTGTATAGAAAATTAACTAGCAATAACTTTAGTTCGTGAGTGCAGCGTTTTGGGAAATGCGAAGAAACTGGATTACGTCATGCGCTGATCAAGATGCCGAACACGGTTTGCTAGACAACCCTAATCGAATCGATGGAATGGCCGTTGCTCCAGAAATAATTCTGCTGTGGATAAATCGAGAAGCTCAAAACAACCACTTTAACCCTTTAGCAACCAACATCTTTTGAGAAATTAAATTGGTAAAAAATGACATCTGGTGTTACTTTGGCTTAATTTGAAATTATATTTGTGGGCAAAGGGCAGGAAGCTATATATAATCATGTTCCTTAAAAAATCCCCTTTCAAACCTGCTCAAATTTGAAATAAGTAAACTTACACCATTCACTAGCAGTGCAGCTTTCCTCAGGCAAAGCGGCTGGAAACTCATAAAATTATTGTCGTAAATGAACAGATCTTCCTCTCTATCAAACAGCCTAAACTGTCTCCAAATGCGATGATCTTTGCTTTACAATGTTCATCAAACAAAGCAGCCAAAGCTTCCTGTGCTGAAAACTGTTTCACATCTTTATTTGTGGACCGTAGCTTTGATGTCAATAATCTGTCCTCCATTTTGAAATTTTGTGACAGTAGCTTTGATGTCAATAATCTGTCCTCCATTTTGAAATTTTGTGAACGAAAACTTCCTTCCTTTCAAAACAAAATTAGTAAGAGAAGGCCAAAAGTAGCTTAAGACAATCACTTTGCTATCTGTTAGCCTCTTTCTGATAACTGGAAGGCTCAAAGTTGCTCCTATGGCCTTCTCTGATTGGTTTTCTTCAGGGGGGGTCATTAATGACCCCTTTGGCTGCGAAAGCGTTAAGGACCTTATTTAAGCTTTTTTGAATGTATCTGAACAATAATCTGGGGTTTGCAAGTGTGTGGTAATGTGAAAAATGCACGGTTTGTTTGGGACGAAAATGGGCCTAAGTTGCAAACAGAGGAGCTTTCTCATCGCAGTTTCCAACATGAAATGGCTCGTTATTCTTCAAATGTCGGAAATAAATTGCAAATGATGATCAAAATTGGTAAAGTATTTGGCTTTACATCGAATTTTGACACCCCAAAGCTATTTACTACGCGCAAAACCGTGCGGAGTTGACTCCGCGCTGAATTTCCGCGCACATGCCAGAGTAGAGGCAGAGCAACGAACTCACTCTGGAGACGAGACTGGCACTGAATTGATTTGACCACAAATCGACAGAAAGAGACAGAGATATCGCACCTTGCTAATTGTTTTGATATATAATGCAGCTAACGCTGCAAAAATGACATGAGATGAAATGACATGGTTCATTGCATTGAAATTTAACGGAATTGAAATTGGTTGCCCATCCGTCCACCAACCCAACCTATTACGATGGCAAGATGGTGCAAGAATAGTTCGGCTGCGCTGGGGGCAGTAAACACTAAAACTGGCGGTTCGCACACTTAAACAAAATACGATGCTGCCTCTTCGCTACAACAACATCCTTCATAAAAACAAATGCAGACACCAAATCAGCTCACAGCCAAATAGAAATTTATTCTAAAAAACAAGATTGCTTTTGACCTACCTGTCCATGAATGTGTGCAGCACAATGCCTAGATAAAGATAAATGCATAGTAAACACAGCTTTGCCTCCAAATCTGTTGAGACCTTCTTTGAGACCAATCCACTTAATGCTTCACGTTTAGCAGTTTCCATGCAGATCGGTGATCTTTGGTCGTAAAAATAATCTGCATTAGATAAAATAGAAATTAAAACCTAAGCGACGGAGTTTGCTACTTCCAGATCGCATCTGCTAGGTTCCGTCCGCTATCAAATGTGATGAAGAAAATCATGTCTGGGGGCTGATACTACTTGATAGGTCGAACATATATCATTGAGATGCGCCAAACTTAAGTCTACATGCAGGTTATTGAACGTGAGATTAAGGATCGACTAGAATTAAAAGTTGGCTTTTACGTCGCATCGAAGTAGCATTTAACTCACAATTAACTATGTTTTGCCACTGTATTTAATTCGATGCGACTTAGGGTCTGTTTACATGATCCCGCCTGGCCGGCTTATCTCATTTAGTCGGAATACCCAACTGCCAAGAGAAGCACATACAAATTTCACATGCGTTAAGAGCTTTATCCAGTCGGGAGCTTCATCTAATCTCGGCATGGCAAGATATACCACCTTATCAGAAGGGGTAAATTTTTTAACATTAGGATTTTTGTTTTGTTTACGTTTCGCACGACAGTCGGTCGCCAAGCTCCGTTTTCAGTTTCATGCTCCGATAAAGAAAGGGGCATTCCAAATAACCACGACAGATGAGTGTCAGGCGACGTTCTCAAAAGTCGATGTAATTCTAACCACGGGAACTCATGCATCTCAGAACCTCAGAAAAAAATTTCAGCACGATATCTCGTATGGTTCAGGTTTTATGCTAAATTGAATACCTAGCTAATTGATGCCAAAATGTGGTTTTTCATGAGATGGCAAATTCGAGTTCAAATATATATAAAAAAATTTCCTATCCCATCTCAATCTACATTTACTTATAGTACACTTTGAATGATGGTAGAAATTTAAAGTTTTGGGTAATTGAAGGCCAACGTATTTGTAGAATATTGCTTCAAAGTTTCAAGAAAATATGATTTTGGCCCCAAAATGTGTCTTAGGAAGGAATTTTTGTGTTGGCTTTCTGATCGATAGATGCCATGATGCTCTTCAATTTCAAAGAATACTGATCTACCCCAGATGCTAAATATTGAACAACCAAACGCATTTCACACAATTCCTTTTTCCAGGGGGAGGGTTGCAAAATCTCTCAATGTTTGCCTAAAAGTCAATTTTTCCATTCTTTCAGACGGTATCTTGCAAGAATCCTGCAAAAGTTAAGATAGCTCTTTATATCATCCAACTGTGCATATGCAGAAGTTATGAAAAAGTGTCAAAACCAAGGAAATTTTGTTCTGACATGAGAACAATAGCTCTGCCAAATTGGATGCACGCTCAAAACGGTCAAATTGAGCCAAATTCAACGCGCTAGAAATCTTATGTCCCAAGGAGGTACATTCCTGCAATTTTTTACATAGATTCCTACACCGTAGAACCTATTCTCTTACAAATATGAAAGCGTAACGGAGTCTGGAAGAATGTCAAATAGCAACATTTGTCGTCGCGGGGGGGGGGGGGTAACATGATACAAAATACAAGAAGATACAAAATCCACGACGTATAGCTACTACAGTTGGAAGCAACATTGTGCAATCAGGTGTTTTTGGGACGTCAATAAGTGATAATTTTATGGCATACTGTGAGTGAAAGGAGCTCAGGAACGAAACCATAAAGTGATCAAAACTCGCTCAATGAAAAAAGTTGAACAAAGAGGTATTCCCGACTGATGTTGCTAGCATCTGCTGGGAACAAATTATTGATCAATCTTATGACATAGACTTGGTCGTGCAACATTAGTCCCATATTCTTTTATCGAAAAACATGCCTCTATGAAAACTATTCTGTGCTTCTGAGCGAAAACAGACTTGAGGCTGCCAAAGAAAACATCCGCAAATGGGCAGAAATGTTTTTCTTATCGAGGTGCAAAACTATGGAACAGCCTCTCAGCTAAGATCAAACAGGCACCCTCCTTTGCCGTCTTCAAACAGAACATTCAGTAGACTGGGGGACTTTTCTTGCGGTTGGGTGGCTGGCCGCGGCCCGCAGTCTCTGTGCTTGATTCACTGCTGGATCGGCGATGGAGATCTATCTTGGGGTCTCCGTTGTCGGTTTGGCGGGGGTCAGGCGCGGGGACGGGGGGTGCCCTGGCTGCTTGATCGTTGGAGAAGTTTTCCCAGTCTACTGGTTTTTATGTACATTTCTTTTAATTTAGCAAATTGGGGTTTACTTTTTAGTTTTGTATATATATGTTGTAAGTAGTTTTAAATGTTTTTAACCGATTATTTATTGTATTGTAAGTTTTCATGTGGAGGGCCCCTTGAAAACCACCCAATTGGGTGAAGGGCAACCCTCCTTAATATATTGAAATGAAAATGAAAATGAAAAATGAAATGAAAATGAAATGAAAGCAATACTGCCCTTGGATCAACAACGATTTGAAGGGATGATTAGGAGGAGAGATACGCTTAAGAAAGCAGCTGTCAAGTCAGGGTCTCCTATCCTATGGGCCTCCTACAGGCATGTAAGGAACAAATATAATGGGCTAAATATTGATTCATTACGGCAACACTTCACAAAAAAATTCAAAGCTCTGAAAGTAATATGAAGGAGACATGGAAAATCATCAATCACTCATAAGCAGCACAGACTTCTGGTACGAAAACAAAGATTGCAGCAATGTTAATCTCACTATATTTCTCGACCTTAAGAAAGCATTCGATACGGTCGATCATGATATATTACCAAAAAATTAAGTGCATATGGAATAAGAGGTAAAGCTGAGGGCTGGTTTGAATCCTACCTAAACAATCGAAAACAGCGCTGCTCTCTGAACGGTCAGCATTCAAAAGCCAAAGATGAAACCTAAGGTATTCCCAATGGTTCTTGTTTAGGCCCTCCTCTTCTCATCATTTACTTGATTGACTTAGAAATATGCTGACGATACCAGCATAACGATTGCATTGGATGACGTAGCGAAATTAGTCGAGGTCGCACATCAAGAGTTTTCAAATCTCTCGGAGTGGATGAGGGTGAATAAACTTAGCCCGAATCCGAAAAAAGGCAGAATTCATGGTCACATGGCATTCCCTTCAAACCAAAAATCTAGACCTGCCAGAAGTGCTGAAACTAAATAACTCTAATATAAAAAGATTTGATACGCTAAGCTAAATTGAGAGGAACAGTTTACGCACACCAAAGGTAAGGAGTGGAGAACATGCAGCTCTAAAAAAATTGGAAAGTGTCGTCCGCAATTCAAACATTGTAATGTATACTAGGCATTAATTGAGAGTGACCTGCGTTATGCTAATGCTATCTGAGGGTAATCTGTCTAAAATGAAACTAGCTGCTCTCCAGCGTCTTCAAGATCCGACCTGCTAAATAATATCATATTCAAGGATAAAAGATAGCTGGTCGGCTTCTTGGTGGAATGTAGAAAACCTTTTCCTGTGCGAAATGCTATGACCTACAAGATTATGAACAAACTTTGCCCTGAAAGCATATGGGATAAATTCCAACAGAGATCTTTTCACTCGACCTACAATAGGAGACACCGTAAAGGTCTCCATATCCTTAGATATAAGACTGAATTTGTCAAAAAAGGTATTCATTACGCAGCTCTCATATTATGGAATGATACACCTACCGAAATTCGTGAGCTACGGACATTATATAGTTTTTAAAACAACTGAGAGCGCATCTAAACAGCTAGACTCCCAAACACAACTCCCTGGAACAACAGCAATGATAAGGGTTTATAGGGCTTTAGATTTGCATCCTTAGAGTTTTATCATTGTAAATTGATATTCTATATTTTGATTTGCTGAAGGGTTCTTTTTGTGTATAAATAGCACTAAATGAATATAATGAAATGAAGACACGTGATCAACAACTTCGCGCGTTGAGAGTCGTAGTTGTGGGGACCACGAAAATATACTTTCTAAGAACCTTTAGAAATCATGATTCTGTGCTGGCAGGTAATTCCCTAACCAGGGTTGCTTGCCTACTTGTTTGCTACACCTGGTTTTGCGAAATAATTTCCTGAAAATTCATCATTTCACAGACCTCTCATTTTCCATTGAGGGAGTTGAGATAATCTTATCACACGGAAGATAATCTTTGCATTTAAGAAAGACAAAATGACACTCCTAACGGCTAAACTCAGTTCCAGGCTCGAAATCAAAGCTCCAATAGATCCAATTTTGATTCACGGAACTCCCAAGGCTATCTGTGACAGACAGGAATTGAACAAGACATAAAGTTTACTGCTTGAATAGCAGGCTGTAGGAAGCAACTGCTGATTAGCGGGAGGCGATTTTTCTTCGAATAATACTGAGTAATGAATCTAATTAATGCTTGTGATGTAAAGCCATTGTTTTCAAAATCATAGCGGCTTGAGCCTCCCTGTCCGCTGCTTCCTACACGCCTGTTAAACAGGCAGGGCTTTAGCCTAGAGCCTGTCAGCCTAAAGCCACCTATATGAGCATATCAAGGGCGGTAAATTATTAAACATGACCAACTTTCGAACCAAAAATAACTCATTTCCGGTCCGTTGCAAAAGATTTTTAGCTGAGGAGCAATGAAAAGCACTCCTGATGATTCATGTTAGCATTTCCTAACTGAATGAATGGCCAAGGGGACATTGAGGACATACACATACAGGGGGGTCAGTCGTAGAAA
Organism: Aurelia sp. 4 Dawson et al 2005; assembly: GCA_964019985.1. NCBI lineage: Eukaryota > Metazoa > Cnidaria > Scyphozoa > Semaeostomeae > Ulmaridae > Aurelia > Aurelia sp. 4 Dawson et al 2005. The sequence continues at coordinate 11,362,202 of OZ026500.1, read as the reverse complement.
ATTTCTGGCAACCAAAAATATCAGTTCAGCTTCACTGCAACTCAAAAATATTAGTTAACTTGGTACTTTGATACCCATAAGTGAAAATAAAAGTTTAGAAACAATGCAAATTTACGACAGGATTGCCCAGAAATATTAGACTTACCTCTCAGTATGTGCATGTGACTAGTGCGTCCACCCCTTCCCTGGGGTGAATATAAAATGCAAAAGGAAAATTATATCAAATAGAGCAATTCTGCTTTTCAACAGTTCACAAGGGCCACTTTACAGCTCTCCGCCTACATTTAGGGGGAGCAATGACCAGGCCTGAAGCTCCTCAGGTCATTTCGTCGTAAAGCAGACAAAACGTAAGCCTCCCAAATAAAACTTTTTATCATTAATTCATACCCCTTCCTATCCATGCACTGTGAGAGACCAGTGACGTGACTTAGGCCCATAACATTATGTTAGATGCTGCTGGATTTCCTCTAGAAAACAAAGTGTCACTTTCATAGTGCGCTTAACTTGAATCAAGCTTTTTGTCTCCCTCAAGACCAACAATATCGTATTAAGAGGTAATCCATGACAAATTAGAAACCGAAGAACCGATAATCCCATCAACTTCAATCTGCCTCGAACTTCGAAGTTTCGTGATTACGGTCCGCCATTGATCACTGGTCTCAGTTGATACGAAACACGCAATGTCCCGCAAAATCGGCTTGCTTACAGAAATCCAGCACAGCCCCTTTAATAGACTTAACATTACACGAACTATTTCCATCACCGAGATCACAATTTGTGTCTCTCAATGAAATAATGCCCTTCCCCTTGTTTCCAAAAAAGTGGCACATTTTCAGGCTTTTCAAATACATCTTTGTTATCACTGGCAGGCCTATACCACAGAAAAATAATGTAAGGCCTTGCCTTTTTTGGGTTGCTATTTCAACGCATAAGATTTCTAGATTTGATAGTGGGCCATCATTTCTAACATGTCATTCGAGGGTATCTTTACAGTAGAGAGCTACAATGCCTGCCAAAAGTCTTGGAACACCTCTGCTAATTTTGCCTTGTTTTGCGATTTCCCCCTCTCCCCCTCAGAGCAATGTTGTTTTGTGGTAATGAAATAGGGATGACAGGATGATCCGCGACTCTGCTGGAATACCAAGACAATAACCTTCCAGATCAACATTGTTTCGGGGTAAGGAGGTATTTAAATGCGATCGCTATGGTTAGAAATGTGGATTATGAAGAAATGGCCTAAGTGTTCCAAGGACTTTTGGCAGGCATTGTCTGAATTTTATTCTGATAACGGTGACTTGGAAAAAGACAATGCCATGCATCTAAGGGTTTTTGATGGTGCTGATTTCATTGGTCGTAACTAAAACTTCATATTCCACATTTGTGACGTCATGACCGACAATTTTCCATATTTTCATTGATTTCAGTGTTATACTACGCTTCGAATCCGTCAAATAATCAATCTGTCCAGCCTGCTAAACTTGAATGGGATATGATTGATAGATTATTAGTTTATGTATCGATCTCCTAAAGAAAACCCAAAGCTGCTTCTTTTCATGGCCTGAAAATGAATGAATTTATCAAACATTGAATTTGTTTTTGAATTTTAAATGAATTTTACTTAGTTATCGGGCTCAAAAATGTCTGAAATCGACAGGTTACAGCCACAGTTAACGATTTTGAAATCGTTCATACATCCCACAACATTTGGCAAAGTGGCCCAAACTTACTTGAGAGGTGTACCATGACTCGAGTGCATCAATTCTTGTAGGTTCGAGTTGATTGGACAAAGTGATATGGAGCAAATGAAGAAAGCTTACAGTTAGCGCTTTTTGAAAATATGAATTTAGATCATATCCAAATTCATTCTGCATTTATCGTTAAGTGTGGACGTTGTTGGCAATCCTCCCTCGACCACGAAGAAACCAGTCTAAGTTTTGATGAATTCGGAAAGTATGGATGATGTACAACGACTGGGCACATGATGTATCATGTTACTTTCTGAATAATGGAGAAAATGGCAATTACTTTTCGTTGACCGTTGATTGTAAAGTGTGATTCCATTTGCGAGAAGGGAGCCCTCTGTCCTCTGCGGAGCAGTCAGTACAGAAGGAGCCAGGCGGCCAGGCCCGGCATGGCACGCGAACTTTTGTCACTGATACAAGTGTTCATACTTTCCGAGCTGAAGGTATCTTGAAAACACAACGTGCAATATTGCAAAAGTTGCCTGACAAACATTTATTTGCAAGCTCTGCGACGAGTTTCTGCTGTTTTTCGTTGTGCTTTCTAGACTTAAAAGTCCCTTCTGTCGCACTGCTTACAAGATACGTAAAGTAGATTTGATTGCCAATTATGACGTCATCAGCAAAAGATACGGCTTTTTGGTGGTCACAAATGAAATCAGAACCATCGAAAACCCTAAGATGCATGGAGTTTCTACTCCTGTACGACGCCGTTATCGACATAAAATTCAGACAATGCCTGCCAAAAGTCCTGGAACACCTCTGCTAATTTTGCCTTGTTTTGCGATTTCCCCCTCTCCCCCTCAGAACAATGTTGTTTTGTGGTAATAAAATAGGGATGACAGGATGATCCGCGACTCTGCTGGAATACCAAGACAATAACCTTCCAGATCAACATTGTTTCGGGGGTAAGGGGGTATTTAAATGCGATCGCTATGGTTACAAATGTGGATTATGAAGAAATGGCCTAAGTGTTCTAAGGACTTTTGGCAGGCATTGTACTCCTCCACCGCGATCATTTCTACCAAATTTGACTCATTGATTTTTAAGCTTTCGCAATCAATATCGCAATTGACTTTGGTTTCGTTACGGGCAAGGAAGTTTACACCATAGTCTACCATAATATCCTCTAATTCGTCTAAGTGGGGCATGGGCAGTCTCGACACTATGGATATGCTGTCTGAACTAACCAAGAAACAATTATGATTCAATACTCACCCAAGCCAAGCAATATTTGTATTACGTTGCAACATCGTACTTAATCTTTCCTCCATCATTCGATCTACCGAGAAGTCATTGCATGGATTAAACAACAGCTATGAGTCAGCTCTTTTGATAAGGCTTCGTGTTCATTTTCGGATTTAAACGAACACAGATTTGATCACAATTTTGCTTGTGAAAGCCTTAATTGTAAATGTAATCTAGGGCTCGAATCAACAATCCATTATTTCTTGTACTACCATCTCTATAGAGCTCATAGGAGTATCCTGCTTGATGAAGTATCTGATATAGTCGGTAATGCCATTTCCCAGCTTCCTTATGACCACTTATGTGATCTCCTTCCCTTCGTTAGCAAAGCTTATAACTAGCTTTTAACAATGTTAAGTAGATGCTGCTCAGAAGAGTATTATTCGATTATTTTTCGCCAACCTGGTGAGGGAGGGGGTACACCCTAGACTTATGACGATGAGTCTCTTGTTTCCCTGTGCTCTTTGACTGGATCATGGCGCTTCAGTCAATAGAGGCTCATGACATTAATCTTAAAAACCTGGCCCTATTTAGGCCCAAACTTTGTACTTCCTAAAGTACCAACCAGATTGCAAGATTTGGCAAAAAACAATGCTATCGAATGTTCAATTCGAATGATGCAGCTGACTAGATTTTGAACGAAGTTGCTGTGGCAAGTGGTTGAAGATTTCACTGGTTTGTTTTGGTCTCAAAAACAAGGAAAATGTAGGGTTGAAAGACTTATTTTGCACTCACTCAATTTCAGTTAGTTTCAGTTTCAGATTATTTAAATTCTCTATATACAATTTATAATTCTAACAATACAAACAAATAACTAAACTACAAAGATAATGATGTTACAAAAACTTAATACAACTTAATACAATATAAAAATACAAATAAAAGAGGAACTAAATAAATTGTATGCAGGGAATTACTTAAAGGAGGAGCTCTCTCAATAGGTAAACTAATCGAGGAGAGAGTCCCCCCCTTGCTATCTTAAGATATCAGGTAAATTTATCAGGTAAATTAAGTTGCATTTATATCATTGTTCATTTTCAGTATCAAAACATTTTTAACTCATCGGTCGACATTCTTTAATAAGTAAGTTTTCAGTTTTGCTTTGAACGATGCTTTTGATGGAGCATTTCGGAGTTCAATGGGCAATGTATTCCAAAATTTAGCACCAAGATATCGAATTGACTTTAGACCATATTGAAGACTGTTTCTTCGAGACATATATAAATCACCTTGACTTGCCTGTCTAGTGGAATACTGATGAACAGTTGAATTGAATAAGAAAAAGTCATGAAAGCAACTAGGTGAAGTCTTTTTAACAGAATCAAAAACGAAAGTTAAGAGTCGGAGTTCAAAAATCTCAGACAGTTTCAGAAGCTTAAGATCATTAAAGATTGGAAGAGAAGGAGACATGCGGGGCTGAAAGGAGATAGCTCTGACTGCTTTCTTCTGCAACTTGAAAATTGGATCAATGTATGATGCATACGCTTGACCCCAAAAAATAAGACCATATTGTAAGAAAGACAAGAACAAAGCTTTGTACAAACAAATTAAGACGTCTAATGGAAGTAAGTTCCTAATTTTGAAAAACATTCCACATGTTCTAGCTAATTTTTTAGAAAGTTCACTGAGATGGTATTTCCAGCTTAGATGCTCATCTAAGAGGAGACCTAAAAACTTAATAAACTTAACTCTTTTGATATGTTTCTTCCCTATTTTGATATTAGCACCAGGAGGAACATTGACAGAGGAAGAATGAAAGATGATATAGTTTGTTTTATCAATATTTGATGATAGCTTATTAGCATCAAGCCATTTTTTAATAATCACAGCTCTTTGTTGACGACTTTAGTCAAGTTAGACAAATCTTTGGATTCATAATAGAAGTTTGTATCATCAGCAAAGAGATAAAAAGTAAGTTTCTTAGAAGCATTGGGTAGATCATTGATATAAATAAGGAAAAGTAATGGGCCCAGTACAGAACCTTGTGGTACACCACAAGTAATAGAAATTAAGTTAGAGTTACTTCCATTGACAGAAACATATTGCTTTCTATCAGATAAATATGATCTAAACCATTCAAGGGCACATCCACGAATGCCATAATGTTCAAATTTGGATAGCAAAATTCTATGATTAACTGTATCAAAAGCCTTTTGTAAGTCAATGAAAATGCCACAACCAAGTCTTTATTATCAAGTGTATTTCTTATAGCTTCTGTCAAACTTACAAGAGCATGATCAATTGAGTGATTTTCTTGAAATCCAAATCGTTGAGAATAAAGAATATTATGTATTTCAAGGAATTTATAAAGTCGTCTGAACATAAGCTTCTCAAATATTTTACTGAAAATGGATAAAAGAGAATTAGCCTATAGTTTGATGCAAGCTCTGGATTTCCTTTTTTAAAGAGAGAAATTACCTTGGCAATTTTAAGTTTATCAGGGAATATACCAGACTGAAAAGAATGATTCACAAGAAGAGTAAGTAGTGGTGAAACGCAGACTCCAATAATTTTAAGTAATTTTATTGGGATACTATTAGGGCCTACAGATTTGGAAGGATTTAAAATATTGATTAGATCATTAACTTCTATAGAAGTAACTGGAGTAAGGAAAAGTGAGCTACAGGTTCTGTTAGATAGATAATCAATAGGAGATTTTGGACTTAGTGGAATTGTCTTTGTTATGCCATCGGCAACATTGACATAAAAGTTATTAAAAACATTCGACATTTCAAAGGGATCTGATGTTACATTCCCATTTTTGCCTTTGATTTTGTTGATTGAAGAAGAAGTGGAAGACTTATGAGAAATAATTGTCTTGATACCTGACCACAATTTTTTTATGTTTTGACTATTTGTAGAAAAATAATTATGAAACTACTGTGCTTTGCTTTCTTTTAATTCATTGGAAACATGGTTTCTAAACATCTTATACAACTTGAGGTTATCAGGATTCTGCTGTTTCTTTAGTTTCTGCAAAATTCTGTCCCGGATTCTCATCATCTTCAATATTCTATTATTTATCCATGGTTTATCTTTCAGCTTCATTTCTTTTCTACTCCGCCTTTTAATTGGAGCATGCTTATTTATCAACGTATCAAGATCTTTCAAAAATCTGTCAAATTTATTGTTCATATTCAAGTCACTGTTTTCTAAATAAGAAAAGTCAACCTGATTAAAATCCTCAACAAAACTGTCTTCTTTAAATCTGGAGTAGTCGTATTTGAATGATTCAGATTTACGGTGACTAACATAAGTATTTTTTAAAATCATAAACTGGGGCAAATGGTCAGTAATTTGCATTAAAATATTTCCACTTGTTATATTTCCATTGGCAGCATTGGCAGCATTAGTATATATGTTATCACTGATTGATGCTCTTTGTTCAGAAACTCTAGTTGGATGATGAATACAAGGAAGAGGGCTGTGTGAAAAAAAGTTGTTGACAAAGTCACCTTTTGGTGTATGGGAAGCATAATCTAGAAGATTAACATTGAAATCACCCATAACAAATAACAGCTTATTTGATGGTAATTTTGCAAGGACATTCTGGAAGTGACATGAAAGGTTATCAATATTTGAACTAGGGTGTCTGTAAACACAGCAAATAAGGAAATTTTTGTTATTCATGTTTTCAATTTCAACCCATACAGTTTCAAAATTATCTGTTGAAGAATCCAAGTCGTTTCTTGTATTAGAAGAAAGAGAATCTCTGATGTACAAACCTACACCACCATTCTGAGTGACTGACTTAGTGCTTAAGAATGTATATCCTGGAATATCAACATTTGATGATATGGGATTGTCATTGGAATGGCATATTTCAGACACTCCAATCACATCAATATTCAAATTAGTGTGAGCAGATAAAGAAACCAACTCATCATGGTGAAGGGATAGGCCTCTAATATTAGTGTGAAGAATAGAAAAATCAGTAGAGGATAGTTGTAAAGAAGAAAGCTCTGGTAGAGTAAAGTAGCGAGAATCAATGTTCTGAGGCATATGTTCATCAATATCATAATCACTAAGATTAGGCAAGTCCACAAGGTTAGAAGTAATTTCAAAGGAGGGCACAGAGTCAGTGAATGAGGGTAGGTCAAATTCATACAGGTTTGAAAGTCCTTCATTTTCTAGGTGACCAAAAGGAAACATAACCTCTGTACATTTGAGGCAAAACCATGGTATATCATCAGCTTCTTTTTGGAGAACTCTATATTCAGTATTAGAAATATTATTGCATTTGATGTGGATCCAAAAATTGCAGTGATTACAGAAAACTGATTTATGATTATCAGAAATAGCTTTGTGGCAAATGCCACAAGGATTTTTATGAGTTTCTACCATTAATGGATTAATTTTCTTTCTTGCTTAGGAATAATGTGGAACTGAACTGAAAAGAAAAGATACAATTAAGTGCATTAGACTACATCTCAACAAAGTCAGTACCTTGATGTTAATGAAAAGTTTAATTTGCAAGGGTGAAACTAACTTCACTGTCATCCCTTTGAGGTTCCACTGGCACTGAATTTGAAGATCCTTCTTGTCGATTCTCTTTGATAATCAAACGATCACGTACAAAATAGGCAATCTTTCCCTTTGATCTTGCATCTAACATCTTTGGTATCTGGTCCTGTCTTCTGTCCATGACCATCCTGTACAAACTTGATTCAGTTTCAGTTTCAGTTTCATATGATTGCAATTCATCTACATACAATTTATAATCCCAACTACTACTAACTATACAAACAAATAACTAAACTACAAAGATAAAGGATAAATTACGGAAAATTAATACAATAATACAGAAAATTAATACAATATACAAATACAAAGGGGAGCTAAATAAATTGTATGCAGGGAATTACTTAAAGGAGGAGCTCTCTCAATAGGTAAACTAATCGAGGAGAGAGCCCCCCCTCCTATCCTAAGATATTATCAGGTGAATTTAGATGAATTCAAATAATTATGCATTTCTTTTCACAGGTTAATAGAAATTGTGGCAGTGCAGATTCATCTGTTGACCTTTTCCAATAAATGAATTTTCAGTCTTGTTTTGAACGATATTTTTGATGGAGCATTTCGAATTTCCACTGGTAATGTGTTCCAAAGTTTAGCACCAAGATAACGAATTGATTTTAGACCATACTGAAGACTATTTTTACGGGACACATATAGATCACCTTGACTGGCATGTCTTGTGTAATATTGATGAACAGATGAACTAAATAAGAAAAAGTCATGAAAGCAACTAGGTGAAGTTTTGTTAACAGAATCAAAAACAAAAGTTAAGAGTCGGAGTTCAAAGATCTCAGAAAGTTTCAGAAGTTTAAGATCATTGAAGATTGGAAGAGAGGGAGACATGCGAGGCTGAAATGAGATAGCTCTAACTGCTTTTTTCTGTAATTTGAAAACTGGATCAGTGTATGATGCATATGTTTGACCCCAAACAATAAGACCATATTGTAAGAAAGACAGAAACAAAGCATTATACAAGCAAACTAAAACATCTAATGGTAGTAAGTTCCTAATTTTGAAAAACATTCCACATGTTCTAGATAACTTTTTTGAGAGTTCACTAAGATGGTATCTCCAGCTTAGATGCTCATCCAGCAGGAGACCTAAGAACTTAACAAACTTAACTCTTTTAATATGTTTCTTCCCTATTTTGATATCAGAATCGGAAGGAACTTTGACAGATGAAGAATGAAAGATAATGTAGTTTGTCTTATCAATATTTAATGATAGCTTATTAGCATCAAGCCATTTTTTTACTGATCTCAGTTCTTTGTTGACAATTTTAACCAAATTAGATAAATCTTTGGATTCATAATAGATATTTGTATCATCAGCAAAGAGATAAAAAGTAAGTTTCTTAGAAGCAGTTGGTAGATCATTGATATAGATTAGAAAAAGTAATGGCCCCAGTACAGAACCTTGTGGCACACCACAAGTAATTGAAAGTAAGTCTGAATCACTTCCATTAACAGAAACATATTGCTTTCTATCAGACAGGTAAGATCTAAACCATTCAAGGGCACATCCACGAACACCATAATGTTCCAATTTGGATAGCAAAATTCTGTGATTAACTGTATCAAAAGCCTTTTGTAAATCAATAAAAATACCACAACCAAGTCTTTTGTTATCCAGTGTATTTCTTACAGCTTCTGTCAAACTCACAAGGGCATGATCAATTGAATGGTTTTCTTGGAATCCAAATTGTAAAGAATAAAGAACTTTATGAATTTCAAGGAATCTATAAAGTCGTCTGTACATTAGCTTCTCAAATATCTTGCTGAAAATGGGTAAAAGAGAAATTGGTCTATAGTTTGAAGGTGACTCAGGATTTCCCTTTTTGAAAAGGGAAATCACCTTGGCAATCTTAAGTTTATCAGGGAAAATACCAGACTGGAAAGACTGATTCACAAGAAGAGCAAGAAATGGGGAAACAGAGGATCCAATAATTTTAAGCAACTTTATTGGAATGCTATTAGGACCTACAGATTTAGAAGGATTTAAAATATTGATAAGATCATTTACTTCTACCAGAGTAACTGGAGTGAGGAAAAGTGAATTACACATTCTGTTAGATAAATAATCAAGAGGAGATTTTGGTGTTAATGGAATTGTTTTTGTTATACCATCCGCAACATTAACATAAAAATCATTAAAAATATTGGACATTTTAGAGGGGTCTGATGTTACGTTCCCATCTTTGCCTTTGATTTTGTTGATTGAAGAAGAAGTGGAAGACTTATGAGAGATTATTGTCTTGATACCTGCCCACAGGTTTTTCATATTTTGACTATTGGTAGAAAAATAATTATGAAAATACCTTGCTTTACTTTCTTTTAATTCATTTGACACACGGTTTCTAAATTTCTTATACAGCTTAAGGTTTTCCGAGGTCTGCTGCTTTTTCAATTTCTGTAAAATTTTGTCACGGATTCTCATCATCTTTTGGATTCTATTATTTATCCATGGTTTATCTTTGAGTTTCATTTCCTTTCTGCTGCGCCTTTTGATTGGAGCATGCTGCTTTGTCAAGGTATTAAGATCTTTCAAAAATCTATCAAATTTATTGTTCACGTCCAACTCACTGTTTTCTAAATAAGTAAAATCAATCTGATCGAAGTCCTCAAGAAATTTATCTTCTTTAAATTTGGAGTAGTCATGTTTAAATGATTCAGATTTATTATGACTAACTTGAGTATTTTTCAAAATCAAAAACTGGGGAAAATGATCACTAATTTGAATCACAATATTGCCACTTGTTATATTAGCATTAGTAGCGTTAGTGTATATGTTATCAATAACTGATGCTCTTTGCTCTGAGACTCTTGTTGGATGATGAATGCAAGGAAGAAGGCTATGGGAGAAAAAGTTATTGACAAAGTCACTTGTTGGTGTATGAGAAGCATAATCTAGAAGGTTAACATTGAAATCACCCATTATAAATACCAGCTTGTTAGAAGATATTTTGGAGAGAAGATTCTGAAAATGAGATGTAAGGTTATCAATAGCTGATCTAGGATGCCTATAAACACAACAAATTAGGAAATTTTTGTCATTTTTGTTTTCAATTTCAACCCATATGGTTTCAAAATCATTTGTGCAAGAATCTAAATCAGTCCTTGGGCTGGAAGTAAGGGAATCTTTAATGTACAAACCAACACCACCATTCTGAGTGAGTGACTGAGTCTTAAAAAAGTTATAGCCAGGAATATCAACATTTGATGATAATGGGTTGTCCATAGAGTGCCATATTTCAGACACTCCAATCACATTGGGATTCAAATTAGTGTGAGCAGATAAAGAAACTAATTCATCATGATGAAGGGAAAGGCTTCTAATATTAGTGTGAAGAATACAAAAGTCAGTACAGGATAATTGTAAAGAAGAGAGTTCAGGTAAGTTGAAGTAGCGAGAATCAATATTTTGAGGCATATGTTCATCAATATCATAATCACTAAGATTCGGCAAGTCCATAAGGTTAGAAGTAACTTCAAATGAGGGTGCAGAGTCAATGAATGAGGGTAGATCAAAATCACGGAGTCCTAAGAATTCATCATTTGCTAAGGAGCCAAATGGAAACATATCAGTGGTACATTTTTTACAAAACCAAGAAACATCGTCAGGTTCATTTTCAAGTTCTGTATATTCTGAAGCAGAGATATCATTGCATTTTGTGTGGACATAAAAATTGCAGTTATCACAAAAAATTGCCTTTTGGTTGGCTAGTATATTTTTGTGGCAGATACCACATGGATGTTTAGGTGGATTCATTCTGGCCTGAGCTGAAGCTTATGCTTTTAACAATACGCAAATAACACAACATTGATATTTCAACACATTCGAGTTAAGTATCAAAAGATACTTCATGATCACTGGTCTGGTTGTCATCTGGTGGTCTAGTTGGATTGAAAGGCTTCTTGTCTTTGATAATCAGCTTGTCAAGCACAAAGAATGCAATTTTACCTTGTCGTCTTGCCTCTAAGAGCTTTGGTACTTGATCACTCCTCTTTTGGATTGTGCGACTTGACAAATCGGCCAAGAATCTCACTCCCTGTGGCTTGATTTCTCTGGCCTTCTTCAAAACGATCTCTTTTTCTTTCCACTTCGAAAATTTTGCCACTATTGGGCGAGGCTCTTCTGCTTGGCCTGACCTATAATTCCTCCTTCTTGTACGGCTGACAACACGATGACACCTCTCTATTTCAAAATCTTCACTGATGTTTAACTTGTCCTTAATAGACTGCTTTACGATCACTTCTGTGTCATCCCAGCTCTGCTCATTGTCCTTGTCCTCAGGAATACCAGTAATTCTTATATTATTCCTTCTGCTCTGATTTTCTAAGTATTCAAGTTGATTGTCAACTTGGTCAGCTTGCTGATTTATATCATTCAAGTTCTCAGAGTGCATGGACAAAGTTACACCGATCTGCTCCATCTTCTGGTTATTGTCCTCAAATTTAGCTTGTGTAAATTGAAGACTAGCTTGCAAGTCGGTGATGTCTTTACGGATGCTTTTAATGTCCTCTTTGACATCTTGAAGTAAAAGTTTAATCGACGAGTTAAAGACTTCTGCTTGGTTTTTAAGAAGTGCTTGTACGACTTCCAAAGTCACTGCCATATCGTGTTTTTAATTTATTCCCAACTGCCTAGGCCAAGCCACGTGTGGCCTAGGCAACATGCAATTTCTAATAAACTTCAGGATGCAACTTCTCATAAACATCAATGTCACAGCATTTGATGCGTAAACTTTAACCAACTGAACTTCATATTTTTTTAAAAGCAAAGCAATCAACAAGTAAATCACAAACAAAGTCAAACCAGATAGATATCATAAGTTCCTTTCTCGCAGCACCACAAACGTCGACTGACCGCCATGTTTTTAAAATAAATTCATTCCTTGAATAGTAGATTCCTAAAAAATAAAAATAAAAATAAAAAAATAAAAATAAAAATAAAAAAATAGATTCCTTGAGGCCGAATTTTCCTTGCAGAGGCAAGCACATTCTTTCCAATTTAGAAACTTGGCAACGATTGGCCTTGGGTCGTTGTTCCCAAAGGTTGAGCTGCGCCTATCATGATGTCGTGAACTGTTGCTTCAATTCACACGATGGGCTCTTTCAATGGTCAGCTCTTCATCAATATGCAGAAGATCTTTGATCTTGGCTTTCACAATTGACTCCGTTTCTTCCCATGACTCCCTGCCTTCCTCTTTGACACCTGTAATCCTTAAATTATTTCGACGACTCTGATTTTCAAGGTAGTCTTGTTTGTTCACGACATGGCCTAAATCAGAGTCATGGCCGTCAATCCGACTTTGAATCTCCAGCAACTGGATATCCAGGGATTTAATTCTCTTTTGTAGATCCTCGATATCTTTGCCAGAGTACTGCAAACTGTTTTTTATGTCAATGACGTCACTTTGCAGCTGCTTAATCTCCGTTTTCATGTCGTTGGAAAGCATTGTGACGAGTGACCTGAACGATTTATCTTGCATGTCCAAAAGCTCTTTGCAAACAGCGAGTGTAATATATTGAGTCATATTGATTTCGTAACAAGTTTAAATCTTCATTGAAGTATATCATTAACTGACTGAACTTACATTTTAATAAAAAACCTAACAAGTTGAGACAAAAACCCTTAAATAGCCTAAGAAAAGGCCAAAACTGCGGAGCTCAGAACTACGTGACTGAATTCCGCCATCTTGCAACGTGGATGTCACTAAGTAAAGTGAACTTCTTTCTTCAGATTTTTCCAACCTTTTTTGATGCCTGCTTAACATTACTTTTATCGCACTTTCTAAAAGTATACCAATAAAATTACTTAAAATCATTGGACACTCCGTTTCGCCACTTCTTGCTCTTCTTGTGAATCAGTATTTTCAGTCTGGTATTTTCCCTGATAAACTTAAAATTGCCAAGGTTATTTATCTTTTTAAAAAAGGAAATTCTGAGCTTCCATCAAACTACAGGCCAATTTCTCTTTTACCCGTCCTCAGCAAGATATCAGAGAAGCTAATGTGCAGACGACTTTATAAATTCCTTGAAATTCATAAAGTTCTTTATTCGTTACAATTTGGATTTCAAGAAAACCATTCAATTGATCATGCCCTTGTGAGTTTTACAGAAGCTATAAGAAATACACTAGATGATATTCGTGGTATTATGGTATTCGTGGATGTGCCCTTGAATGGTTTAAATCATGTCCAAGTGATAGAAAGCAATATGTTTCTGTTAATGGAAGTAACTCTAACTTACTTCCAATTACTTGTGGTGTACCACAAGGTCCTGTCCTGGGTCCACTACTTTCCCTTATGTATATCAATGATCTACCAAATGCTTCCGAGAAACTTACTTTTTATCACTCTGCTGATGATACAAACATGTACTATGAATCTAAAGGTTTATCCAATTTGATTAAAATTTTCAACAAAGAGCTGAGACTTGTAAAGAAATGGCTTGATGCTAATAAACTATCGTTAAATGTTGATAAGACACACTATATCATCTTTCATTCTTCATTTGTCAATGTTCCTTCTGGTTCTGATATCAAAATAGGGAAGACACATATCAAAAGAGTAAAGTTTGTTAAGTTCTTGGGTCTCCTCCTGGATGAGCATCTAAGCTGGAAATATCATCTCAGTGAACTCTCTAAAAATTAGCTAGAACTTGTGGAATGTTTTTCAAGATTAGGAACTTACTTCCATTAGATGTTTTAATATGCTTGTATAATACTTTGTTTTTGTCCTTCTTACAATATGGTCGTATTGCTTGGGGTCAAACATATACATTATATTATATGTTGATCCAATCTTCAAATTATAGAAAAAATCAGTCAGAGCTATCTTATTTCAGCCTCGTGTGTGTCCCTCCCTTCCAATCTTCAATGATTTTAAGCTCCTGAAACTTTCTGAGATCTTTGAACTGCGACTCCTAACTTTTGTTTTTGATTCTGTTAATAAAACTTCCCCCAGTTGCTTTCATGACTTTTTCCTATTCTGCTCATCTGTTCATCAGTATTCCACAAGACAGGCAAGTCAAGGTGATCTTTATATGACTCGAAAACACAGTCTTCAATATGGTCTGAAGTCTATTCGATATCTTGGTGCTATACTTTGGAATGCATTACCCTTGGAACTCCGAAATGCTCCATCAAAAACATTGTTCAAAACAAAACTGAAAATTCATCTATTGAACAAGGTTGACCGTTGAATCTGAGCCATTTTCGTACTGTAACATTATTCAAACACACACAAATTTATTTGATTATATCTTAGGACAGGGGGGGGGGGCTCTCTCCTTGATTAGTTTACCTATTGAGAGAGCTCCTCCTTAAATTAATTCCCTGCATACAATTTATTTATCCCCTCTTTGTATATTTCTTAACATTATATTGATTTTTGTATCATTGTATTAATTTTCTGTAACATTTTATATATTTAGTCTTTGTAGTTTAGTTATTTGTTTGTATTGTTGGGATTATAAATTGTATGTAGTGAATTTAGATATGAAACTGAAACTGAAACTTTCTTTCCGAGGAGTATGGTGGCCCATGAGGGCCATTTCAATTTTTCCAATTTTTCGTATTTTTCATAGAGAATTTTTAATTTTTTTCAACGATGTTGCCTTATTTCTTAATTTTCTATCTTTCCTTTCTTAATCCTTTTAATTGGAGCTGTTAGGGAAGATCCAGCTACTAAAAAGAAATATCAGCCAATAATAGTAAGATTCACAACGTGGCAGCATAGAACGCAAGTTTACAGGGCCCGTAAGTCCATCAAGAAATTCCAAGTGCGCCTTGATCTTACAAGGAAAAGAGCAAAATTACTTGGAAGGGCAAATGAACAGTTAAAGGCCAGGGCAGGTTGTTATGCCTTGGCAGATGTTAACTGTCGCTTGTCAGTGAAGTTAGAAGATGGTTATCACTTTTTTGATACAGAGGATGAACTTTTTGACTTATTGACTGGTGATCAGTAAGTGAACCTTGCCAAGTGAGGATTTTTGTGTTATTGCATGTTTAACTTCATAGCTATGTGTTATAGGGGAGGAATTATTATTTAACTAAAATCTGTAAGGTTGTTATTTCAAGACAAGTCTCAAGGTTACTTGAAAATGAAAGGTTCCCTTTTTAAAACCAAGTTAGAAAAGAATTTGCTTATTTTGAGGGGTATGTCACTCTCCAAAAACCCGTACATGTGCAATAAATCCTTTCTTTCTTCCTTTATTTCTTTCTTTCTTGGTACGTTTTTTTTTTTGGATAGTGACATAGCCCTCTATCAATGGAGCCCCCCCCCCATTATCCTCCTCCGTAGATGAGTGTACCCTTTGAGATAAGTGTACCCTGATTTTTGGCCTTGTTTTGGTGTCTTATTTTGCAATTGGTTTACATTGGACTATTGTTTACCTGTCGACTATTGAAACCATTAATAATACAATCTACAAAATTTCAGTTACAATTCCCAAGTGCCCTCGACACAAAAGATTACTTTTTTATTCCCAAAGCGTTTCATATTTTGAAAGGATTTAAAGTAATTTCCAAGTCTCTTAATGTAATCAAACACGCCTCAGCCCCATCTAACTAGCTACTAGCTATGTTTGTCTATGCTTTTGAGTTTCTATATGTAATTATTCATGTTCATGTGCAATGTCTGTTATATTTGTTATTAGTTATCAGTACCGATGGTGGCTGCGTTGTGTATTATATCCTCTTAGGACCAGCGAGAAGGTTTCTTCACGATGATGCCGGTTGAAGTCAGTCAATGGCGAGCAACAATAGGGTGCTTCCGTTTATCCATCCAAATATTGTGCCCCCTGAGCAAAACTGTCAGTCCATTTTTAATTTTTTTTCAAGTCTTTAAACTCTACTGGTTTTGTTATTGTTTCACTGCAATTTCAATCCTTGTTCTACCCTTTGTACTAATAACACAGTTTCTTGTAGTGCACTCAGTGGAAACACAGTCCTATTTCCTGCCTTTGTTTGCCCGCACGCATCACCTTGCGAAGAGGGTGATTTACACGACTGTTGAACTTCTCAAACGGATCCCGCTTGGTGTCATTGGTCTCATTCGATATAAGCGTGCTGTTATCAAACAATGTCTTTTCCAGTATGCCTACTTTTTCATTGCGTGTATGACATGCTACACACTTCATACACAATGGTTGGTTTTTGCGACCATCTTGCTCTGCGGTGATGTTGAAACTAATCCTGGTCCTGAAACACTTGACTTTTGTTGTTGGAATTTGAATAGTATTGCCACACATGACTTCTTAAGAATTTCCCTTATCGAGGCATATAACTCGGTCTGTAACTATGATTTAATGGGTATTGTAGAAACTCACCTTGACAGCACCGTTGATGAAGATAGGCTGGCACTTGACGGTTATACATTTCATAAAGAAAATCATCCGCAAGATGTTAAAAGGGGAGGTGTTGGACTCTATGTGAAAGATTCTCTCCCTTCAAAAAATCGTCCTGACTTGGTTACTTTCCCAGAATGCATTGTTTGTGAGGTCCAGTTAAACAAGAAAAATTATTTTTTTGTTGTAATTTACAGAAGTCCGGGCCAAACTCAGAGTGAATTTGATAATTTCATAATAAATTTTGAGCTTTTGGTGTCGAAAGTGCGTGCAGAAAATCCTTTTGGTATTATTATCATGGGTGACTTCAACTGCCGCTCGACTCAGTGGTGGGAAAATGATATTGAAAATAATGAGGGGAAGTTATTCGAGCCAGTAACGTCCGACCTTGGTCTGCATCAGATGATTTCAGAACCAACGCACTTAATGGGAGATTCTAAATCTTGCATTGATCTAATTCTAACTGATCAGCCTAATCTCATTATAGAGTCAGGTGTCCATCAGTCTCTACACGAGCATTGTCATCATCAAATTGTTCATGGAAAACTATCTGTCTCATATATAGCACTGCCATCTTATACCCGCAAAGTTTGGTATTATGATAAAGCTGATTTTGTTGCAATTATGAAAAGTATCGAAATGTTTAAATGGCATGAACATCTCGACAAAATTAAATGCCCCAATGAGCAGGTCAAATTGCTCAACGAAGTGCTGTTGAACATATACTCGAACTTCATTCCCAACCAAACTAAAACTATTCGGCCTCGCCAATTGCCCTGGATAACGCAAGCTGTCAAAAAATTCTTAAGGAAAAAGAATCATGCTTACAAAACCTTTGTGAAGAATGGTGGGCCAGAGGACAAGCTAGAAGAAATGCAAAACATGATATCTGAAGGTGCAAAAATGATCGAAGATGCAAAACGAAATTACCTGCGTAAGACTGGGCAAACTCTAGCAAACCCAGGGACATCTAATAAAACCTACTGGACTTTAATAAATACTGTTCTGAATAAAGCGAAGATTCCTATAATACCGCCCCTCTTAGAGAATGGGTTATTCATAACGGATTTTACTGAAAAGGCACAGTTATTTAATGATCATTTCATACTCCAATGCACGACCATCGACACTGGTAGTGAGATTCCACAAGATACCCCAGGAATTCCTACCCAGATTGAGGACTTTGCCATCTCAGAGGAAAAGATACTGAAGATCATAAGATCACTTAATCCTAACAAAGCACATGGCTGGGACGGTATTTCTACAAGAATAATTAAACTAAGCGATGCTTCATTAGTTACACCTCTTAAGATAATATTCACGAACTGTTTGCGATCCGGTGTATTTCCTGAAATATGGAAGCGCGCAAATGTAGTTCCGATCCATAAGAAAAACGAAAAGAATTTAAAGAGCAACTACCGTCCTATTTCTCTTCTATCAATTTTTGGGAAGATGCTTGAAAAACCCGTTTACGACTCCTTATACTCACATCTTGTTTCATGTGATTTACTCAACCCCAATCAGTCAGGTTTTCGTCCCGGTGATTCAACAGTCAACCAATTAATTTCCATAACGCATAAAATTTTTGAGGCATTTGACTGTAATCCTGCTCTTGATGTTCGTTCCGTGTATCTAGATATTTCTAAAGCTTTTGATAGAGTATGGCATGATGGTCTCATTTATAAACTGAAAAGATGTGGTGTCTCGGGACAACTTCTTTCTCTGATTAAAAGCTTTCTAGGGGATCGAAAACAGCGAACTGTTCTGAACGGGCAATGTTCTAATTGGGGAGATATTTTAGCAGGAGTGCCCCAGGGTTCGATTTTAGGACCATTATTCTTTCTTGTGTATATAAATGATCTCACTGCAGATTTGAAATGTAATGTTAAACTTTTTGCTGATGATACGTCCTTGTTTACGATTGCCCGAGAAACTAACGAAGCTGCGGAACACATGAACCATGACCTACAACTGATAACCCAGTGGGCCAATGATTGGAGGATGTCTTTCAATCCCGATCCACAAAAGCAAGCAGTTGAACTACTGTTTTCAAAGAAAAGAAATGAAATAGATCATCCAGTGATCCTCTTTAACAACATACCTGTAAAAAAAGTGAATGAACATAAACATCTAGGAATTATCTTGGACTCAAAACTTTCTTTCTCAGCTCATATTAAAGCTGCTATCTCCAAAGCGAGAAAGGGCATCGGTTTGCTAAAGTATCTCTCCAAATATTTACCGAGGCATATCCTAAGTGAATTATATAAACTCTACGTGCGACCTCATCTGGACTACGGCGATGTTATCTATCATATTCCACCTAAAGTATGCAAATTCAGTCAAAACATCGCCTTATCAAATTTAATGGAAAAAGTAGAATCTGTTCAATATTCGGCTGCTCTTGCTGTATCAGGAACATGGAGGGGAACATCACGGGAAAAACTGTACGCAGAGCTTGCCTGGGAATCATTAAGTTCCCGAAGGTGGAGCAGACGCCTTACCCTGTTCTATAAGATTATAAATAACCTCACCCCATTGTACACGAAAGAACCAATCCCACCACTTCAACAGTCAAATTACTCACTGCGTAACCGGGATGTTATTGGGCGAATAAAGGCAAGGACAGAGAAATTTCTATCAAGCTTCTATCCTAATTGCATTTGTGAATGGAATAAACTTGACCTAGAAATCAGGCTTGCACCTTCTGTCGCTGTGTTTAAAGCAAAGCTTTTGTCAAAAATTCGCCCCCCTGCAAAGTCTATCTTCTGCATTCATGACCCAATAGGCTTAGGCTATCTTTTTCAATTAAGGGTCGGTCTCAGTAAATTAAATCTTCACAAATTCAACCACAACTTTAGCGATACGGTGAACCCAATGTGCCCAACGAATGATGGCATTGAGGATACGGAGCACTTCTTGTTGCTTTGCCCTTCATTTCACATTCAACGACGAGATCTTCTCGCTGGAGTTTCGGAATTGTTACGACCATTTGTCCAAATCAATACCCTTCCAAACAACGTTCTGGTACAATACTTATTATATGGTAATAAAGAGCTTCCTGATGACGTAAATAAACTTTTGCTCGAACTCACTCTTAATTTCATCCACAAAACCGGTCGGCTTGGATAAGTTTAAACTTTTGTTTTACACCACACAGCCACTATTTACGTTTTTCCCTATTTCTTTTGTAAGTCTGTTTCACATTTGATGTTAAGCACAAAAAGGGTCAACGAAATTCTTTTTCCAAATCGCTATTATTTCTGACCTATGATATCGTTAACTCAACCCTAACCCAACAGCATAACGTTTCCCATCACGCGTCTATGCTGGCCTGACATCCAATGTGGAACAGATTCCATTATGTGTTAGTATCTAATCTTAATTTACTAATTGTTTTTTTTTGCAAGTCTTTATGTTAACGGCCACAGGGTAGTCATTGTCTTTTGCTCCTTGTGGTCTTGTCCCTGTAGTGTTGTATTGTTGTAGAGTAATTAGAAAGTATAGTAGAACGTAGATGTAGCATGTATTGTAATTTTTATATGGATATTAAAAAAAAATCCTTTTAATTTTCTATTTTTCTATTTTTAGGCTTCTCATTTTTCTATCTTTCATTATACATTTTATTTTAATTCCATAAATTCTCTCGTGTCAATTTTCATTTTTATCCCCTTTCACTTGTCAATCATGTGTCTTTCAAACTGGTTTATTATCTCTACTGAATTTTTCAAGAAAAAATTTGTAAAGAAAAAATTATTTTGTGGCCAGCCCAGGAGGGCCATAGCAACAGCCTCGTATTCGCACAAGTGCCTGGCAACCAGCTTTTCGCGCCAAAAAAGAACACGAGGACTGAAGACACGAAGACCGAAAGCCAGTGGCAGTGAGATTGACGAATAAAATGGCCGCAGCAGGTGACTGGAAAGCAGATCAAACTTTACGTGATGACCTTGCAAAGTATGTAGAGGCTAATCTTAAGAGAACCGAGATTTTGGATTTTGTGAAGAGGGATTATTCCCAATACGTTTGGAGTTTGCGCACCCTCACTCGTCGTCTTGCTTTCTTTGAAATTACCTATATTGACTACGGAGCAAACATTGATAATTTACGGGAGATCGTACAAAGAGAGTTGGTAGATGGCACTGGAGCATTTTTGGGATATCGTGCGCTGCACAAAAAAAGTTCGGGAGGAGTATGGTTTGAAGGTACGCAGGAATCTGGCGTACAACATGATGTTTGATGTTGATCCTACTGGCCTTGAAAACAGACGACTTGTTGGGAAGCCTAAACGTCATAGGATACCAAGACCATTTACATCAAAGGTTTGTATTTGTTTAGGCCCATGATTTATAATTATTTGCATTTAGCTCTGGTTTGGATAAAGTAAAAGTTTCTCCTGGGGGTACACGTGACCAGATTTTGCTAGGGATGTGCCAGCCAAAAAGCTTCAAAAACATACACATGACATACCTACCGTACTGGTTCCTTATACATGTATGCCAATTTTTCGAAAACCTGTATGCCAATTTTTCATTTCCTGGTGGCACATATCCCTGTACCCACAGTACATATAAGTGCCCCCTGGGAATTATCTAGAGATCTGGGGGTGACAAAAAGATGGGAAAGTGCAAACACTTTCTCAGATATTAGTTGAAAATTTCCTGTGAAATTTAAATAGTTAATACCATGTTTAGCTTGCTATGGACTTTGTATGCATTAGAATACAACCTTTTGGTCAATATTTAGCTAAAGTCTGGCTGAAAGCAATATCCCATAGCAGAATGATGATGACAGGTAATAGTAATTGCCAAATCTGGATAAGCAAGGCTTTCATTGGCAGTTGTGCTGAAACACAAATTTGTCTCGTGCAATAGCTTTTACAACTGAGACTGTTGATGGGAATTTAGGCCTATTCTCTCTTGCATTTTGGTGGTAATGGGTACGTGTCAAGATTTCTTTTCTTTAAACGTGGTCATGATATTCCATTGATGATATTCTTTCATTGTCTAGGGCTCAGATTAAACAATGTCACTTGATGGCCATGACAAGCTGTGTGGCTATCAGAAAGCGACATTTCCCCTGTGTATATATGGAGCACTGGATACTTTCAGCAGCAAAGTTCGCTTCTTAAGATTGTGGACCACCAACAATAATCCAAATGTGATTGGAAGATTTTATCTGGAACATCTGTTTGCAACAAGATGTAAGCAAATTGGGTGTTTTACCAATGATCAAAACTTGTTGCCAATCAACTTTCCTTAAAGTTCTGTTTCCAGCAGCCTGCTTGGTGCATGTGATCTCTTTTTATCATCATGTTCATGGCCCTATGAGGGCAAAGACGAACAAAGAGCTGACGCATGGATACAAGCTGTTTGAAACAATCCCTTTACCAGGGAGCTTTACCAGGAAGTTTGATATCATGTAGTGTCAATAAAATTTGGGGTGGTGCATGTGTCAGGGGGCGATGGCTGTCCATGAGCGTGTGGGGCCCTCTGTTCATTACCTTGCACTTGTGTTCACCCAAATTTTTCAAATTTTTTCTTGCTCGCAAGACATTAACTTTTTCTTTGTAGCTGCTTTTTTCTTCCTAGTGTATGGAAATTTTTTTAACTGTAAATGCCTTTCATGGTGGGAACTCCAATGACCAGAAACTACAATAGGAACAAGAGGAGATGTTTTCAAATTTTTATCGTGCTATGCAAAGGGTCATATGACGTGAGACAGGTGATGTAATCCTCTAAACTTTGGAGACAAAATAGTGCAGGTGGAGGGTTAGGGTTAGGGTCCCACCTTGCAACAGGATGAAAAATCATGCAAGACATGATGGGCAAAGTATGATGGGAAAGATACAACTTGAATAGGGGGAAAACTTTAATTATATCATGAAATTTATGTTAGAGATATTGAATCGTATTTGGAATAATTCTTAATGTTTTAGCATTGCCGTCAAGAATTAGAGTGGATAAAGGCACAGAAACAGGTGTCATGGCTACAATACACTGTTATTTGAGAAACATGCATGGAGATATTGATGATCCAGCTGATACTGTTATTTATGGCCCATCGACGGAAAATCGAATTGAGCGGTTTTGAAAAGAACTGCATGAGCGCATGGAACAATACTTTAAAGACCAACTAAAGAGGCTTTTAGAGGATGGTCATTATGACAGGGATAATCAGCTCCACAGGTAGAAGTTAGTTCCAATGCCTTGATTTTCACACTTAAAGCCACACAGCACAGGCTTTGGACACGTTAACATGATACATAATTTTCAAGACTTCTTCACACTGTCAGATGAATTCTTTAGTAGTATCAATTGTTATACATTTTCTGAGCAAGAATTCTTATGAAATGAGACATTATAGGGAATCCCTAGGCAGGAAAATGATTCTAATGTGCACAATGTGCTGTAGGATCTTTAAGGCCCATTTCCACTTCAATCACAATTGGCAAAACGAATGCAATTTGTGAATTCCGAATTGCAAATGCCTGCAAATTCAATACACACTTGAAACTTGACTCACAAATTTTGATTCTTTATTCAGCCAATGAAATCTGTCTCCATTTGATAGCGCCTGCCCTCTTTGTCTCTTTGTTTCGTAACGTTGTTTTCTAATGGGCTGCCTTTAATCCAAGACAATGGTTCACATGCGAACGTTTGGATTTCTGTACATTTGAACGCAAATTTCAAACAAAGGATCGCATACAATTTGCAAATGAAGTGGAAATGGGCCGTTAAGCATTGCTTTCTTTGCTTCCAGGATTGGACTCAAAACGTATGTAACTGATCTGTCAGATGCCTGTTATTTCCTATTAATGCATGGCACCCTATTATTGAACCTTCACTTATAACCTAAAGTTTTATTCTCGTCTCACAAATGCTTTCAAAGGTAGACTTCATGATAGTTCATTATTCTTACCATTGTTTTGTAATCAACCATCAATTCAGAGTAAATACCTGGAATCCTTCAAGAATGTACAATTGAAGTAATGAGTGAAGTCATGAAGTAATCAGCAAACCGTGAAATAGTTGTAATTTTCTGTTACCAAAAAAGTCTCTTGTCTTTCTTAGGTCCCTTATGGCATTTGTTTATGTGCCAGTGGTACAAAAACAACTGGACATATTCCAGAAAACTATCTGGAATAATCATCGTGGTCGTCAACAAAGGGCAAAAGAATTACCTTGTGGAGTGCCTGAGCATATATATAACTTCCCTGGCAGCTATGGAGCTGAAAATTGTGCCTATTATGTCACAGATACACAGCTTCATAAAGTCTCCTATGTGTCTGCGGTATTTGAAGAAAATGATGACTACCTTGATCAAGAATTTTGTGACTACTGTGATCAAATTTTGCCCAATGTCCTTGACCTGCAACCTAAAGATGCAGCTGAAGCATATATACACCTGAAAGACTGCTTTGAAGAAATGGACATTTCTTTGTAATTAACTGATTTTTCAAGATGAGATTTTTGCCACATTCAATGCTGGTTGTCACAGAAAAAGTATACAGATTTGGCTGGATTCACTGATGAGAATTTAGCTTTAATCAATGGCTAATCAAGTTTGGAACCTTCCTCGATAGTTAATTTGAACAAAGATGTATTGTTTCTTGGTGCTTTGACAGTAGAAACATTAAGCTTGGAAACTCCAATTTGCTTTCACATCCAAACTACAGTTTTGACCTTTTGGCTAATAAGCAAATCCATGGAGTACAGCAAATAAATCAACAATATCCTATGGCAAAATGATAAAAAATTTAGATCACATTATTTTCTGTCATCTACAGTCATCCGTTGTGCCATTTTTCATTTTTTCTTATTTTAGTTTAAAGTTTGATGTCCTTTGGGAATCTGCTAAGGCCAAAAAGGCAAAAGCTCTGGTTTGGACAATGGAGGGAAAATTTAACTTTCAAGGATAATTATTTTATCCAACAACAACAAATGCAGTATCTATGCTCAAGTTAACGATCAAGGAATATTTTGAAATTGATTAGCTATTGATTAAAGCTAAATTCTCAATGCTGGACCCAGCCAGATCTGCATACTTTCACCTGGAATACCTGGTATAAAGACTGTATTTTGAATCATAACAATACTAAAATAGCAGTTGAAATATAATTGCATCTCTTTGTGAGTCTCAATTTATAACAGAACAGTAACTTTCCCTTTGTTTTCTAAAAGTCAAGGGTAACCAAACACAACAAGAAAGCATTACAAGTGTAAAAAATGACTGCCATGCTGCATGTCCAAATAAGGTAGAAGATTTGACCAAGCCCTGCAATAAGTTTTTAGCTTGAATCAACACATTTAACAGCATTTCTGGATATTGATGTGTTTTGAATTAATAAAATTTACTTTTCTGACTAAATTTGTCAACATGATTCTTAAATTTTGGTTTTGGCTACTATTTAAATGTGATCCTTGACCTATTCAAATGGGGTTTCTTGTTCAGGCAGTGCTGTGTTTCAGGTTGTCCCAATACAGCATTCTGGCAGTTCAGACACCCCCCACCCCTCCCAAAGCTCTTGTTTTGAGATGAAGATAAATTTCAACTTTCAAGAGCACTAATATCTGCAAACATTTACTGTATGTTGAATTTAACAATAAATAAATACCACTAGGAGTATTTCTAATTGATCAAAGCTAGGTGATTAAAGTCATTGCTATCCCAATCAAATTTGCTACCTTGTTGGAAGGGCTGGCATTAGAAATAACATAACCATAAAAAGAATATAGATCTCAACTTAACAACAGCTCACAACTTCTAACACAATTCAATAGTTATTCCTGCACTTTTAAAAGGCCCAACAGTGAACAATAATTGTTGCAGGCATGCACAGAAAGAAAGCCCTGTATTGCCAAAGTTGAAAGATTCCCTGAACAAAACAAAATTTTATTCTTTGAGTCTCTCAACTCTGCACTTGCTATTTCAGGATCAGTAAGTGTGAAGCCTACACCTTGCACATCAAGTACCATCAACTTTTTCTCAGATTTTTCATAAGTGTAGTGAGCAAAGGTTTCTGCCTTCAGTGCTGTTTCACTGCCATCTTGCAGGATTATGTTTCCATTGTTGTTGATATACTTGCAAAAGTCTCCATTAATATGGCTTTCAATGGTCAAAATTTCACTGCCATATTTCCCAAAGTATACCTTTGTATAGCAAAATGTTTCACCAAATTCTTCTGGTGCTTGCTTTTTGAGGGACAATGCAAGATTTCTTGCCAAGATCTGCATTTGGACATTTTTTCTGATATGTGCTTCTTCCGATTCAAACAAATCCTGAATGTCTGTTAAGCGATCCTCCCTTTGCCTTTTGAGCACATACTTTCCATGAGGAAGACCACTTATTGCTGTAGCATGAAAAGCATTTCTACTTGCACCACTAGCAAATGGTTGCTTATCAACTGAGAGACGCACTTCAGTAGGTGCACACCATGTTAAAGAATCTGCTGAAAATTCCTCAAGCTGAATGGTCAAAACATCTATGCTTCTATTAGGTGCGATAACTTGCCCAAGCTTAAGCATCTCACTCAAAGATATGGATGCCACACATTGCGTTTCTCTTCTCTTTTCATCTATCTTGGCACTGCCACTTATTTTGTTTCTTTTTCTCTTTGCTAACTTAGCAGGTTCCAAAATGCTCAAATTCATCATGCTGTCTTCTTCATCTTCATCATCTATTGTATTGCACTTCGTCTTCTTGGTGCAAATGCAGGGGCAGCAGTGCATGCTCTTCAAAATCCTCCTTCCTTTCAATGGATCTTACATGGAGTAAATTAAAATTCTTTATTTGCTCCAAGTTATCGCATGAAGGCCCTCTTTCACCAGCAAGAATATCGCATTGCATTCGAGGAGGGATCTCAAAGTGCTCTTTGCATGCCTTTTTAATGTTCGGAAGAGTGAGGTCTTGTCCGTTCATTTAACCATTGTCAAAGCTCCTATACGACTGTATTTCTGGCATTTTCCCTCGACGCCTGCCGTAAGCCGTTGTACTGTTATATAGTCCACTTTCTTCTCAGTTCTTGCATTGCCGGTTCCTTGGCGCTTGTTTGAAACTTTGTGTTTCAATTCTGTCCAAGTGGTTGGTGCTTTTCGTTTTGACATCTTGCTGCATGCTCAATATTGGTAAGGCGTGTGGCCTAACACCTCCAGTTGCGTGTCAGTGACGTTCTCACTCGAAGTTCTTTTTTGGCGCGAAAAGCTGGTTGCCCGGCACTTGTGCGAATACGAGGCTGTTGCTATAGCCCTCCTGGGCTGGCCACAAAATAATTTTTTCTTTACAAATTTTTTCTTGAAAAATTCAGTAGAGATAATAAACCAGTTTGAAAGAAACATGATTGAAAAGTGAAAGGGGATAAAAATGAAAATTGACACGAGAGAATTTATGGAATTAAAATAAAATGTATAATGAAAGATAGAAAAATGAGAGGCCTAAAAATAGAAAAATACAACAAAAAGCTGAAAAATTTATAATTTCAATGAAATGAAAAATAAAACAGTAGAAAATTAAAAAAATTAAGAAAGGAACGACAGAAAATTAAGAAATAAGGCAACATCGTTGAAAAAAATTAAAAATTCTCTATGAAAAATACGAAAAATTGGAAAAATTCAAATGGCCCTCATGGGCCACCATAGAGGAGTGACCGTTAAGCAGAGCTACGGCAGTCGTTCGATGCTAATCGATCGATCGAATGCCAAAGATAGGGCCAGGTTTTTATTATTATATTATGAGTCCCTGTTGAGCAAGATTTACCGCAGGGATACAAGGGATTCATCGTCATTAGTCTAAACACTTCCCTTCACCAGTAGTTATGTCACATAAGCGTACGAGCTAGGAGGCTGGGGCGGCAGCTGCCCCAACATCAAAGTAATTTTCGGAACTCAGCCTTCAGTCCTTGTAAAATGTTGATAAGCAATGGAATTTTTGTCGTGTAGCCCCTTTAGACCATATCTTCCTGTACGCTAATGGTAGAGCTCATGGTTATGCAAGCCCCCCCCCCTTCCCCCACAAGAGTATAACAGGCAAAAAGTTGGCCTAATTGAGTAGTTTTTTTTATTCATAATGAATTACCATTAAAAGAAACTGAAATACATTAAATACTGACCGCTCTTGGTGTAAGAAGACACAAGGTCATCTGGCCTACACCAAGAACGGCACTTACAATTTTCAAATACAACTTCAAAACTAAAGAAAACTACTGGGAGCAGGAAAAGAAAACAGGAATACGAAGCAAAAATTAAAGGGGATAAAGGGACTGGCAGTTCCACACCAAACTCAAACCATACTATGTGTCTAACCCTTGTGTCGTAGGTCTAATATCAGTTTTGTACCATCACATCGAAACTGATGGTACAATGAAGATGGCAGTAAAGCACTATGGGAGCATTTGGATTGTTTGGTGTGGAACTGTATAAAAGACAGAAAGAAGAGCTGCTAGATGATTGTGTTATGCCAAATTTATTTCGTGCTGATCCACAGATACTAACATGCCACCCAAGCAACAGGACAAAGAAACCCCATCCCTTCACCTAGGCAACACGCCAGCACCCACAATCAATTTAACCTGTTTGTTTTTTCGATGTACTCAATCGTTACTTCAATTATTATCCTGTTGTCAATCATATTCATATTAGAACTGCCATGAGCCAAAACTTTATCCAGAGACACTCTAACACTATAAACAAAGAAATTGCTACATCCAATGAAGTTATAATTCATGTGGGCTCAAATGATATTGCAAGAAATGTTGCTGTGGAAAGCATTGTAGATAACATTGACACTGCAGGTATGAAACTCTTAGAAAAGAACCCATCTGTTAACATTACAATATCATCTATTCTTCTAGAAAAATACAATCCATCATTGAATGTAAAGATTGTTGAAGCAAATGAAGCACTCAGGCGCTACTGTCTTGGAAAGGGATGGGATTACATCACTAATGGGAATATTGCTTTCAAACATCTCTTGAGGGATGGCATGCACCTTAACCAGGACGGGTATCGCCTCTTTGCTCAAAACTTGACGGCCCATATTACATCTGGGTAACTTTCCAAACAGAGAGGCTGCCAGCAGTAATGCAGCACTAGCAAAATCAACTTCATTGAAGAAAGCTGGTCACGGTAATAATAACCCAGTGACTGGGTGTCGTCAGCATATAGGCTACAAAAAAGGCATGGCAGTTGCATCCCTGAATGTTAACGGTCTACGTAGTCACCTAGATGAGGTTCAGTTACTGATAAATAATTTAGGGATACATATTCTTGCCTTGAATGAGACTAAGCTTGATCCTAATTACCCAAAAGAGTTGACTAGCATTGCAGGCTACCAGCAAGAACGCCTGGAAAGGACTTGCAATGGTGGTGGAGTCTCTATCTATATTAGAGACTCTATCAAATACAAACCTCGTTCTGATGTTCCAGTTGATGACTTAGAAATCATATGCATTGAAGTGGAACCTCCTAAAAGTAAGTCCTTTCTCGTTCTTGCCTGGTACAGACCACCAAGTGACCCTGTTGCCTCTTTTGATAAGCTGGAAAAGGTTCTTTCTTTCTTGGACAAAGAGGGTAACGAAATAATCCTCCTAGGAGACACAAACTGTGATCTCACTCCAAAACAAGCTGAACAGCCTATAGACAACAACTCAAAGCACATGCTTGATCTCTATGAGTTGTTCAGCTTCAAACAGCTTGTTGAGGAGCCAACTAGGGTCACTCTAACAACTTCCTCTATTATTGATCATATTGCTACAACATGTGCCAGAAACATTGTAAAATCAGGGGTGCATGAATTTTCCATGAGTGATCATTATATGGTTTACTGCATTCCTAAATTCAATGGTGCAGTAGAAAAAGACCATAAAATGATCAAAACCCGCAAAATGAAAAATTTCAATGAGGATGCATTTTTGGCAGATGTCTCTGGCATATGCTGGGAGCAAATGCTTACTGAAACAGATGACATCAATACTCTTGTCAATAATTGGTCGAACCTATTTTCCTTGATCATAGACAAACATGCTCCAATAACTGAAATGCGTGTTTCAGAGAAATACTGCCCATGGATAGATAAAGACCTTAGGGACTTAATGCAGACTAGGGATAAGTTCAGAAAGGCTGCTTCCAAAAAAAATCCCAATTTCTTATGGATTCATATAGGCAGGTCCGCAACAAGGTCAACTCTAAGAATATTCAGTTGAAGAAGCAATATTTCACTGATAAGATCTCTGCATGCCAAGGCAACATGAAAGAATCTTGGAAGGCAGTTAATGAACTTCTCAATAAGAGATCAAAGTCCAGTAACATCAGGTGTCTCAAAGTGGCTGGCAATGAAACTGTTCATAAAAAAGGCATTTCAGATGCTGTGAACAATTTCTTTTGCTCTATAGGCAAGGAACTAGCAGACAAAATTGATCCTGTCCCCAACCCTCTTCTTACGGGTGAATATGAAGTCAATGCAAATAATGCTAAGTTTGACTTCAAGACCATTGAAGTTAAAGAGATCAGGGCTGCATTTGCCAAGATTAAAACTGCAAAGAGCTTTGGGATTGACAATATCTCTAGCTACTTTCCGAAGCTTGCCTTACCCTTCATTGAAAACTCTCTTGCTTTCTTGTTTGACACTTCCATTGAAACTAGCCAGTTCCCGGATTCATGGAAAGTAGCTAGAGTTACTCCGATTTTCAAAGATGGTGACAAGACTGAAAAATCAAGCTACCGTCCGATATCAGTCTTACCCGTTATCTCAAGGCTCTTTGAAAAACTTGTTTTTGACCAGCTGTATCAGTATATGAAAGAATATGGTCTCTTCTCCCCTGATCAATCTGGGTTTCTGAGGATTCTTTCTACACTTACGTGTTTGCTCAAAAATACTGACGACTGGTACAGTTGCTTGGACCTTGGACGGCATGTGGAACTAGTATTCATTGATTTGAAAAAGGCTTTTGATACTGTTGATCATGACATCCTCTGTGAAAAACTTCAAATTTATGGTGTTCAGCAGGGAGAGCTGTCTTGGTTTAGGTCTTACCTATCCAACCGTAAACAATTCTGCAGGGTTAATGGTGTTGCATCAGACATAGGGGATGTAGAAGTCGGTGTGCCACAAGGCTCATGTCTCGGCCCTCTTCTCTTCCTCATCTATATCAATGACCTTCCACTGGCCGTCCAGGGTTCAACTGTGTCCATGTATGCTGGCGACACCAGTTTGTGTCACCAGGCATTGAATATGACTCAGCTGAATGGTGCTATTAACAATGATCTTGGGCGATTGGATACATGGCTTCAAGGCAATGAACTTTCGTTGAATGTTGCAAAAACACACAACATGCTTATTACTACCAGGCAACAACGTAACGTTCTCAAAAGTACAAATCAGAATTTGAAATTGAACATACGTGACAATGAGCTTGAAGTTGTTCAAAAAACAAAATACCTTGGTGTCCAAATTGATTTCTCTTTAGATTGGAAAGAGCAAATAAAGGCTGTCTCTGCCAAGGTCTCAAGGGCCATCGGCTTTTTAAAGCACGCCAAGAAGTTTCTACCAAGGGTAACTCTTGAGAATCTTTACACAGGTATTGTTGAGCCACACTTTCGGTACTGTTGTTCTGTTTGGGGTTTTTGTGGTTCTAGTGAAATCAAGCAGCTACAGAAGCTTCAAAACCGAGCTGCCAGGATTGTTACGAATAGCAGCTTTGACTCCCCAAGCAGGCCACTTATCGAAAGGCTGGGCTGGAAGACCATTGAACAACTCATCAGTAATGAGTCAAAAACAATGGTCTTCAAGTCACTCAATGACCTGGCTCCGCAATACTTGAGTAGCCTTTTCAAAAGAAATTCACAATGCTCCACCCGTTGCCTTCGAAATACCGAGACTGACCTGAGGGTACCAAAGAAAACATCTGCAAATGGGCAGAAATGTTTCTCTTTTAGGGGTGCAAAATTGTGGAATAGCCTTTCAGCTGAGTCAAAGCAGGCATCCTCTCTGAATAGCTTCAAAACATCTATTTAGACAACTACAGGGGTGGCGTCTGCGGCGGTGGCGCTGGTTGTCCTTGGGTGGCAGGCCGGCTTGGGGCGAATGGCGGTCATGGTTTCGATCGCTGTTCGCTCCGGGTTTGACGTGTCGCCGGGGGGCTGCCGGTGCTGGCGCTGCGGGTTCTGCCCCTGTCAGAGACTTAGGATTTGTTTTTCTTTCTTGTTTTTATTTCTAATATGTATATATGTAATCAATTCTTGAAAATAGATTTTTAATATTATGGTTTTTATTGTAATTAGGGTTAAGGTAATTTATTTGGTATTTTGTATAGTAGCAGTTTTTATCGGAGGGTCCCTTGAAAAACGATTTTTACCGAAGGGCAACCCTCCTAAAATAAATCAAATCAAATCAAATCAAATCATAAAGAAGCAAAGTGCACAATGTTTCTGAATCCAGGTTTGCGATATCAATACCCGACACTTCTTTGACAGTGCCAAAGAGATCCTCTCGCAATTGATTAAAGCGGGGGCAATGCAGGAGATAATGTTCGTTGTCCTCGTTAGCCGTACCACAATTACATATAGGCCTAAGACACTCAAAATTGTGATGAAATTTGTGCGCATTTAGATCACTGAATTGTACGCGAAGCTTGGTTATATTTCTAATACCCTTTAGTAGTCGAGAGCGTGAGAGATTCGTGCAACTCGTTTGGAGGTTTGTGACTGACTGAATATCGAAAACATATAATGGTTATAATACAAATAATACCGAAATGAGTACATAGAATTAACATCTTTTACATAACAATAAGTGCCATTATAAAAATACGTGCAGCTCTACAGTCCTACTACAGTCCGGTCCTCCCACAGAAAAAAGATAGGCACTATCTTTCTTTGGAGGAAAATGGGGCTAAATGAAAGCAGAAGCTAATGCGATCACTGTGTTAGTTGACAAAGATTTCTTCTAAAATTTAACAGTAAAGTCATACCGACGTGTATGGAACGCCATTTGCACAAAAATGACATAATATAGGATTATGTTACATAAACTAAGATTATGTGCACATAAACTAGGATTATATACATAATGCATGATTATGTCGACATAATATAGGTTTATGTCCATAATCCTAGTTTATGTGCACATAACATAGGTTTATGTACATAATCCTAGTTTATGTGGACATAATAAGGGTTCGAGCACATAATGATAGTTAGAGTTGTGAGTTTGTTCTGGAACAAGAAATTTATCATTCCCTGGCGGCCAGTCCTATTCAACCAAAGAGAGAATAGGAAAGTTGCACTGTGCTATGCAACGAAACATTAGCAACAGTGTAAGCAACAGCATAAGGTATGGCGATGACGCTCAAGTGCTAAAAGTACGAACAACGTCCTTTGGAGTTGAGTCCATTGGTTACCTTGGAAATAAACTGTGGCAGATTTTACCGCGAGAAATAAATCAGCCAAACAGCCTTCCCATCTTCAAGGAACAATTTAGATGTTGCAATGGTGGAAAATGCAGCTGCAAGCTTTGCAAAGTGTATATCCTGAAAGTTGGGCTTCTAACAGGATAGATTTTTTAACACTTTTGTCCTGTAATATCTATTAATAGTTTTATTGTAATATAAAAACTAAACCCTCATTCGAAGTTAACAGAAAATTAAAAATAATAAGACCACACTGTTATTTGCTGAGTAAAGAATGGCCTGGCCTGAGTAAAGGCGAATAGCGAGTTATGGAAGGGCTATGGGGAGGACCGCGGGGCTTTTCCCACTCATTCTTGTTGTTTGCCTCCTCGGTGTGTCCAGATTTCTCCTAGGGGATTTTAATGAAGGTATTTTCGAAGGGTGGGTTGTTGGGTCTCGCAGGGGTTCGGTCAGTTATTAGTTTTTTCGGTCTCTCAGGGGTTCGGTCGGCTTTTGGTGTACCCATTGAGGTTATTCACTCTCAGAATTTTTTATTTTGAATTCCCCTTTGGGCTTTTATTTCAAGGTAAGTCAGGCTTGGAAGGGTGGGTTTTGGGTCTCTCGGGGGTTTGGTGGGTTATTAGTTTACCCACTGGGATTTTCTACTTTCTAAATGTTTACTTTAAAATTCCTGTTTCGGCTTTCATTTCTATTTAAGCCAGGCTTGGAAGGGTGGGTTTTTTAGGACTCTCAGGGTTTCGGTTGGTTATTGGTTTACCCATTGGGATTATTTAATTTCAAAACTTTTACTTTCAAATTCCCGTTTGGGCTTTCATTTCTATGGAAATTGGGCATTCTTGTCAGGCTTGGTATAGATTTAATTTTTTGGCTCTTCTTTATTGTATCTTAATTTAGGTTGTTTATCTTAGGTTATAAATGCTCGGTTGCTTATTTGCAAAGTTAGGCTGATGAAGATTTTTAATCGAAACGTACGACATAACAGTGTGGTCTTATTAGTTTTATTGTAAATAATGTATATTGTAAATAGGAGGCTTTAATTAGCTGTAATTTAGCAATTCTCTTTTTTCCTAGCCTACTTTAAATAGATGATTAATAATAACAATAATAATAATGGAAAACTTTCATTCAAAACAATCTAAAATACAAGACACGCTAAAACCTAGTCTATCCAGCCAACTCTCCAAATTGTAAAAGAAAAACTGCGACGATGATACTCATTTTCGAACCAAGGATGACACACATAGTTCAAGTTTTTCCATTTGATTATGACATAGGACAAGATGAATAAATAACCATATTTGACAAGTCCAAGTGTTGCAAAGATTTTATTTAACCCATATCTGACAAATCCATGTTTACTAAATTAAGCGTTAACGTTTCAAAGCATGCAATGCTCCATCTTCAGAACCCCAAAATAACTAATGATCGAACCGCGTTATAAACGAATACGAAACAAAGGAATTAAAGAAAGTGTGCTAATAAACAACTTAATTGGTAAACAAGAACTGACACGGGAATTAGAACAGATATGAAAATGCAGGCATGAATTAGAAAAATAATAAAATAAAATAATGGAAGGAGCAAAACAATAGATGGGAAAAGTTAGAATAATAAAAGTGGAACAGATGAAAACTTACTGTTGAGAGGCGGTCTGTCCCTTAGGATTAAGAGGCTTTCAAAAATGAGTAAATCAGACTTCCCGTCATTTGGTCACACGCTGCAGAGAGCATTTGGGAATAAACAAGGCTGGCAAAAAGATCAAAGTGAATCCCTCAGCGATTTCTGAGCACCTTGATCAATGTGGACATAATGCCTCTATTGAGAATTTCTCCATTCTTGATAGAACCAATAACAAGTCTGATTTACTCATTTTTGAAAGCCTCTTAATCCTAAGGGACAGACCGCCTCTCAACAACAGTCCCAAACATGACGAATTACTAGTCCTTGTGTTGTGAGATTTTCTTTTATCTTGTTACTAATGTCATTTCTGATAGATTTACTGACATTCTGCGTACTATTGAAGGTGTCATACTGCTTACTCTTATCACTGGAAACTTGCACCAAGTGATTTATGTTGTGATTGCAAGAATTTTTCAAGCACTGTCTCATGACTACTTGGCACTGTTTGAATTTAGTGCTAATGTCCACAATGTTAAGACCAAACTGACTATTTGTCAACATGACGATGGACAATGTCCCGGATGCAGGGATTTCTAACCATCTACGAAGGTAGTTATGAGCAAGAATGTCCAAATTGTTGATAATCCATGTTCGGTCGATATCAGCTATTGTCAAATGCCACGACAGTTTGCTCATTAGATATTGCGAATAGAGCCATACCTTATTTTTTGGATGAAGAGGTAGACTGTGGATCCTGTCCATAATTTGTGTTGTAATTTGTCATAACTCATCTTTATGTCTTTGATTGTCCATCTCGGAATTGAACCACCTTCCAAGGTATTTAAAACTTTCTCCTTCTTCCAGGGATGTGATGATGTTTCCGTTGGCATAGACTTTAGGCTTGGATTGTACTGATTTAGACCCTTTCTTACAAATACAGAATGACATACATTTATCCGTTCTGATTATCATGTGTGACCAGTTGCACCATCGTGTGAACATATTCAAAAGCACTTGATTTTCGTAGTCATTAGATGTAACTGCCACGGTGTCATCAGCAAACTGGAACCAGTTTTTTGGGTTCAAAATTTTGTGGCAGACATAACCCAATTGTTTCAGTTCGTCACTCTTTTCCAGGCTCTGAATAAAGGTATTGAAAATCATATTGAATAAGAGAGGGCTAAGACAATCACCTTGCAAAACACCCTTGTCGAACTTTATCGGTGGAGTTATGTAATCTTTAGTTGCAACTGATGTTGTGAATCCATCGTAGATGTCTGCAATAATGTCGATTATACGTTGTGGTACATGATGGTACTCAAGAGTGCTTACAATGAGTCGATGATCAACCTTGCCAAAGGCATTCTTAAGATCAAGCAATGTTACAACAATAGAATTTTGGTTTTTCTTGGCATGTCGCAACAAGTTAAGCAAGTTGTGATGTGTGCTCAAATGTTCCTGATACCTTTGGAGTAGAGCCCTTTTGAATGTTGCACTCAATAAAATCATTTGCTTTCAAAAACTGGAATATTCTGTTTCGTATAAGAGAGGCATAAACCTTCAAGAAAACACATTGTAAAGTGATAGGCCTGAAATTTTGAGAATCATCATTCGGGCCTTTTTTATGGATTAAGACTGTTATTGCTCGCTTCCAATCAACAGGTGACTGTTTGCTTTCCCAGGCAGTTCTAATGATTTCCAGCAAATATGTACGTAAATAAGGACATCGCTTCAGAGTGATTATAGAAATCTGATCGAGGGGGCAGGCAGCACTGGCTGTTTTCATTCTCCCAATGATTTTATTCAGTTCTGCATAAGTTGGTGCATTACGATTGAAATCCTTTTTTGGATTGTCATAGCTTGGCATCCAATCGGGCTTGGTAAAGTTAGCAGGAGATCTCTTTTTCTTGAATAATTCACTGACATATTCGAAACAAGTTGCTTTCGAAAATGATGGCAGCAACTCAGTGACTTTTTCAAGTTGATTTTTAGCATATTTCCAATGATTTTGCTCGATTTTCTTGTCATGATCAAAAGATACAGGTAGAGTCTCCAATAAAAGTGCGTGACACCAATAAAAATGAATCCAAACCATTTCGACGCCATTTCAAACGCCGCTGACCGAATTTGCAAAATTGTTGGCAACAGACGGAAAAGATACAAGCATCGAGAATCGACCACGCCTAGCGAAGCCTCTGCGCAGGAATAGGTGGCTTCTTCGCAGCAAATATGATATTATTATGATTATTATCAGGGCTGATTCAAAAACAAGGCATAAAAAGAATTTAATAAAAATCTCATGATTGAAATCAAAAATCAACGAATCATCTCAATCCTGTGTACATGTGGGATTTCTTTGTAAAGAAAGATGTTCCCTACAACCTACGGAATAAGAAACTATGCAAGCTCCCCTAGGTGAGTTCTCAGCGCTACGGAATAAATTCCCTATCCTTTGGAGGGAGTCTACTGTGAAATACTGTTAGTGATGACCTAAACTTGACAACTTCTCTCATGAAATTCAAAAAAGAAATACGTTGCTGGGATGGCAAAGACTGCACGTGCTACATTTGGCTTGATTTAGGGTT
Organism: Aurelia sp. 4 Dawson et al 2005; assembly: GCA_964019985.1. Taxonomy (NCBI): domain Eukaryota; kingdom Metazoa; phylum Cnidaria; class Scyphozoa; order Semaeostomeae; family Ulmaridae; genus Aurelia; species Aurelia sp. 4 Dawson et al 2005. The sequence goes on along the minus strand of OZ026500.1, from coordinate 11,324,746 downwards.
TATATTTTGTTATATTGTATATTTTAGATTGTAGCTAATTGGTGCTAATTAGTTGCTGCTAACTACAACCAAAACAACTTTAAATAAGATTTATGATTATAATTATCCCCTGCGGATGGCAGATTGTGTTCAGCAAATCTAGCTCAATTTTCTACCCAATGAAATTTTATTAGAAGCTAACGGATTTGACCAGTATCTACCTTTACTATACCTTGAGGTCACTGAAAATCTCATGCTATTACATGGTGTACTTACTTTCTAGAATTCTTCGCAACATGGATAGCGTTTGCAATTTCAACTCCATACTGAGGCCTTGTCGATAAAGAAGGCTTTCAATCGCTATGATTCAGAATCATTTTAGTCATTTTCAAAAATAGAAGTCTGTGCTCAAATTCAAGGTATTTTTCTTTGAAGAAGCTAATCGGGGATAGCAAAATGAATGCATGAAACATTATTCTGTTAGTTGAATAAGCTTCGAATTTTTCTGGTTTTCGCCGCGGGGCACACTGGTCAGCGGTATACAATTTCCCTCATCTAGTACGGGTACTAGAAATTCATCTCAAATGACGGATTTTATGGGCTTAAACAGTGGCGATGTCATTTGCTGCTTATTGTGAAACTGGATGATTTCCACGCCTGTTGGCATACAGTAAAGTCTGATTTCATATGTCGAATCTCTTCGCATCTTATCGCATTTCATTGAAATCATGCGTCTACGATCAATTAGGATTATTTCCGATACATGGAAACCAACCAAAACAAGGTATCCTAGATCTTCGCAATTCCTCACAATTCATCGCAAATCTTCGCAACTGATCCAAGCGAATCACACAATTTGTTCTTAGCGATCAAAAAGGACGAATTCCGATGAATTAAGATTCTTGACTTTCAAATTATTTGACAATCGCAATTTTCTACCTCCAATAAATCACGATGAAACGAAATGAAAAGGGATGAAATGCGACGCATGAAGACCAGCCTTTAGAATTTCAGCCTGTTCTTTATACGACTATCCATTGACTAGCACACGCTAGCAGCGCTACACAATATTCGTACATTAAACACAAGAATACTCACTTCTAAAATCGATAAACAAGTTCTTTTCGAAATTATGGTGAAATGACATTGATGCCCCATGTAATTTTGCCTTGATACCGATCTCATTGCTTGATTCGATTATTTTGACAGAGCACCTAATTCTCTTCTCAATAGCACATGCCAGAGCTTCCTGAGAAACGAAACAAAAAAGTTTAGGCTTTACGAGTGGGGTTGCAATACCATTACTCTATCCACAATTTAGTCTATTTTCAACACAGCTCCTTAGTATCTTTTATACTCATAACGTTGAGTCCTAGTAATTGCTACTTCCCATCCCCTACTACCTCATACTAGGACCCATGGCTTCCAAGCGAAAAAGCTGGCCCTGTAAAAGATTTGCCTCCCTATCAAAGTTGACCAGTTCTGAATTGTGCAACAGCGTCGGGTGCATGGAAGCAACAGCAACAGCCTGGCAACAAAAACGGCCGTCTAATCTAGTCTTATAATCTAACTGTTGATTGAGATGGAAAATTGCAACAACTTTTTGTCGGTAAATTATTATTATTACAGCAATGCTGCAATTTGATTGGCTAAGAGCGAAATTTTTGCTCATGAAGCAGCAGAGCGAATCCCCGTCTTTTGTGTTTGATTATGGAGGAATGGCGGACCAAATCATTGCAAAGCTGTGGCAGATCGATGTCGTGTCAAAGTAAGAGCTTCACAGCGCTATTTGTTGAAATGTTGTGCGAGGGAAGGAAAGTTTTGTATGTGCAACAACTGGGTGTGCATTGGAGACTAGAATTTCTCGAGAACTTTTTGAACTGAAAAAGCTTCGAACAACAACTTCAAAATGGCATCGGAAATACCCTATTACCCTTTTGCCTCGTAACAGAACAGACGCTCAAATCAAACAGGTTTGGCGGGAAAATATTCGTCATTTCTTTGTTTGATCACCAGAGTCCAAAGTTGAGTTGATATATCAATGCTTTTCTGACTTTACGAGATGAAAACTTCGAAAGGGTGAACTTTTTTTGAAGGGAACAAAATTGATGACATGGCTAGCAAAGATCTGGATGGGATAATGTTTTGACTGGCAGAAGTATCAGCTAAATTTTGTTTTCTGATGCACTTTGTGTTGGACTTTTTACCTTTGAAAGAAATTTGAAGGAGAATCTACAAATTTAGAATTTTAGATAAAATGGCCAGGAAACCCAAGTTGCTGAGAGATGGGAGCATGTAAGTCCTTTAAAATTTTCAATTTTGACTTGTTTTATTTTTGTCACATAACGTTCTTCAGAGGAAGATCTTAGCGCTTTGTCTAATAAAAATCAACATTCAACTCCCCCCAAAAAGAACACATTGTGAATTGTTTTAAATTTCTGAGATTGAGACATCAATTTCAGGTGAAAGTAGTTTTTGAAATTGATTACATTTTGCAAATGGAAAAGACGCCACTTGACTGCTCGAAGCACATTTAGGTTCCCTGGCTGATTTATCAGAATAATTTGTACCTTCGAATCTTCTTTCAAAATTAAAAAGTAAGACACAAATTGTATAAAATAACACCATTCAATTAATATTTACACAGTTCAAAGCTTTAAGGTCTCATTGTTTTTACTACTATGTCAAAATGAAGGATCAAATTCATTGATAAAATGCAGGCAGCTTCTGTAAACATTGACAATATTTACAGTATTTGTTGTTGCAAAAAATCAAAATAATGAAATTACGATAGAAATTCTACATTGACAAATCTGGAATTGTACAGGGTGTCCCAGAAAAATTGTGCCCCGTTTGCCTGAAGATTGCGAGAAAACAGCAAAAGATTATCACTAACCTTTTCCATGACGTTGCTCTTCAGATGTTCAATTAAAGTTTGCCACCGTTCCTGTGAAAATCCGTCGAAAAATGATGGAGCTATAACTTTCAGAAGATCAAATCTGCCTGTTGACTAAAACCAGTGGTCGGCCATTTTATCTTACTATTTTGCAAAGATAAACAGCTTCATGAATGAACTGAAATAGCAGCCTTTAATGTCATAGCTCTCATCAAAGTTCCAATAATCATCAGAGAGTCAGATTATTTTTTACCCCACGATCTTTGATAGAATGCAAAAGTGAAGATCGGAATTCCCAAAGTAATAAAAAATCAAAAGTTTCGACAAAAATATATTTCACATTTAATTTATCGCCATCCCTAGCGTATCCCTACTCAGATTTCTCCCTTCATTTGTTACAAGCAATTGTTGATTTACTACCGAAGACAATAAGCTAAAAGAAACGAGAAGGGCAAACGATTTTTGGAGCTGTATTGTCTCATTTTGAACTGATAGATAAACTAAATAATTGCTGCACTCACCTCACCTGCAAACAAAATGTGACTATATTTTTGTCATTGCCTTTCGATTGTTTATTTTATCACGGGATCCTCGTCTTCGTTTTGACATTCAACAAAGGATCGTGGAGTAAGAAATAGCTGAAGTCTCTGATGATTATTGAAACTTTCGCGAGAGCTATGAGATTGGAGGCTACTGTTTCAGCTCATCCATGAAGCTGCTTATCGTTGCAAAAATAGTAATACAAAATGGCCGACCGCTGGTTTCAGTCATCAGAGAAACTTGGTCTTCTGAACGTCATAGCTCCATCATTTCTTAACGGATTTTTACGGGGATGGAAGTAAACTTTAATTTAACATCTTGCAAGCAACATCATGCCAAAATATGGTGACGACCTTTTGCTGCTTTTTCGTGGTCTTCAGGCAAACGGGGCACAAATTTTCTTGGACACCCTGTACTTTTCATCCAGAACATTTTTATCCTTGTAAAAACATGACCATGAAATCATGCCTGACCATGGTTTGAACATAAGGTCAGTGGTGATTCAAAAGTTTCCTTGACCATGGTAAGAGACCACCCAATTGCCAAAGCCCAGCCCCATTGCCCGAGGGTTGTTTAGATGTTATGAAATAACTCTAAAAAAATTTGTTAAATGGTATATTGCTCTCAAATAAGTGATTTTTAGTAAAGTTCTCTTTCACATGAATTTTCTTCAAACAGAAATGAGTAGAGCAATTATTTCCTTTTTCTGTTATGAAAATGGAGGAATGATTTTTGACATAACTAATAAATGTATGTCATGTAGTCTTGGCTCATGATATGGAAAATATATTTCATGGTAAGTTTATCTATCAACTTTTCAAACTTTTAAAAGTCAAATCAAGGAAAATTGCTGGAAAATATTTGTTGATCCTTCACAATTCAAAAGCCCATACGTAGCCCATCTCTGACAGCATTAGCCAACTTGCAAACAATGTTTTTCTACCTTTGTCAAGTTCAAATCAAATTTTAAATTCTATCTGAATGTCCCCTCATTCCTGCTTCATGAAGTCCTTGCAAAATTATTTGTGAAACTTGCCAGTGGCAGATTTTGAAAACCAAATGAGACTTCCAGCGACAGCTAAATTCTGCAGCCTTAAAATAAGTTGAAAGGCAATTAGATAAATAGCTGGGTGTATCATGATAATCATTACACGTACATTTTAATAAGAACCCGCTTATAAGAAACTCAACTCTCAGATCGCCAAAATATTAAGAAACTCCGGTAATGGGAAAAAGAACTTAGGAAAATATTTATTTGTAACAAAGGAAATCCCTGACATATTTCACTCTATTTTCACTTCTTTCTCGTGCAATATTACTTGGAAGGTACATAAATAAAGTCTAAACATTGACATGGCTTCAAAATCTTTGTTTTCGAATGTTTAGGAGGGAATAGGTAGTGGACACAGAAACGTTATGGAACCTTAGAAACTCGTAAGCAACTCTGAATACTGAAAATCTGATAATGTTAAGAAACTTTCAGTGCTAGCCCAAATTCTAAGTTTCTTATAAAATAATGCGTGTGCTTAGATTCCTTCAAGTCAATAAATGAAACTGATTTCTTGTGAGACGTGTCATAGTCGTGCAACGGAAAGAGACCATTGTAAAGAGACCAAGACCATAACCTTGGAACCAAAAAGCCTTTTTTCCTGCTTCTGTTCTAACTCTCGGGATTCGGGCTGCATATTTATTGTTACGAGTGTTCAGATTATGATTCAAGGGCTCAAGACATGTGTTCATAACTTCTATAGATGTTCTCTTTAAGCATTTAAAGACCAATAGACAAGCCTTGTATTTCTTGTTGCTTTCGATTGACATTAATTTGCAATCTTTCTGTTGTTTTCCGTAAATAATCTTTAAAGCTCTGTTCTGAAGTGATTCAAATTTTCTACAGTCTGTTTCAGCAATTTTTAGGATTGGAGTAGAACAGTAAAGGATTCCCGGTACGATTACGGCTTTATAAACACTCTCGGCAGCTGATCTAGTCAGTAAAGGTCTCATGCTCTAGAGAAGTTTGAGCTTGCTAGATGCTTTCTTATATACCTTATCAAGATGTAATCTCATGTTCAGGCTTTGATCCAGGTATGTTCCTAGGTACTTGTATGAATCTGTAACATTTATTCGCTTATCTCCAAAAAGTATATTCAATCCATCTATCATAGAGCGGCGTTTAGCTGTTCCAAATAGCATGGCCTCAGTTTTCCCTTTCTTTAGATTTATTACAAGTCTATTGTTATCGAGCCATTTCGAAATATTTTCCATCTCATTGGTCAATGCTCTTTCAATTTCAGTGATGCTTTGACTTGCAGTGTAAATAACTGTATCATCTGCGTACATGAGAACCTGGCACTTTTTCACAGCCTTTACCAAGTCATTGATATGCAAAAGAAATAACAGTGGTCCTAAGATAGATCCTTGTGGCACACCATATTCTACCTCTAAGCCGTTAGAGCTTTCCCCGTCATAGTGAACAAACTGTCTTCTTTCTTTCAAATAGCTTTTCATCCAATTCAATTCAGCATCACGGATACCATAATATGGTAATTTTTGAAGTAGAATTGAATGCTCGACAGTGTCAAAAGCTTTCCGCAGGTCTATAAACACTGCACCTGTCATTTTCCCCTGGTCAATGGATTTTCTGATACTATCTGTAAATACTGCAACTGCAAGCTCGGTGTTGTATCCCTTTTTGAAGCCAAATTGTGCTGAGACGATCAGTTCGTTATTTTCAAGGTGTTCTGCAAACTGTTCGATAGCAATCCTTTCGAAAGTTTTTGACAATATGGGCAGAATGGAAATCGGTCTATAGTTATCTAAGTTCTTTCTTGGTCCTGATTTGAATAACGGAATCACTTTTGCAATCTTGAGTCTTTTTGGAAAAATTGAATGTTTAAATGAAAGATTTATCAGATGAGTCAAGGGACCTGCAAGGGCTTCAGCAGCATCTTTCAAGAGTCTTGGAGGCAGATTATCTGGGCCCGCCGATTTGGAGGCCTTCAAATCATTAAGATTGCGAAGAACTTTTGCTTTAGTGACTGGTCGAAAATTGAATCTATGAGGCGTTTGGACGATATCGCTGGTATTTTGCCACTTGAATTGATTAGGTAGTAATTCACACAGCTTTGCAGCCTTTGATACAAAAAACTCACAGAAGGAGTTTGCAATGTCCCTTTCATTATCTATCAATTTCCCAGAAATTTCGAATGCCTTACAACTTGATGGGGGCGTTTCTTTCATAGGATACACCTGTTTGACAGCCTTCCAAAAGTTTTTCGGATCCTTGGCATTTTCACTTATCATGCTTCGATGATATTTGGCTTTCAATTTTCTTATTAGCCTATTTACTTTGTTTATTGCGTTCTTGTAGAGACACCAATGGTTATCGGCCCCAGATTTCTTTGCCTTACGAAGATAGTAGTCCCTTGTTTTGATGGCATCAGTTATCTCAGATTTTCTCCATGGACATCGGCTTGCACGGACTTTCCTTTTTATCATCGGTGCATATTCATTTACTGAGTCAGAGACAAAAGCTTCAAACGTATCGTATGCTGCATTCACGTCTGAACTGTTATAAACATGCTCCCAGGGGACGCTTTTTAGATCTTTTAAAAACAGTTCCTTGTTGTAATTCCTGTAGTTTCTACAATAGATTTCTCGTGGCGGGAGACGAAAAGTGTGCATTTTTCTGACTGCACCAATCATGCAGTGGTCGCTCAGACAACTGTCTATCACAATGGATTTAGCAAAATGATTGCTGGCATTTGTAAGAACGACATCAATGAGTGATTTTGATTCTTTTTTTACTCTCGTTGGTTCAGTTATTTTTTGTGAAAACCTTGTCCAATCAGGATACTTTTCAATGAACGATTATGGCGCTCTTTCAAATAATCACAGTTCAAGTCCCCAAGCAACACAGCTTCTTTCCCTTCAATGTTGACACTTTGCAGCATAGACTCGAACTTTTCATCAAAATCATTGGGAAGATATGATGATGTATCCGGGGGGCGGTAGATATTTCCAACAAGTAGACTTTTAGATTTTTCAAAAAGAATTTCAAGCCATACGCATTCGATATCTGTGCTTTCTAAGTCCTGGCGTCTTATCCATTTAAGTGAGTTGCTTATATAAACAACAACACCGCCACCCCTACCACGTTTACGGTCATTTCTTTGGGTAATGAAACCATCAATTTGTGTTTCCTTGTCAGCATTTCCTGACGATTTCCCGCTATCATCGGGTACAAGGTGACTCTCACTTATTCCCATGATATGAATCTTATCACATCCCGGTCTTGATAAAAACTCTTCGAGATTGTGTTTATGGGAAATAAGTCCACATATATTTTGATGTAACAACGTGATGCTACGAGAACGGGTAAAATCTTCCAAATTACTTTTTTCTATCGAAGACGGACCAGGATTAGAAGCTATATCACCACTAAGCAGCAAAATCATTGTCAGTGGGTATTTACGAAGCTTACAACCATAACTGTGATCTCGTTTTGCTTTTCTTCTGTCATCGCCTAACGAAACGATGCTTCAAATTTGATACAAAAGCGATAAATCAGAGAATGCGAGAACAACTGAGGTTATTTTGCAGGTTTTGAAGAACTCTTCAAGATCACAGTCTCCTCCCATGTGAATTCACAATCTCCTTTGGTTGGGCTCTCACTGCTTCGAGCTGCTATCTTGGAATGATCTTCCGATTTTCCGATTTGCTTTGTATCTTGGTGACCGTTGTACAAAAATTTTTCAGGGGGCAATGTCGTTTAAGGACAATGACCTCGATATGAAAATGAGGCGTTCTAAATGCGATCGTTTCAATACACAGTTAGATCATGAGTCGTCGTTGCAGCGTTATATCAGTTAGGCAAATAGCAAAACTACGACTCAGGATAAGTCTACGTCTAATCGCCATCTTGCTTATTCTTCACGAAGTTAGTGAATCACATTTGCATGGAACGATCGTGATAAGATAAAAATAAGATAAAGTTCTTGTTGACTACATTTTGCTTGCAAATGTATAAAATAGCAATAATATAGCTATACTGATACCGTTCCGACATGATTTTGTCCAGATTTTGGCATTAGTTAGTACAGGCTACGTTGTATGACCCACTCTCACGTATCAAAATGTTTGCAAGCAAGAAGTTTGTGCTATTGCAGCATCAGAATATGGGGAGGAGATCACACCATATCAGCAACTCCCCAGAGATCCAACGCCGAAAGGGGCCTCAGTAGCATCGAAAGAGCTTCCTGACCATGTGTATGGGGATTTCTGCGGCTACTGGCGGTCCCACTCCTATTTTCTTTCTCGGGTGAGGATATTTGAGGGGTTTGCAACGGATGGTCCCTTCCCCGCAATCACAAGTATGCAGTTCAAAGAGGACCCCCAGACAGGCCTCACAAGGAAGTACTCTGAAGAACTGAACGAAACAGCCGAGTGGATTATACAGTCTTCGTCAGGTGACTGAAGTTAAGCTTGGTAGAGTGAGGTCAGATTTCGGATGGGTGACCACTGAGGCCTGATCTCGCAACTCACCTCGCCGTCCTTCGGAAGGGACGTTAAACCAGGGGTCCCGTGCCTGGATGCGGCATGCACAGTGGGCCTAAATTAGCTTTCAGTAGCTAGAAATCCTGATAAGCCCACTCAAAATAAATTGAAAACAAAAGCAATAAGAGACTTCAAGGAGAAAATCTGCCGCATCCATGCTAGAAACTTCAAACACCTGGCGACCAACGAACTACTTAAAATCAACACGCTAACGACTGAGGCTACCGAAATTTACGGTGAGTCATTCGCTCAAGACACACTAAAGCGAGCCCGAGCACATGCGTTCAACAAGGCCCGGGAAATCAAACGCCGCAAGAACCGAAGCAAAAACCGGACTAGCCACAGAGAGCCCCAGAAACGAATCAGAAGCCCCTCCAGGGGAAGATCTCGAGAGAGGAAACACCGAAGCAAACGAAATTAAAAACAATTATACAAGAACATTTGGACACTGACTCTTCAACAAATGAACACTATAACTATTTTTGTAGCTTATTCACCTTAGACTTTACTTTATCTGTATATATTTTTTGGGGCATGTTGCAAACTTTTATCACTCATCAAACATGTTTTTGTTCTTCTCTCTGCACAGCTGAATCCAAGGGCGTGCCTAACATTCCAACCCTGCGCAAAATATTAGGACAGAAGAGGAAACTCAGAAAAGAAAACAAAAAATATAAAATTCGGTTAAGAAATATTTACACAACCAAATTGCTACTACCATGCCGATTGATAATATCTCCTACATGGGGAACTTCCCCCTGAACCACTTCGAACAAAGTGTTTTAAATGAAGGTCTCAGCTTTGTAATTTTACCAAACATGGTCACCAAGGATGAAGTATTCAAAGCTTTTCTGAAATTTAAGAGGCGTATACTGCTACACTACCACTTTTTTACAAGACCAACTAATTCTTACTAGACCAAAACCTTACCAAACAAATTCAGAGCCGGCTCAAATTGGGAGCCTCCAAACTACAAACAAAAGACCTTGAATTCTGAAGACCTTGAATTCGGTTGTTGCCGGTGGAGTGAGGACGTATGTGTGAGGGAGATTTTGAAATGGCCACAGCAACAGAAACTGACGAATATGAAACAGAAAGTGGGATCATATTGGGAGGGGATGATTTGGTGAATCTGATTAAAACGGAAATAACAAAGATACGCGAGAAGAATCAACGGGTTGACAGCAGTAAAATTTGCAAAGCTCTCGAAAAGATACATGGCCTAAGCCAAGACGTGGTTCAGATGTCTTTGGATTATATGTTGAAATGTGGGAAAATAAAAGATGTACCTTATGCTGTAAGGGAATCACTAAGAATACAGTCTGAATCTAATGATGAACTCGAAGTTTCAAAAAGTAGGATATCAGCAGACGAAGAAAAGGACAAGAAATATCGAGATGAAATCTTGGAAATTGCCTCCATGCACGAAGGAAATGAAGGGAATTTATCGCGTGATGAACAAGATAGTGTTTCTTCTATTTCAGATGAAGCCGAAGCTCCTTTTGGTGGTATTTGGAATATGGAGAGTTCCCCTGGGAGGTGTTTTAATAATATAAAAATGGATCCTCAAAAAAATTATCAAAACAAAGAACACTCAACAAGTCAAGAAACTCTTGCATGCATTCTAGACCGATTAACAAAAATTGAGGGGCGCGTGGATGAAATTACCAAAAAAAGTAAAGAAAATTCCCCAAAAAATGAAAAAATAAGCCTAGTTAATTTTAACATATTTTTTGCAAGAATAAGTCAACTAGAACAGGACAACAAATCACTGCGTGATGAGAATATAGGCCTAAAATTTGAAAACAAAAAGTTGAAAGAGTCACACAGCATGGGAGAGGTCGCTTGCAGACCACGTGACCCAATGTCAAATCTCCAAGACAACGTTCCACACCATAATGTTTCAAAACAAAGTTCAACAGCCCAACGGCCTCAGGTCAATTCAAACGAAACGCAGTCGAGGCATACAAATAATGTAGCAGATGGTGAATGGAAAGTCCGAAGTCCAAAGTCCAAAGTTCAGAGAAAGGGCTCTTGGGGAACAAATGTGAAAGGAATGGAGTTTCCTTTTTCCAAACCTCTAGATACCACAAACAGATTTAGCTGCTTAGAAAACTAACAACAGAAAGAGAGTCTACGCAAGTCCCAAGCGACAGAGAGTACTCAGCTGCTGTAAAATCTCAGGGGTTTCCGCAGACAACGAGTAGTAGGAGCATGAGACAAAATAAGGCGACTGCACTGGACAAACGCGATGAAGATTGGGAAAATTGCTTGGAATCAAATAGCAAAACAACTTCTGAACACGTAAGGAGACCAAGAAAACCTGTTTTCTCAATTCTGGGTGATTCCATGGTTAAAAAGATCAGGAGACAAGACATCAATGCTGAGGTCTCGCATGCCAAAACATCAATCAAAACTTTCCCTGGCGCTACAATCGACCAAATGAAATCTTACATCAAGCCAGTGAGAGACGACAAGCCAGATGGAACAATAATCTTATGTGGAACAAACAACTTGAGATTAGAGAGCCCTGAAGAAACAGCAAACAAGCTGATTGATCTGGCCATTGAAACGAAAATAATGTTGAGAGACGTCGCTGTTTCAAGTATCATAAAACGGACAGATTCGCATGAACTCGAGATGAAACGAAGAAAGGTAACTGACTTAGTTAAAGTGGGCCTCTCAAGAAGTAATATAAGTTTCATTGAGCATGATAACATTGAAAGCAGACACCTAGATAAACGGGGACTTCATCTAAACTTCCAAGGTAATAATGTTTTAACCGGAAACTTGATTAATTTTCTCAACGGTGTATGACTGATAGCTTTAGGACAAGATAGATTTAACATTGAAACCACCGAACACACACCCAATTCAACTGACCGTAGTGTTGTTCATAATAAAGGGATTGGTGCTAGATTCAGTTGTAGCTTAACAGAACATATCAACTCGACTCTGCGTTCTGAAGGTGAAATAGCTATCCAAGCTAGCAATGCAGGCACACCTAGTGATAACGATTCCACTCCACCCATATCTGACAGTGAAACTGATGATGAAATAACCAGGCTTTTTCATAACGATGCAGCGTTACAAACCACAAAATCGTTGGATAATTAGGTGCAGCGAAACTGCAGGACCGAACTGCAGACCCTGAGTTGGTAACTTTGTTTCATTTTCCACATCGACTCCAACAAACGGGACCCTAACCATCGGACCCTCAAGATACGTCTCTTGGGAGTTTGGTAAAAACATCTTTGGTTCTAAGCCCTAGCCCAGACAGTATTCCGCGAATAGAAACGCATCCCGTGTGCGAACCTTCCATTTCTGCAACTACAAACGATACAAGGAAGATCGTTGAGGCCACTCCCCTTCCGCAGAATGGTCACCCTACGGCTCCGCAGACTGGACCACCTACAAAAAGGGTAACCACACTTGGGCACAGGAAAGGTATGACTATCGCATCTTTAAATGTAAATAGCCTGCTCTTGCATATTGATGAAATACGAATGCTTGTAAACGAACTAGGGATTCATATCTTGGCCTTAAATGAGACTAAGCTTGACAAAAGTATTGATGATAGTTTAGTAGGCATCGAAGGGTATACTTTAAAGCGATGCGATCGTGACCGTCATGGTGGAGGTGTTGCAATTTACATAAAAGATACTTTGTTGGACAAGTTTACTGTGCGAGAAGACCTTCCTAAGTCAAATCTAGAGCTTGTATGCATTGAGTTTAAACCTGTTCGTGCTGCTCCTTTCTTTGTTATGGCTTGGTACAGGCCACCTAACGCAAGTGATGGTTTTGATCATATGGAAGAATGTCTACAATTTCTTGATAGGGAAGACAAGGAAACTATTCTTCTAGGCGACACAAACTGTGATTTTCTCCCTAAATATTCCAGAGAGGGGGATACCAACCCAAATGACCTGCCAGCTCATTCTCTACGTCTGCTAGAATTATACAATTTATTTGGCTTCCATCAATTAATTGAAAGAACTACTCGTGAGACATTGACCACTACTACTCTTATAGATCACATAGCTACGACAAACAAAAGTAATATAGTATCTTCGGGGATACATAAATCTTGCCTCAGTGATAATTATTTAATCTATTGTGTTAGAAATGTGGGAATGTTAGCCTCAAAGATTATAAAGAGATGAAAAGTAATGGATTTGTTTCTACCTGGTTATGCCCACAATGTAAAACAGGAAGCTATCAAAATAGTCTAGGGGCAGCCACACTCAATGTATTAACTGAAGACCTGGATGATATAAATGTTCCCAGACTTTATGACTCCTTGATAGTTGAGCTGGAAACTGAAAGAAAAGACCAACTAAAGATTGCACATGTCAATGTGAATGGTTTATTGACAAGAAACAAATTATCTGAGATCATACTGCTGTTAGAATCAACAAGTCTAGACATACTTGGAATCACTGAGTCAAAACTAGACAAACACTGTGACAATGAAACTTTACAAATAGATGGTTATAAATTTGTGAGAGAGGATAGACCACAAGGAGGGGGAGGTGGCTGTATAGTTTATTACAAAGAGTCTTTGGAGGCCACCCCATATGAAATAAAAACTGACAGTAAAACAGTAGAATCAATATGGATGGATTTCACTTTCCACTCCCAAAAACTATTGGTGGCGATAATTTACCGACCACCAAAGGACAGTCAATTTTATGCTAATATTGAACACTATCTCCAAGGCGTACTACCAAAAAGAAAAAATGTCCTGTTGCTTGGGGATTTCAATTCTGACCTGATTTTTACAGGGAAAACTGATAGCGAATGTAACAAAGGAAGAAAACTGATTGGAATCTTGAATAGTTATGGGTTAAAAAACCTTATCAAAAAACCAACAAGAGTTACTGAATGTTCAAAGTCTCTAATTGATCTGATTATTACCAACAACCCTGAAATGGTACTAAAATCTGGTGTTTTTGACACAGGGATAGCTGACCATTGTCTGATCTATACAATACTAAAACTGAGAAGGAAAAGAACACCACCTAAATTCAAGTACGTAACCAACAGTAAAAGGATAGATTGGGAAGTTTTCACAGATGAGATGAACAGAGTACCCTGGTCAGTCTGCAGTATTTTCCATGATGTTGATGACTGCCAATGGATTTGGGAAAAATTATACACAGACGTTAGGAATGATTTTATCAAGGGGAGGAAAGCCAAAATTCGTGCACACTCATTACCATGGATGAATACCCAGATAAGGAAAAAGATCAATGGACGTTATAAACAACTACACAAGGCAAAGAACAGTGGATTAGCATCAGATTGGATGGACTATAAGAAAATCAGAAATGAAGTCACATCCCTATTAAGAGCAGAAGAAACATCCTACTGGCAGAAAGAACTTGAGGCTGCATACAGTGATAAAAAGAGCTTTTGGAATGTACTAAAGACCATGACAGGAAAAAGAAAAACCAGCACTACCATAGGGCCCATCAAGAATGATGAATTATCTCTTGTACACACTGACCAAGAAAAGGCAGATGCATTTAATAGTTACTTTTCAAGGGTTGGTGAAAATCTAGCAAAAGACCTTACATCCATAGCAGCACCAGACATAAGCTACATCAGCAGAGTAACCCCAACAATAACACAAAGGTCAAGTGTAAAAGCAAGACTGGAAAAAGAAATACAAAGGGTAAAGACTGGAAAAGCTACAGGAGCTGATAAAATCACTGCAAAGGAGATAAAGGCATCAGGGAGAGCATTCACAGATGGTTTTCTAAGTGTATGCAACACCAGTCTGAAACAAAACAAATTTCCAACTAAATACAAGATTGCTAAACTAAAGATGACTTTCAAAAGTGGACCCCCAAGTGATCGTGGAAACTATAGACCATTAAGCATGTTATCTATACCAAGCAAACTGCTAGAAGGGGTTGTGTGCTCAGAAATTGATGATCAAGTAGAGGAAGTACCAAACCCAAACCAATGGGCATATAAGAAAGGCCTCTCAACTGAATCTTTATTACTTTATCTCACTGAAACCTGGAAATCAGCCATGGACAATGGAAAATATGTAGGCATTCTACTGATAGATTTTAGGAAGGCCTTTGATACAGTGGATCATCAGATACTGCCCTTTAAGTTGCAAAGTGTAGGAATATATGGAAATATATCAAAATGGATTGAAGATTACCTTACTGAGAGGAAACAATTTTGTGAAATAAATGGTGTAACATCAAAGCTGTTGCCAGTATCATGCGGGGTCCCTCAAGGCTCCCTTACAGGTCCAAGACTATTCTCAATATATGTAGGAGACCTTCCTAATTGCTTGGCAGTTGGCCAGATTCACATGTATGCAGATGACACCACTGCTTTCTGCATTGGGAATTCAATAGAGGAAGTAACTACAAAAATGTCTAAAATGTTAATAGAGATCAACACTTGGTGTATACAACACAAACTTACACTGCACTCTGGAAAGACCAAAGCTCTAATACTAAACAGGCATAAATTCATAGGACCACTAAAGGAGCTAGGAATTGGACGGAATAGCATAGAATATGTTGATGAAGCTGAGTGCTTGGGGATAAAATTTGACCAAAAACTATGTTGGGCTCCCCAGATAAGTAGGGTTACAAAATCATACAATGCCAAGATAAAGAAGCTTAAAAGTATGAGATACTTAAAGAGACAAATTCTTGAAGATCTATATTACAAAACAATTATCCCTGCAACAACGTATTGCATTTCAATATGGGGTACATGTGGAGAGCAACTATTCAACCAGCTAGAAAAGACACACATAAGAGCTGCCAGGATTATTCATGGCATCAAAGGAAAATATAACAATGAGGAAATCTTACGGATAGCAAATTGGGACCCCCTTTCATATATCTACAAAAGGAGATTGTTGACGATAATGCAGCAAGTTAACTTAGAGAAAGTAATCCCAACAATCGGGCAGCTGTTTAGCAAAAAGGAAGGACAAAGATATCAACTAAGAAGAAAAACTGCCTTCAAGATCCCTTCATTTAGAACAGATATCGGAAGAAACACGGTAGCTTTTAGGGGACCAATTATTTGGAATAGCTTACCAGAAGATTTAAAACTGAAAACTGTTGAAAATTTTAAAGTACATTTAAAGAAACAAAGGACTCATATTAACAATTTTAATTTCATTAAAGGAACAGGACACCTAAGTTTTAAAGATAGAAATTTTGTTTACCAGTGACTTTAAGTTTTTACTTATTTATTGTAAGTAGATTAAATAGCAGGTACACATCAGCTGCAAGCTGCCAGTAACTTACCTGCTCATCAACAAAATGATGTATGTATGTATGTATGTATGTATGTATGTATGTATGTATGTATGTATGTATGTATGTATGTATGTATGTATGTATGTATGTATGTATGTATGTATGTATGTATGTATGTATGTATGTATGTATGTATGTATGTATGTATGTATGTATGTATGTATGTATGTATGTATGTATGTATGTATGTATGTATGTATGTATGTATGTATGTATGTATGTATGTATGTATGTATGTATGTATGTATGTATGTATGTATGTATGTATGTATGTATGTATGTATGTATGTATGTATGTATGTATGTATGTATGTATGTATGTATGTATGTATGTATGTATGTATGTATGTATGTATGTATGTATGTATGTATGTATGTATGTATGTATGTATGTATGTATGTATGTATGTATGTATGTATGTATGTATGTATGTATGTATGTATGTATGTATGTATGTATGTATGTATGTATGTATGTATGTATGTATGTATGTATGTATGTATGTATGTATGTATGTATGTATGTATGTATGTATGTATGTATGTATGTATGTATGTATGTATGTATGTATGTATGTATGTATGTATGTATGTATGTATGTATGTATGTATGTATGTATGTATGTATGTATGTATGTATGTATGTATGTATGTATGTATGTATGTATGTATGTATGTATGTATGTATGTATGTATGTATGTATGTATGTATGTATGTATGTATGTATGTATGTATGTATGTATGTATGTATGTATGTATGTATGTATGTATGTATGTATGTATGTATGTATGTATGTATGTATGTATGTATGTATGTATGTATGTATGTATGTATGTATGTATGTATGTATGTATGTATGTATGTATGTATGTATGTATGTATGTATGTATGTATGTATGTATGTATGTATGTATGTATGTATGTATGTATGTATGTATGTATGTATGTATGTATGTATGTATGTATGTATGTATGTATGTATGTATGTATGTATGTATGTATGTATGTATGTATGTATGTATGTATGTATGTATGTATGTATGTATGTATGTATGTATGTATGTATGTATGTATGTATGTATGTATGTATGTATGTATGTATGTATGTATGTATGTATGTATGTATGTATGTATGTATGTATGTATGTATGTATGTATGTATGTATGTATGTATGTATGTATGTATGTATGTATGTATGTATGTATGTATGTATGTATGTATGTATGTATGTATGTATGTATGTATGTATGTATGTATGTATGTATGTATGTATGTATGTATGTATGTATGTATGTATGTATGTATGTATGTATGTATGTATGTATGTATGTATGTATGTATGTATGTATGTATGTATGTATGTATGTATGTATGTATGTATGTATGTATGTATGTATGTATGTATGTATGTATGTATGTATGTATGTATGTATGTATGTATGTATGTATGTATGTATGTATGTATGTATGTATGTATGTATGTATGTATGTATGTATGTATGTATGTATGTATGTATGTATGTATGTATGTATGTATGTATGTATGTATGTATGTATGTATGTATGTATGTATGTATGTATGTATGTATGTATGTATGTATGTATGTATGTATGTATGTATGTATGTATGTATGTATGTATGTATGTATGTATGTATGTATGTATGTATGTATGTATGTATGTATGTATGTATGTATGTATGTATGTATGTATGTATGTATGTATGTATGTATGTATGTATGTATGTATGTATGTATGTATGTATGTATGTATGTATGTATGTATGTATGTATGTATGTATGTATGTATGTATGTATGTATGTATGTATGTATGTATGTATGTATGTATGTATGTATGTATGTATGTATGTATGTATGTATGTATGTATGTATGTATGTATGTATGTATGTATGTATGTATGTATGTATGTATGTATGTATGTATGTATGTATGTATGTATGTATGTATGTATGTATGTATGTATGTATGTATGTATGTATGTATGTATGTATGTATGTATGTATGTATGTATGTATGTATGTATGTATGTATGTATGTATGTATGTATGTATGTATGTATGTATGTATGTATGTATGTATGTATGTATGTATGTATGTATGTATGTATGTATGTATGTATGTATGTATGTATGTATGTATGTATGTATGTATGTATGTATGTATGTATGTATGTATGTATGTATGTATGTATGTACAAAATTTCGTGGTTCTTGCAAAAAACAACACAAGAACATTTCTACCAGGCAAATGAAAAATTTTGATCAAAATGAGTTTATAAATTACCTTTTAGGGGTTGACTGGAGAGGCATCGTACGGAATACAGACGATATAAATGTTGTAGTTAACAACTGGACAAAAACTTTCTCACTTATTCTTGAAAAACACGCCCCGACACGTAACAGGCGTGTCTCTGACAAATTCTGCCCTTGGTTGACTAACGACTTCAAACTTATGTGCAAGGCAAAGGATAATTTAAAAAAACGAGCCATTCGTACGAAGTCCGAACTATTGATTAAGTCCTATAAACATGTACGTAACCAAGTTAACAAACTAAATGAGCAGCTTCAGCGCGAGTATTTCACTCATGAAATTGCTTCCTGCGAAGGAGACCTCAAAAACACATGGAAGACCATCAATAACGTTTTAAACAAGAAATCCAAAACCACCAACATTTCGTCCATAAGTATCGAAGGGAAACACATCTCTTACAGTGATGCCATAGCAGAATCTATGAATGATTTCTTCTGTACCATAGGAGAGACACATAGTGGAAAAATTCCCAGAGCGAAAAACCCTCATCTTGAGAATGATTACGAGGTTGATCCACAAAAAACTATGTTTAATTTCCACGTTATTGACACCTTTCAATTAGGAAAACTTTTTGGCAAATTGAAACTTCAAAGGGATGTGGGAATGATGGTATTGCTACAATGCCTGCCAAAAGTCTTGGAACACCTCTGCTAATTTTGCCTTGTTTTGCGATTTCCCCTCTCCCCCTTAGAACAATGTTGTTTTGTAGTCAAAAAATTGGGATGACAGGACGATCCGCGACTCTGCTGAAATGCTGGGACAATAACCTTCTAAATAAACATTGTTTCGGGGGAGAGGGGGTATTTGAACCTGATGGCTATGGTTAGAAATGCGGATTACGAAGAAATGGCCTATGTGTTCCAAGGACTTTTGGCAGGCATTGTCCGAATTTTATTTTGATAACGGTGACTTAGAAAAAAACGATGTCGTGCATCCAAGGGTTTTTGATGGTGCTGATTTCATTGGTCATAGCTAAAACTTCATATTCCACATTTGTGACGTCATAATTCACAATTATCCATATTTTCATCGATTTTAGTGTGACACTACGCTTAGAATCCGTCAAATAATCAATCTGTCCAGCTTGCTACACTTGAATAGGATATGATTGATAGATTATTAGTTTATGTATCGGTCTTCTAAAGAAAACCCGATGTTACATCTTTTCGTGGCCTGAAAAATGGATGAATTTATCAAACATGAAAACGAGGCTGTAACTTATCTTACTGCCCTTTGGTGATTCTGTGTCACTTTTACTGACTTCTCTACCAGCGCTAGTGGTCACAGGGATGATGAAATATTCCAATACAGTTAAGAATTGTTACAGACATTCTTTGCAATGGAATCATTCAAAACTGATGACAGACACCCGGACAGACACAGATCATAATCATCCAAACGTGCCCCTTTTAATCATGGTGGGACCAGCCTTCAGTGTGTCCCCTCGATGTTGTCCTTGAGGGATATCAACGACTAAATCAAGTGATCAAAGTTACATGGTCATTATTCTTACGACCTTTGTTAGCAATTTCCACATACTTGTCAACAAAAAGCATTTTACATGTTCAGCTAATCATTTCTAATGCCTTTCAATTTAAGCACGTAAAACACTGCATGTAGACAATAGGAGATGCAACGTTACCAAGTCAAAACAATAACTATAGAATTTACGAAGCGCTCCGACTAAAAAAATGTTTGAAATCGACAGGTTACAGCGACAGTAAACGATTTTGAAATCGTTCAAACATCCCACAACGTTTGGCCAAGTGGCCCTAACTTACTTGAGAGGTGTACCATGACTGAGGTGTGCCAATTCATGTACTTTCGAGTCGATTGGACAAAGTAATATGGAGAAAATTGAGAAAGCCTACAGTTAACGATTTTTTCAAAATATGAATTAGACCATATCCAATTTCATTCTGCATTTATCGTTAAGTGTAGACGTTGTTGACAATCCTCCCTCGATCACGAAGAAACCAGTCTCAGTTTTGATGAATTCAGAAAATATGGATGATGTACAACGACTGGGTACATGATATTTTTTGTTACTTCCTGTATTATGGAGAAAATGATGATTACTTTTTGTTAATTGTTGACTGTAAAGTGTGATTCCATTTGCGAGACGGGAGCCCTCTGTCCTCTGTGGAGCAGTCAGTACAGAAGGAGCCAGGCACCACGGCATGGCATGCAAACTTTTCAGAAGGAGCCAGGCACCACGGCATGGCATGCAAACTTTTGTCACTAATAAAAGTGTTCATACTTTCGGAGCTTAAGGTTTCTGGAACACACAACGTGCAATGTTGTAAAAGTTGCCTGAAACACATTTATTTGCTACCTCTGTAACGAGTTTCTGCCGTTTTTCGTTGTGCCTCCTAGACTTCAAAGTCCGTTCTGCGGCACTGCTTTCAAGTCACTTAAAGTAGATTTGATTGCCAATTATGACGTCATCAGAAAAAAATACGGCTTTTTCGTGGTCGCAAATGAAATCAGAACCATCGAAAACCCTAGAGTGCATTGAGTTTCTATTCCTGTACGACGCCGTTATCGAAATAAAATTCAGACAATGCCTGCCAAAAGTCTTGGAACACCTCTGCTAATTTTGCCTTGTTTTGCGATTTCCCCTCTCCCCCTTAGAACAATGTTGTTTTGTAGTCAAAAAATTGGGATGACAGGACGATCCGCGACTCTGCTGGAATGCTGGGACAATAACCTTCGAAATCAACATTGTTTCGGGGGAGAGGGGGTATTTGAACCTGATGGCTATGGTTAGAAATGCGGATTACGAAGAAATGGCCTATGTGTTCCAAGGACTTTTGGCAGGCATTGTAGCTGTTTTCTAAAAATTGCACTGCCGGTTATTTCAGCATCCCTTTGTGATATTTTCAACCTTTCAATTGCTACTGGTTGCTTTCCAGATAGCTGGAAAATCGCCAGAGTAGCACCCATTTTTAAAAGTGGCCAACCTGACGACCGATCTAATTACCGACCTATATCGTTTCTGCCTGTTTTAGCTAGGTTCTTTGAAAAACTTATTCATAACCAATTATACGATTATTTGGACAGAAACAAACATCTGTTTTCAAACCAATCTGGCTTCAGAGCTCTTCATTCTGTTGTCACGTGTCTTCTTAACAACACAGATGACTGGTATGTGAACATGGACGATGGCAGATACACTGCAAAGATCTTCATTGATCTCAAAAAAGCATTTGATACTGTGGATCATGACATTTTACTTGCTAAATTGAGGAAATATGGTGTTGAAAATCTAGAACTTGCTTGGTTTACGTCTTATCTAACCAAAAGAAGGCAATTTTGCAAAGTTAACGGGATATGTTACAAAACTAAAGATATTCATTGCGGTGTGCCCCAGGGTTCTTGTCTTGGCCCTCTTTTGTTTTAGATTCGCCCTAAAGAAAGGCAAAGTGACGATGTACGCAGACGATACGAGTATTTCTTATTCCTCCTCGAGTTTAGTAGACATAGAACAAACTCTAAGTAGTGAACTGAATGATTTGAAGCTATGGATGCAAGGTAATAAACTCTCTTTGAATGTCCTAAAAACTCAGGCTATGGTTGTAGGCTCCCAGCCCAAAATTAAGAAAATTACTGTTGATCATCCACAGTTTTTTATTGGTGGCTCTCAAGTTGAAAATGTTGACCGAGCAAAATATCTGGGTGTGATAATCGATATGAACTTAAATTGGGAAGAGCACATTAGCAATGTCAGTTGCACAAAGTGCACAAAGTTTCTCGTGCACTTGGGTTTCTGAAATACTCCAGGAAATTTTTACCTCAAAATACATTGAGTAAAATGTATTCAGGTATCGTCGAGACCCATTTTCGGTTCTGTTGTTCGGTATGGGGGTGCTGCGGGGTGATCAAGCTGCAAACCTTACAAAAGTTGCAAAATCGAGCGGCTAGAATCGTTACGAAAAGCAAGTTTGATACTCCTTCTATAGGCTTGATGCAAAGTTTAAATTGGCCTACTGTAAGCGACATCATTAGAGGCGAAACCGCAACTACAGTGTACAAATCGCTAAACGGTCTCGTCCCGGAGTACCTTTCCAGCTTGTTTGAAAAAAGGTCGACTCGAAATGTCAGGGAACTCAGAAACACCGAAACTGATCTTTCGATACCTTTACGAAAAACTAACAATGGGCAGAGAGCTATATCTTTTCGTGGACCTAAGCTTTAAAATAGCCTTGAACTTGATGTTAAACAGGCACCATCTCTTGCCACCTTTAAGAGAAGAATCAAATCGTAAAGTGGTAACATTTGTGCCACGGCCCCCTGAAAAGCAGTTCTCATGGACAGACGGGGCTACCGTGCCTAAATAAAAATGAATGAATGAATGAATGAATGAATGAATGAATGAATGAATGAATGAATGAATGAATGAATGAATGAATGAATGAATGAAAAAATGAATGAATGAATGAATGAATGAATTCATTTTGTGAAAACGTCAGCAAAGACCTGTTGAAACTAAATGAACAACCAAAATACAATAATACCAACCTCAGCCCTGTTGAGATCACAGCCTTAAAAAACTTGGAAGGGAGAAAAGAGATGGTTATAAAACCAGCTGATAAAGGGGGTAAGATTGTACTTTGGCCCACCTAACTATACATTGAGGAGGCAAACAGGCAACTTGGAGATAAAAACTACTATCAAGAGCAAGCTGAGGACAAAACACCTGCCCTATCAATGGAGATAGAGACGTTTTTGACACATTTACTAACTAAGGGGGTCATTGATGAGGATTACTACTCATTCCTTGCATCACCCTCTAACTACAGAACACCAACATTTTATATGCTACCAAAAATACATAAAGAGGGTGGTCCCGGCAGACCTATAATTTCAGGCTGTCAATCACCAACAGTTTCACTGTCACAATAACTTGATTTTCATTTGAAACCAATTGTCAAGGAGACACCCTCCAATATCAAGGACACTAACCACTTTTTACAGACAGTTTTCAATCTCCAAACAGAAATTAAATAAGGCAATTTTTTGGTGACTATGGATGTCAAATCTCTGTACACAAACATCCCACAAGATCTGGGAATACAATATTGCCTGCAAGCGATGCAAAACTTCTACCAAGGGGCACTCCCTCTCCCAACACAAGATCTGGAACAAATGTTTAGATTCATTCTCAAACATATAACTACTTTGAATTTGACAAAAATACTACCCACAAATACATGGCACTGCCATGGGCTCACCATTTGCACAAAATTTTGCTAACATATTTATGCACAAATGTGAAAGTCATTTATTACAGACCGCACCTGGGGACATAAAACCCTTAGTCTGAAAAATGTTTATTGATGATATTTTTCAGTGTGGACACATGGAGAGGAAGCTCTTCTCAAGTTTTTGGACCATTGCAACCAATGTTTCCCAACAATAAAATTCACAGCAGAACATTCCTTGGAACAAATCAACTTTCTGGACACCACAATATATTTCAATGAAGAGGGCATATTGGAAAGTACCCTTTTTGTCAAACAACAGGATATCTGCACACTTTTACACAACAATTCTTTTCATTTCAATTTCATTTCATTTCATTTTCATTTCATTTCATTTCATTTCAATATATTAAGGAGGGTTGCCCTTCACCCAATTGGGTGGTTTTCAAGGGGCCCTCCACATAAAAACTTACAATACAATAAATAATCGGTTAAAAACATTTAAAACTACTTACAATATATATGCAAAACTAAAAAGTAAACCCTAATTTGCTAAATTAAAAGAAATGTACATAAAAACCAGTAGACTGGGAAAACTTCTCCAACGATCAAGCAGCCAGGGCACCGCGTCCCCGCGCCCGACCCCCGCCAAACCGACAACGGAGACCCCAAGATAGATCTCCATCGCCGATCCAGCAGTGAATCAAGCACAGAGGCCGCGGGCCGCGGCCAGCCACCCAACCGCAAGAAATGTCCCCCAGTCTATTGAATGTTCTGTTTGAAGACGGCAAAGGAGGGTGCCTGTTTGATCTCAGCTGAGAGGCTGTTCCATAGTTTTGCACCTCGATAAGAAAAACATTTCTGCCCATTTGCGGATGTTTTCTTTGGCAGCCTCAAGTCTGTTTTCGTATTTCGAAGGTTGCGAGAGCTGCAGGCGGAGTTTCTTGTGAAAAGATTGCTCATGTACTGCGGAGCAAGCCCATTAATAGATTTATAGACCATCAGTCTAGAATCCTGGTCAACAAGGTCGCGAACGGTTTTCCAACCAAGACTCTCGATGAGAGGCCTACTTGGAGCATCAAAGCTGCTGTTCGTTACAATTCTGGCGGCTCTGCTTTGAAGCTTTTGGAGCTGATCAATATCAGTTGTGCCACAACAACCCCATACAGAGCAGCAGTATCGAAAATGGGGCTCCACAATACTCGAGTACAATGTTTTCAAAGAAGCAATTGGGAGAATATTCTTTGCATGTTTAAAAATCCGATGGCTCGTGATACTTTGGTGGATACCGTTTTAATATGTTCTTTCCAATCTAGACTATTGTCAACGTGACCACCAAGGTATTTGGTCTTATTGACAACGTCAAGTTCACTACCACGAATTCTAAGATGCAATTTTTCTGCAGCATTGTTTAGAGTTCGATGCTTTGGTTTGGTTGCGATTAACATAGATTGTGTTTTAGCAACGTTTAGTGAAAGCTTATTGCCCTTCAACCATGAGTCTAAGTGCGCAAGATCATCATTAATAGCTTCATTCAGCTGAGAAATATCTCTTGATTTTAAGCAAAGGCTAGTATCATCAGCATACATGGATACAGTTGAACCCTGGACAGCACTAGGGAGATCATTGATGTATATCAAAAAAAGAAGTGGCCCCAGACAAGACCCTTGGGGTACTCCTATTTCAACGTCCCCAGTTCTTGAATCGACCCCATCCACTCTGCAGAACTGTTTTCTGTTAGAGAGATAAGACTGAAACCAAGACAGTTCCCTTTGCTGAACACCGTAGTGTTCAAGCTTTTTGCAGAGAAGGTCGTGGTCGACTGTGTCAAATGCCTTTTTAAGATCAATGAAGACTGTACCCACCATCTGTCCAGTGTCCAACCCACTATACCAATCGTCGGTATTTTTAAGTAAGCAGGTCAATGTAGAATGAAGTTTTAAGAAGCCTGATTGACCAGGATGAATAAGTTTATTCTTAACCAGATACTCGTAAAGTTGATTAAAAACAAGTTTTTCAAAGAGCCTTGAGATGACAGGGAGAACTGAAATTGGGCGGTAGTTAGACCTTTCAGCCCTATCACCTTCCTTAAAAATTGGTGTGATGCGAGCATTTTTCCAACAATCAGGAAACTGACTTGTCTCAAGAGAGGTGTTAAACATGAAAACTAATGCGTTTTCAATATAAGGAGTGGCTAGCTTTAAGAAATAGCTAGATATGTTGTCACTGCCAAGGCTCTTAGATGTTTTTATCTTACCCATTGCATCTCTAATGTCCTGCACTACAATTGGTCTAAAATTGAAGCGCTTATTGTCAGGGTTCAGATTATATTTACCTGTAAGCATGGGGTTGGGGGCATCCTCAATCTTGCTAGCGAGATCTTTACCTACTGAGCAGAAATATTCATTCATAGTGTTAGAGATTTTCTGCCTATTTACAATTTCTCTTCCAGGTCCCTTCAAAAGATCTATGTTTGTGGATTTAGATCTTTTATTTAATACCTGGTTGATCGTTTTCCAAGATTCCTTCATGTTACCTTTGGCTTGAGCAAGTCTTTCCGAAAAATACTGCCTTTTCAACTCGAAATTTTGTTTGTTAATTTTGTTTCTAATATGCCTATAGGAGCTCATAAGAAGCTGAGATTTGCTTTTAACAGCAGCTTTTTTAAGTTTATCCCTGCTTCGTATTAGCTGCTTTAGGTCATCATTCACCCATGGGCAGCACTTTTCAGAAACACGCAATGTCTTGATGGGAGCATGCTTGTCAATGATCAAAGAGAAAAGGGTTGACCATTGTGTGACAAGCACATTAACATCATCCGTTTCACTAAATCCTTGCTCCCAACAAATGCCAGCAACATCAGCAAGGAATGCATCTTTGTCAACGTTTTTCATAAATCTGGTTGTGATCACTTTATGGTCCTTCTTTAATGCACCCTCAAACTTGCGGACACAAAAGACCATATAGTGATCACTCATAGAAACCTTGTGCACTCCAGATTCAATGAAGTTTCTGGCAGATGTTGTAGCAATATGATCGATGATGGAAGATGAAGTAAGTGTGACCCTGGTTGGCTCTTCAATAAGTTGGTTGAGGCTAAAGAGCTCATAGAGACTGCAAAGTGCTTGGAATTATTCTCAGCAGGCTGGTCTGGGGCTGTTATTGTGAGATCACAGTTTGTGTCTCCGAGAAGAATAATTTCTTTGCCCTCCTTTTCCAGATAGGAAAGAACTTTTTCCATCTTACTGAAGGAACCAACGGGGTCACTTGGTGGCCTATACCAGGAAACGACAAGATAAGGCTTGCTCCTGGGTGGCTGAATCTCTACACAAATTAACTCAAGACTGTCAGTGGGTACATCATTCCTGGGTTTGAATTTTACGGAGTCCCTGACATAAAGAGAGACACCTCCACCATTGCAAGTCCTATCAAGGCGTTCCTGCTGGTAGCCAGCCACCGCAGTGAGTTCCTTAGGGTATTGAGGATCAAGCTTGGTCTCATTCAAAGCAAGGATATGAATACCTGAGCTCTGTAAAAGCTCGTCAAAGTGCCCTCTAAGCCCATTTATATTCAGAGATGCAATGGTCAGGCCTTTCTTAGAACTCAATGGATGATGATAATAGCCTCTGCCTTCCCCTCCATTGACTGGATAGCTATGTATCCTTTCAAACACACTGTAGCTTGTTCAGAAGATTTTGGGCGAACCTGGCATTACCATGTTGATTTAGGTGAAGTCCTCTACGACCAAGCTGATCGATCATAATGTTACTGTTATTTACAATGTCCAGCTTCAATGCAATTATCTTTTCACAAACCTCCATTAGGATCTTGTTTGCCTTGTTGTTGTCTTTTCTGCGCATGGGAAGCGACAAAATGACTTTACATCCGTTAACTGTTTTCTCGATTTCAGCTTTAAGGTCTAGAATCCTTGAAATAAGTATGTCAGAATCCATTCCATTTTCTGTAGCATCATTTGTACCAATGTGGAGAATAACAGTGGTAGGCTCCTTTTTCAACAGAGGTAGTAAGTACGATCTCATGTCTTCCGTTGTGGCTCCAGAGAAAGGTCTTACTTTTACATTGTGTCTCGTTTGCAATTTAGCCTCTTCAATACCATTCGCCTGTAATAAGCACTGTCCCTGTTCTCCATTTATGAGTCGATTTCTTGTTTGTTTCCTCTGAGCTTGTATCTGAATCAGATGTATGTGACTTTGCTGTATGTTCTGTTTTACTGAATTCTTTCCTCTGAGATTCATGGCTGGACTTTTCTGATTCATTTTGTACTTTCCCATTGTTTCCTTTGTGTTTTGAATTATGCAGTTTCTTCTTTTTCTTGGCATTGTTTTCGCTTTTACTCTGTTGTTCTACAGCCTTTCGTCCCATTTGAAATTGTTCATACCTTTGTCTCCTTTCTACTGTACAAACGTTCCATTCTTCTTCAAGAGATAGGCTAACTTCAGCAGAGGGTTTGATATCGGGATCCTCTGGGGGTTTTTGAATTGTCTCGAATTGACGATTACACTCATGAGATCTTTGATCAGAAGGCTTTGGAGCTGTACTCTCCAGAGACTGATTTTTCATTATTTCAACAGTTCTTTCAAGTTCCTTTATCCGTGCAGCCTTGTCATTATTATCATCTTTTAATACTTCAATTGTATTCCGAAGCATGCGATTAAGCATTTTTTCATCTCGTAACATTTCTAGCTGATTGTTTACATTATCCGCCATCTTCCCCATGACATCCAAGAAATTGTTAAAATCATTTGATGAGGGCCATCTGTGCTCTTCTGGATTATGTGAACGGGAAGCAGGGATTTCAGTAAATCTATTCGCTGGGAAACCAAAGGAATTATGTTGATCATCTGCGTTTTCAATTCCATTCAGATCTTTCAAAGATGCTGTGGGCGATCCTCCATAAGGAGAGGAAGGGGACTTTAAAATTGATGCAGGATCTGTTAAGCCTCGACACTCATGACTTCTTGCGGGACTTCGAGAACCTTCCATCGGGTATTTTACGGGTGTGCTGACTCCATCAAGAAACTCAAGAAATGAGTCCTTCTGGTGATCTTCAACGCTACTTTCTTCTTTCAAATGATCAATATCCATTTCGTTATCAGTTTGACAAGCAGCTGTATTGACATTATCATGAGTGCACACGTTCCTGTATTTATCGTCGTTCACCCTGTATGAGATCTTTTTGTCAACTTGTACCGTGCGAAGGAGGTTCCTTTCTGTAGCGTGCTGTAAAGCGATTTCTGTCATGGGCCTATCCCAACCGAGAGTTCTTTCGCATTCACTAGCAATGTTTTCCAGATATTGACCACTGTGTTTCTTCTTAACATTCTGTATTGCTTCCAATACCTTCGTAACCAAAGAGTCATCGTTTTGTGCGGTATTTACTTCAGAATCTGACATTTTATACGAGCAGCTGTAAGACACGTCTGCTCGCCAAGCAACAACAACAGCTAGCTGGCTTCATGCCACAAGCTGCAAAAAGGGCATCATTTATAGCCAGGCCCTGAGATATAGACGAATCATTGCCAATAATGACCAACTTGAAGAAAAATTGGAAACAATATGAAACAACTTAATTAGGAGGGGCTATAACCTCTCTGAAATAAAAACACAGTTCAATAAAGTGAGACAATACTCACAGGCAGATTTACTCTTTGCCAACAACAAGCATACTATACAGACAGCAAGAAACCTCCTTTTTGTCATCCCATATGACAATACAACAATTGAAATTGGTAAAATACTGAAAGAGAACTGGCAGCTAATTGAACAGGATGACACATTTAAACAAATATTTACGAAACAACCATTTGTGGCTCTGAAAAGACACAAGAACATTAAAGACAAACTGGTCAGATCTAAGTTCAGACAATAACAGACACAAGAACATTAAAGACAAACTGGTCAGATCTAAGTTTAGACAATAACTTCCCAACAAAACATTATACATGAAAAATTTTTTGAAGAAAAAATTTTTTAAAAAAAAAACTTTTCCTACAATAATACTATCAGATGCAATGGTGGACCAGGACGCTGGTCTGCTGGGGCACCTGCACCACAAAAAGCATTCCGATTTAATTGCCCCGAAATGTGAAGGGCCTTTTGTTAACTCTGGGGGGCCGAGATATGCGCTTTGTGCATGGACTCGGTTTGAACTCCTAGGGGCACTTCTAGGACCCGGTGGTGACAGGACATCGGCTGACGACTTGCATCTTAATTTTACCAATATCTGAGTAACTATACATACCTGCTACAATTTCTTAATGTACAACAACACACTGACACTGGCCAACATTTACGAAATAATGATTTACAACAAAGTGACCATTGGTTGTGGGCTCTTGGGGGGAGGGGTTAGCATTACCCTCTCCTGTTTTGCTATTAGTTTTATCATTTATATTTCTCATTATCTAGTTTTCAATTCATGTATCAGTTTATCTACTGCTCTATCAAAACAGAAAATTAAATATGAAAATAACACTGTTTTTAAGAACTGACGTTTCGATTAAAAATCTTCTTCGGAGTAAAACTTTACTGGGACAGCCGAGAATTTATACAAGTTGTTTACAAATTGTTTACAGATAAAAATATACATGACAAGTCTATCTACAAATTAAAATATGCCAATTTACGTAATCACTTTGTTCCTGATCACATGAGAACGGATTGGAAGCGTTTTAAAGCTTAACTTATTCCTTTGAGGCTGTCCTGGCAGCTCTGCATTTACCCCCAAAAAGACCCTCCGAAAGATTCGCATGATGCTTAACTCTTCTTTTAGCAACAGCTGAATCCCAGAAGGTCTAATACCAATTCTGATTTCTTTGATACCCTTGAGGCTGCCCTGGCAACTCAGTTTTCCCCCAAGTGACTGTCCGAAAGATTCGCATGATGCTTGACTCTTCTTTTAGCAACAGCTGAATCCCAGATGGATCGATACTAATTCCTTAAACCAGAGCAACGTTAGAGACCTTTAGATGCATTGGCAGAATCTAAGCTGTTCCTCCGCACGCAAATATGTCTAGTTCCACGTCTGCAGCTCTTTCATTTAAACCCTTGGGGGGAACAGTTTAAAGTCGATATTGCCAAAACAACTCCTTCCTACGTAGTGAAAATACGTCATCTGCCCCATCTATGATTTTAATCCCGACTCGGAAACTGCCATTGTGTCCGTCTTCAAAAAAATGATTGAAGAAACTTGCTTGTGGAACCGGTTTCCCTTTGTCAAGAGAGTTTTCGTTGTATTTACGCGCGTATGTTCTAAAATAAGATTTGTAAACATTAAACCTTAGCCGAAATTTGGTCTTTGTACTTCCAACATATTTCTCGTTGCAAGACTCACACTGCAACAAGTAAACACATGATCCGAGTTGCAGTCGTACCGCCCCGAGAAATTTTTAAAAGATCTGGTTGAATCAAAATTATGGAAAGTATCTCCCTCCCTCATCAAGTGGCAAATCTGGCAACTTCTTCTGCCATTGCATCTAAAAGTACCCTTTTCCATCAACTCCTCATCGATACTTGGCAGCTTAGCCCTCACAAGTTTAGCCTTCAAACTTTTAGCCCTACTGAATGTTACAAATATTTTGTCCTTAAAACTGCCTCGTGCTCCTTAAATAAGTTCCAGCAATAAGTTCTGGTTCTTGCGAAGTATCTCATATTCTTTGTGCATGGCTGGGTGATATGTCAACACAAAAGGTATTTTCATATCATCCTTTTCCTTTGGTCTTGTCCTTTTCCTTCGTCCTTTTGAACGCATGTTGAATGAGGTGTCCGGTCGGCGGTCACAGAACAACATCAGTCGGTTAGGCCAGTGCAGGAGTGGCGAAGGGAGCTTGAAATATAATAGTTTGGAGGACAGCAGACAGAGTGTTACCAATGGACAGGGCACTTCTCAATCAAAGATTTCAACGAGAGAGTCGCGTTTACCATTGCAAATGGAGTAAGTCGGTTTTGGGCAGACTTGAGCCGTTTCGTTCCATTGCCAAAAATGCCAGGTCAGTTGATGGCAAATGCCACAACATTGCAAAGAAAGCCATTTTGATTATGACTAGTTCGAAGCCAGGCAGTTCTTGAATGTCATGAGGATGCTTAAAGCGAAATAGCAACGTTAGAAAGAGACTCAACCCTATTCCAACAATATCTGATGGTGATTAACTGATTCTTGCGATCAGGGCAGGCTGGAAAAGACCAGGAACGAAGTCGCCGAGAGGAAGTTAGCATACAATGGTATGGCAGCACTGAAAGATAAGACTGACTGAGCTATATGGGGCCTTATGTATGGGTTGTTCGTTAGAGAGAAGTTATTTTAGATTTTTCCTGCTTGACAAAACATGTAACATGATGTGTAACCCATCTTCTTGCATGCATTCATACCGTACGTTTTGAAGGCACAGTTACAAAGTGCAGCAGCCATATTTCATCCTTATGTACAAAAAGTTAGAAAGAACAAGATTAAAGAAAATGGAAAGCTTCTAAATTGATTTTATAACCGCCTAATTGTGCCGAGCATATCTTTGCTCATTACTCTCCTTTCATAACAAATTACAGTTGGTATTTCATCACATGGCCAATACCAGCAATACAATATTAAAAGTTATCAAAATATATAAATATCATTTAATATCAAAATATTAAATAATTTGATTTTGTTAAAACCAGGCTTAAGAACATAGCATTAGCGTCATATTACGGATATGATTCTGGACAGTTTCCTCTCAATATAAGTAAAGCTGAATTGGCAGCTCTTAAGAATTTATCTAAGAATAGGGACATCGTTATTTTACGTCCCGAAAAAGGTAACGGAGTGGTCATTTTTAATAAGGTTGATTATATTCAGAAGGTTGAAACAATACTATCGGATGCTTCCAAATTTAAGAAACTCGACCGTGATATGCTAGATCTTTGCACCAAACGTGAGAATAAGCTTATCCGCCTTTGAGGGATAGGCTCTTGGAAGCTGAGGCGATTTCTGAATCAGTGCACCAAGAACTTCTCTTCACTGGTAGTACCCCGGGAGTACTGTATGGTCTATCGAAGGTTCACAAAGAAAATTGCCCACTGGCACAAATAATTATAAGTTAGCTAAGTTTCTTGTACCAATTTTGAAGCCTTTTACCACTAATGAATATACCGTAAAGGATACATTTTCTTTGTATCTGAAATGACATCTTTTCAGAAGGATGAAGATGTTTTTAAGGCTAGCTTTGATGTATCCAGCTTATTTTCTAATATCCCACTGGATGAATGTATTGATCTGTGTATTGAATTATTGTTTGAAGACACTGAAGACTTGGATTATACGGACTGTTCTCTCAACCCTTCGCAGTTTCGTAAACTACTGACTTTTGCAGTCAAGGACACTCATTTTGTCTTCAACAAACAACTATTTGATTAAATTGATGGTGTTGCTTTGGGGTCACCTCTTGGGCCAACCCTTGCTAATATCTTTATGATGTTCTAGAAAAGAAATATCTAGCCAACTGTCCTTCTGAATTTAAACCTGTACTGTATCGTACGTACGTTGATGATACACTCTGCTTATTTAGAAGCAGAGATCATATATATAGTTTTCTTGAATTTACAACTCGCTTACATCCTAATATTAAATTTACGTATGAATTAGAGTCAGATTATGCTGTGCCATTTCTGGATGTACTCGTTACTCATGATAATGATAATTTTTCTACTAGCTTATATAGGAAAAAGACGTTTACTGGTCTTTATACTGACTTCTCTAGCCTAGCCCCCACTAAGTATAAGATTAATCTAATTTGGGTTCTGGTTTATCGTGCCTTTCACATTTGGTCTTCATACCGCAATTTTCATGAAGAAATTGTTCGCATTAAGAAAATCTTAACTGAGAATTGCTTCCCCAAGAGCCTTACTGATCGCATTATTAAAAAATTTTTGGATCGCCAATTTAGGCCCAACCCCCCCCCCAAGAGGCGGATAATAAAGCCCCCCTTCTATTTTGTATACCTTTCTGGGGCAATACAGTCTACAAATTAAGACTAGGCTATGTTATCCTAATATTCAACTGAGGGCTATTTTTCGGTCCCCAAAACGCATTGGATCACTCTTCCCGTTTAAAGATAGATGATCATGATGGTAGCAAGAAAGTCAACGGCAACTTGAAAATTCTGACATGAATATAAAGTCTCTAAATTGTAATGATGAACCAGAAATTCCAAATTTGAAAATGCCTGACTCAGGCTTATTCTTGGAGGATTATTTTGATTTCAAAGAGTATGTTTTCAATGAACTTAACAAAATGAAAACACTGGCACATCAGTACATTAATGACAATCTAAAGCATCTGAGATTGGAGAACAATTTTTTAAAATCTGAGTTACAGGATAAGCAGGCAGTTATCAACATATTCCTGATTGACTTGCAAAAAGAAAAACAAAGTTTCAAAATTCCAGTGAAAAGTCAGGACGAAGAATTATTATTACCTGAAACAAACCCCTGGATTGAAGTATGCACGACTCGGAGGGCACCAAATACTAACTCTTCAGCAATGCTAGCCTTTGCTTCTCCAAATCACTTCAATGTTTTGGAACATGAGATCAATTCACAGGAAGTAGTTAATTCTAACTCAGACCATGTTGAATCCAACAACTCACAGAAGCTTCCCCCTGGCATCATCATTTCAAAATCTAGCAAACACCCAAATGTTGTTGTTAATCCCTATCCAGAGAGAATTCAAGTAAATCAGGGAAGAAGAACAGTTCCAGGGCAAAGCAGTTACAGTGAAGATGTAAAGAAAGGACGAAGAATGGTTGTTTTGGTGATAGCATACCATCCAGGATAAGGTATAAAGAGTTCAATGATAATCTCCATCAAGGCCATTGTCAATTCAAGAAATTTCCAGGAGCAACCATTAGAAACACGAAGCACTACATAGAACCTACTTTAGAGAGAAACACACCTGCCACAGTTATCATCCATTGTGGAACGAATGACCTGCAACCAAGGACTGGTGATGAGCTGTCAGAAGATGATATTGCACAAATCATTATTCAGATTGGTGAAAGATGCAAAAATGCTGATGTAAATTGTGTCATGATATCTAGCATAACAAGCAGAAGACCTCTGAAATGTCAGAAGAAGAGGAACATTGTAAATAATAAACTAAGAGAGTTATGTGAACACCGTGGATTTGTATTTATTGACAATGCAGAAATTAGGGTTGATCAGCATTCATGGAAGGATGGTCTGCATCTAAATGAGCATGGTACAGCAAAATTAGCCAATAACTTCATCAATGCTATTAACAGGTTTTATTGACTAGGTAAAACAAGGGCTTCTACAATTTCCAGTTCAGATTGTGATAAAAATTCCAACAGGCCTATTGGTGGGGTCTCGTGTCATCAGCAGTTAGGATCAAAACAGGGCATGGCAATCGCGTCTCTAAATATCAATGGCATTCCTAGTCACTTAGATGAAGTTAAGCTAATGATGAAGAGGTTGGGGATTCATATTTTAGCATTAAAGGAAACAAAATTGGACAATTCTGTTCCCAAAGAATTGACTAAAGTTTCTGGGTACCAACAAATCCGCCTTTATAGGACCAGCCATGGTGGGGGAATTTCTATTTACGTAAGGGACTCAATCAATTTTAAGCCCAGAGATGATATACCAATAGATGGGCTTGAACTTATTTGTATTGAAACTGAGCCCCGAAAAAGCAAGCCATTTCTTGTTATTGCATGGTACCGACCACCTAGTGACCTTGTTGGCTCCTTTGATAAGCTGGAGAAAGCACTAGCCTTCTTGGATAGGGAAGGAAAGGAAGTGATCCTCCTTGGGGACACAAATTGTGATCTCACTGGGAGATCAAGTGATCAGCTCTTGGATAAAAATGCCAAGCACATGGCAGATATCTATGAGCTATTCAGTTCTAAGCACCTTGTTGGGGAGCCAACAAGAGTCACTCTTGAAACAGAAACTCTCATTGACCACATTGCCACAACATGTGCCAGAAACATTGTTAAGACAGGGGTCCATGAGGTTTCCCTCAGTGATCACTTTCTGGTCTATTGTATCCGAAAATTCAATGGAGCCGTTGAAAAAGGACACAAACGGATAAAACCTCGGAGTAGGAAACACTTTAAAGAAGATGAATTCTTGTCTGATGTTTCTGACATTTGTTGGGAGCATTTTTTTCAACAGATTGATTATATTAATAAGCTTGTTGATGACTGGTCGGCCTTGTTTGCCTTAATCATAGAAAAACATGCCCCTCTAAGGGAAGTGCGTGTTTCTGAAAAATATTGTCCCTGGATTAACAAAGACCTTAAGAGTCTGATGCAGACTAAGGACAGACTGAAAAAAGCTGCTCTTAAGAGTAAGTCAACTGTTCTAATGGACTCGTATAGACAGGCTCGAAATAAGGTCAACTCTGTCAACATCAAGCTTAAAAAGCAATATTTTTCTACAAAAATCTCTGAATGTAAAGGGAATATGAAAGAGTCTTGGAAAACAATCAATGAAGTCCTGAACAAAAGATCCAAATCCTGCAACATTGATTGTATTAAGGATTCTGGAAATGCAATTGTTAACAAAAAAAGACATATCGAATGCAATGAATACTTTCTTCTGTACAATTGGTGAGAAATTAGCTAGTAAAATTGATGCCGCTCCTAACCCACTGCTGTCTCGGGGCTTTACTGAAAGGGGTAACAATGTCCAGTTTCAGTTTCGGACCATTGGAGTGCAGGAAATCAGGGATGCAATTGTCAAGACCAAGACTTCAAAGAGCTTTGGGAGTGACAGTATCTCCTGCTATTTCCTGAAACTAGCTTTGCCTTTTATTGAAAATTCATTGACATGTTTGTTCAATAGGTCACTTGAAACAAGCCAATTTCCAGACTCATGGAAATTGGCCAGAGTTACATCAATCTTCAAGGAGGGAGACAAGGCAGAAAAGTCACATTATCGCCCTATTTCAGTTTTACCTGTCATCTCAAGACTCTTTGAAAAACTTGTGGGCAACCAATTGTACCAGCACATGTATTGTAATGGGTACTTTTCTTCAGAGCAGTCAGGCTTTTTGCGCCTTCATTCTACTGTAATCTGCTTGCTTAAAAACACTGATGACTGGTACAATGGGCTGGATCTGGGAAAGCTCGTGGGGCTCGTATTTATTGACCTAAAAAGGCATTTGACACAGTTGATCATGGCATACTCTGTAAAAAACTAGAGTATTATGGTATTCAGGAGCGGCAATTAGCATGGTTCAAATCTTACCTTGCCAATGCCAATAGGAAACAATTTTCTAGGGTAAATGGCATTGACTCATCAGTTGAGGAAATAAATGTTGGTGTACCACAAGGCTCATGTCTTAGTCCCCTTCTTTTCCTCATTTATATTAATGACCTCCCACGATCTGTCCCGGGATCAAGAGTGTCCATGTATGCTGATGACACGAGTATCTGCCATCAATCATTCGATATCGCTCAGATGAATGAGGCCATCAACAGTGACCTTGCACAAGTTGAAAAATGGCACAAAGGTAATAAACTCGCTCTTAATGTAATGAAAACATATGCCATGCTCATTTCTACAAAACCGAAACATAAAACTCTAAAAAATCAAGGTAAATCATTGAAGCTAAAAATTCGGATTGATGAGCTCGATGTTGTGCAAAAAACAAAATATCTTGGGGTGCAGATTGACAACAAGTTGGATTGGAAGGAACACATTAAGATGGTTTCCTCAAAGGTCTCAAGGGCAATTGGCTTTTTGAAACATGCGAAATCATTTCTGCCAGAGAAGACTTTGAGAACTATGTACACAGGTTGTTGAGCCACATTTTCGCTACTGTCGTCCTGTTTGGGGCTGTTGTGGTCTGACTGAGATTAACCGGTTGCAAAAATTGCAAAACAGGGCTGCACGTATTATAACTGGCAGTCGCTTTGATTCACCGGGCCTGCCACTTGTAAAAAGACTTGGCTGGAAGATGATAGATGAGCTAATCAATAGTGAGTCTAATATCATGGTCTTCAAATCCCTGCACGGCCTTGCTTCACCATACATGCGCAACCTATTCACAAAGGCATCCCAGTTAACCTCGCGGAATCTTTGGAATTCGGCAACTGATCTAAGGATACCAAAGAAAAATTTTAAAAATGGGCAGAAATGTTTCTCTCTTAGAGGTGCTTAATCTTGGAATGGCCTCTCAGCCGAGCGTAAGTAGGCATCCTCTTCTTATAAATTCAAAGAACTCGACAAACAGTAGGTGTAAATATGTATTTGGATTTCATTTTATTGCTAATATTTATTTTAGATCATAGGGTTTTACTAGTATTTTATGAAAATTCTAATTAAGTTAGTTTAGTCTTTTCTATCATATTTTAATTTGTAAATTTGATAGTGGAGGGCCCCTTGAAAATCCTCATTGATATTGATGAAGGGCTACCCTCCTTAAAAATTTGAAAATGAAATGAAATGAAATGAAATGAAAGACCGTTTTCCTGTTACAATGCGCTCTTCTGTTGTTTACAAGTTTCAGTGTCCTGGCTGCCATGCCTCGTACTACGGAAAAGCATCTCGTAGTTTGCTTAGTCAATGTAAAGAGCGCTTGGGAATTAACAAAGCTAGTCTTGAAATAAAAGGGAGTTCTTCTGCCATGGGGGATCATATTAACCAATCAGGACACGCCGAGTCGGTTAAAGATTTCTCTTTTTTAGACAGAGCCAATAATGATTTTGACTTGCCTATTCACGAAAGCCTTTTGATTTTACGAGATCAACCTGAACTCAATTCGCAGCAGTCATCTATCCCTTTAGTTCTTTTTTTAATTTAACCACTTGGGACTTGAGCCTTGGGTCCCCTCTCGCGCGTAGGAAATGTAATTCTCGCTTGTTTTTCCCTTAACTCTTGCTTATCTTCGGGTATAGATTATTGTTATTTTCTAATAAATTGCTGATGATGAACCTAGGCAGGTTCGAAACGTTCTGAACATGTCTTAATTAATTAATTAATTTCTACTAATGGATTTGTCTTACTATGCTTGATTGGTCGAATTAACTGGATTGTCAACTACCGAATAATGTCAACTTTACTGGAATGTCTATGAATAATGAAATATACAATGACTGTCGTCGCTTGCCTCATCCTTCGATTTCTAGTCAAACTGCGCTTTCCACCTGAATATTAAAAGTTCCTGTCAAGTGTTGGTCTTGCACTTGAAAATTTTAGTCACTTTGTTAGCAAGATATTCCGATATCAAAATTTGCATCTTGTACAAAAATAGTTTACAATCCTCTTTTCTGTTTGCCCGTCCTGACTTAATGGCCATAAATCACATCAGCCAAGTTAGAATTGAGACACTGTGATCATGCACAAGGGAGACATTTTGGGTCGCATATGAAGAGGACATCTGTTATTAAGGAAAGGAGCACAATATGGACAGCAGAAATACAATTGAATACCTAGCTCTGAAAAAACTGAGAAACTGTCAAACATTAAACTTCCACTGAAAAATCTTCCAAAAAGACAGCTGACATACGCACAGTCAAAACGTGTTGTTGAATAATTGAAACTACTACGTGATTGATGCCATTTGATTCTATCTTATGTACTGTCAGAAAGGTGCTACCCTTAGCAAAAAAAATTAGTATGTTTGGAGCATGCGTCAAGATTGATACTCACTTGTTTTGGGGTATGATTAGGGTATGTTTGAGAGCTTGATTCAAGTAGGAATTTTGCACTTCTTGCGCTAGCTTGCAGTATGTATTTTTTGAACAGGAAGGCAAACTCAATCAAGCTTGATTGAAGTAGGTTTGAGAATGACTTCAGCATGTGATTATTGTCAAGCTTGATCAAGCTCTAATCATATGTGCAAACTGGCCAAAAATTGTGCCAAAAATTGTGTCAAAACACTCATATCAAGCTCCTTTAAGCCAAAATCATGCTCCTATCAAGCTTGCAAAAGCTTGTTGCAACCTGAACTTTTTCTTATGGGTACCCAAGTAAGTCTTTTAGTTATTCCACAAAAAGGTCTAGATCAAGGGACACATTTTTACAGTTTTATTCAAATGTTTGATTTGAGTGGCATCATCACCTTCATCAATGTTCTACACATTCAATAATTTGTTGAATTTCTTGCAAAATATGTGAAACAATATTGCTCAATCAATATTTTGTCGTAGCATAACCCCCAGGGGGGTCTGTGACAATAATTGGGGTCCGAAAACTTACGTAAATCAATAGTTGGGATCAATGAATTACGGCATGGACAAAAATTCAATATTTGGGATCCACAAATCTGATGCAAGGAACAATTGTGGTATTTGTCTTGCATTGACTTCACATGGAATGCAGTGTGACCCTGGAGTTGCGAATAATGAAATAAATGTTTGGTGTTATTCAAAAACTTAGAAAGGTCAAGAAGCACAAATTGAAATCATTAAAAAACATTATAGGGGTCCCAGAAATAGATACCAATTTTCATATATCACCGTAGTGCGAGCCTGTAAATCTGACGCGCCTGTATATCTGAAGTCTGCCTGTAAATATGAGGTGTCGTGGGAGTTCTCAAACACTTTTGGCTATTGTTCAAAGAGCCTTTCAAATTAAACAATGCTGTCAAGAGACCGCTCAATGTACCAGACACATTACGCTCCCGTGGTCAAAGACACTGCCGCTATTTGTCAGGTGGTAAGGAAGGGTCATCTGTGATGACATTTC
The DNA here is from genome assembly GCA_964019985.1 of Aurelia sp. 4 Dawson et al 2005. NCBI lineage: Eukaryota > Metazoa > Cnidaria > Scyphozoa > Semaeostomeae > Ulmaridae > Aurelia > Aurelia sp. 4 Dawson et al 2005. The sequence continues at coordinate 11,284,225 of OZ026500.1, read as the reverse complement.
GAGATTTAAGATAGACGTCGTATGATTTTGAAAAAGTTTAAAGAAGAGAAATAATGTGCGACAAAAACGAGAAAGATGCTAAACCCATAATAGGGAAAGGTTATTAAGACAGATTTTCGAGTTTTTAGAAAGATGTCGCATAAATTGAAAACAGGGAAAGGATATGCGACCAAAATGGAGAAGCACTGATATTTGATATTTGATATTTGATTTTATTAAGGAGGGTTCCCCTTCAACAGAGTAGTTTTACAAGGGGCCCTCCGCTTAAAAAAACTACTTACAATATACAATATACAATTACCGAATAAAAAGAAAAATTATAATATAAAAACCATAATATAAAAGCCTATTACAAAATTTAAAAAATCTACAATAAAAGAAACAGGGAAAGTCCTAGATAGATTTTTTTTTAACTATTCAGGGAAGATGCCTGTTTGGTATCGGCAGGAAGGTCATTCCAAGCTTTTTCTCCTCGATAGGAAAAACATTTTTGCCCATTACTTGACTTTTTCATGGGTAGTCTTAAATCTGTCTCTGAATTTGCGCAAGACATAGGAAGAGCACTTTGAGTTTTGGGTAAAAAGGTCACGTAAGTATTGGGAGCCAGTTCAAACAGGGACTTGAAGACCATTGTTTTAGATTCACTAGCGACGAGCGAGTTGTTCAATGGTCTTCCAGCCCAGCTGGTCGATATGTTGTCTACTTGGGGTGTCAAAGCTGCTGTTAGTTATAATTGTAGCAGCTCGGTTTTGAAGTTTTTGCAACTGATTAAGCTCAGTCGAACCGGCGCAACCCCAAACTGAGTAACAATATCGAAAGTGTGGCTCTACAATACCTGTGTAAAGAGTCTTCAATGTTTCCACAGGGAATCCACTGCTAAGATTGCTCTCTGAAAGTAAAATCCGATCGTTTCCTTCGCAAATGATAGATCTAGATCCGTTTTTTGTCTCTTTCATGAATAATCATATGATATGAGCGATTTTGAAAATTTTCTTTTTTTCAAAATCGCTCATATCATATGATCATTCATGAAAGAGACAAAAAACGGATCTGGATCTATCATTTGCGAAGGAACCATCGGATTTTACTTTCAGAAAGCAATCTTAGCAGTGGATTCCCTGTGATGTTTCCTGTCTTAGGAACGTCTTGGCATGTTTCAAAAAGCCAATAGCTCTTGAAACTTTGGTAGAGACAGTCTTGATGTGTTCCTTCCAGTTTAGAGAGTTGTCGATCTGCACACCAAGGTATTTTGTTTTTTTGATTTTTTCGAGCTCATTGTCGCGAATTTTGAAATCCAAACCTTCATTTCGACTTTTGAGGATATTGTGCTTTTGCTTGGTGGAAACAAGCATGGAATTTGTTTTAGCAACATTTAAGGAGAGTTTGTTGCCTTGAATCCAAATGTCCAGTTGTTTGAGATCGTTATTAACGGCCTCGTTCAGCTCATTTACGTCCGAAGACTGGTAGCATAGACTTGTGTCATCAGCATTGGACAGCTTGCGGTAGATCATTGATATAGATAAGGAAAAGGAGGGGACCCACACATGAGCCTTGGGGAGCACCAACATCTGTACCCTCAGAATTTGAGCTGACACCGTTGACTCGACAGAATTGTTTTCGATTGCACAAGTATGATCTCAACCATGCGAGTTCCCGCTGTTGGACACCGTAGTGCACCAACTTCTGGCAAAGAATCTCATGGTCAACAGTGTCAAAAGCTTTTTTGAGATCAATGAAAACTAGGCCTACAAGCCTTCCAAGATCCAGCCCATTGTACCAGTCATCTGTATTTTCAAGTGAGTGGGTTACAGTAGAATGAAGGCGTAAGCAGGCAGATTGCCCAGATGAAAATAAACCATTATCTTCCATCTGCTGGTATACCTGATTGGTTACAAGTTTTTCAAAGAGCCTTGAAATGACAGGTAAGACTGATATGGAGCGATAGTTTGACTTATCAGCCCTATCTCCATTTTGGTAAATAGGAGTAACCCTAGCAATTTCCATGAATCTGGAAACATACTTGTTTCAATTGATGTATTAAACATAAAAGCCAGGGAATTTTCAATGAAGGGTAAAGCAAGCTTCAAGAAGTAGCTTGAGATATTGTGAATTCCAAAGCTCTTTGCTGTTTTAACCTTGGCAAATGCATCTCTGATTTCCTGGACCTCAATAGTCCTGAAGTGGAAATTTGCTTTAGTTTTATTCATTTCAAAGTCACCTGATAGGAGGGGATTTGCAACTGGACTGATTTTAGCTGCTAGATCCTTACCTACTGCGCAGAAGTAACTGCTCATTGCATCAGGAATGTCTTTCCCGTGAACAGTTTCTGAACCAGACTCCTTAAGACTATCAATGCTACTTGACTTAGACCTCTTATTGAGAAGTTCATTGTTTTCCATGATTCAGGTAGGTAGGTAGGTATTTATATTTAACGTGGCTAGCCCGCGAAAGTCTGAGAGACTTATTTCCACCAGGGGCCACGGATGTTTTACCATCAGTCCGCCGCAGCTACCCGCCGCAGCTACCCGCCGCAGCTACCAGATTTCCCTCACATGGCTCTGGTCGACCCGGGCTAGTGTTACGGACAGCGACCAAACTGCCAAGCGTGGGATTTGAACCTACGGCCGTTCTGACCTTTGGTTTACAAGTCTGACGCCTTAACCACTCGGCCACACGCTCACAAATCTTATGTTACCCTTTCATCCAGAAATCTTATTATTGTAGTACTTCTTCTTTTGCTGGGTATTAAGGGCATTGACCTTATTGCGAACGAGTCTATATGAGTCCAACAGTGGCACAGACTTACTCTTGACAGCAGATTTTTTAGTTTATCTCTTGTCCGCATAAGATCCCTTTGGTCTCTATCGATCCAAGGACAGTACTTTTCTGAGACACGCATTTCACATAGTGGGCATACTTGTCAATGATAAGAGAGAATGTGTTAGTCCAATGGTTGACAAGCACATTGATATCATCAGTTTCGGTGAGGATTTGTTCCCAGTTTATGCCAGCAACATCAGACAGGAATGCCAGCTCATTGAAATTTTTCATTTTACGAGTTTTGGTCATTTTATGGCCTTTTTCTACTGCTCCATTAAACTTGCGGATACAGTATACCATATAATGATCACTCATAGAAACATCATGCATTCCAGATTTGATGATGTTCCTGGCACAAGTTGTAGCTATATGACCGATTATGGAAGAAGTGTCTAAAGTGACCCTGGTTGGCCCTTTGATGAGCTGATTGAAAGTGAACAGCTCGTACAGACTAGTCACATGTCTAGTGTCATTGTCAATGGGCTAATTAGCTTGTTTTGTTTTGATTAACTAAACCGATAATATTTGGTTTCATTTCAATGGACTTTCCTTAGTTAGATATCGTATGATCGTCAACTTAATTATGCATTCCTCTGAATAATTATTGCTATGAAGAACCTCGCACGAGTAACTTTTATTTAGCTGAAGACGAGACAAGCTCATCTCGAGACGTTCTAAATAACCATGGCTTAGTCGAATAACTTATTAATCACTACTAGATTTGCCTTGATGTCTCAATTAACTAGAATTGTCGATACTGATTTGTCTTTCTCTGCAATGACCCTCAAGATGTTTGTCGTGATCCTAGTGTTCAAACTATGGTTTATACGAAACTGGTACTAAGTTGGCTAAGATTTTAAGAAACTCTAATTCTATGTCACAGTTACAGTTACAGTTAGTTATTTAAGTCCTCAACTATAGTATATACAATATTCTAGGGACTGTACAAAAGTAGGAATAGTTACAAGTTATAAATTATAAGCTAATCTAAAAAAGTGCGTTTTCATTGTGAGATGTCCGAAAAGTATTAAGAAACTTTTAAATGTTAACTGCAAGAATATATCATATCATGGGAAATATATCGTTGAACCTTTAGTCTCGAGTAATTAACAAACCGTTTATATTATGAAAGTAACATAGCACAGGTTATTCCCATAAATGTTCAAGAAGCGTAGCTATATATATAAATATATATATATATATATATATGTGTGTGTGCATGTATGTGTATATGTATGTGTGTGTGTGTATATATATATATATATATATATATATATATATATATATATATATATCTGCAACCGGCCAGTGTTAGCGACCATACGTTGATAATTCGTGCGCCTAAAATAAGACACAACAAAATAAGAAAGTTTTGGTCTTAAAAACGCGAAAACGTTTAGTTTGAGTTACGAAGCGACTTTAAAGTTTCTCGTTAAAAACATTTATCGCAATAGAAAAAGCATTTGAGTAACATGAGTAATTTCTTACGACTGATACCATTCAAATCTAGCACATGAAAACAAAAAGAAACGAAAGTAAATTGGATACTTGTTCTATGGATTACCGTACGAAGTTAATTTCTAACTTCTGATACGGAATTCCTTATGGGGCTCCTCGCGATTTCCTCTCAGAAAGATGTCCATTCGTCAGAAATTTTGACCCCCAGACAGGCCTAATTGTTTCCTTTAAAGCCAGATCTTGTGTTTCAGCATTGTCTTTCTCACAATAAATCATGACTGCTTGTGTCACCAACAAATAATACGTTTGGTCTTGCCGACCTCATACTTACAGGAAGACCTCAAATATACCGGCGCCTCAGATTGACAGCTCGCGTTACGGTGATCTCTCTCATGTTTGGGGTCTCCAAACTATTAGACTCAATATTTTGGGTCCCCAAAACATTAGGCTTGATATATAGGGGTCAGCAAGGAAATAGTTGCACAAACCCCCCATATTGAAAGCTAGGGAGTACCCCCCTGGGAGCATAACTAAAAAAGTCTACTTTTCATGCCAAATTATCAAAAAAATTTGATGACAACGTTCAAAAACCATGCTGTTAAGGTTTCTATTCATTTTCATTTTAACCAAGTCTTTAGGGTGGAAATGAGTGGATGTTATAAATATGCTAAAGAAGATGCATACAAGCCTATGTTTTCTTTTGCTAAACAATGAAATGACATGTTCCAAGAATATGAAACAGGCTATTGTTACGACTTGGTCTGAGTGAGCCTTAAGTAGATGTTGATTCCCTTTAAATATGGATCAAGAATTTTCGCTTTGGCAACCTTTAAGGAAGTGTTATTGAGAACTTGTTGGTATGAATGTGTCCCAAAAGTTTACAACCATGTTTCTTTCAAAGCATAAGTAGTGAATACTGTCATGCATGGCATTTACCAGGTACCCTTGACAGCCCTTGGGATATTTGAAACTGAAAATTCACATGTCTGATGAATTAAACTTCAACTGTTGGAAAAAAGTTTCTTTTTCATTTCCACAGTATGTGTAATATCAGCAAAATAAACTGACAATAGCTGGAGCATCAAACATATATTTTCATCAACCAGTGTTTTTGTAACTTTTAAAGTTGGTCAGAATAAGTTCTAGGGACTTTGCAAATAGACTAGTTCTATCGACTAAGTGTTTGCTAGAACCACAGAGTCGTTTCGTCAATGATATGATTTGGATATGAGATCTTCACTGCTACCTGTGTAATGGGCCTAATTCGCTTTCTGGCCACTGATCGCATTTGACGTCACAAGCATTGCGTGACATCCTGCAGGAGAATGTGCAATCAATCCCATCCTTTTCGTAAAAGGGTGTTTCCGCTACCTTGCGGTCCCCTAACTCTCAAACGATACTTCAAAACTACTTCAAGAGATACTTCAAAAATTTCCTCAGATATGGAATCTAAGTCTAAACTTTCATTTTGTGTCAAAAGATAGTTTTTTAGTGCCATTCTCCTCTAAGATTAAGTTCTAACATTTATCACAACATCTTGCAAATTTTTGTTGGTGATACACAGGTATTTTTCAAGAGCCAGAAAGGTCAGGAAAAATTCACCCTGAATGGGTCTATTCTTTCCAAACGACTCCACACAGCGATTCAAGTTTATATATGCCAGTTTTGTGTCAGTTCAGAAAGGAAGGGTGCTATTTTAGTCATTTTGATATATTATTAGGGTTTCATTAACTTTGGTGCCTCATCAACTTTGAGGACTACCACAACGATTGAGTTTTACGTAAATTTGAGCTTCATCGGGGCAGGAAAGCCACAATCCATTTGTCAAGGTCTTGCGTTGTTAAGAATGTAAAAAACTGGAAGCCATGCACATTTTCTTAATGCACATTTTCTTAAAGTCCATTCAGTATGGTGAATGTACTGAGATTCCTGGCTTTTCTGCTAGTGAAGTTTCCTGACAATATTTAGACCCATTCAGGGTGAAAATTGAGGCAAGCTGCGGTTTTGACTGCTGCTGATGTCTGCTGATGTTCGCCAAAGTTTTGGCAGCAAATGCTTGTAAAAATATTTTTGGCTTAGATTTGGTGGTTAACAAGGAAATGAAGTCTACGTCCACAAAGAAAACATTTCTGAGAGGCATAGTCTTTAATAAGAATGTCAATTCTATTGTGATTAGACCCATTCAGAGGGCGATGGTGCTAGTAGTTGAGCTAGAGTACTTTCGCCTTGAATAGGTCTAATATTGTTATTCATCAGAATCACATGCTCCTCTTTTGACGTGAAATACAAGGCTCGTGGATTTGATATTTTTCAAAAATCCAATGAAAATAGTTCGCTGACTCTTTTCTTCGTGATATTCTTTGCCTGTCTTTTGTTAAAGAGGATATCTCTAAGGGCCTGTTTACATGATCCCGCCTAGCCGGGATATCCCGCTTTGCCGCGATATCTCGGCTAGGCGGGACGTTTTTATTTTCCGCATTTACATGGAAAACACTGCCGGGACGAGATGAAATTTGGCACCCGTTTTGAAAAATATTTGGCGCTCGTTTTGAAACATGTCATTGTTCTCGGGTTAAAGGCATGCGCAGTAACATCACTTTCATCCTGGCAAGGCAGGATATCCCGCCTCTTTCTGTTTACATAGAGAAAATCATCCCGGCCAGATGGGATATCCCGCCATGCCGAGACGGGATGAAAACATCTTGGCAAGACGGGACGAGATGAAGATCCCATGTAAACGTAAATTGAAAATTGTAGGTGTTTCTATAGGCAGCCGGGGTATCCCGGCCAAGCGAGATATCCTGCCTAGGCGAGATATCCCGGCAAAGCAGGATCATGCAAACAGGCCCTAAAAACTATGAAGCTTTCCGGGCTATTTTCTGTGGACTTGCAAGATTCATCAAATCTTCTGTTCGCGTTGATATTGGGTTTAATGGGTCAGCTTGTACTTTTTCCACTTTTGCACATTTGATATCCTGTTAAACTCTTTCACAGTTCTACCCAGCCTTTTAAGATTAAATTCTAGCATTCATAGCAACATCTTGCAAATTTTCATTGCCGATATATGGGTATTTTTCAGGGATAGATCAGGAAAAATTCACCCTGAATGGGTCTATTCTTTTCAAATGACTCTACATAGTGAGTCAACGTTTATATGTGCCGGTTTTATGTCAGTTTAGAAAGGAAGGGCGCTACTTTACTTACTTTGATGTATTTTTAGCGTTTCATCAACTTTGGTGTCTCTTCTACTTTGAGGAATACTGAAACGGTTGAGTTTTACGTAAATTTGAGCTTCAACGGTGCAGGAAATGCACGATCTGTTTGTCAAAGTCTTGTGTTGTCAATAATTAGCATGATCAGGTCATTTTTAAGACAGCTATTTGCAGCAAATGGACTAAATAAATGGATTCCTTAGTCTCTCTCAAGTTCATAACAGTTTAGATTTTGAAAATCGGACTTATAGAAGTGAAGTTATTGTAATTTTAGGTGTGAGCATTTGGCGCTTTTTGATGGACATGGATTTTCATCATTTGTATTGAGATAGGCCCAGAAAGGTGTAATTTCAGGATCTCCAGAATGGGAGGAAGATGCATTGGATAACAAATTCAAATGATGATTGCTCTTAAACCGTACATGTCACAGGCACCAAATTTGGTACAACAATGCGTATCGGCAAGAGGTACATTTTAATTGAACAATAGTAACCATAGTAACAATGGTAACCATGGCAATCATTGGTCAAACCAGAAGAAATGCCTCAAAATGCAAATGTTGAGGGATTGCAAGTTCACAATATGCCACAGTACTTGGTAGTAACACAAAGAGCATTTTGCATTAAACAATAGTAACCATGGTTTCCATTGTAGCTATAGCAACCATTTGCGGAACCATGTGAAATGCCTTAGAATGCGGATACTGCAGGCTTAGAAGTTCAAAATGTGGCAGGATAACTGCCATCAACCAGGGTTGGTTTTGTATAGAACAACAGTAGCCATGGAAACATTGTTACCATAGCAACCATTGCATGACTGTAAGAGATGTATGATAATGTTCAAATTGAGAGGTATAGGTAGTTTAATATGTGGCATGGAATGGGTATCTTTTAGCATATTTTGATTTGAAAAATTGCACCTATGGTACACTGTTACCAGAGCGACCATTAATGATTGTGTATGGCATGTTGTCAATCATAATCATGTTAATGCTATGATGGTAACCAAGGAAACCAGCTAAACCAAGGGAAAATTCCTAGCAGAGTGTTCGCAATCTGAGGTTATAATTTTCCACTATTGCAATATTTTGGACAAATAACTATACACTTTATCACATGGAGTTCTGATTGTACAGAAAGTACCAAGAAAGTGGACTTTGACACATGAACAACTGATACTAAATAAATAAAAAGTCTCTATCTAGGGTATCATTTTTCAGGAAAACCAAGCCCCTGATTGAACAAATGATGAAACCTGTAAAAACTTTTTGCTGCCATTGCTAGCTACCTCCATTTTTGCTATTAAGTTTAGTTATCAAGCTGCTTCATGACTTAAACCGCCAAACAGGTGCAATACCATCTATTTTTTATTATAAGATCCTGTCTCCTTAAAAATACTCTAATCACAAAAATAAAGCGGCACAGTTTCTTCTACTCCTTCTTCCTAGGAATCCTTCCTTCCCTCCCCCCTCCATCTACAGTACTACTACACTTCTTTATTTTGTTTGATATATGTGTAACTTTGTATTCTCATCATTGTGACATTTGTAAATTAATATTTGTACTACACATGTTTTGTTTTATAAGAAACAGCTTTTAAGAAACAGTGAGATCAATTTTTTGAGAGTTAAGAAACAACCTTAACCTGACAGTAGAAGCTAAGAAACTCTGACAGTAAAAGCTAAGAAACTGTTATAATTTATAGTTAACAGCTTTCCAGGTCACTCAAGAATGTTGGACACTGTACAAATAGCAACTATTTGGGTATTATTTGAGTGCAAATATGTTCTGAAATCTTACTATTAAGTAATTTGGAAACTAAATTGACTCTACACATCCGGCCTTAAGATATGGGAAACGCGTGTGAAAATTTTGGTACCAAAAAGTCCCAAGAGTTTAGGGAAGTGCCTTCCAGCCCTGTACTCACCTCAGACCTCAGTTTCTTATAAAAGAAATGCGTGTAATGCTTTTGTGTTGAGTATTGAATTTAACATTATCATTTGAAGTGTATGTTGACTAAAATTTAAAGATGAACTGTAGTGAAGAGGCATAAAGAGAATTAGAGATAAACATATCACAGAAGAATGGGCGAGCAGAAGACACTTGAGATCAAAGAAAGATGTTCGAATCAGCTGATTCACACTCGATCAAAACCGCTATGCAGCGCAGACCTATTCATCGTTGAAGCGAATTTCGCTCGCTCTGGATAACTTCAGAACGATCAAAAAGCCATTATTCGACAGAGAAAAGGTTGTAGATTAATGTGAAATGTGGAACAAATTTATCTTCAAACGATTTTATAGCAAAAAAGTGAAAAATTTCCTGAAAATCGGCCTAAGTTTCGTCTCCAGCGCCGTACAATCTTCTTCCACCAACCAAAATGATCACCAATCCTTTGCAAACGTCGTGGTGCAGTTGTGTTTCCGCGTGCGATATGCGACTTTGCACAAAATCCTGCGTTTATAGGATTACGTGATCACCAGTTTCACACAGCGCCTTGCGGTGGGCTGACCGGGCCTAAGAAAAGTTCCAGAAAATGGAAGAACGGAGAGCATGATCAACAAGAAACTTGGAATTTCACTAGAAGAGAGGTTTCTTTACATTTTCATACTAAGTTTAGCTCATTTAAGGTGACTCTTTACCAGTATCAAGTGAAAATAAATCAGATTGTATTCTTATGCCTGCCGCAAATCGGAGAAATTCGCTTGTCCAACATGTTTTGTCACGTGACTGATCATGCTAAATAATGCAAAAAACCGGATGCCATACACCTTTTCTTGTATTGAAATTTCATGTAGTGAGATTCCTGGCTTCTCTGCTAGTAAAGTTTCCTTGGTGAGGCCCTGACAATATTTAGACTGAGAGAAAATTGAGGCAAGCTGTTGTTTTGAGTGCTGCTGATGTTAGCTACAGTTTTGGAAGCAAACGCAAATAAAAATATCTTCTGCTTAGAAATAACGGTTGGCAAGGAAATGAAGTCTACATCAATGAAGAAAACATTTCTGAGAGTCATAGTATTTAATATAATAAGAATATCAATTCTATTTGTGATTAGACCCATTTAGGGTGACACGACAGTGCTCTGTGCCATGGCAACACTAGGGTATCGGCAGTAAGTTCCGGATGGCGGTATTTGCCGGACAATCGGTTTATGAAACCTGTTTTACAAAATCCTTCAATCGCAAAGCAAACTTGCATTTTATTTTCATGTTCTCCATCTCTTACTCTATCTTTTCACGTATCTTGAGTTTTTGAAATAAACTCCTGCTCACTGCATATCCCTCATAAACAAATAGTGCTCCTGTGTGTGTTCAAAAAGATGGTGTCAACGTTGCTTCTTGCAAAAAACGGGTCAACGATATTCAACTTGTCAGATATGCAAGCAAAACATAGTGATGCCGATGAAAACTACACAAATTAACTTTCAAGTGCTAACCGAATAAAATGTGAAAGAATCGCCAACGAAACGCAGCAATTGCACGCCAAATCGCCGATCAACTTTGTGTCCGGAATATACCGCCACGCGAGAATTTAGGCCTAAACAACCCAACGGAAAAGAAGAGGTATAGAAATCACAGGAAGATGCAAAAAATTGCAAACTGTTAAGAAAAGAAACACAAAATGATGTAAGCTGAGCGTGATGATTTTGTTTTTCAATTTGGAAGGAAAGTCTCGGCTCCTTAGACCTCCAAACCTTAACCGTCCGGAATTTACCGCCGATACCCTATGGCAAATTTGGTAGGGCTTGGTTAAGAGGTTAAATCCTTAAAATATGACATAAAGCTAGTCCGCTAAAATGCAATTGTCCTGAAATAATACTCACCTTCCCAAAAACAACGGCATGCTCGCCAAAAAGGATTACTTTCCCAGGAGCAGAGACCGTAGTAAATCTTTTCATTTTCAGGCTTCAGGCTTGGAGGCTTGCTCTCCTATTTTTCTCACTTGTTTCCCTGTTCATGAAAGCATCCCGAGGCAGTTTCCTTCGCAGCTACAAAGCCATTTCGGCTCTATTTGCTTTCTTGTAAAAGTTAAGGTCTCTTTCGAAAGAGGAAGAGAAGCGTAATTTCCTTAAGCAGCATTTTCGAAATTTAACCTTACAGTAGGATGTTGAAATCAACCCTCAAAAAAGCAACTCTTAGCCCACGCAGCCGTCGAGGTTGAAAGATATATGACTGAAAAGCTCTATCTTAGCTGTATCCAAATCTGTACTCCGTTTATTTGTTAACTAAGTAGAATTTTGTCCATATGCGAAGAAATGGCCAAGGGTTGGCAGATTTTGGAAAAGTTGGTTTCCCCAAAATCGAATAACACGAACTTTGTAACAGCAAAACTGTGTCGAGCATGGCAGGTTATCTTACGGGAGTTTTATTTGAAGTTTAAGTTGTTCGGCACGGTCGGTCAAGCATCAAGCACATGAAATGTATCGATTGTAATCTCTCAAGCGGCTAGATTCGCAAACGAAAAACACTGCACTACTGCAAAGGTACTTTCAAAACTGTGAGAGGACCAAATGTAATTGTTTAGAATCTAAACAAAATATTCTTTGAATGAAATCAACAACATTTAGGAAGAAAAAGTGAATTTTGACTAAACTCTCTTGAGACAATCTTTCATGCTCGATACAGTCTTTTGTGATAAAGTCCCTGTTATTTGTTGTTCTAGCTACTTAGTGCTTCCCCCGTTATTGAAGAACCAGATTTTCCAAAATCTGCTAACCCTAGGCCATTTCTTCGTATGTAGACAAAAACCTATTGGGTTGACAAAAAACGGAGCACATATTTGGATACAGCTAAAGAAGAACTATTCAGCTAATACTTTTCAACCTTGACGGCTGCGTGGGCCAAGCCAAGAGTTGCCTTTCTTGAGGCTTGATTTCAACCCCCTTCTGTAAGTTTAAATTTCGAAAATGCTGCTTAAGGATATTACGCTCCTCTTCATCTTTCGAAAGAGACCTTAACTTTTACTATTAAGCAAATAGAGCCGAAATGACATCGAAAAGCGTTTTAACTCTACATAGCTTTTGGTCGTACTTTAGAGAGAGAGAACAAACAAAGAGGTGTTCTCCATACCAGTCTGAGCTGAGCAGTGGGAATAACATCCCAATGAACGATTAAGCTAAAGATGACGCAAAGGAACATTTTACCAAGGTGCACTGCGTTCTTTAATCGAATTCCTATAGAATCTTCAAGGATTATATATGTATTGCAATCAATTAATTCTTTTAAAAGAATACGACTTAGCACTTAAGAAGTGATAATATACAACATTCAGGTGGAAAGCGCAGTTTGACTGGAAATCGAAGGATGAGGCAAGCGACGGCAATCATTGTATATTTCATTATTCATAAACATTCCAGTAAAGTTGACATTATTCGGTAGTTGACAATCCAGTTAATTCGACCAATCAAGTATAGTAAGACAAATCCATTAGTAAAAATTAATTGAAATAAACTAGACCATCCTCACCGCAAAACAGAAATAAAAGAATAGGAATACAACTGTTGTGCCGACACACGTTTCGATTAAAATCTTCTTCATTGTGGACTATGCATTAATTAACAAAATTTTCGAACGTTTTAATTTTCGGACAAAAGAGTAGCCCGAAAATTTGATTGTCCGAAAATTTAATTGTCCGATTATTGGAATGCCAAGAAAATTTATTTAGCACACGACATTAAATTCTGCTAATAAATAATGAGTATTCTAATGAAGGAGCTGAGGAAATAAATACAAGTAGTAAAGGCAATGTCTCATTGAAAGAAAAACAGAATAAATTTTAACAATTTTAACAGAAACCTAGCTCCTAAGTAATCCACGGTAAGCCATGAGTAAAATTACACCAGTAATCTAAAAATGATATTATCCTCACCGAAAGTGTCGCGCGACAAATGCTAGATAACGCATATTCTGAAAACACGACTCATGGAGCCCTGGGCAATATTGTCACTCCATTCCCACTAGAATTCGCCCTACTTAAGGAGTATAGAGATTTGTTTGAGCGTTTTCCAATTAACTTATTTGGCGGGAAGGATCAGAATCGAGCCACTGACCCACCTCCCTCAGCACCGTCATTACTCTTTGCCCACCACTCACCTTTTCCCACCCATCTAACGCACCTAATTTATAATTATCTATTTTTAGAATGAAACGTTGAGTAGTGAAAAAACCTCGTTGCTGCTTTCCTTTCAATCGCAATCTCCTCGTACCAGGGGGCGGATCTAGACATTTGAGTAACTGACGTAAGTGGCCCCCAGAAAATTTTTGAGAGACCACGCCCTTCAGACTCTCGCAAAACATGTGCAATGCCCTATTTCAGTTTTGTTTTGGCTGGAAGACTTTGCTTTGAAGATTATTTCGGGTAGCACATTTACCTCAAGTCAGGGCTATTCAACACATTCAGGTCTGTGCTTTTCGAAGCGTTGTTTACATCTTGGCCTAGACAGCAAAATTTCGTTGCTTGCTGATTTGGTTTTGCCAGAAAACTTCCCCCCCCCCCCCCCCACGGACTGCTTTTTATTCAATCAACCACAATTTGGTCCTCTCACACTGCACCTTCCACTCCGGCGAGAGGAAGCGAGACAACCAAACGGCGAACAGCAATAATAGTGGAGGAGGGCAATCTATTGCTCAATAGTAACCTTTGGACTGCATCAGTCAACCCGTGCAAAACGCTGATTTTATCCACTCAGGGGTCTGGGCACCGATGCATTTGGCTATCGTTTGTTGAGAAGAAAGGAGCTGTCAAAGCTGCTGTGATTAACACCGATGCACTCATCAAAATGATTACGCAAGGTTCTCCCGTTTATGCCTTGGCTTTTGTTGCCTTGTCGAGACGCGCGTCACACATAACTTCAATGGAGGATTAGAATAATAATGGGATTTACCGTAGTTTTGAGGACAATTATTCTTTTGGATGATGGGTCTAATGGTCTTATTGTCGGCAATGGCTTTGTGACTCAATCTTAGGCTAGAGGTTGCTAAGTAGGAGCAGTGGCTGGCATTCATAACATTTTGAAAGACCAAAAATGCTATGAATCTTATAAAAATCGATAAAAATTTTGCCGCACAGACTTCTAGGTTATCGATCATGTGAGACTGACTGATGCATTTGCATCGGTTGCATCGGTCTGGATCCGCCCCTGCATCGTACTCGCATATCTATGCTAGCTGAAAGGTGCAGCAGCACTTCCGCTGACAATAATGTACTGTTGTGTTGGCTTCGTCTGAATTCTCACTAATTTCACCTGTCTAAATATCTATATATATAATGCAGGTAAACGATTATCCAATTAGCTTTCTTCCTTGTTAACCATTGTGAATTGAAGAATCCTCCTTTGTTAGATAACAATAAGCAATTGTATTTTAACAATGCGTCTATTGGATGTATATTCAGGAATTGAATTCAATACAGCTCCCTCGGGGGTTGGCTGTGGCCCTGGGGTGCTGGTGCATAAATCGCACTTCTGCCCTTTTGCACTAGGTGAAAACAATGAATTCAAAAGTTCTTCCTCCTATTGAATTTCCAATGAAGCACCTCTTCCTATATGTGAGAACAATAATTTTTCCGCCAATACAATTTTAAAAACAATGAATTGTAAAATTTTTCCGCCTATGGAATTTCCAATTGAGCACTTCTTCCTATATGTGAGAACAATAAATTTTCTTTCACAAAAAACATCCATCACGATTTCTTAGAAATAACCCTGTCACCCACACACATACCCTAAGGTGGCTCCAGTTAATGTCCGTAATGTCAGAGAAAATCCCGACGCATACAAAAGTCCCCAAAAATCTAGGAGCGTGCAGCTGCCAAGCTGCAAAAATCCTGGGGGAGTTACAAAAATCAGGAAAAATCCATACCTTCAATTTGCTGCCAAACAATACGGGGTAGGGAGCTGGAATGTTTTTTTCGATGTTAAAGATTTTTCATAACCCCTTTATTTCCTCATTTAGATTTCCAAGGGCCCCTGATTATCTACCTGTCATTTTTGGTGGCCCCTCTCTGTACCTAATTTGATGATACACTCCCAAGCAACAAACAAATCATATTTTCTGATGGCAAGTGCCGCACAAGGACGTAGAAAAACTTTCAAGAGAAGACAGTGGCATGGCACCTGGAGATTTTATGAAAAATATGATACTTTGAGGAAAAACGCTACGAGGCTTAAAGGGGAACTAAACAAAAAAATTTTATTTCATTTATTTGTAGCCGCTATCATTTCAATGTCAACAGTGAAAAAAGTTCTGAAATCGGACATGGGTTTTACGATTTTATGGCTTCTCAAAGTTGGGAATTTGGGTGTCTTGCGTGATACAGGTTTGCGTTCGTAGGAGGCCTGGTGCTAATGCGGATGTGATGTCATGCTGGGAAGGGAAGTTGCACGTGACCTCAAAAGACGGTGCATGCAAGCGTTTCTTGTGAGTATTTCTGCAAAAATCCTGATACTTTTCTACCAAATTTATGCGTGGAAACTGCCTGTTGGCTCAATATAGCAATGTATTAGATCATAGGAGATGCATAGCGCTTTATCAGATACTAGAAATTAGTTATGACATAACTGATCGAAAGTAAACAAGGAAGAAATGACAGTGATTTGGAACAGCAAAGTGGACTCGCAGTTGTACGAGAATTTGAAATGGGAGGAATGGAAATGGGGTATGCATTTGTTCCTCAAGAACACGACAGTTTTGCTTTTGAGAGCTGTTCAGTACGAGAGCCTATCCAAGCCCGAAGAAACTATCGAAATGATGTGTGTGCAGTGTCATGCCAAGCGGAGGGCTTCTGCCCGTCTTAAGCTTATTTTACACCAGGAGGAATTTTCCGCGCGGAATCAAGGTTTCGCGACGATGTCGCTACGAAGTCGCTGCGCATAGTGTATATTGAAAGGAGGAAGCCCAAAATAGAACTACGCCATGTTGACCAGGAATGATCGACGCAATCATCATTCTTTGATTTGGTTGGTGGAAAAGATGAAGCGGAATTTTTCGCCACGAAAAAGTTGAAATGGTTTCTACTTTTCCGCCACTGAAATATTCCGCTAAAATTCATCTTCGAAATTTTTCTGTGCATGCGTTTGGACAGAATACTCCGCTTCCGCCAAAGAATTCCGCCTGGTGTAAAATAAGCTTTAGGCCAATCATCCTGTCAAGGCTCAAAGGTCAGTAGTGACACGATTTACTTTAAAAAGTTCCGTCCAAAGAACATTTGGTTTGCATCTCACTCTTTTGTTAACCAGCATAACCTTTCTATTGCCGTAAAATAGCGCGAAAAGCAAGGAGACAGGAGCCAGAATAGACAGGAAACTCACTTTAGGCCCAAACAGTACTTCCTTCTGGTAGGCAAATGCAATAGAGTATTGAAATCTGCAGTGCTATGCCTACATATGAAACTGCATAGGATCTTCTGGATTAAAATGGGCGAGTTTGGGGCTAACATGTAAAGGTGAAAAATCTGGATAAATTTTGCTAAAACCTCTGTTCACACTGTTTTCTTCTTCAAGCTTCAATTTTTTTCGAAGTGCCCTCCTTGGCAAAGTAAATGCTGATTTACCAGTTCTGGGTCTACTTTTTTCAAGCAATCAACATTACCCACTTTACCCCAGCCTTACCATTTTACCACAGCCTTACTTACCCATTTTACACCATTGGACCCCACTTTTTACGGTACAGGGGTTTAACAATCTTCCTAAATCGTATTAATCTTTTTGGAACACTCATAAATTTCCTCTCCTTTTCAGTGGAACATTTGCAAGCCATGGCGCAAAAACTGGAGGAAAGAAATTTTGTTCCACAGGGGGAGTTTGTTCTCTGGCTAAAGGTTGGGTCAGTGCCATGGTCCAAGAGCATGTTTTCAAAAATCTGTTCTTGGATGGGATGTTCATAGCAATTTTGACTTTCATAGGGGAGTTCATCTTGGTAGTTGTGGTCTAGCAGAGGCATTTTTGGTAGTTTGCGTCTCAAAAATGCGAAATTTTTGTGATTTCGCTCTAGAGATTGCCAAAAAATGTGGTGAAATTTGTCCATAGGTGCCAAATTTTGGAACTGTTGGTCTAAAAGTTAGTATATAATGCTGTAACCAAGGATTTCATTTTCATAAAACTGGTCTAGCCACTAAAACTATCATGAGAATTTGGGCTTATTATATTCAACGAAACGAAACGAAACGAAACGAAACCGAGCGAAACAGAACGAAACCAAGACAATTTAACAATTAAATCTTTAAAGGTCGATTGAAATTGCAAATTTTTTTATTTCTTATCTTGCGGATGGATGTAAACAATTAATAATGATCACTTTAGTAGTAAAAAAACTGGCTATCTTTAAAGGCAGAATGGAATGATGGAATGATGGAATGATGGAACGATGGAATGATGGAATGATGGAACGATGGAATGATGGAATGATGGAACGATGGAATGATGGAACGATGGAATGATGGAATGATGGAATGATGGAATGATGGAACGATGGAATGATGGAATAGCAACTCAAAAACTGTGTTAAAGCAATATCTGAGTTTCTTCAACATGTAACAAAATCAAAGAATGGTTTTGTGCTGCACATATTTATCTGAAGCAACTGTATATGATTTAGTTCACATTTCTCACTAAACCCAAATATACTATTTTCATAAGAAGCAAAGAATTTCGGCCAGTACTGAAAGTTTCTTTCAATTATCAGATTTTAGGTGCTCGGGCTTCTTACAAGTTCCCTAAAGGCTTCATTACAATATTCATGTTCATTGCATGTGCCCTCGCGAACATTTTAAACTTATCTTTTTTAATCTTCCCCAATGTTTAGACATTACTCAGGTACCTTCAAGCAAAGAGATACAGGATAAAAGAAAAATTAAGTGAATAATATGTGAAGAATTTCCTTTGTCAAAATAGATAGCTTCTTAAGTTTAATTTCCCCTGTACTGGAGTTTTCTTAAGCTTTTGGTGATGAGCGCTGACTTTCATATAAGCAGTTTCTTATACAAATCCAAGATAGATTTTCTAACTTGTCTAACTTTGAAATTGTCAAACTTGGAATGAATACAAATATGATTATCGTCGCAATCCTGGTTCTCCGTTCTTTGGCGAGGTTTCAATTTCCTGCGAGTACTCCGATTTCTACAGTTTCTTATAAAAGTAAGTTCTGATGAGAGACAAGAATCTGTTTATTCAAAAAATGGTCAAAACTGGATAACTCCTATCAATTTGTGCATTTGATGTAAGATGTATACATGCGAGGAAATGTACACGTACAGGAAGGCAACTGATAGTTAACAGATCGTCTTATTTTACGACACAAGCTCTAATTGTCACTCTCGAGGGCATTTCACTCCAGAAAATCTCGTAATCGTTTTGGCCAGAATCCTTGTGTTTTAAAGAATTGTTCATTAACAATCCGTTAAAATGTTTTAATATGAACAAAATCTCTTACTCTTTTTCAAGTGAGTTGAATGCCCCTGTATCGCTTTTATTTGCCTGCAAGGACTCGAGCTTTTCTTCAGCCTGGCAGGATCGTGCAAAATCACCGAGTGCACAATCATAGTTAATATGCCGTCTGTCCCTTATTGTTATAAGTTTATCTTCACTGGAGCTAATTTCATATATCATGATAACCTTGATTTTTTTGGATAGTTTATGAAAAGAAACTATAAAGAGCCCCTAAAGGGCTCCCATTGTATAGTCTACAAATTTGCTCTCATTTGCGTTCACAGCGCAAATGAGCGCAGATTTGCAGAATGTACAAAAGGGGCTCTGTAGGGGCTCTTTGTTTTATTTCAAGCATAAAAGCGTTTCAGTTCAGCAAGGTGACAGACTACCTTTATGACAGACTTCATAATAATCGAAAGGGATTTGTGATCTTGCAACAATAGAATTCCAGAGAGCATGATTAGATCATCCAAACGATTTTTTGTTTGTATTCCTCAATGGGCTTATCACTATCCAGTAATCGCCATTGTTTTTGACATTGTTTTTGATTGAAATCTTACCATGGTAGATGGAATGATGGAATGAAGCAAGGGTGTTAGGACACGGATGTTTTGACTGATTATTTATCTACCTTGTTTTGATCCTTGTGTCTTGTTTTTAGTCTTGTCTTCTTCTCTGCTTCGTCTTCAAGCTAATGTGTCCAACAGAACGTGGTTTTGTAGGCGCAAATGCTCTCAAATCGTTCGAATATTACTCCCATGTTTTAATGTGTCTTGGTGTGCCTTCGTACAAGAATGCGCAACACATTTTAGCTTCGCATTGAACGTTTAGCGGAGGAGAAAAGACAATAGCGAAGCCAGTTCCGTCACAACATTTTAGGGGGCTGCTGCACCTTGCAAAACCACAGGTGTGCAGAGAAGCGAAAAAAGAAGAGCGGAGGTGTGCTTCCTCCTGCTCAGTACTCTCTCGAATCTTTTATTTTGCTTCAAGGAACCATAGACTTTTTCCCCAGTTCTATTATAGATTAATTACAGATGACGAAACACTAAAAAGATTTTGGGTAAGTCTAGGAAACCAAGCCTTCTGCTGAAATTAATACATCCAGACAAGCGAAAATAAAGTAGTTTCTATGAATGCAAGCCACGCCTCTGTTTGATGCAACATAAACATTCTAACGGATTCTGGATGGACCATTCCTTAAAAGACTAGGATTGTGGCCAAAAAGTTTGGGAATTTTTTTGGAGTGAAATTCCCCGCAAGGGTGAAAATTAGCATCTGATTTTTTCTGATTAGTGATTTTGCCACCGCTAAGTCACAAAACCGCAAACGCGGGAAGCCTCGCTTTTACAGAGAAACTGAATTAGGTCATTGCAAACTTGAATCAATGGGTTGAGCTTTTGAAGGGAAGCAAAGGAAAGCCAAGAAAGGCAGAAGAAACCACGATCAAGACACAGGTATGTTTGCATTTCCATTTTTAACAATTACTTCGGTTCCTGCGACCCATCATTTGTCTTTGAGTCTTGGTTTCTTAGACTTAACCAAAGTCTTTTTAGTGTTTCGTCATCTGTAATTAGTCTATAATAGAACTGGGGAAAAAGTCTATGGTTCCTTGATGCAAAATAAAAGATTCGAGAGAGTACTGAGCAGGAGGAAGCACACCTCCGCTCTTCTTTTTTCGCTTCTCTGCACACCTGTGGTTTTGCAAGGTGCAGCAGCCCCCTAAAATGTTATGACGGAACTGGCTTCGCTATTGTCTTTTCTCCTCCGCTAAACGTTCACTGCGAAGCTAAAATGTGTTGCGCATTATTGTACGAAGGCACACCAAGACACATTAAAACATGGGAGTAATATTCGAACGATTTGAGAGCATTGGTGCCTACAAAACCACGTTCTGTTGGACACATCAGTTTGAAGACGAAGCAGAAAAGAAGACAAGACTAAAAACAAGACACAAGGATCAAAACAAGGTAGATAAATAATCAGTCAAAACATCCGTATCCTAACACCCTTGCTTTATTCCATCATTCCATCATTCCATCATTCCATAATTCCATCTACCATGGTAAGATTTCAATCAAAAACAATGTCAAAAACAGTGGCGATTACTGGATAGTGATAAGCGCATTGAGGAATACAAACAAAAAATCGTTTGGATGATCTAATCATTCTCTCTGGAATTCTATTGTTGCAAGATCACAAATCCCTTTCGATTATTATGAAGTCTGTCATAAAGGTAGTCTGTCACCTTGCTGAACTGAAACGCTTTTATGCTTGAAATAAAACAAAGAGCCCCTACAGAGCCCCTTTTGTACATTCTGCAAATCTGCGCTCATTTGCGCTGTGAACGCAAATGAGAGCAAATTTGTAGACTATACAATGGGAGCCCTTTAGGGGCTCTTTATAGTTTCTTTTCATAAACTATCCAAAGAAATCAAGGTTATCATGATATTTGAAATTAGCTCCAGTGAAGATAAACTTATAACAATAAGGGACAGACGGCATATTAACTATGATTGTGCACTCGGTGATTTTGCACGATCCTGCCAGGCTGAAGAAAAGCTCGAGTCCTTGCAGGCAAATAAAAGCGATACAGGGGCATTCAACTCACTTGAAAAAGAGTAAGAGATTTTGTTCATATTAAAACATTTTAACGGATTGTTAATGAACAATTCTTTAAAACACAAGGATTCTGGCCAAAACGATTACGAGATTTTCTGGAGTGAAATGCCCTCGAGAGTGACAATTAGAGCTTGTGTCGTAAAATAAGACGATCTGTTAACTATCAGTTGCCTTCCTGTACGTGTACATTTCCTCGCATAGATGCATCTTACATCAAAGCACAAATTGATAGGAGTTATCCAGTTTTGACCATTTTTTGAATAAACAGATTCTTGTCTCTCATCAGAACTTACTTTTATAAGAAACTGTAGCAATCGGAGTACTGGCAGGAAATTGAAACCTCGCCAAAGAACGGAGAACCAGGATTGCGACGATAATCATATTTGTATTCATTCCAAGTTTGACAATTCCAAAGTTAGACAAGTTAGAAAATCTATCTTGGATTTGTATAAGAAACTGCTTATATGAAAATCAGCGCTCATCACCAAAAGCTTAAAAA
The DNA here is from genome assembly GCA_964019985.1 of Aurelia sp. 4 Dawson et al 2005. NCBI lineage: Eukaryota > Metazoa > Cnidaria > Scyphozoa > Semaeostomeae > Ulmaridae > Aurelia > Aurelia sp. 4 Dawson et al 2005. The sequence continues at coordinate 11,262,196 of OZ026500.1, read as the reverse complement.
ACTCTAGTACAGGGAAAATTAAACTTAAGAAGCTATTTATTTTGACAAAGGAAATTCTTCACATATCATTTACTTAATTTCATTTTTATCCTGTATCACTTTGCTTGAAGGTACTTGAGTAATGTCTAAACATTGGGGAAGATTAAAAAAGATAAGTTTAAAATGTTCGCGAGGGCACATGCAATGAACATGAATATTGTAATGAAACCTTTAGGGAACTTGTAAGAAGCCTGAGCACCTAAAATCTGATAATTGAAAGAAACTTTCAGTACTGGCCGAAATTCTTTGCTTCTTATGAAAATAGTATATTTGGGTTTAGTGAGAAATGTGAACTAAATCATATACAGTTGCTTCAGATAAATATGTGCAGCACAAAACCATTCTTTGATTTTGTTACATGTTGAAGAAACTCAGACATTGCTTTAACACAGTTTTTGAGTTGCTATTCCATCATTCCATCATTCCATCATTCCATCGCTCCATAATTCCATCATTCCATCGCTCCATCATTCCATCGTTCCATCATTCTATCGTTCCATCATTCCATCGTTCCATCATTCCATGATTCCATCGTTCCATCATTCCATCGTTCCACCATTCCATCATTCCGTCATTCCATCATTCCATTCCGCCTTTTAAAGATAGCCGTAAAAAACTAGCGATTTGGCTACGATGCATTCCCTTAGGAACGAAACGCCCCGTTTCGTTTCCCACGGAACGAAACCAATTGTTTTCAAATCACGGGACAAAAGATTACAGAGTGTCAATCCTTAGAACTAAAACAATAAGGCCACCAGCTTTTCAACACACCCAAGCTGTAAAACTACTTTTGCGTGAAACGTCTAGAGGTTCCTAACGCGCTTAACACATTGGTTGACAAATTTTGGTTGAATGGGGTAGGTGATCTCGAGAGAGACACTGATTGTTCTTAAATCCTTTACTTCCCTCGTGTCTACACCAATTGCAATTGAAATCCCCCCTAAAGGGCCCTAAATGTGTTTATTAAATTGTAGTGAGTTGTTTGCGTGCGTGTATTTCACTCTTGCTCTAAGGGAGATAGAGTTCCGATTTGCAGGGATTGTTAATTCAAAGATTTTTTGACATGAATCATTTTCCATTAATAGCGAAAAGTTTAGAGGAAAAACTCACGATTCAGAGACTTCATTTCACCCCATTTCACATCCTGGGGGGTACTGACTTTTTATATACGGGGGTGTGCCCACCACAAATAAATTTTAGCCTGCTCCAGAATTTTCCCCTGAAGACGATACCCTGTCCTAGAATTTTACATAAAAGATACAAGATAACAAGGTGCCGCTCCTTCTGGGAACAAAGGGAATTGTTCACTCATTCAAAAAGCGTACAAGGTTTCTTCAGAACAAAGGATGTTTATGGATTTTTAGGGATTTTTGTCGAAAACAGAATGAGAATTCAAGGTGGGGTAATTTGGGTCTACTGGGATTTTGATATGAATTGCGTTGTGCAACAATTGGCAATGGCTCCCAAATCAAAAGAAAAAATGGAACTGATACTGCAACAAAATGCAGGTATACATTTACAGCGTAAGGTACATTTTCCGTTCATGTTTTAGTGGTTTCAGCGCAAAACGCTAGGAATCACTTATTTCGACTTTATTTCGAAGAAAACTGTTTACACTTCTGTTTTCAAGAATGTGCCTTGGCTTTGCAATGTGCGCTGACGATGGTACGATTCATTCTTATTTTTTCTCTGTGCAAGTTGTCAACTCTTTGACAGGGAAACTCTGAAGATTCAATCACAGATATCCATAAAAGCATTTTGAAATGTTATTTTATCTAATTTACCATGCTGCCCTTCTCGAATAGTCCCAAATCTCCCGCCTCCAGGTTGAATTGAAATTACACGCAAAAGGAGGGTGGTAAACAACTGAAACAAATATATTCTAAGTTCAAATTAAAGAACGGGAACTAGTTTCCAAGAACGATTCACATAGATTCAAAAGATTCAATTCAATGCAGGTAAAACGAAAAAGATTTTGAGGGTGCCATTCAAAAAGGAACTACAGTGAAAATCGAGTTGAGTTCATTTTCTGTATCGTCTTTCGTCCGACAATAATCACACCAAATCTTCCGACAATGTCCGAAACCAAAAAGAGGCAACAGGAATGAATACACTGTTTGTTGACAGGAACAAACATTGGAAATTCATCACTCAAACTACCTACCTACCTACCTACCTACCTACCTACTTACCTACCTACAAACATACAACATACATTAGAAATCCGCATGAAAGAACTTTTTGATAGAGCAGAAGGTAAAATGATATGAAAATTGAGAAATTGATAATAAAAAATATACAACTGATAGATATAATAGGAAAACAAGAGAGGGTAATACCAACCCCACCCCCAAGAGTCCACAACCAATAGTCACCGTGTGGTGAGATGTTTTATGTGTGACTGTTGCCCAGTGTCAGTGTGTTTATTGTGTATTGGGAAATTGTAGTACTGTGTATATTAGCTATCTTGATATTAAATGTGAAGATGTGTTAACCCTAATCCATATGGGCTTTTTTCGAGCTACCATTTATGGGGGGGGGGTTCTTTCCACGCCCTCTCTGTAAACTGCTTTAGCCTGGTCAGAATTCAATGCAACTTGGCACCGTTATAGATCAGGTAATTTCTAGAATGTAGCGTAATTTAAGTGTGGCTGCCACGTCTTATGACGTCATAGTGACGTCATGAAGCTTAAAATCAGTGAAAATCAGGTTTCCAAGTTAAACTTGAATTCAAAGAAGTTTTTCCATGGAAATTTGGTAGTTTTTGGTTCAACTTAGCCACAAATTTGATATGAAGATATCATTTCATTGAAATTAATGAATTTGGAGTGATATTTTGGCAGAAATTAGCCAATCTGAATGACGTCATTAATGCATTGAATTTGTTCTCTGTAGAAATAGACAAAAAAAAGCTACAAAGTGGTAATACTTCATCACAAACGTATCATTTGAGTGTTTTTCAATCGAAAAATTTCGAAAAAATTCAAAAAGCTTGCTAATTAGCCCAAAATGGCGGCCAAAATGACGTCATCATCAAAGAATGCTGACATCATCAAATTCCAGAAATTCTTGTATCAAATTAAAGCCCTTCGTTTACTGATCCATTTGGTGTATAATACTTCATAATTTGATCTAATCTTTCCATTCAAATCATAAAAATAATGATTTTTCTGCTACCTGCTTCCGAATATGGGCATGTCACGTGACCTGTGAGCTCTATTGTTTAAAAATTTTTCGATCAAAATGTGGCGAACAGATAATTAGTTAAAGTCAGAGGGGTTTGGGGGACATAGGTGATGTCTTTTAAACACACGACAAGAAAAACCTCGAGGGAGTGGAAAACACCCCCACCCCCCATGCGGATTAGGGTTAAAGGTGCTAATATCCCTGTAAAAGGGTACTTTCATGGGTATAAATCGGCCTAATTCAGCGAATTAAATAAAAGAAAAAAGTTATAGTATATCTTTACAATGAAAAAAGTGCACAGTTAAAGATGCTAAAATTCTTGTTAACGTGTTTTTGATGGGTATACATCTGCTTAATACAAAGACTTAAGCAAATAGAAGAAAGTTATAGTAAACCTTCACAACAAATAAAGCGCACAGTTGAAGATGCTACTATCTTTGTAAACAGGTGCTTTATGGGTATAAATCTGCTTAATTCTACAAATAAAGTTAATGGAACAAATTTATAGTAAACCTTTACAACAAACAAAGTGCACAGTTGAAGATGCTAAAATCCTTGTAAACAGATGATTTTATGGGTATAAATCTAATTAATTCTACAAATAAAGTTAATGGAACAAAGTTATAGTAAACCTTTACAACGAAACAAAGTGCACAGCTAAAGATGCTACTACCCTTGTAAACAGGTGCTTTTATGGGTTTCCATCAGCTTAACTCGACGACTTAATCTAATACAAGAAAGTTATAGTAAACCTTTACAACAAAAAAAAGTGCACAGTTGAAAATGAACAGTTGAATATCTTTGTTGCACAGTTGAATATCCTTGTATACAGGTGCTTTTATTGGTATAAATTGGCATAATTTAACGAATTAAATTTATAAAAACAAACTTAGCGTAATCCTTTAGAATGAAATCAATGCACAATTAAACGTGCTAAAATTCTTGGTAATATATTTTTGATGCGTATATATCTGCATAATTCCATGACTTAAACTAATACAAGAAAGTTATTGTAAACATTTACAACAAACAAAGTAAACAATTGAAGATGCTAATATCCTTGTAAACAGGTGCTTTTAAGGATATAAATCTGCTCAATTCTACAAATAAAGTTAATTGAACAAAGTTATAGGAAACCTTTACAACAAAACAAAGTGCACAATTAAAGCTTCTACTATCCTTCTACACTGGTGCTTTTATGGAAATAAATCTCCTTAATTCTACAAATAAAGTTACTGGTACAAAGTTATAGGAAACCTTTACAACAAAATAAAGTGCACAATTAAAGCTTCTACTATCCTTCTACACTGGTGCTTTTATGGAAATAAATCTCCTTAATTCTACAAATAAAGTTACTGGTACAAAGTTATAGTAAAACTTTACAACAAAACAAAGTGCACAGTCAAAGATGCTAATATCTTTGTACACTTGTGCTTTTATGAGTATAAATCTCCTTAATTCTACGAATAAAGTTAATCGAACAAAATTATAGGAAACCTTTACAACAAAACTAAGTCCATATTTAAAGATGCTAATATCCTTGTAAACTGGTGCTTTTATGGGTATAAATCTCCCTAATTCTACAAATAAAGTTAATGGTACAAAGTTATAGTAAACCTTTACAACAAAACAAAGTCCACAGTTGAAGATGCTAATATCCTTTTAAACAGGTGCTTTTGTGAGTATTCACAAAATAAACTGGGTATTGAGTATAAATAAACTGGGTGGGTATTCACTTAATTCTAGAAATAAAGTTAATGGAACAAAGTTATAATAAACCTTTATAACAAATAAATGGCACAGTTTAAGATGCTAATATAGACTTGTATAAAGGTGCTTTTTGGGTATAAATCTCCTTAATTTTACAAATAAAGTTAATTGGACAAAGTTAAAGTAAACTTTTACAACAAAAGAATATGCACACTTAAAGATGCTAATATCCTTGTAAACAAGTGCTTTTAGGGGTATAAATCTGCTTTGTTCTACAAATAAGATTATAGAACAAAGTTATAGTTAACCTTTACAAGAAAACAAATTTAACATATAAAGATGCTAATATCGTTTTGCACAGGTGCTTTTATGGGTATAAATCTGCTTAATTCTATACATAAAGTTAATTGAACAAAGTTATAGAAAACCTTTACAAAAAAACAAAGTGCACAGTTAAAGATACTAATATCCTTGTAAAGAGGTGCTTTTATGGGTATAAATATGCTTAATTCTACAAATAAAAGTAATGGAACAAAGTTATAGTAAACCTCTACAACAAAACAAAGTGCACAGTTAAAGCTGCTAATATCCTTGTATAGAGGTACTTTTTTGGGTATAAATCTTCTTAATTCTAGAAATAAAGTTGATGGAACAAAGTTATAATAAACCTTTATAACAAACAAAGTGCACAGTTAAAGATGCTAATATCTTTGTGTAAAAATAACTTTTTTGGGTATAAATCTCCTTAATTCTAGAAATAAAGTTAATGGAACAATCTTATAGTACACCTTTACAAAAAAAACAAAGTGCACAGTTAAAGATACTAATATCCTTGTAAAGGGGTGCTTTTATGGGTGTAAATATGCTCAATTCTACAAATAAAGGTAATGAAACAAAGTTATAGTAAACTTCTACAACAAAGCAAAGTGCACATTTAAAGATGCATATATCCTTGTAAACAGGTGCTTTGATTGATATAAATCTGCTTAATTCTACAAATAACGTTAATGGAACAATGTTATAGTGCACTATTATAACAAAACAAAGTGCACAGTTAAGGACGCTAATATCCTTGTACACAGGTGCTTTTATGGGTATAAATCTGCTTAATTCTTCAAATAAAATTAATGGAACAATGTTATAGTACATTTTACAACAAAACAAAGTGCACAGTTAAAGATGCTAATATCCTTGTAAACAGGTGCTTTTGTGGGTATAAATCTCCTTAGTTCTACAAATAAAGTTATTTGAACAAAGTTATAGGAAACCTTTACAACAAAACTAAGTCCACAATTAAAGATGCTAATATCCTTGTAAACAGGTGCTTTTATGTGTATAAATCTGCTTAATTCTACAAATAAAATTAATGGAACAATGTTATAGTACATTTTACAACAAAACAAAGTGCACATTTAAAGATGCTAATATCCTTGTAAACAGGTGATTTTGTGGGTATAAATCTCCTTAATTCTACAAATAAAGTCAATTGAACAAAGTTATAAAAATCTTTTACAAAAAAACAAAGTGCACAGTTAAAGATGCTAATATCCTTGTGAAAAAGTGCTTTTATGGTATAAATCTCCTTAATTCTACAAATAATGTTAATGGAACAAAGTTATAGTAAACTTCTACAACACAACAAAGACAGTTAAAGATACTAATATCCTTGTATAGAGGTGCTGTTTTGGGTATAAATCTCCTTAATTGTAGAAATAAAGTTAATGGAACAAAGTTATAATAAACCTTTATAACAAACAAAGTGCACAGTTAAATATGCTAACATCTCTGTGTAGAGGTACTTTTTTGGGTATAAATCTCCTTAACTCTAGAAATAAAGTTAATGGAACAAAGTCATAATAAACCTTTATAACAAACAAAGTGCACAATTAAAGCTTCTAATATCCTTATACACTGGTGCTTTTATGAAAATAAACCTCCTTAATTCTACAAATAAAGTTAATGGTACAAATCTATAGTAAACCTTACAACAATACAAAGTGCACAGTCAAAGATGCTAATATCCTTGTACACTGGTGCTTTTATGGGTAGAAATCTCCTTAATTCTACGAATAAAGTTAATTGAACAAAGTTATAGGAAACCTTTACAACAGAACTAAGTCCACAATTAAAGATGCTAATATCCTTGTAAAAAGGTGCTTTTATGGGTATAAATCTCCTTAATTCTACAAATAAAGTTAATGTTACAAAGTAAATGTAAACCTTTACAACAAAACAAAGTGCACAGTTAAAGATGCTAATATCCCTGTAAACAGGTGCTTTTATGGGTATTCACAAAATAAACTGGGTATTGAGTATAAATAAACTGGGTGGGTATTCACTTAATTCTAGAAATAAAGTTAATGGAACAAAGTTATAATAAACATTTATAACAAACAAAGTGCACAGTTAAAGATGCTAATATTCTTGCATAGAGGTGCTTTTTTGGGTATAAATCTCCTTAATTCTACAAATAAAGTTAATTGGACAAAGTTAAAGTAAACTTTTACAACAAAAGAATATGCACATTTAAAGATGCTACTATCCTTGTAAACAGGTGCTTTTAGGGATATAAATCTGCTTTGTTCTACAAATAAGGTTATAGAACAAAGTTATAGTTAACCTTTACAACAAATAAAGTGAACAGTTGAAGATGCTAATATCCTGGTACACAGGTTCTTTTAGGGGTATCAATCTGCTTAATTCTACAAATAAAGTTAACGGAACAAAGTTATAGAAAACTTTTACAAAAAAACAAAGTGCACAGTTAAAGATGATAATATCCTTGTAAAAAGGTGCTTTTATGGGTATAAATCTGCTTTATCCTACAAATAATTGTAATGGAACAATCTTATATTACACCTTTACAAAAAAAAGTGCACAGTTAAAGATACTAATATCCTTGTAAAGAGGTTCTTTAATGGGTATAAATATGCTTAATTCTAAAAATAAAGGTAATGGAGCAAAGTTATAGTAAAACTCTACAACAAAAGAAAGTGCACAGTTAAAGATGCTAATATCCTTGAAAACAGGTGCTTTTAGGGGTATAAAACTTCTTAATTCTACAAATAAAGTTAATGGAACAATGTTATAGTGCACTTTTACAACAAAACAAAGTGCACAGTTAAGGATGCTAATATCCTTGTACACAGGTGCTTTTAGGGGTATAAAACTTCTTAATTCTACAAATAAAGTTAATGGAACAATGTTATAGTGCACTTTTACAACAAAACAAAGTGCACAGTTAAGGATGCTAATATCCTTGTACACAGGTGCTTTTATAGGTATAAATCTCCTTAATTCTACAAATAAAGGTAATTGGACAAAGATAATATAAATTTTTGCAACAAAACAATATGCACATTTAAAGATGCTAATATCCTTCTAAAAAGGTGCTTTTATGGGTATAAATCTGCTTAATTCTACAAATAAGGTTAATTGAACAAAGATATAGTAAACCTTTACAACAAAACAAAGTGCACAGTTAAAGATGCTAATATCCTAGTAAAGATGTGCTTTTATGGGAATCCATCTGCTTAATTCTACAAATAAAGTTAATGGAACAAAGTTTTAGTAAACCTTTACAACAAAACAAAGTGCACAGTTAAAGATGCTAATATCCTTGTAAACAGGTGCTTTTAAGGGTATAAATCTGCTTAGCTCTACAAAGAAAGTTAATGGAACAAAATTATAGTAAACCTCTAAAACACAACAAAGTGCACAGTTAAAGATACTAATATCCTTGTATAGAGGTGCTTTTTTGGGTATAAATCTCCTTAATTCTACAAATAAAGTTAATGGACCAAAGTTATGATAAACCTTTATAACAAACAAACTGCACAGTTAAAGATGCTAATATCTTTGTACACAGGTGCTTTTATGGGTATACATTGGCCTAATTTAACGAATTGATATAAAGAAACAAAGTTATAGTAAACCTTTACAATGAAATCAAAGCAAAAAATTAAAGGTACTAAAATTCTTGTTAACATATTTTTGATGCGTATATATCTGCATAATTCCATGACTTAAACTAATACAAGAAAGTTATTGTAAACCTTTACAACAACAAAAAGTGAACAATTAAAGATGCTAAAATTCTTCTAAACAGGTTCTTTTATGGGTATAAATGTGCTTAATTCTACAAAAAATGTTAATTGAACAATATTATAGTACACTTTTACAACAAAAGAAAGTTCACAGTTAAAGATGCTAATATCCTTAAAAACAGGTGCTTTTAGGGGTATAAAACTTCTTTATTCTACAAATAAAGTTAATGGAACAATGTTATAGTGCACTTTTACAACAAAACAAAGTGCACAGTTAAGGATGCTAGTATCCTTGTACATAGGTGCTTTTAGGGGTATAAAACTTCTTAATTCTACAAATAAAGTTAATTGGACAAAGATAAAGTAAATTTTTGCAACAAAACAATATGCACAGTTAAGGATGCTAGTATCCTTGTACACAGGTGCTTTTAGGGGTATAAATCTGCTTAATTCTACAAATAAAGTTAATTGAACAAAGTTATAGAAAACCTTTACAAAAAAACAAAGTGCACAGTTAAAGATACTAATATCCTTGTAAAGAGGTGCTTTTATGGGTATAAATATGCTTAATTCTACAAATAAACGTAATGGAACAAAGTTATAGTAAACCTCTACAACAAAACAAAGTGCACAGTTAAAGATGCTAATATCCTTGAAAACAGGTGCTTTTAGGGCTATAAAACTTCCTAATTCTACAAATAAAGTTAATGGAACAATGTTATAGTGCACTTTCACAACAAAATAAAGTGCACAGTTAAAGATGCTAATATCCTTGTACACAGGTAGCTTTATGGGTATAAATCTCCCTAACTCTACAAATAAATTTAATGGAACAATGTTATAGTGCACTATTACAACAAAACAAAGTGCACAGTTAAGGATGCTAATATCCTTGTACACAGGTGCTTTTATAGGTATAAATCTCCTTAATTCTACAAATAAAGTTAATTGGACAAAGATAAAGTAAACTTTTACAACAAAACAATATGCACATTTAAAGATGCTAATATCCTTGTACACAGGTGCTTTTATGGGTATAAATCTCCTTAATTCTACAAATAAAGTTAATTGGACAAAGATAAAGTAAACTTTTCTAACAAAACAATATGCACATTTAAAGATGCTAATGTCCTTGTAAACAGGTGCTTTTATGGGTATAAATCTACTTAATTCTACAAATAAAATCAATGGAACAATGTTATTGTACACATTTACAACAAAACAAAGTGCACAGTTAAAGATGCTAATATCCTTGTAAACAGGTGCTTTTGTGGGTATAAATCTCCTTAATTTTACAAATAAATTTAATTGAACAAAGTTATAAAAAACTTTTACAAAAAAACAAAGTGCACAGTTAAAGATACTAATATCCTTGTATAGAGGTGCTTTTATGGTATAAATCTCCTTAATTCTAGAAATAAAGTTAATGGAACAAAGTTATAATAAAACTTTATAACAAACAAAGTGCACAGTTGAAGATGCTAATATTTCTGTGAACAGGTGCTTGTATGTGTATACATAAGCTTAATTAGACATATTCAGCTAGTACAAGATAGTTATAGTACACCTTTACAACAAACAAACTGCACAGTTAAAGATGCTAATATCTTTGTACACAGGTGCTTTTATGGGTATAAATTGGCCTAATTTAACGAATTAATATAAAGAAACAAAGTTATAGTAAACCTTTACAATGAAATCAAAGCACAATTAAAGGTACTAAAATTCTTGTTAACATATTTTTGATGCGTATATATCTGCAAAATTCCATGACTTAAACTAATACAAGAAAGTTATTGTAAACCTTTACAACAAAAAAAGTGCACAATTAAAGATGCTAATATCCTTGTAAACAGGTGCTTTTATGGGTATAAATGTGCTTAATTCTACAAAGAATGTTAATTGAACAATATTATAGTACACTTTTACAACAAAACAAAGTGCACAGTTAAAGATGCTAATATCCTTGTACACAGGTGCTTTTATGGGTATAAATCTCCTTAATTCTACAAAAAAAGTTAGTTGGACAAAGTTAAAGTAAACCTTTACAACAAAACAAAGTGCACAGTTAAAGATGCTAATATCCTTATAAACAGGTGCCTTTAGGGGTATAAATCTGCTTAGTTCTACAAATAAGGTTATAGAACAAAGTTATAGTTAACTTTTACAACAAATAAAGTGAACAGTTGAAGATGCTAATATCCTTGTACACAGGTTCTTTTAGGGGTATCAATCTGCTTAATATCCTTGTAAAAAGGTGCTTTTATGGGTATAAATCTGCTTTATTCTACAAATAAATGTAAAGGAACAATCTTATATTACACCTTTACAAAAAAAAGTGCACACTTAAAGATACTAATATCCTTGTAAAGAGGTTCTTTAATGGGTATAAATATGCTTAATTCTAAAAATAAAGGTAATGGAACGAAGTTATAGTAAACTTCTACAACAAAAGAAAGTGCACAGTTAAAGATGCTAATATCCTTGAAAACAGGTGCTTTTAGGGGTACAAAACTTCTTTATTCTACAAATAAAGTTAATGGAACAATGTTATAGTGCACTTTTACAACAAAACAAAGTGCACAGTTAAGGATGCTAGTATCCTTGTACATAGGTGCTTTTAGGGGTATAAAACTTCTTAATTCTACAAATAAAGTTAATTGGACAAAGATAAAGTAAATTTTTGCAACAAAACAATATGCACAGTTAAGGATGCTAGTATCCTTGTACACAGGTGCTTTTAGGGGTATAAATCTGCTTAATTCTACAAATAAAGTTAATTGAACAAAGTTATAGAAAACCTTTACAAAAAAACAAAGTGCACAGTTAAAGATACTAATATCCTTGTAAAGAGGTGCTTTTATGGGTATAAATATGCTTAATTCTACAAATAAACGTAATGGAACAAAGTTATAGTAAACCTCTACAACAAAACAAAGTGCACAGTTAAAGATGCTAATATCCTTGAAAACAGGTGCTTTTAGGGCTATAAAACTTCCTAATTCTACAAATAAAGTTAATGGAACAATGTTATAGTGCACTTTCACAACAAAATAAAGTGCACAGTTAAAGATGCTAATATCCTTGTACACAGGTAGCTTTATGGGTATAAATCTCCCTAACTCTACAAATAAATTTAATGGAACAATGTTATAGTGCACTATTACAACAAAACAAAGTGCACAGTTAAGGATGCTAATATCCTTGTACACAGGTGCTTTTATAGGTATAAATCTCCTTAATTCTACAAATAAAGTTAATTGGACAAAGATAAAGTAAACTTTTACAACAAAACAATATGCACATTTAAAGATGCTAATATCCTTGTACACAGGTGCTTTTATGGGTATAAATCTCCTTAATTCTACAAATAAAGTTAATTGGACAAAGATAAAGTAAACTTTTCTAACAAAACAATATGCACATTTAAAGATGCTAATGTCCTTGTAAACAGGTGCTTTTATGGGTATAAATCTACTTAATTCTACAAATAAAATCAATGGAACAATGTTATTGTACACATTTACAACAAAACAAAGTGCACAGTTAAAGATGCTAATATCCTTGTAAACAGATGCTTTTGTGGGTATAAATCTCCTTAATTCTACAAATAAATTTAATTGAACAAAGTTATAAAAAACTTTTACAAAAAAACAAAGTGCACAGTTAAAGATACTAATATCCTTGTATAGAGTTGCTTTTATGGTATAAATCTCCTTAATTCTAGAAATAAAGTTAATGGAACAAAGTTATAATAAAACTTTATAACAAACAAAGTGCACAGTTGAAGATGCTAATATTTCTGTGAACAGGGGCTTGTATGTGTATACATAAGCTTAATTAGACATATTCAGCTAGTACAAGATAGTTATAGTACACCTTTACAACAAACAAACTGCACAGTTAAAGATGCTAATATCTTTGTACACAGGTGCTTTTATGGGTATAAATTGGCCTAATTTAACGAATTAATATAAAGAAACAAAGTTATAGTAAACCTTTACAATGAAATCAAAGCACAATTAAAGGTACTAAAATTCTTGTTAACATATTTTTGATGCGTATATATCTGCAAAATTCCATGACTTAAACTAATACAAGAAAGTTATTGTAAACCTTTACAACAAAAAAAGTGCACAATTAAAGATGCTAATATCCTTGTAAACAGGTGCTTTTATGGGTATAAATGTGCTTAATTCTACAAAGAATGTTAATTGAACAATATTATAGTACACTTTTACAACAAAACAAAGTGCACAGTTAAAAATGCTAATATCCTTGTACACAGGTGCTTTTATGGGTATAAATCTCCTTAATTCTACAAAAAAAGTTAGTTGGACAAAGTTAAAGTAAACCTTTACAACAAAACAAAGTGCACAGTTAAAGATGCTAATATCCTTATAAACAGGTGCCTTTAGGGGTATAAATCTGCTTAGTTCTACAAATAAGGTTATAGAACAAAGTTATAGTTAACTTTTACAACAAATAAAGTGAACAGTTGAAGATGCTAATATCCTTGTACACAGGTTCTTTTAGGGGTATCAATCTGCTTAATATCCTTGTAAAAAGGTGCTTTTATGGGTATAAATCTGCTTTATTCTACAAATAAATGTAAAGGAACAATCTTATATTACACCTTTACAAAAAAAAGTGCACACTTAAAGATACTAATATCCTTGTAAAGAGGTTCTTTAATGGGTATAAATATGCTTAATTCTAAAAATAAAGGTAATGGAACGAAGTTATAGTAAACTTCTACAACAAAAGAAAGTGCACAGTTAAAGATGCTAATATCCTTGAAAACAGGTGCTTTTAGGGGTACAAAACTTCTTTATTCTACAAATAAAGTTAATGGAACAATGTTATAGTGCACTTTTACAACAAAACAAAGTGCACAGTTAAGGATGCTAATATCCTTGTACACAGGTGCTTTTAGGGGTATAAAACTTCTTAATTCTACAAATAAAGTTAATGGAACAATGTTATAGTGCACTTTTACAGCAAAACAAAGTGCACAGTTAAGGATGCTAATATCCTTGTACACAGGTGCTTTTATGGGTATAAATCTCCTTAATTCTACAAATAAAGGTAATTGGACAAAGATAATACAAATTTTTGCAACAAAACAATATGCTCATTTAGGGATGCTAATATTCTTGTAAAAAGGTGCTTTTATGGGTATAAATCTGCTTAATTCTACAAATAAGGTTAATTGAACAAAGATATAGTAAACCTTTACAACAAAACAAAGTGCACAGTTAAAGATGCTAATATCCTAGTAAAGATGTGCTTTTATGGGAATCCATCTGCTTAATTCTACAAATAAAGTTAATGGAACAAAGTTTTAGTAAACCTTTACAACAAAACAAAGTGCACAGTTAAAGATGCTAATATCCTTGTAAACAGGTGCTTTTAGGGGTATAAATCTGCTTAGCTCTACAAATAAAGTTAATGGAACAAAATTATAGTAAACCTCTACAACACAACAAAGTGCACATTTAAAGATACTAATATCCTTGTATAGAGGTGCTTTTTTGGGTATAAATCTCCTTAATCCTACAAATAAAGTTAATGGACCAAAGTTATGATAAACCTTTATAACAAACAAACTGCACAGTTAAAGATGCTAATATCTTTGTACACAGGTGCTTTTATGGGTATACATTGGCCTAATTTAACGAATTGATATAAAGAAACAAAGTTATAGTAAACCTTTACAATGAAATCAAAGCACAATTAAAGGTACTAAAATTCTTGTTAACATATTTTTGATGCGTATATATCTGCATAATTCCATGACTTAAATTAATACAAGAAAGTTATTGTAAACCTTTACAACAAAAAAAAGTGCACAATTAAAGATGCTAAAATTCTTCTAAACAGGTTCTTTTATGGGTATAAATGTGCTTAATTCTACAAAAAATGTTAATTGAACAATATCATAGTACACTTTTACAACAAAACAAAGTGCACAATTAAAGATGCTAATATCCTTGTACACAGGTGCTTTTATGGGTATAAAACTCCTTAATTCTACAAATAAAGTTAATTGAACAAAATTATAGTACACTTTTACAACAAAGCAAAGTGCACAGTTAAAGATGCTAATATCCTTGTACACAGGTGCTTTCATGGGTATAAATCTCCTTAATTCTACAAATAAAGTTAATTGGACAAAGTTAAAGTAAACCTTTACAACAAAACAAAGTGCACAGTTAAAGATGCTAATATCCTTATAAACAGGTGCATTTAGGGGTATAAATCTGCTTAGTTCTACAAATAAGGTTATAGAACAAAGTTATAGTTAACCTTCACAACAAATAAAGTGAACAGTTGAAGATGCTAATATCCTTGTATACAGGTTCTTTTAGGGGTATCAATCTGCTTAATTCTACAAATAAAGTTAACGGAACAAAGTTATAGAAAACTTTTACAAAAAAACAAAGTGCACAGTTAAAGATGATAATATCCTTGTAAAAAGGTGCTTTTATGGGTATAAATCTGCTTTATTCTACAAATAAATGTAAAGGAATAATCTTATATTACACCTTTACAAAAAAAGTGCACACCAAAAGATACTAATATCCTTGTAAAGAGGTTCTTTAATGGGTATAAATATGCTTAATTCTAAAAATAAAGGTAATGGAACGAAGTTATAGTAAACCTCTACAACAAAAGAAAGTGCACAGTTAAAGATGATAATATCCTTGTAAAAAGGTGCTTTTATGGGTATAAATCTGCTTTATTCTACAAATAAATGTAAAGGAATAATCTTATATTACACCTTTACAGAAAAAAAGTGCACACCAAAAGATACTAATATCCTTGTAAAGAGGTTCTTTAATGGGTATAAATATGCTTAATTCTAAAAATAAAGGTAATGGAACGAAGTTATAGTAAACCTCTACAACAAAAGAAAGTGCACAGTTAAAGATGCTAATATCCTTGAAAACAGGTGCTTTTAGGGGTATAAAACTTCTTTATTCTACAAATAAAGTTAATGGAACAATGTTATAGTGCACTTTTACAACAAAACAAAGTGCACAGTTAAGGATGCTAATATCCTTGTACACAGGTGCTTTTAGGTTTATAAATCTGCTTAATTCTACAAATAAGGTTAATGGAGCAAAGTTATAGAAAACCTTTACAAATAAACAAAGTGCACAGTTAAAGATGCTAATATCCTTGTAAAAAGGTGCTTTTATGGGTATAAATCTGCTTTATTCTACAAATAATTGTAATGGAACAATCTTATATTACACCTTTACAAAAAAAGGTGCACAGTTAAAGATACTAATATCCTTGTAAAGAGGTTCTTTAATGGGTATAAAAATGCTTAATTCTAAAAATAAAGGTAATGGAACGAAGTTATAGTAAACCTCTACAACAAAAGAAAGTGCACAGTTAAAGATGCTAATATCCTTGTACACAGGTGCTTTTATGGGTACAAAACTCCTTAATTCTACAAATAAAGTTAATTGGACAAAGTTAAAGTAAACCTTTACAACAAAACAAAGTGCACAGTTAAAGATGCTAATATCCTTGAAAACAGGTGCTTTTATGGGTATAAATCTGCTTAATTCTACAAATAAGGTTAATGGAGCAAAGTTATAGAAAACCTTTACAAATAAACAAAGTGCACAGTTAAAGATGCTAATATCCTTGTAAAAAGGTGCTTTTATGGGTATAAATCTGCTTTATTCTACAAATAATTGTAATGGAACAATCTAATATTACACCTTTACAAAAAAAAGTGCACAGTTAAAGATACTGATATCCTTGTAAAGAGGTTCTTTAATGGGTATAAAAATGCTTAATTCTAAAAATAAAGGTAATGGAGCAAAGTTATAGTAAAATTCTACAACAAAAAAAAGTGCACAGTTAAAGATGCTAATATCCTTAAAAACAGGTGCTTTTACGGGTATAAAACTTCTTTATTCTACAAATAAAGTTAATGGAACAATGTTATAGTGCACTTTTACAACAAAACAAAGTGCACAGTTAAGGATGCTAGTATCCTTGTACACAGGTGCTTTTAGGGGTATAAATCTGCTTAATTCTACAAATAAAGGTAATGGAGCAAAGTTATAGTAAAATTCTACAACAAAAGAAAGTGCACAGTTAAAGATGCTAATATCCTTAAAAACAGGTGCTTTTAGGGGTATAAATCTGCTTAATTCTACAAATAAAGTTAATTGAACAAAGTTATAGAAAACCTTTAGAAAAAAACAAAGTGCACAGTTAAAGATACTAATATCCTTGTAAAGAGGTGCTCTTATGGGTATAAATATGCTTAATTCTACAAATAAACGTAATGGAACAAAGTTATAGTAAACCTCTACAACAAAACAAAGTGCACAGTTAAAGATGCTAAAATCCTTGAAAACAGGTGCTTTTAGGGCTATAAAACTTCTTAATTCTACAAATAAAGTTAATGGAACAATGTTATAGTGCACTTTTACAACAAAATAAAGTGCATAGTTAAAGATGCTAATATCTTTGTACACAGGTGCTTTTATGGGTATAAATTGGCCTAATTTAACGAATTGATATAAAGAAACAAAGTTATAGTAAACCTTTACAATGAAATCAAAGCACAATTAAAGGTACTAAAATTCTTGTTAACATATTTTTGATGCGTATATATCTGCATAATTCCATGACTTAAACTAATACAAGAAAGTTATTGTAAACCTTTACAACAAAAAAAGTGCACAGTTAAAGATGCTAATATCCTTGTACACAGGTGCTTTTATGGGTATAAAACTCCTTAAAATACAAATAAAACAAATAAATAAACAAATAAAGTTAATTGAACAAAATTATAGTACACTTTTACAACAAAACAAAGTGCACAGTTAAAGATGCTAATATCCTTGTACACAGGTGCTTTCATGGGTATAAATCTCCTTAATTCTACAAATAAAGTTAATTGGACAAAGTTAAAGTAAACCTTTACAACAAAACAAAGTGCACAGTTAAAGATGCTAATATCCTTATAAACAGGAGCCTTTAGGGGTATAAATCTGCTTAGTTCTACAAATAAGGTTATAGAACAAAGTTATAGTTAACCTTTACAACAACTAAAGTGAACAGTTGAAGATGCTAATATCCTTGTACACAGGTTCTTTTAGGGGTATCAATCTGCTTAATTCTACAAATAAAGTTAACGGAACAAAGTTATAGAGAACCTTTACAAAAAAAGTGCACAGTTAAAAATACTAATATCCTTGTAAAGAGGTTCTTTAATGGGTATAAATATGCTTAATTCTAAAAATAAAGGTAATGGAGCAAAGTTATAGTAAAACTCTACAACAAAAGAAAGTGCACAGTTAAAGATACTAATATCCTTAAAAACAGGTGCTTTTAGGGTTATAAAACTTCTTTATTTTACAAATAAAGTTAATGGAACAATGTTATAGTGCACTTTTACCACAAAACAAAGTGCACAGCTAAGGATGCTAATATCCTTGTACACAGGTGCTTTTAGGGGTATAAAACTTCTTAATTCTACAAATAAAGTTAATTGGACAAATATAAAGTAAATTTTTGCAACAAAACAATATGCACATTTAAAGATTCTAATATCCTTGTAAACAGGTGCTTTTATGGGTATAAATCTGCTTAATTCTACAAATAAGGTTAATGGAGCAAAGTTATAGAAGACCTTTACAAATAAACAAAGTTCACAGTTAAAGATGCTAATATCCTTGTAAAAAGGTGCTTTTATGGGTATAAATCTGCTTTATTCTACAAATAATTGTAATGGAACAATCTTATATTACATCTTTACAAAAAAAAGTGCACAGTTAAAGATACTAATATCCTTGTAAAGAGGTTCTTTAATGGGTATAAATATGCTTAATTCTAAAAATAAAGGTAATGGAGCAAAGTTATAGTAAAACTCTACAACAAAAGAAAGTGCACAGTTAAAGATGCTAATATCCTTAAAAACAGGTGCTTTTAGGGGTATAAAACTTCTTTATTCTACAAATAAAGTTAATGGAACAATGTTATAGTGCACTTTTACAACAAAACAAAGTGCACAGTTAAGGATGCTAGTATCCTTGTACACAGGTGCTTTTAGGGGTATAAAACTTCTTAATTCTACAAATAAAGTTAATTGGACAAATATAAAGTAAATTTTTGCAACAAAACAATATGCACATTTAAAGATCCTAATATCCTTGTAAACAGGTGCTTTTATGGGTATAAATCTGCTTAATTCTACAAATAAGGTTAATGGAACAAAGATATAGTAAACCTTTATAACAAAACAATATGCACATCTAAAGATGCTAATATCCTTTTAAACAGGTGCTTTTATTGGTTACATCTATCTGCTTAATTCTACAAATAAAGTTAATGGAACAATGTTATTGTACACCTTTACAACAAAACAAATTGCACATTTAAAGATGCTAATATCCTAGTAAACATGTGCTTTTATCGGTATCAATCTGCATAATTCTACAAATAAAGTTAATGGAACAAAGTTTTAGTAAACCTTTACAACAAAACAAAGTGCACAGTTAAAGATGCTAATATCCTTGTAAATAGGTGCTTTTAGGTGTATAAATCTGCTTAGCTCTACAAATAAAGTTAATAGAACAAAATTATAGTAAACCTCTACAACACAACAAAGTGCACAGTTAAAGATACTAATATCCTTGTAAAGAGGTGCTTTTTTGGGTATAAATCTCCTTAATTCTACAAATAAAGTTAATGGACCAAAGTTATAATAAACCTTTATAACAGACAAAGTGCACAGTTGAAGATGTTAATAGTCTTGTGAACAGGTGCTTTTATTGGTATACATCAGCTTAATTAGATATATTCAGCTAGTACAAGATAGTTATAGTAAACCTTCACAACAAACAAACTGCACAGTTAAAGATGCTAATATCTTTGTACACAGGTGCTTTTATGGGTATAAATTGGCCTAATTTAACGAATTAATATAAAGAAACAAGTTTTAGTAAACCTTTACAATGAAATCAAAGCACAATTAAAGTGCTAAAATTCTTGTTAACATATTTTTGATGCCTATATATATGCATAATTCCATGACTTAAACTAATAAAAGAAAGTTATTGTAAACCTTTATAACAAAAAAAAGTGCACAATTAAAGATGCTAATATCCTTGTAAACAGGTGCTTTTATGGGTATAAATGTGCTTTATTCTGCAATTAACGCCCGCGGCTCTTTCGTTTTACGCAAATACAAACTTTCAGGCTAACACAAGTAATGAGGCATTGAGTGGCAGTGTACTGGGTCGTATCGGTAATTAACTTTTGCACAACAGATCATTGAATTAAAATTCTGACAAGATATTTTTGGATGTAACTAAGTGCGTATTGTTGTCAAGAATGCTTGACTTGCAAAGAAATATTAGCATAGTCATGGCTTGTAATTAACAGCTTGGACTCTGGACTTGAACGTGAGATATTTCACGTTGAGGAATCGAATGTTTGTTTGGTTGGATTTTCCCGCAACTTTTGCCGCCATAATTGTATGGTGGCCTAACCGCCAAGATACGCCCAAAACTACCACTCCTTGCCGGCAGACAAAATTAAGCCACTAATTACACCTCCGTACCTCTTATGACGTTAACAAGCTCGGAATTTGGTCGAGAAGGTCCGGGTTTACACGAACGTAGTGCTGGTAGCAGTCGCTGGACCAGCGGCCAAGAGATTTGATCAGCCAGACGGGGGTATTCTTATCTGCGGCGCAACTGGCGGCGCCGATGCGAAAACTATGCGATGAATACAACTGAGGGTTACATGGCTGAGGTAATAAGCTTTTCAAAATCCTTGAAAGCATTTGTCTTGATAGATACGTGTTATTTACAAACGAAAACAAAGGCTTGTTTTGAGTACTACAGTTTGCCAAGTGATTCTTCAGAGCACGAAATGGGCAGATTGATTTACCCGACGGGGCCAGTCTTACTTTGTTTCCTTCACGAAATTGATCAGTTTTTGATGATTTCAAGTTAACAGTTATTGCTTCTGGAGTAACTTCGACATCTTGGACGAGAAGAGTTTTTAATTGATCGTACGAAGACTGACTTTCGGAGCAAAACTCGGATGCTCTTAGGAAACCAAAGAACGCCGTGGTGAAAGAAGCCCATAACATTAACTGGTCAGATGACGAATATTGTGATAAACGTAAGGAATGTTTCAAGTATTTTAATAAATTTAATGTGATTGGGGACCGTTTGGGCCTAGCCCGTGAACCTTTCTCACGCTTGATACCGCGGAGGACCATTTTAAGCAGGGGCATGTCAGACACGGGCATGAAGCCGAGTTCGATGTTTTGTAAACGAATCGATGATAAATATGTTAAGATAGTAGAATGACTTACGCTCCTCGCCAAATATGTGCAAAATAAACGTAGCGTCTGTTCTTCTAATGGGTACGGGCACAAATTGAATTTGGAACAAAATTGAATGTACGATGATTGGCCTTGATCGTATGTTTTTCGTGACTTTTTAGCAATCGCCTGAGCTTGGAAATGATACATTTCAACCTTCAGATTTCCCAAGCTTCGGGTGGAATTGCTGTCCCTTGCTCTGCTGCCATTGGTGCAAATTGGCGGAATCTGGACATCTGGAACCGAGACAAGGAATCTGCTAAAGAGTTATCTGTTCCTGCGATATGTGTAATAATATTTACAGTAAAATTGTTGGTTGCTGCGAGAAAGAACACTTTGCGGACCAGAGACATAATCTTAGGACACTTCGAAGATCCGGATGCCCATATATTTGCTATCGCCAAGTTATCACAATGAAACAAGAGCCTTTTTTCGTGAAATTGATTTCCCCATATGAAACAAGCAAGATAAATAGGAAACAACTCTTTCCATTGTATTGAGTAATCGCAAAACTCAGCAGGCCATTTTTTGGCAACCCATTGACCGTCAAAATATACGCCGAAACCGATTTGCCCTGATGCATCCGTGTATAAGTTCAGGGAGAGACATGGCGTAGTTGTTTTTTCTAGAATTTTTTGCTTGCCGTTCCATGATGGTAGAAACTGTAACCACCAGTTTATGTCTTCCCTCGCTTCATGGTTTAATGAAATACGATGGGATAAGTTTTTAACTGTGGTCGATAGGTCAATTAGGCGTCGAAGAAAAGTACGACCTGACGGAATAATTTTTGATGCAAAAGATAACTTGCCAATTAGAGACAGGAGTTCACGTTTGGTACACTTCTTTTTCTTTTTAAAATGTACAAGAATCTGAGATATTTCTTGAATTTTACCAGCAGGCAAACGAAGTTCCATTTTCGACGAGTCTATTTCGATTCCGAGATAAGTTAGTATGTTTTTAGGGCCGACGACTTTTTCTGGGGCAAGAGGTATACCCAACTTTGTAAATACCGATAAGGCTAGGGTTAGCTGTTCTTTGCATTTCTGGGACTGACCCGGACCAGCTAAAAAGTAGTCATCTAAATAATTGGTTGCGTTTTCGATCAAATAATTGTTTTTCAAGATCCATAATACTGCGTCGGCTAATAGGGAAAAACGATTAACGGAAGATCTTAAGCCAAAAGGCAAGCAAAGATCCACAAAGTACATATCCTCAAACATAAAACCGAGAAGGTGCCAATCCTCAGGACGAACCGGGCAAATTCTGAAAGCGCTTTTAACGTCTAGTTTCGCCAGAAGTGCGCCTTTACCCAACTTTGCAACCAATTTTACAGCCTCGTCAAAGTGATTAAAATGTACGACGGATTCTGAGTCTGGGATGAAATCATTTACCGATGTACCGCGAGGAGAGGATAAGTCTGTTATGGTTCGAAATTTTGCAGTGTCTTTCTTCGGTACAACCCCGATTGGGGACGTGCGGAAATTTGGAAGTGGTGGCACAAAAAATGGACCCGCCACCCGTGTTGCTTTGAGTTCTGATAAGATATTGTCAAATAAAACTTCTGGATGAGAAGAGGCCACAAAATTTCAAACATTTAATATCTTCACTATTGCATCCCATAAACCCTGATCAACTTAAGGCGCAATGTCTTGGGCAGTGGGGACTCTGGAGGGAGTCAGGAACAGCAGCAACTGTTGCTGTTGTTGGTTGTTCTCTCAACCGGGGTTTCTATTGTTTCGCATCAGGCGCCTCCGTCGCTGACCTGGCAACCAATGTGAAACAGATTCCAGTATTTATCAGTATCGTATCGTGTGTACCATTTTTTATGTGTATTTTTATATCTCTATGTGTTGGCCATGGGGTAGACATTGTCTTTTGCTCCTCATGGTATCGTCCTTGTAGTGTTGCACAGTAGTTAGAGCATAGTAGAATGTAGCATATATTGTAATTTTTTTAATTGATATAAAAAAAAAAGAAGAGGCCGATTTTAGATTCTTCGATAAAGACTGAAATTCAGGGCCTTTATAGCCGATGTTAAAACCGTTTTTTAATGCAGAAACCAAGTTTTCTTTCAAATTAACCGTATATAGTTGCAGCTCTTGTTCCAAGTCTTTTATGTTCAACGGTGTAGGGGCTTTTTGAGGCAATGCATTGAATTCACTCAGTAAGGCTTCTGCACGAAAAGGCTGGGTGGTTCCCCTGGCAATTGCGGCATTTATGGGCAAATCGGCAGTTTTGGTTTGTGCATCTGGCAATGTTAAAATATTTGCAAAATGACGGGGAGCTTGAAGATGATTGGCGTGGACTAAATTGTGGAGACGCTGGGGCTTCTTGTTTGACACGAAAACGCTTTTGGGGGCATGTATTTGCCAGATGCTGTGGAGAGGAGCAAATGAAACACCTGGGAGAACTTTCTACGGTAGGGCAACGAATAAAGCGGTTAAAGGCATATTCATCGTGACGAGACCAGGAAAGAGCCCCGTTTGTGGCATTGTTCATTCTAAAGGCAGCATCATATTTTAACCAGGCCGAGGCAGGATACAACCTTTGGTATGTACAGATACTCTCCTGGTACACTAAAAGCTCAGGTGCTAATTCTGGGTGGAAATGCACCATCGCACGAATATAGATGTTTCAGGCTTCAAGCCAGGAAGAGGCATCTATAATCTTTTTCTTTCTGTCGTTTTTAGATGAGAAAGAAAGACTCTGCTCCCCGCTAGGAGATGGGTTGACCTTTAAGTAAAGGTTTTCAAGCTCAGATGAAGCATCATACAACACGTTTGGTAGCAGGGTATTAAAGTTGATGAATTCTTTATTTTTAATCTCTTTGGTGACTTTCTCAGAGAGAGGTGGAAGGAGGGAGGTACTGGTAAGAGATTGAATAGAAATACCTGTGGCTTGCAATGAGCTTTGGGTTTGGACTGCCGCCAGTGGATGCTGATTGAAACCAAACTGAGTTTGCACCGGTAAAGAGGTACTGTGGGAGAGCAGGCCAGGAGCAGGTGATGTATGCAGCATTGAGGCAGGGGAGAGTGGCTGGGGGGTGATTTGTTGCAACGCAATTGTGGTAGATGACGTTTGCACTGGCTGCTGGTTGTTGGTGGAGGCTTGTGAAATTGGCTGATGCAGGGACATCACCTGGCGGATCAACTGGCGGAGATGGTCGTCGGAGATGATGTCTCGTTGATGGGGAGGGCGGGAGATTGTATGATTGCGATCCATATCTGCGTCTTCGTCCTCATTCTCTGACGCAGAACTGTTGGCGTCATTGTTACTTATACCAGAAGGTCCTTGGCCATCTTCTAATGTGGCAGGGTGAAGATGTGCATAGAGTCTGTCGATCAGATTGGCTTTCTTGCCTACGGTAGACAGGCCGTAGGCAGCACAACGCAATTGCAATGTGCTTTTCGTCTTACGAAACAAATCGAAACGAGATAGCCGGCGCTCTTTACCCCTAATGACTTCTTGAGCGTCTTGGGCAGACATTCTTAAGTTTTGGTGATTACGACAACGATTTCTTGACTGAACGGAGCAGAGCAAATTGACAATGAGACGATTAGTAACGGGGCGAGAAATTTTTGTGACGTGCGCGACACGCCCTAGATGGCTAGAGGACTGAGTACGAGGCGAGGTCAGAAATGCGCCCTCGCCTTGTCGTTAAAACACATTTACGCAGCCGTAAATGTTTCAATAAAGTTAATGGAACAATGTTGTAGTGCACTTTTACAACAAAACAAAGTGCACAGTTAAGGATGCTAATATCCTTGTACACAGGTGCTTTTATGGGTATAAATCTCCTTAATTCTACAAATCAAGTTAATTGGACAAAGATAAAGTAAATTTTTGCAACAAAACAATATGCACATTTAAAGATGATAATATCCTTGTAAACAGGTGCTTTTATGGGTATAAATCTGTTTAATTCTACAAATTAGGTTATTTGAACAAAGATATAGCAAACCTTTACAACAAAACAAAGTGCACAGTTAAAGATGCTAGTATCCTTGTAAACAGGTGCTTTTACGGGTATAAATCTGCTTAATTCTACAAATAAAGTTAATGGAACCATGTTGTAGTACACTTTTACAACAAAACGAAGTGCACAGTTAAAGATGCTAATATCCTTGTACACAGTTGCCTTTATGGGTATAAATCTCCCTAACTCTACAAATAAAGTTAATTGGACAAAGTTAAAGTAAACTTTTACAACAAAACAATATGCACATCTAAAGATGCTAATATCCTTGTAAAAAGGTGCTTTTATTGGTTACATCTACTTAATTCTACAAATAAAGTTAATGGAACAATGTTATAGTACACCTTTACAACAAAATAAATTGCACATTTAAAGATGCTAATATCCTTGTACACAGTTGCCTTTATGGGTATAAATCTCCCTAACTCTACAAATAAAGTTAATTGGACAAAGTTAAAGTAAACTTTTACAACAAAACAATATGCACATCTAAAGATGCTAATATCCTTGTAAAAAGGTGCTTTTATTGGTTACATCTACTTAATTCTACAAATAAAGTTAATGGAACAATGTTATAGTACACCTTTACAACAAAATAAATTGCACATTTAAAGATGCTAATATCCTAGTAAACATGTGCTTTTATAGGTATCAATCTGCTTAATTCTACAAATAAAGTTAATGGAACAAAGTTTTAGTAAACCTTTACAACAAAACAAAGTGCACAGTTAAAGATGCTAATATCCTTGTAAACAGGTGCGTTTAGGGGTATAAATCTGATTAGCTCTACAAATAAAGTTAATAGAACAAAATTATAGTAAACCTCTACAACACAACAAAGTGCACAGTTAAAGATACTAATATCCTTGTATAGAGGTGCTTTTTTGGGTATAAATCTCCTTAATTCTACAAATAAAGTTAATGGACCAGAGTTATAATAAACCTTTATAACAAACAAAGTGCACAGTTGAAGATGCTAATACCCTTGTGAACAGGTGCTTTTATGGGTATACATCAGCTTAATTAGACATATTCAGCTAGTACAAGATAGTTATAGTAAACCTTTACAACAAACAAACTGCACAGTTAAAGATGCTAATATCTTTGTACACAGGTGCTTTTAAGGGTATCAATCTGCTTAATTCTACAAATAAAGGTAATGGAACAAAGTTATAGAAAACCTTTACAAAAAAAAGTGCACAGTTAAAGATACTAATATCCTTGTAAAGAGGTTCTTTAATGGGTATAAATATGCTTAATTCTGAAAAAAAAAGGTAATGGAACAAAGTTATAGTAAACCTCTACAACAAAAGAAAGTGCACAGTTAAAGATGCTAATATCCTTGAAAACAGGTGCTTTTAGATGTATAAAACTTCTTTATTGTACAAAGAAAGTTAATTGAAAAATATTATAGTACGCTATTACAACAAAACAAAGTGCACAGTCAAAGATACTAATATCCTTGTAAACAGGTGCTTTTATGGGTATCAATCTGCTTAATTCTACAAATAAAGTTAATGGAAAAACGTTATAGTAAACCTTTACAACAAAACAAAGTGGACAGTTAAAGATGCTAATGTCCTTGTAAAGAGGTGCTTTTAGGGATATAAAACTTCTTATTTCTACAAATAAAGTTAATGGAACAATGTTATAGCACACTTTTACAACAAAACAAAGTGCATAGTTAAAGATACTAATATCCTTGAAGACAGGTGCTTTTAGGGGTATAAAGCTCCTAAATTCTACAAATAAAGTTAATTGGACAAAGTTAAAGTAAACTTTTACAACAAAACAAAGTGCACAGATAAAGATGCTACTATCCTTGTAAACAGGTGCTTTTAGGGATATAAATCTGCTTTGGTCTACAAATAAGATTATAGAACAAAGGTATAGTTAACCTTTACAACAAAACAAATTGCAGATTTAAAGATGCTAATATCCTAGTAAACATGTGCTTTTATGGGTATCAATCTGCTTAATTCTACAAATAAAGTTAATGGAACAAAGTTTTAGTAAACCTTTACAACAAAACAAAGTGCACAGTTAAAGATACTAATATCCTTGTAAAGAGGTGCTTTTATGGGTATAAATATGCTTAATTCTACAAATAAAGGTAATGGAACAAAGTTATAGTAAACCTCTACAACAAAACAAAGTGCACAGTTAAAGACGCTAATATCCTTGAAAACAGGTTCTTTTAGGGGTATAAAGCTTCTTAATTCTACAAATAAAGTTAATGGATCAATGTTATATAGTGCACTTTTACAACAAAACAAAGTGGACAGTTAAAGATGCTAATATCCTTGTACACAGGTGCCTTTATGGGTATAAATCTCCCTAACTCTACAAATAAAGTTAATTGGACAAAGTTAAAGTAAACTTTTACAACAAAACAATATGCAAATCTAAAGATGCTAATATCCTTGTAAACAGGTGCTTTTATTGGTTACATCTGCTTAATTCTACAAATAAAGTTAATGGAACAATGTTATAGTACACCTTTAAAACAAAACAAATTGCAGATTTAAAGATGCTAATATCCTAGTAAACATGTGCTTTTATGGGTATCAATCTGCTTAATTCTACAAATAAAGTTAATTAAACAAAGTTTTAGTAAACCTTTACAACAAAACAAAGTGCACAGTTAAAGAAGCTAATATCCTTGTAAACAGGTGCTTTTAGGGGTATAAATCTGCTTAGCTCTACAAATAAAGTTAATGGAAAAGGATTATAGTAAACCTCTACAACACAACAAAGGGCACAGTTAAAGATACTAATATCCTTGTATAGAGTTGCTTTTTTGGGTATAAATCTCCTTAATTCTACAAATAAAGTTAATGGACCAAAGATATAATAAAACTTTATAACAAACAAAGTACACAGTTGAAGATGCTAATATTCTTGTGAACAGGTGCTTTTATGGGTATACATTAGCTTAATTAGACATATTCAGCTCTAGTACAAGATAGTTATAGTAAACCTTTACAACAAACAAACTGCACAGTTAAAGATGCTAATATCTTTGTACACAGGTGCTTTTATGGGTATCAATCTGCTTAATTCTACAAATAAAGGTAATGGAACAAAGTTATAGAAAACCTTTACAAAAAAACAAAGTGCACAGTTAAAGATGCTAATATCCTTGTAAAAAGGTGCTTTTATGGGCATAAATCTGCTTTATTCTACACATAAATGTAATGGAACAATCTTATATTACACCTTTACAAAAATAAGTGCACAGTTAAAGATACTAATATCCTTGTAAAGAGGTTCTTTAATGGGTATAAATATGCTTAATTCTAAAAATAAAGGTAATGGAACAAAGTTATATTAAACCTCTACAACAAAAGAAAGTGCACAGTTAAAGATGCTAATATCCTTGTACACAGGTGCTTTTAGGGGTATAAATCTTCTTAATTCTAGAAATAAAGTTAATGGAACAATGTTATAGTGCACTTTTACAACAAAACAAAGTGCACAGTTAAGGATGCTAACATCCTTGTACACAGGTGCTGTTAGGGGTATAAAACTTCTTAATTCTATAAATAAATTTAATGGAACAATGTTATGGTGCACTTTTACAACAAAACAAAGTGCACAGTTAAGGATGCTACTATCCTTGTACACACTTGCTTTTATCGATATAAATCTCCTTAATTCTACAAATAAAGTTAATTGGACAAAGATAAAATAAATTTTTGCAACAAAACAATATGCACATTTAAAGATGATAATATCCTTGTAAACAGGTGCTTTTATGGGTATAAATCTGCTTAATTCTACAAATAAGGTTAATGGAACAAATATATAGTAAAACTTTACAACAAAACAAAGTGCACAGTTAAAAATGCTAATATCCTTGTAAACAGGTGCTTTTAGGGGTATAAATCTGCTTAGCTCTACAAATAAAGTTAATGGAACAAAATTATAGTAAACCTCTACAACACAACAAAGTGCACAGTTAAAGATACTAATATCCTTGTAAAGAGGTGCTTTTTTGGGTATAAATCTCCTTAATTCTACAAATAAAGTTAATGGAACAAAGTTATAGTAAACCTTTACAACAAAACAAAGTGTACAGTTAAAGATGCTAATATCCTTGTAAACAGGTGCTTTTAGGGTTATTAATCTGCATAGTTCTACAAATAAGGTTAATGGAACAAAGTTATAGTTAACTTTTACAACAAATAAAGTGAATAGTTGAAGATGCTAATATCCTTGTACACAGGTGCTTTTATGGGTATAAATCTGCTTAATTGTACAAATAAAATTAATGGAACAATGTTATAGTACACTTTTACAACAAAACAAAGTGCACAGTTAAAGATGCTAATATCCTTGTAAACAGGTGCTTTTAGGGTTATTAATCTGCATAGTTCTACAAATAAGGTTAATGGAACAAAGTTATAGTTAACTTTTACAACAAATAAAGTGAATAGTTGAAGATGCTAATATCCTTGTACACAGGTGCTTTTATGGGTATAAATCTGCTTAATTGTACAAATAAAATTAATGGAACAATGTTATAGTACACTTTTACAACAAAACAAAGTGCACAGTTAAAGATGCTAATATCCTTGTACACAGGTGCTTTTATGGGTATAAATCTTCTTATTTCTACGAATAAAGTTAAAGTAACAATGTTGTAGTACACTTTTACAACAAAACAAAGTGCACAGTTAAAGATGCTAATATCCTTGTACACAGTTGCCTTTATGGGTATAAATCTCCCTAACTCTACAAATAAAGTTAATTGGACAAAGTTAAGGTAAACTTTTACAACAAAACAATATGCACATCTAAAGATGCTAATATCCTTGTAAAAAGGTGCTTTTATTGGTTACATCTGCTTAATTCTACAAATAAAGTTAATGGAACAATGTTATAGTACACCTTTACAACAAAATAAATTGCACATTTAAAGATGCTAATATCCTAGTAAACATGTGCTTTTAGAGGTATCAATCTGCTTAATTCTACAAATAAAGTTAATGGAACAAAGTTTTAGTAAACCTTTACAACAAAACAAAGTGCACAGTTAAAGATGCTAATATCCTTGTAAACAGGTGCGTTTAGGGGTATAAATCTGATTAGCTTTACAAATAAAGTTAATAGAACAAAATTATAGTAAACCTCTACAACACAACAAAGTGCACAGTTAAAGATACTAATATCCTTGTATAGAGTTGCTTTTTTGGGTATAAATCTCCTTAAATCTACAAATAAAGTTAATGGACCAAAGTTATAATAAACCTTTATAACAAACAAAGTGCACAGTTGAAGATGCTAATACCCTTGTGAACAGGTGCTTTTATGGGTATACATCAGCTTAATTAGACATATTCAGCTAGTACAAGATAGTTATAGTAAACCTTTACAACAAACAAACTGCACAGTTAAAGATGCTAATATCTTTGTACACAGGTGCTTTTAAGGGTATCAATCTGCTTAATTCTACAAATAAAGGTAATGGAACAAAGTTATAGAAAACCTTTACAACAAAAGAAAGTGCACAGTTAAAGATGCTAATATCCTTGAAAACAGGTGCTTTTAGATGTATAAAACTTCTTTATTGTACAAAGAAAGTTAATTGAAAAATATTATAGTACGCTATTACAACAAAACAAAGTGCACAGTCAAAGATACTAATATCCTTGTAAACAGGTGCTTTTATGGGTATCAATCTGCTTAATTCTACAAATAAAGTTAATGGAAAAACGTTATAGTAAACCTTTACAACAAAACAAAGTGGACAGTTAAAGATGCTAATGTCCTTGTAAAGAGGTGCTTTTAGGGATATAAAACTTCTTATTTCTACAAATAAGGTTAATGGAACAAAGATATAGTAAAACTTTACAACAAAACAAAGTGCACAGTTAAAAATGCTAATATCCTTGTAAACAGGTGCTTTTAGGGGTATAAATCTGCTTAGCTCTACAAATAAAGTTAATGGAACAAAATTATAGTAAACCTCTACAACACAACAAAGTGCACAGTTAAAGATACTAATATCCTTGTAAAGAGGTGCTTTTTTGGGTATAAATCTCCTTAATTCTACAAATAAAGTTAATGGAACAAAGTTATAGTAAACCTTTACAACAAAACAAAGTGTACAGTTAAAGATGCTAATATCCTTGTAAACAGGTGCTTTTAGGGTTATTAATCTGCATAGTTCTACAAATAAGGTTAATGGAACAAAGTTATATTTAATTTTTACAACAAATAAAGTGAATAGTTGAAGATGCTAATATCCTTGTACACAGGTGCTTTTATGGGTATAAATCTGCTTAATTGTACAAATAAAATTAATGGAACAATGTTATAGTACACTTTTACAACAAAACAAAGTGCACAGTTAAAGATGCTAATATCCTTGTACACAGGTGCTTTTATGGCAATAAATCTTCTTATTTCTACGAATAAAGTTAATGTAACAATGTTATAGCACACTTATACAACAAAACAAAGTGCACAGTTAAAGATGCTAATATCCTTGTACACAGGTGCTTTTGAGGGTATTAAACTCCTTAATTCTACAAATAAAGTTAATTGAACAAAATTATAGTACAATTTTACAACAAAACAAAGTGCACAGTTAAAGATGCTAATATCCTTGTACACAGGTGCTTTTATGGGTATAAATCTCCTTAATTCTACAAATAAAGTTAATTGGACAAAGTTCAAGTAAACCTTTACAACAAAACAAAGTGCACATTTAAAGATACATATATCTTTGTACACAGGTGCTTTTATGGGTATAAATCTCCTTAATTCTACAAATAAGGTTAATGTAACAAAGATATAGTAAACCTTTACAAGAAAATAAAGTGCACAGTTAAAGATACTAGTATCCTTGTAAACAGGTGCTTTTAGGGTTAATAATCTGCATAGTTCTACAAATAAGGTTAATGGAACAAAGTTATAGTTAACTTTTACAACAAATAAAGTGAATAGTTGAAGATGCTAATATTCTTGTACACAGGTGCTTTTATGGGTATAAATCTACATAGTTCTACAAATAAGGTTAATGGAACAAAGTTATAGTTAACTTTTACAACAAATAAAGTGAATAGTTGAAGATGCTAATATTCTTGTACACAGGTGCTTTTATGGGTATAAATCTGCTTAATTCTACAAATAAAATTAATACAATAACATTATAGTAAACCTTTACAACAAAACAAAGTGCACATTTAAAGATACAAATATCTTTGTACACAGGTGCTTTTACGGGTATAAA
The DNA here is from genome assembly GCA_964019985.1 of Aurelia sp. 4 Dawson et al 2005. Taxonomy (NCBI): domain Eukaryota; kingdom Metazoa; phylum Cnidaria; class Scyphozoa; order Semaeostomeae; family Ulmaridae; genus Aurelia; species Aurelia sp. 4 Dawson et al 2005. The sequence continues at coordinate 11,229,626 of OZ026500.1, read as the reverse complement.
TCTCCTTAATTCTACAAATAAAGTTAATTGGACAAATGTAAAGTAAATTTTTGCAACAAAACAATATGCACATTTAAAGATGCTAATATCCTTGTAAACAGTTGCTTTTATGGGTATAAATCTGCTTAATTCTACAAATAAGGTTAATGGAACAAAGATATAGTAAACCTTTACAAGAAAATAAATGGCACCGTTAAAGATGCTAGTATCCTTGTAAACAGGTGCTTTTAGGGGTATAAATCGTCTTAATTCTACAAATAACGTTAATGGAACAATGTTATAGTACACCTTTACAACAAAACAAATTGCACATTTAAAGATGCTAATATCCTAGTAAACATGTGCTTTTATGGGTATCAATCAGCTTAATTCTACAAATAAACTTAATTGAACAAAGTTATAGTTAACTTTCGCAACAAATAAAGCGAATAATTGAAGATGCTAATATTTTTGTAAAAAGATGCTTTTATTGGCGTCAACCTGCTTAATTCTACAAAAAAAATAATACAACAACGTTATAGTAAGCCTTTACAACAAAACAAAGTGCACATTTAAAGATGCATATATCTTTGTACACAGGTGCTTTTATGGGTATAAATCTCCTTAATTCTACAAATAAAGTTAATGGAACAAACGTATAGTACACTTTTATAAGAAAACAAAGTGCACAATTAAAGATACTAATATCCTTGTAAACAGCTGCTTTTATGGATATAAATCTGCTTTATTCTAAAAATAACGTTAATGGAACAATGTTATAGTACACCTTTACAACAAAACAAGGTGCACAGTTAAAGATGCTAATATCTTTGCAAACAGGTGCTTTTATGGGTACAAATCTTTTTAATTCAACAAATAATGTTAATGGAACAAAGTTATAGTAAGCCTTTATAACAAACAAAGTGCACAGTAAAAGATTTTAATATCTTTGTGTAGAGGTACTTTTTTGGGTATACATCTCCTTAATTCTACAAATAAAGTTAATTGAACAAACTTATAGGAAACCTTTACAACAAAACAAAGTGCACAATTAAAGCTTCTAATATCCTTATACACTTGTGCTTTTATAGAAATAAATCTCCTTAATTCTACAAATAAAGTTAATGGTACAAATCTATAGTAAACCTTTACAACAAAACAAAGTGAACAGTCAAAGATGCTAATATCCTTGTAAACCAGTGCTTTTAGGGGTATAAATCTCCTTAATTCTACAAATAAAGTTAATTGGACAAATATAAAGTAAATTTTTGCAACAAAACAATATGCACATTTAACGATGCTAATATCCTTGTAAACAGTTGCTTTTATGGGTATAAATCTGCTTAATTCTACAAATAAGGTTAATGGAACAAAGATATAGTAAACCTTTACAAGAAAATAAAGTGCACAGTTAAAGATGCTAGTATCCTTGTAAACAGGTGCTTTTAGGGGTATAAATCGTCTTAGTTCTACAAATAAAGTTAATGGAACAATGTTATAGTACACCTTTACAACAAAACAAATTGCACATTTAAAGATGCTAATATCCTAGTAAACATGTGCTTTTATGGGTATCAATCAATTTAATTCTACAAATAAACTTAATTGAACAAAGTTATAGTTAACTTTCGCAACAAATAAAGCCAATAGTTGAAGATGCTAATATTTTTGTAAAAAGATGATTTTATTGGCGTCAACCTGCTTAATTCTACGAAAAAAATAATACAACAACGTTATAGTAAACCTTTACAACAAAACAAAGTGCACATTTAAAGATGCATATATCTTTGTACACAGGTGCTTTTATGGGTATAAATCTCCTTAATTCTACAAATAAAGTTAATGGAACAAACGTATAGTAAGCCTTTATAACAAACAAAGTGCAAAGTAAAAGATGCTAATATCTTTGTGTAGAGATACTTTTTTGGGTATACATCTCCTTAATTCTACAAATAAAGTTAATTCAACAAACTTATAGGAAACCTTTACAACAAAACAAAGTGCACAATTAAAGCTTCTAATATCCTTATACACAGGTGCTTTTATAGAAATAAATCTCCTTAATTCTACAAATAAAGTTAATGGTACAAATCTATAGTAAACCTTTACAACAAAACAAAGTGCACAGTCAAAGATGCTAATATCTTTGTAAATTAGTGCTTTTATGGGTATAAATCTCCTTAATTCTACAAATAAAGTTAATTGGACAAAGATAAAGTAATATTTTACAACAAAACATTATGCACATTTAAAGATGCTAATATCCTTGTACACAGGTGCTTTTATGGGTATAAATATCCTTAATTCTACAAATAAAGTTAATTGGACAAAGATAAAGTAAACTTTTACAACAAACAACATGCACAGTTAAAGATACTAATATCCTTGTAAAGAGGTGCTTTTATGGGTATCAATCTGCTTAATTCTACAAATAAAGTTAATGGAACAAAGTTTTAGTAAACCTTTACAACAAAACAAAGTGCACAGTTAAAGATACTAATATCCTTGTAAAGAGGTGCTTTTATGGGTATAAAAATGCTTAATTCTACAAATAAAGGTAATGGAACAAAGTTATAGTAAACCTCTACAACACAACAAAGTGCACAGTTAAAGATACTAATATCCTTGTATAGAGGTGCTTTAAGGGTATTAAACTCCTTACTTCTACAAATAAAGTTAATTGGACAGAGTTAAAGTAAACTTTTACAACAAAACAAAGTGCACAGTTAAAGATGCTACTATCCTTGTAAACAGGTGCTTTTAGGGATATAAATCTGCTTTGTTCTACAAATAAGATTATATAGCAAAGTTATAGTCAACCTTTACAACAAAACAAATTGCAGATTTAAAGATGCTAATATCCTAGTAAAGATGTGCTTTTATGGGTATCAATCTGCTTAATTCTACAAATAAAGTTAATTGAACAAAGTTTTAGTAAACCTTTACAACAAAACAAAGTGTACAGTTAAAGATGCTAATATCCTTGTAAACAGGTGCTTTTAGGTTTATTAATCTGCATAGTTCTACAAATAAGGTTAATGGAACAAAGTTATAGTTAACTTTTACTATCAATAAAGTGAATAGTTGAAGATGCTAATATCCTTGTAAACAGATGCTTTTATTGGTATCAATCTCCTTAATTCTAGAAATAAAGTTAATGGTACAAAAATCTATAGTAAACCTTTACAACAAAACAAAGTGCACATTCAAAGATGCTAATATCCTTGTACACCGGTGCTTTTAGGGGTATAAATCTCCTTAATTCTACAAATAAAATTAATTGGACAAAGATAAAGTAAACTTTTACAACAAAACATTATGCACATTTAAAGATGCTAATATCCTTGTACACAGGTGCTTTTATGGGTATAAATCTCCTTAATTCTACAAATAAATTAATTGAACAAAGATAAAGTAAGCTTTTACAACAAACAATATGCACAGTTAAAGATACTAATATCCTGGTAAAGAGGTGCTTTTATGGGTATAAAACTCCTTAATTCTACAAATAAAGGTAATGGAACAAAGTTATAGTAAACCTCTACAACAAAACAAAGTGCACAGTTAAAGATGCTAATATCCTTGAAAACATTTGCTTTTGGGGGTATAAAGCTCCTTAATTTTACAAATAAAGTTAATTGGACAGAGTTAAAGTAAACTTTTACAACAAAACAAAGTGCACAGTTAAAAATGCTACTATCATTGTACACAGGTGCTTTTAGGGAGATAAATCTGCTTTGTTCTACAAGTAAGATTATAGAACAAAGTTATAGTCAACCTTTACAACAAAACAAATTGCAGATTTAAAGATGCTAATATTCTAGTAAAGATGTGCTTTTATGGGTATCAATCTGCTTAATTCTACAAATAAAGTTAATGGAACAAGGTTTTAGTAATCCTTTACAACAAAACAAAGTGCACAATTAAAGATGCTAATATCCTTGTAAACAGGTGCTTTTATGATTATATATGTGCTTAATTCTACAAAAAATGTTAATTGAACAATATTATAGTACACTTTTACAACAAAACAAAGTGCATAGTTAAAGATGCTAATATCCTTGTACACAGGTGCTTTTATGGGTATAAATCTTCTTATTTCTACAAATAAAGTTAATTGGACAAAGTTCAAGTAAACCTTTACAACAAAACAAAGTTCACAGTTAAAGATGCTAATATCCTTATAAACAGGTGCCTTTAGGGGTATAAATCTCGTTAATTCTACAAATAAAGTTATTCGAACAAAGTTATAGTAAACCTTTACAACAAAACAAAGTGCACATTTAAAGATGCATATATCCTTGTAAACAGGTGCTTTGATGGATATAAATCTGCTTAATTCTACAAATAACGTTAATGGAACAATGTTATAGCACCCCTTTACAACAAAACAAAGTACACAGTTAAAGATGCTAAAATCCTTGTAAACAGGTGCTTTTATAGGTATAGGTCTGCTTAATTCTATAAATAAAGTCAATGGAACAATGTCATAGTACACCTTTACAACAAAACAAAGTGCACAGCTAAAGATGCTAATATCTTTGTAAACAGGTGCTTTTATGGGTAGCAATCTGCTTAATTCTAAAAATAAAATTAATGGAACAAAGTTAAAGTAAATCTTTACAACAAATAAAGTGCACAGCTAAAGATGCTGAAATCCTTGTAAACAGGTACTTTATGGATATACATCAGCTAAATTCGACGAATTAAGCTAATACAGGAAAGTTATAGTAAAGTTTTACAAGAAGTAAATTGCACAGTTAAAGATGCTGATATCCTTGTAAACAGGTGCTTTATGAGTATACATCAGCTAAATTGAAGAATTAAGCTAATACTGAAAAGTTATAGTAAATATTTACAACAAAACAAAGTGCACATTTAAAGATGCAATTATCCTTGTAAACAGGTGCTTTGATGGATATAAATCTGCTTAATTCTACAAATAACGTTAATGGAACAATGTTACAGCACCCCTTTACAACAAAACAAAGTGCATAGATAAAGATGCTAATATCCTTGTAAAGAGATGCTTTTATGGGTATCAATCTGCTTAATTCTACAAATAAAGTTAATGGAACAAAGTTATAGCAAACCTTTACAAGAAATAAAGTGCACAGTGAAAGATGATAATATCCTTGTACACAGGTGCTTTTATGGGTATAAATCTCGTTAATTCTACAAATAAAGTTAATGGAACAAAGTTATAGTAAACCTTTACAACAAAACAAAGTGCACATTTAAAGATGCATATATCCTTGTAAAAAGGTGCTTTGATGGATATAAATCTGCTTAATTCTACAAATAACGTTAATGGAACAATGTTATAGCACCCCTTTACAACAAAACAAAGTGCACAGATAAAGATGCTAATATCCTTGTAAAGAGATGCTTTTATGGGTATCAATCTGCTTAATTCTACAAATAAAGTTAATGGAACAAAGTTATAGCAAACCTTTACAAGAAATAAAGTGCACAGTGAAAGATGCTAATATCCTTGTACACAGGTGCTTTTATGGGTATAAATCTCGTTAATTCTACAAATAAAGTTAATGGAACAATGTTATAGTAAAGCTTTACAACAAAACAAAGTGCACATTTAAAGATGCATATATCCTTGTAAACAGGTGCTTTGATGGATATAAATCTGCTTAATTCTACAAATAACGTTAATGGAACAATGTTATAGCACCTCTTTACAACAAATAAAGTGCACAGCTAAAGATGCTGACATCCTTGTAAACAGGTACTTTATGGATATACATCAGCTAAATTCGACGAATTAAGTTAATTGAATTAAGTGAATTAAGTTAAATCTACAAATAAAGTTAATGGAACAAAGTTATAGTAAACCTTTACAACAAAACAAAGGGCACAATTAAAGATGCTAATATCCTTGTACACAGGTCCATTTATAGGTATAAATCTTCTTAAGTCTACAAATAAAGTTAATGGGACAAAGTTATAGTAAACCTTTACAACAAATAAAGTGCACAGTTAAAGATGCTTATATCCTTGTACACAGGAGCTTTATGGGTATACATCAGCTAAATTCGACGAACAAAGCTAATACAAGAAAGTTATAGTAAACCTTTACAAAAAATAAAGTGCACAGTTAAAGATGCTAATATCCTTGTACACAGGTGCTTTTATAGGTATAAATCTCCTTAATTCTACAAATAAAGTTAATGAAACAAAGTTATAGTAAACCTTTACAACAAAACAAAGGGCACAATTAAAGATGCTAATATCCTTGTACACAGGTGCTTTTATGGGTCTAAATCTGCTTAGTTCTACTAAAAATGTTAATGGAACAAAGTAATAGTAAATCTTTACAACAAAACAAAGTGCACATTTAAAGATGCATATATCCTGGTAAACAGGTGCTTTGACAGATATAAATCTGCTTAATCCTAAAAATAAAGTTAATGGAACAAAGTTATAGTAAACCTTTACAACAAATAAAGTGCACAGCTAAAGATGCTGATATCCTTGTAAACAGGTGCTTTTATGGGTCTAAATCTGCTTAGTTCTACTAATAATGTTAACGGAACAAAGTAATAGTAAATCTTTACAACAAAACAAAGTGCACATTTAAAGATGCATATATCCTGGTAAACAGGTGCTTTGATGGATATAAATCTGCTTAATTCTACAAATAATGTTAATGGAACAATGTTATAGTAAGCCTTTACAACAAATAAAGTGAACCGGTAAAGATGCTAATATATTTGTACACAGGTGCTTTTATGGGTACAATACTTTTTAATTCAACAAAAAAGTTATTGGAACAATGTTATAGTACACCTTTACAACAAAACAAAAGTGCACAGCTGAAGATGCTAATATCCTTGTAAACAGATGCTTTTATGGGTATCAATCTGCTTAATTCTACAAATAATGTTAATGGAACAAAGTTATAGTAAACCTTTACAACACATAAAGTTGACAGTCAAAGATGCTAATATCCTGGTACACAGGTGCTTTTATAGGTATCAATCTGCTTAATTCTACAAATAAAGTTAATGGAACAAAGTTATAGCAAACCTTTACAAGAAATAAAGTGCACAGTGAAAGATGCTAATATCCTTGTAAACAGCAGCTTTTATGGGTATAAATCTTCTTAAATCTACAAATAAAGTTAATGGAACAACGTTATAGTTAACTTTTACAACAAATAAAGTGAATAGTTAAAGATGCTAATATCCTTGTAAACAGGTGCTTTAATGTTTATAAATCTGCTTAGTTCTACAATAATGTTAATGGAACAAAGTTAAAGTAAACCTTTACAAAAAATAAAGTGCACAGTTAAAGATGCTAATATCCTTGTACACAGATGCTTTATGGGTATACATTAGCTAAATTCGACGAATTAAGCTAATACAGGTAAGTTATAGTAAACCTTTACAAAAAACAAAGCGCACAGTTAAAGATGCTAATAACCTTGTAAACAGGTGCTTTTATAGGTATAAATCTCCTTAATTCTACAAATAAAGTTAATGAAACAAAGTTATAGTAAACCTTTACAACAAAACAAAGGGCACAATTAAAGATGATAATATCCTTGTACACAGGTCCATTTATAGGTATAAATCTCCTTAATCCTAAAAATAAAGTTAATGGAACAAAGTTATAGTAAACCTTTACAACAAATAAAGTGCACAGCTAAAGATGCTGATATCCTTGTAAACAGGTTCTTTTATGGGTCTAAATCTGCTTAGTTCTAATAATAATGTTAATGGAACAAAGTAATAGTAAATCTTTACAACAAAACAAAGTGCACATTTAAAGATGCATATATCCTTGTAAACAGGTGCTTTGATGGATATAAATCTGCTTAATTCTACAAAAAACGTTAATGGAACAATTTTATAGTACACCTTTACAACAAAACAAAGTGCAAAGTTAAAGATGCTAATATCCTTGTAAACAGGTGCTTTTATGGGTATAAATCTGCTTAGTTCTACAAATAATGTTAATGGAACAAAGTTATAGTAAGCCTTTACAACAAATAAAGTGAATCGGTAAAGATGCTAATATATTTGTACACAGGTGCTTTTATGGGTACAAATCTTTTTAATTCAACAAAAAAAGTTATTGGAACAATGTTATAGTACACCTTTACAACAAAACAAAAGTGCACTGCTGAAGATGCTAATATCCTTGTACACAGGTGCTTTTATAGGTATAAATCTCCTTAATTCTACAAATAAAGTTAATGAAACAAAGTTATAGTAAACCTTTACAACAAAACAAAGGGCACAATTAAAGATGCTAATATCCTTGTAAACAGGTGCGTTTAGGGTTATTAATCTGCATAGTTCTACAAATAAGGTTGATGGAACAAAGTTATAGTAAACTTCTACAACACAATAAAGTGCACAGATAAAGATACTAATATCCTTGTATAGAGGTGCTTTTTTGGGTATAAATCTACTTAATTCTAGAAATAAAGTTAATGGAACAAAGTTATAATAAACCTTTATAACAAACAAAGTGCACAGTTAAAGATGCTAATATCTTTGTGTAGAGGTACTTTTTTGGGTATACATCCCTTTAATTCTAGAAATAAAGTTAATGGATCAAAGTTATAATAAACCTTTATAACAAACAAAGTGCGCAGTTAAAGATGCTAATATCTTTGTGTAGAGGTACTTTTTTGGGTATACATCTCCTTAATTCTACAAAAAAAGTTAATTGAACAAACTTATAGGAAACCTTTCCAAAAAAACAAAGTGCACAATTAAAGCTTCTAATATCCTTATACACTGGTGCTTTTATGGAAATAAATCTCCTTAATTCTACAAATAAAGTTAATGGTACAAATCTATAGTTAACCTTTACAACAAAACAAAGTGCACAGTCAAAGATGCTAATATCCTTGTACACTGGTGCTTCTATGAGTATAAATCTACTTAATTCTACGAATAAAGTTAATTGAACAAAGCTATAGGAAACCTTTACAACAAAACTAAGTCCACAATTAAAGATGCTAATATATTTGCAATCGGGTGCTTTTATGGGTACAAATCTCTTTAATTCAACAAATAAAGTTAATGGAACAATGGTATAGTACACCGTTACAACAAAGCAAAGTGCACAGCTGAAGATGCTAATATCCTTGTACACAGGTGCTTTTATGGGTACACATCTTCTTAATTCTACAAATAAAGTTAATTGAACAAACTTATAGGAAACCTTTAAAAAAACAAAGTGCACAATTAAAGCTTCTAATATCCTTATACACTGGTGCTTTTATGGAAATAAATCTCCTTATTTCTACAAATAAAGTTAATCGTACAAATCTATAGTTAACCTTTACAACAAAACAAAGGGCACAATTAAAGATGCTAAAAACCCTGTAAATAGATCCATTTATAGGTATAAATCTCCTTAATTCTACAAATAAAGTTAATTGAACAAAGTTATAGTAAACCTTTACAACAAATAAAGTGCACAGTGAAAGATAGTAATATCCTTGTACACAGGTCCTTTTATTGGTATAAATCTGCTTAATTCTACAAATAAAGGTAATGGAAGAATGTTATGCTAAACCTTTACAGCGAAACAAAGTGCACAATTAAAGATGCTAATATCATTGTAAACAGGTCCTTTTATGGGCATCAATCTGCTTAATTCTACAAATAATGTTAATGGAACAATGTTATAGTACACCGTTACAACAAAGCAAAGTGCACAGCTGAAGATGCTAATATCCTTGTACACAGGTGCTTTTATGGGTATAAATCTCCTTAATTTTACAAATAAAGTTAATGGAACGAAGTTATAGTAAACCTTTACAACAAAACAAAGTGCACAGTTAAAGATGCTAATATCCTTATAAATAGGTGCCTTTAGGGGTATAAATCTGCTTAGTTCTACAAATAAGGTTATAGAACAAAGTTTGAGTTAACTTTCGCAACAAATAAAGCGAATAGTTGAAGATGCTAATATCCTTGTAAAAAGATGCTTTTATTGGCATCAACCTGCTTAATTCTACAAAAAAATAATACAACAATGTTATAGTAAACCTTTACAACAAAACAAAGTGCACTTTTAAAGATGCATATATCTTTGTACACAGGTGCTTTTATGGGTATAAATCTCCTTAATTCTACAAATAAAGGTAATGGTAGAATGTTATGCTAAACCTTTACAGCGAAACGAAGTGCACAATTAAAGATGCTAATATCATTGTAAACAGGTCCTTTTATGGGTATCAATCTGCTTAGTTCTACAAATAATGTTAATGGAACAAAGTTATAGTAAACTTTTACAACAAATAAAGCGAAAAGTCGAAGATGCTAATATCTTTGAAAACAGGTCCTTTTATTGGTATAAATCTGCTAAATTCTTAAAAAAAAGGTAATGGAAGAATGTTATAGTAAACCTTTACAACAAAACAAAGTGCACAGTTGAAGATGCTAATATCCTTGTAAACAGGTGCTTTTATGGGTATAAATGTGCTTAGTTCTACAAATGAAGTTAATGGAATAACGTTATAGTAAACCTTTACAACAAAACAAAGTGCACAGTTAAAGATGCTAATATCCTTGTTAACAGGTGCTTTAATGTTTATAAATCTGCTTAGTTCTACAATAATGTTAATGGAACAAAGTTATAGTAAACCTTTACAAAAAATAAAGTGCACAGTTAAAGATGCTAATATCCTTGTACACAGATGCTTTATAAAGATACATCAGCTGAATTCGACGAATTAAGCTAATACAGGAAAGTTATAGTAAACCTTTACAAAAAACAAAGCGCACAGTTAAAGATGCTAATATCCTTGTAAACTGGAGCTTTTATGGGTATAAATCTTCTTAAATCTACAAATAAAGTTAATGGAACAAAGTTATAGTAAACCTTTACAACAAAACAAAGGGCACAATTAAAGATGCTAATATCCTTGTACACAGGTCCATTTATAGGTATAAATCTTTTTAATTCTACAAATAAAGTTAATGGGACAAAGTTATAGTAAACCTTTACAACAAATAAAGTGCACAGTTAAAGATGCTTATATCCTGGTAAACAGGTGCTTTGATGGATATAAATCTGCTTAATTCTACAAATAAAGTTAATGGAACAAAGTTATAGCAAACCTTTACAAGAAATAAAGTGCACAGTGAAAGATGCTAATATCCTTGTAAACAGCAGCTTTTATGGGTATAAATCTTCTTAAATCTACAAATAAAGTTAATGGAACAACGTTATAGTTAACTTTTACAACAAATAAAGTGAATAGTTAAAGATGCTAATATCCTTGTAAACAGGTGCTTTAATGTTTATAAATCTGCTTAGTTCTACAATAATGTTAATGGAACAAAGTTAAAGTAAACCTTTACAAAAAATAAAGTGCACAGTTAAAGATGCTAATATCCTTGTACACAGATGCTTTATGGGTATACATTAGCTAAATTCGACGAATTAAGCTAATACAGGTAAGTTATAGTAAACCTTTACAAAAAACAAAGCGCACAGTTAAAGATGCTAATAACCTTGTAAACAGGTGCTTTTATAGGTATAAATCTCCTTAATTCTACAAATAAAGTTAATGAAACAAAGTTATAGTAAACCTTTACAACAAAACAAAGGGCACAATTAAAGATGATAATATCCTTGTACACAGGTCCATTTATAGGTATAAATCTCCTTAATCCTAAAAATAAAGTTAATGGAACAAAGTTATAGTAAACCTTTACAACAAATAAAGTGCACAGCTAAAGATGCTGATATCCTTGTAAACAGGTTCTTTTATGGGTCTAAATCTGCTTAGTTCTAATAATAATGTTAATGGAACAAAGTAATAGTAAATCTTTACAACAAAACAAAGTGCACATTTAAAGATGCATATATCCTTGTAAACAGGTGCTTTGATGGATATAAATCTGCTTAATTCTACAAAAAACGTTAATGGAACAATTTTATAGTACACCTTTACAACAAAACAAAGTGCAAAGTTAAAGATGCTAATATCCTTGTAAACAGGTGCTTTTATGGGTATAAATCTGCTTAGTTCTACAAATAATGTTAATGGAACAAAGTTATAGTAAGCCTTTACAACAAATAAAGTGAATCGGTAAAGATGCTAATATATTTGTACACAGGTGCTTTTATGGGTACAAATCTTTTTAATTCAACAAAAAAAGTTATTGGAACAATGTTATAGTACACCTTTACAACAAAACAAAAGTGCACTGCTGAAGATGCTAATATCCTTGTACACAGGTGCTTTTATAGGTATAAATCTCCTTAATTCTACAAATAAAGTTAATGAAACAAAGTTATAGTAAACCTTTACAACAAAACAAAGGGCACAATTAAAGATGCTAATATCCTTGTAAACAGGTGCGTTTAGGGTTATTAATCTGCATAGTTCTACAAATAAGGTTGATGGAACAAAGTTATAGTAAACTTCTACAACACAATAAAGTGCACAGATAAAGATACTAATATCCTTGTATAGAGGTGCTTTTTTGGGTATAAATCTACTTAATTCTAGAAATAAAGTTAATGGAACAAAGTTATAATAAACCTTTATAACAAACAAAGTGCACAGTTAAAGATGCTAATATCTTTGTGTAGAGGTACTTTTTTGGGTATACATCCCTTTAATTCTAGAAATAAAGTTAATGGATCAAAGTTATAATAAACCTTTATAACAAACAAAGTGCGCAGTTAAAGATGCTAATATCTTTGTGTAGAGGTACTTTTTTGGGTATACATCTCCTTAATTCTACAAAAAAAGTTAATTGAACAAACTTATAGGAAACCTTTCCAAAAAAACAAAGTGCACAATTAAAGCTTCTAATATCCTTATACACTGGTGCTTTTATGGAAATAAATCTCCTTAATTCTACAAATAAAGTTAATGGTACAAATCTATAGTTAACCTTTACAACAAAACAAAGTGCACAGTCAAAGATGCTAATATCCTTGTACACTGGTGCTTCTATGAGTATAAATCTACTTAATTCTACGAATAAAGTTAATTGAACAAAGCTATAGGAAACCTTTACAACAAAACTAAGTCCACAATTAAAGATGCTAATATATTTGCAATCGGGTGCTTTTATGGGTACAAATCTCTTTAATTCAACAAATAAAGTTAATGGAACAATGGTATAGTACACCGTTACAACAAAGCAAAGTGCACAGCTGAAGATGCTAATATCCTTGTACACAGGTGCTTTTATGGGTACACATCTTCTTAATTCTACAAATAAAGTTAATTGAACAAACTTATAGGAAACCTTTAAAAAAACAAAGTGCACAATTAAAGCTTCTAATATCCTTATACACTGGTGCTTTTATGGAAATAAATCTCCTTATTTCTACAAATAAAGTTAATCGTACAAATCTATAGTTAACCTTTACAACAAAACAAAGGGCACAATTAAAGATGCTAAAAACCCTGTAAATAGATCCATTTATAGGTATAAATCTCCTTAATTCTACAAATAAAGTTAATTGAACAAAGTTATAGTAAACCTTTACAACAAATAAAGTGCACAGTGAAAGATAGTAATATCCTTGTACACAGGTCCTTTTATTGGTATAAATCTGCTTAATTCTACAAATAAAGGTAATGGAAGAATGTTATGCTAAACCTTTACAGCGAAACAAAGTGCACAATTAAAGATGCTAATATCATTGTAAACAGGTCCTTTTATGGGCATCAATCTGCTTAATTCTACAAATAATGTTAATGGAACAATGTTATAGTACACCGTTACAACAAAGCAAAGTGCACAGCTGAAGATGCTAATATCCTTGTACACAGGTGCTTTTATGGGTATAAATCTCCTTAATTTTACAAATAAAGTTAATGGAACGAAGTTATAGTAAACCTTTACAACAAAACAAAGTGCACAGTTAAAGATGCTAATATCCTTATAAATAGGTGCCTTTAGGGGTATAAATCTGCTTAGTTCTACAAATAAGGTTATAGAACAAAGTTTGAGTTAACTTTCGCAACAAATAAAGCGAATAGTTGAAGATGCTAATATCCTTGTAAAAAGATGCTTTTATTGGCATCAACCTGCTTAATTCTACAAAAAAATAATACAACAATGTTATAGTAAACCTTTACAACAAAACAAAGTGCACTTTTAAAGATGCATATATCTTTGTACACAGGTGCTTTTATGGGTATAAATCTCCTTAATTCTACAAATAAAGGTAATGGTAGAATGTTATGCTAAACCTTTACAGCGAAACGAAGTGCACAATTAAAGATGCTAATATCATTGTAAACAGGTCCTTTTATGGGTATCAATCTGCTTAGTTCTACAAATAATGTTAATGGAACAAAGTTATAGTAAACTTTTACAACAAATAAAGCGAATAGTCGAAGATGCTAATATCTTTGAAAACAGGTCCTTTTATTGGTATAAATCTGCTAAATTCTTAAAAAAAAGGTAATGGAAGAATGTTATAGTAAACCTTTACAACAAAACAAAGTGCACAGTTGAAGATGCTAATATCCTTGTAAACAGGTGCTTTTATGGGTATAAATGTGCTTAGTTCTACAAATGAAGTTAATGGAATAACGTTATAGTAAACCTTTACAACAAAACAAAGTGCACAGTTAAAGATGCTAATATCCTTGTTAACAGGTGCTTTAATGTTTATAAATCTGCTTAGTTCTACAATAATGTTAATGGAACAAAGTTATAGTAAACCTTTACAAAAAATAAAGTGCACAGTTAAAGATGCTAATATCCTTGTACACAGATGCTTTATAAAGATACATCAGCTGAATTCGACGAATTAAGCTAATACAGGAAAGTTATAGTAAACCTTTACAAAAAACAAAGCGCACAGTTAAAGATGCTAATATCCTTGTAAACTGGAGCTTTTATGGGTATAAATCTTCTTAAATCTACAAATAAAGTTAATGGAACAAAGTTATAGTAAACCTTTACAACAAAACAAAGGGCACAATTAAAGATGCTAATATCCTTGTACACAGGTCCATTTATAGGTATAAATCTTCTTAATTCTACAAATAAAGTTAATGGGACAAAGTTATAGTAAACCTTTACAACAAATAAAGTGCACAGTTAAAGATGCTTATATCCTGGTAAACAGGTGCTTTGATGGATATAAATCTGCTTAATCCTAAAAATAAAGTTAATGGAACAAAGTTATAGTAAACCTTTACAACAAATAAAGTGCACAGCTAAAGATGCTGATATCCTTGTAAACAGGTGCTTTTATGGGTCTAAATCTGCTTAGTTCTACTAATAATGTTAATGGAACAAAGTAATAGTAAATCTTTACAACAAAACAAAGTGCACATTTAAAGATGCATATATCCTGGTAAACAGGTGCTTTGATGGATATAAATCTGCTTAATTCTACAATTAATGTTAATGGAACAATGTTATAGTAAGCCTTTACAACAAATAAAGTGAACCGGTAAAGATGCTAATATATTTGTACACAGGTGCTTTTATGGGTACAAATCTTTTTAATTCAACAAAAAAGTTATTGGAACAATGTTATAGTACACCTTTACAACAAAACAAAAGTGCACAGGTGAAGATGCTAATATCCTTGTAAACAGATGCTTTTATGGGTATCAATCTGCTTAATTCTACAAATAATGTTAATGGAACAAAGTTATAGTAAACCTTTACAACACATAAAGTTGACAGTCAAAGATGCTAATATCCTTGTACACAGGTGCTTTTATAGGTATCAATCTGCTTAATTCTACAAATAAAGTTAATGGAACAAAGTTATAGCAAACCTTTACAAGAAATAAAGTGCACAGTGAAAGATGCTAACATCCTTGTAAACAGCAGCTTTTATGGGTATAAATCTTCTTAAATCTACAAATATAGTTAATGGAACAACGTTATAGTTAACTTTTACAACAAATAAAGTGAATAGTTAAAGATGCTAATATCCTTGTAAACAGGTGCTTTAATGTTTATAAATCTGCTTAGTTCTACAATAATGTTAATGGAACAAAGTTAAAGTAAACCTTTACAAAAAATAAAGTGCAGAGTTAAAGATGCTAATATCCTTGTACACAGATGCTTTATGGGTATACATTAGCTAAATTCGACGAATTAAGCTAATACAGGTAAGTTATAGTAAACCTTTACAAAAAACAAAGCGCACAGTTAAAGATGCTAATATCCTTGTAAACAGGTGCTTTTATAGGTATAAATCTCCTTAATTCTACAAATAAAGTTAATGAAACAAAGTTATAGTAAACCTTTACAACAAAACAAAGGGCACAATTAAAGATGCTGATATCCTTGTAAACAGGTTCTTTTATCGGTCTAAATCTGCTTAGTTCTAATAATAATGTTAATGGAACAAAGTAATAGTAAATCTTTACAACAAAACAAAGTGCACATTTAAAGATGCATATATCCTTGTAAACAGGTACTTTGATGGATATAAATCTGCTTAATTCTACAAAAAACGTTAATGGAACAATTTTATAGTACACCTTTACAACAAAACAAAGTGCAAAGTTAAAGATGCTAATATCCTTGTAAACAGGTGCTTTTATGGGTATAAATCTGCTTAGTTCTACAAATAATGTTAATGGAACAAAGTTATAGTAAGCCTTTACAACAAATAAAGTGAATCGGTAAAGATGCTAATATATTTGTACACAGGTGCTTTTATGGGTACAAATCTTTTTAATTCAACAAAAAAAGTTATTGGAACAATGTTATAGTACACCTTTACAACAAAACAAAAGTGCACAGCTGAAGATGATAATATCCTTGTAAACAGATGCCTTTATGGGTATCAATCTGCTTCATTCTACAAATAATGTTAATGGAACAAAGTTATAGTAAACCTTTACAACACATAAAGTTGACAGTCAAAGATGCTAATGCACACAAGTACACAGTACAACACATAAAGTTGACAGCACAACACATAAGTTGACTTTACAACACATACACTTTACAACGCAAAGTTGACTTTACAACACATAAAGATGACAGTCAAAGATGCTAATGTACATAAGTACACAGGTGCTTTTATAGGTATCAATCTGCTTAATTCTACAAATAAAGTTAATGGAACAAAGTTATAGCAAACCTTTACAAGAAATTAAGTGCACTGTGAAAGATGCTAATATCCTTGTAAACAGGAGCTTTTATGGGTATAAATCTTCTTAAATCTACAAATAAAGTTAATGGAACAACGTTATAGTTAACTTTTACAACAAATAAAGTGAATAGTTAAAGATGCTAATATCCTTGTAAACAGGTGCTTTAATGTTTATAAATCTGCTTGGTTCTACAATAATGTTAATGGAACAAAGTCATAGTAAACCTTTACAAAAAATAAAGTGCACAGTTAAAGATGCTAATATCCTTGTACACAGATGCTTTATGGGTATACATCAGCTAAATTCGACGAATTAAGCTAATACAGGAAAGTTATAGTAAACCTTTACAAAAAACAAAGCGCACAGTTAAAGATGCTAATATCCTTGTAAACAGGAGCTTTTATAGGTATAAATCTTCTTAAATCTACAAATAAAGTTAATGGAACAAAGTTATAGTAAACCTTTACAACAAATAAAGTGCACAGTTAAAGATGCTTATATCCTTGTACACAGGTGCTTTATGGGTATACATCAGCTAAATTCGACGAACAAAGCTAATACAGGAAAGTTATAGTAAACCTTTACAAAAAATAAAGTGCACAGATAAAGATGCTAATATCCTTGTACACAGGTGCTTTTATAGGTATAAATCTCCTTAATTCTACAAATAAAGTTAATGAAACAAAGTTATAGTAAACCTTTACAACAAAACAAAGGGCACAATTAAAGATGCTAATATCCTTGTAAACAGGTGCGTTTAGGGTTATTAATCTGCATAGTTCTACAAATAAGGTTAATGGAACAAAGTTATAGTAAACTTCTACAACACAATAAAGTGCACAGATAAAGATACTAATATCCTTGTATAGAGGTGCTTTTTTGGGTATAAATCTACTTAATTCTAGAAATAAAGTTAATGGAACAAAGTTATAATAAACCTTTATAACAAACAAAGTGCACAGTTAAAGATGCTAATATCTTTGTGTAGAGGTACTTTTTTGGGTATACATCTCCTTAATTCTACAAAAAAAGTTAATTGAACAAACTTATAGGAAACCTTTCCAAAAAAACAAAGTGCACAATTAAAGCTTCTAATATCCTTATACACTGGTGCTTTTATGGAAATAAATCTCCTTAATTCTACAAATAAAGTTAATGGTACAAATCTATAGTTAACCTTTACAACAAAACAAAGTGCACAGTCAAAGATGCTAATATCCTTGTACACTGGTGCTTCTATGAGTATAAATCTACTTAATTCTACGAATAAAGTTAATTGAACTTTACTCCGTAAATCGTGGATTAACTCCCCTGCGGCCCCCCAAACCCCTAAAGTCCAAACCGCAGATAGACTCAGAAACACCAGATATACTTTTTTGGCAGCTCTTGGGGTCGTATCAGGCATGAAATGTACTAAGCTATCGTTTGTAACTGTGATCCCCTGGGTCAGCATGAGAGGTACGTTTTGTCCTGCCATGAAGTACCCGAGGTATCGATGACCCCAACTTTTAATGCTAAATTCAGTTTTGGTCTCCCATTGCAGGTACTTGAGAGGCCAGCTGCAGGGGTTGCCTGCCCTCAGGTCCTCTGTAGTCCTGCACAGAAGGCTCTAAGACATGTCCCTATATAAAAAACTGCTTTAACGGTGGCGACTCCTCGAGAGCCACGAAAAACTACGGAAAATACAGAAACTGGCTTAAATTAGGTGATGAGATTCTCAGGCCTACATATTTCTAAACTACCTTTCGCCACCAGATTTGGTGGCCTAACCGCCCGGGTAGGCTAGGATAGAGACAGAACTGTTACCTGAAATTGGTGAAGCTGATTGTGGGGCCATGAAGAGTAACGGGGTAGGGAGTCGGGGCTTAATGTTTGTAGCAATAGCCAATACGACCCGTGCGGGCTTAGAGGGTAGATAGGGACCCGCTGTGGCGAGAAACCAACCCTTATAAAAGGGGTGGGCGGGAGGGAAGAACTTGTACGGCTGACTCCGAGCAGGAATGTGAACAAGTGAATAGCGTGACGCATGAGCGAGATCCCTGGACCTACATATGGCTGCTTTATTCAGACATAAGGGAGGGGGACTGGGCCTGGTACACTTGCTGCAGTGGGGCCTGGGGCGTTAATCTTTCAAAAGCTATAGGAAACCTTTACAACAAAACTAAGTCCACAATTAAAGATGCTAATATATTTGCAATCGGGTGCTTTTATGGGTACAAATCTCTTTAATTCAACAAATAAAGTTAATGGAACAATGGTATAGTACACCGTTACAACAAAGCAAAGTGCACAGCTGAAGATGCTAATATCCTTGTACACAGGTGCTTTTATGGGTACACATCTTCTTAATTCTACAAATAAAGTTAATTGAACAAACTTATAGGAAACCTTTAAAAAAACAAAGTGCACAATTAAAGCTTCTAATATCCTTATACACTGGTGCTTTTATGGAAATAAATCTCCTTATTTCTACAAATAAAGTTAATGGTACAAATCTATCGTTAACCTTTACAACAAAACAAAGGGCACAATTAAAGATGCTAATATCCCTGTAAATAGATCCATTTATAGGTATAAATCTCCTTAATTCTACAAATAAAGTTAATTGAACAAAGTTATAGTAAACCTTTACAACAAATAAAGTGCACAGTTAAAGATAGTACTATCCTTGTACACAGGTCCTTTTATTGGTATAAATCTGCTTAATTCTACAAATAAAGGTAATGGAAGAATGTTATGCTAAACCTTTACAGCGAAACAAAGTGCACAATTAAAGATGCTAATATCATTGTAAACAGGTCCTTTTATGGGCATCAATCTGCTTAATTCTACAAATAATGTTAATGGAACAAAATTATAGTAAACCTATACAAAAATTAAAGTGCACAGTCAAAGATGCTAATATCCTATTAAACAGGTGCTTTTATCTGTATAAATCTGCTTAGTTCTACAAATAATGTTAATAGAACAAAGTTATAGTAAACTTTTACAACAAATAAAGCGAATAGTCGAAGATGCTAATATCTTTGAAAACAGGTCCTTTTATTGGTATAAATCTGCTAAATTCTTAAAAAAAAGGTAAAGGAAGAATGTTATAGTAAACCTTTACAACAAAACAAAGTGCACAGTTGAAGATGCTAATATCCATGTAAACAGGTGCTTTTATGGGTATAAATGTGCTTAATTCTACAAATGAAGTTAATGGAATAACGTTATAGTAAACCTTTACAACAAAAAAAAGTGCACAGTTAAAGATGCTAATATCCTTGTTAAGAGGTGCTTTAATGTTTATAAATCTGCTTAGTTCTACAATAATGTTAATGGAACAAAGTTATAGTAAACCTTTACAACAAATACAGTGCACAGTTAAAGAGGCTAATATCCTTGTACACAGGTGCTTGTATATGTATAAATCTGCTTAATTCAACAAATTAAGTTAATGGAACAAAGTTATAGTAAACCTATACAACAAATAAAGTGCACAGTTAAATGTGCTAATATCCTTGTAAACAGGAGCTTTTATGGGTATAAATCTTCTTAAATCTACAAATAAAGTTAATGGAACAAAGTTATAGTAAACCTTTACAACAAATACAGTGCACAGTTAAAGAGGCTAATATCCTTGTACACAGGTGCTTGTATATGTATAAATCTGCTTAATTCAACAAATTAAGTTAATGGAACAAAGTAATAGTAAACCTATACAACAAATAAAGTGCACAGTTAAAGGTGCTAATATCCTTGTAAACAGGAGCTTTTATGGGTATAAATCTTCTTAAAGCTACAAATAAAGTTAATGGAACAAAGTTATAGTAAACCTTTACAACAAAACAAAGGGCACAATTAAAGATGCTAATATCCTTGTACACAGGTCCATTGATAGGTATAAATCTCCTTAATCCTAAAAATAAAGTTAATGGAACAAAGTTATATTAAACCTTTACAACAAATAAAGTGCACAGCTAAAGATGCTGATATCCTTCAAAACAGGTGCTTTTTTGGGTCTAACTCTGCTTAGTTCTACAAATAACGTTAATGGAACAATGTTATAGTACACCTTTACAACAAAACAAAGTGCACAGTTAAAGATGCTAATATCCTTAAAAACAGGTGCTTTTGTGGGTATAAATCTGCTTAGTTCTACAAATAATGTTAATAGAACAAAGTTATAGTCAGCCTTTACAACAAATAAAGTGAACCGGTAAAGATGCTAATATATTTGTACACAGGTGCTTTTATGGGTATCAATCTGCTTAATTCTACAAATAAAGTTAAAGGAACAAAGATATAGTAAACCTTTACAACAAATAAAGTGCACAGGTAAAGATGCTGATATCCTTGTAAACAGCTACTTTTATGGGTATAAATGTGCTTAATTCTGAAAATAAAGTTAATGGAACAACGTTATAGTAAACTTTTACAACAAAACAAAGTGCACAGTTAAAGATGCTAATATCCTTGTAAACAGGTTCTTTTATGGGTCTACATCTGCTTAGTTCTACTAATAATGTTAATAGAATAAAGTTATAGTAAACCTTTACAACAAATACAGTGCACAGTTAAAGAGGCTAATATCCTTGTACACAGGTGCTTTTATAGGTATAAATCTGCTTAAATCAACAAATTAAGTTAATGGAACAAAGTTATAGTAAACCTTTACAAGAAATAAAGTACACAATTAAAGATGTTAATATTCTAGTACACAGGTGCTTTTATAGGTATAAGTCTCCTTAATTCTACAAATAAAGTTAATGGAACAAAGTTATAGTAAACATTTACAAAAAAACAAAGTGCATATTTAAAGATGCTAATATCTTTGTTAACAGGTGCTTTTATGGGTATAAATCTTTTTAATTCTACAAATAATGTTAATGGAAAAAGTTATAGTAAACCTTTACAAGAAATAAAGTACACAATTAAAGATGTTAATATCCTTGTACACAGGTGCTTTGATGGATACAAATCTGCTTAATTCTACAAATAACGTTAATGGAACAATGTTATTGTACACCTTTACAACAAAACAAAGTACACAATTAAAGATGCTAATATCCTTGAAAACAGGTGCTTTTGTGGGTATAAATCTGCTTAGTTCTACAAATAATGTTAATAGAACAATGTTATAGTAAGCCTTTACAACAAATAAAGTGAACCGGTAAAGATGCTAATATATTTGTACACAGGTGCTTTTATGGGTCTACATCTGCTTAGTTCTACCAATAATGTTACTAGAACAAAGTTAAAGTAAACCTTTACAACAAATACAGTGCACAGTTAAAGAGGCTAATATCCTTGTACACAGGTGCTTTTATAGGTATAAATCTGCTTAATTCAACAAATTAAGTTAATGGAACAAAGTTATAGTAAACCTATACAACAAATAAAGTGCACAGTTAATGGTGCTAATATCCTTATAAACAGGTGATTTTATAGGTATAAATCTCCTTAATTCTACAAATAAAGTTAATGGAACAATGTTATAGTAATGCTTTATAACAAATAAAGTGCACGGTTAAAGATACTGATATCCTTGTACACAGGTGCTTTTCTAAGTATAAATCTCCTTAATTCTACAGATAAAGTTAATGGAACAAAGTTATAGTAAACCTTTACAACAAATAAAGTGCACAGCTAAAGATGCTGATATCTTTGTAAACAGGTGCTTTTATGGGTCTAAATCTGCTTACCTCTACTAATAATGTTAATGGAACAAAGTAATAGTAAATATTTACAACAAAACAAAGTGCACATTTAAAGATGCATATATCATTGTAAACAGGTGCTTTGATGGATACAAATCTGCTTAATTCTACAAATAACGTTAATGGAACAATGTTATTGTACACCTTTACAACAAAACAAAGTACACAGTTAAAGATGCTAATATCCTTGAAAACAGGTGCTTTTGTGGGTATAAATCTGCTTAGTTCTACAAATAATGTTAATAGAACAAAGTTATAGTAAGCCTTTACAACAAATAAAGTGAACCGGTAAAGATGCTAATATATTTGTACACAGGTGCTTTTATGGGTATCAATCTGCTTAATTCTACAAATAAAGTTAAAGGAACATAGATATAGTAAACCTTTACAACAAATAAAGTGGACAGCTAAAGATGCTGATATCCTTGTAAACAGCTACTTTTATGGGTATAAATGTGTTTAATTCTCAAAATAAAGTTAATGGAACAACGTTATAGTAAACCTTTGCAACAAAACAAAGTGCACAGTTAAAGATGCTAATATCCTTGTAAACAGGTGCTTTTATGGGTCTACATCTGCTTAGTTCTACTAATAATGTTAATAGAACAAAGTTACAGTAAACCTTTACAACAAATACAGTGCACAGTTAAAGAGGCTAATATCCTGTTACACAGGTGCTTTTATAGGTATAAATCTGCTTAATTCAACAAATTAAGTTAATGGAACAAAGTTATAGTAAACCTATACAACAAATAAAGTGCACAGTTAAAGGTGCTAATATCCTTATAAACAGGTGATTTTATAGGTATAAATCTCATTAATTCTACAAATAAAGTTAATGGAACAATGTTATAGTAATGCTTTATAACAAATAAAGTGCACGGTTAAAGATACTGATATCCTTGTACACAGGTGCTTTTATAAGTATGAATCTCCTTAATTCTACAAAAAAAGTTAATGGAAAAAAGTTATAGTAAGCCTTTACAACAAATAAAGTGAACCTGTAAAGATGCTAATATATTTGTAAACAGGTACTTTTATGGGTATAAATCTCCTTAATTCTACAAGTAAAGTTAATGGAACAATGTTATAGTAAACCTTTACAACAAATAAAGTGCGCAGTTAAAGATACTGATATCCTTGTACGCAGGTGCTTTTATAAGTATAAATCTCCTTAATTCTACAAAAAAAGTTAATGGAAAAAAGTTATGGTAAACCTTTTCAACAAATAAAGTACACAATTAAAGATGCTAATATCGTTGTAAACAGGTGCTTTTATAGGTATAAGTCTCCTTAATTCTACAAATAAAGTTAATGGAAAAAAGTTATAGTAAACCTTTACAACAAAACAAAGGGCATATTTAAAGATGCTAATAACTCTGTAAACAGGTGCTTTTATGGGTATAAATCTTTTTAATTCTAAAAAATAAAGTTAATGGAACAATGTTATAGTACACCTTTACAACAAAACAAAGTGCACAGTTGAATATGCTAATATCCTTGTACACAGGTGCTTTTATGGGTATAAATCTGCTTAATTGTACAAATAATGTTAATGGAACAAAGTTATAGTTAACTTTTACAACAAATAAAGTGAATAGTTGAAGATGCTAATATCCTTGTAAACAGGTGCTTTTATAGGTATAAGTCTCCTTAATTCTACAAATAAAGTTAATGCAAAAAAGTTATAGTAAACCTTTACAACAAAACAAAGGGCATATTTAAAGATGCTAATATCTCTGTAAACAGGTGCTTTTATGGGTATAAATCTTTTTAATTCTAAAAAATAAAGTTAATGGAACAATGTTATAGTAATGCTTTATAACAAATAAAGTGCACAGTTAAAGATACTGATATCCTTGTACACAGGTGCTTTTATAAGTATAAATCTCCTTAATTCTACTAATAATGATAATGGAACAAAGTTATAGTAAACCTTTACAACAAAAAAAGTGCACAGTTAGAGATGCTAATATCCTTGTAAACAGCTACTTTTATGGGTATAAATGTGCTTAATTCTACAACTAAAGTTAGTGGAACAAAGTTATAGTAAACCTTTACAACAAAACGAAGGCATAATAAATATGCTAATATCCGTGTAGACAGGTCCATTTATATAGATAGGTAGATAGGTATAAATCTCCTTAATACTACAAATAAACATAATTCAACAAAGTGATAGTAAACCTTTACAAGAAAACAAAGTGCACAGTTAAAGATGCTAATATCCTTGTAAACAGGTGCTTTCATAGGTATAAGTCTCCTTAATTCTACAAATAAAGTTAATGGAAAAAAGTTATAGTAAACCTTTACAACAAAACAAAGGGCATATTTAAAGATGCTAATATCCTTGTACACAGGTGCTTTTATAGGTATAAGTCTCCTTAATTCTACAAATAAAGTTAATGGAAAAAAGTTATAGTAAACCTTTACAACAAAACAAAGGGCATATTTAAAGATGCTAATATCTCTGTAAACAGGTGCTTTTATGGGTATAAATCTTTTTAATTCTAAAAAATAAAGTTAATGGAACAATGTTATAGTACACCTTTACAACAAAGCAAAGTGCACAGTTGAAGATGCTAATATCCTTGTACACAGGTGCTTTTATGGGTATAAATCCGCTTAATTCTACAAATAAAGTTAATGGAACAAAGTTATAGGTAACTTTTACAACAAATAAAGCGAATAGTTGAAGATGCTAATATCCTTGTAAAAAGGTGCTTTAATGGGTATAAATCTGCCTAATATTACAAATAAAGTTAATGCAACAATTTTATAGTACACCTTTACAACAATACAAAGTGCACAGTTAAAGATATTAATATCTTAGTAAATAGGTGCTTTTATGGGTATCAATCTGCTTAATTCTACAAATTAAGTTAATGGAACAATTTTATAGTACACCTTTACAACAAAACAAAGTGCACAGTTAAAGATGCTTATATCTTAGTAAATAGGTGCTTTTATGGGTATCAATCTGCTTAATCCTACAAATTAATTTAATGGAACAAAGATGTAGTAAACCTTTACAACAAAGCAAAGTGCACAGTTAGAGATGCTAATATCCTTGTGAACAGCTACTTTTATGGGTATAAATGTGCTTAATTCTAAAAATAATATTAATGGAACAACGTTATAGTAAACCTTTACAACAAAACAAAGTTCACAGTTAAAGATGCTAATATTCTTGTACACAGGTGCTTTTATAGGTATAAATCTCCTTAATTCTACAAATAAAGTTAATAGAACAAAGTTATAGTAAACCTTTACAACAAAATAAAGTGCACAGTGAAAGATGCTAACATCCTTGTAAACAGCAGCTTTTATGGGTATAAATCTTCTTAAATCTACAAATATAGTTAATGGAACAACGTTATAGTTAACTTTTACAACAAATAAAGTGAATAGTTAAAGATGCTAATATCCTTGTAAACAGGTGCTTTAATGTTTATAAATCTGCTTAGTTCTACAATAATGTTAATGGAACAAAGTTAAAGTAAACCTTTACAAAAAATAAAGTGCAGAGTTAAAGATGCTAATATCCTTGTACACAGATGCTTTATGGGTATACATTAGCTAAATTCGACGAATTAAGCTAATACAGGTAAGTTATAGTAAACCTTTACAAAAAACAAAGCGCACAGTTAAAGATGCTAATATCCTTGTAAACAGGTGCTTTTATAGGTATAAATCTCCTTAATTCTACAAATAAAGTTAATGAAACAAAGTTATAGTAAACCTTTACAACAAAACAAAGGGCACAATTAAAGATGCTGATATCCTTGTAAACAGGTTCTTTTATCGGTCTAAATCTGCTTAGTTCTAATAATAATGTTAATGGAACAAAGTAATAGTAAATCTTTACAACAAAACAAAGTGCACATTTAAAGATGCATATATCCTTGTAAACAGGTACTTTGATGGATATAAATCTGCTTAATTCTACAAAAAACGTTAATGGAACAATTTTATAGTACACCTTTACAACAAAACAAAGTGCAAAGTTAAAGATGCTAATATCCTTGTAAACAGGTGCTTTTATGGGTATAAATCTGCTTAGTTCTACAAATAATGTTAATGGAACAAAGTTATAGTAAGCCTTTACAACAAATAAAGTGAATCGGTAAAGATGCTAATATATTTGTACACAGGTGCTTTTATGGGTACAAATCTTTTTAATTCAACAAAAAAAGTTATTGGAACAATGTTATAGTACACCTTTACAACAAAACAAAAGTGCACAGCTGAAGATGATAATATCCTTGTAAACAGATGCCTTTATGGGTATCAATCTGCTTCATTCTACAAATAATGTTAATGGAACAAAGTTATAGTAAACCTTTACAACACATAAAGTTGACAGTCAAAGATGCTAATGCACACAAGTACACAGTACAACACATAAAGTTGACAGCACAACACATAAGTTGACTTTACAACACATACACTTTACAACGCAAAGTTGACTTTACAACACATAAAGATGACAGTCAAAGATGCTAATGTACATAAGTACACAGGTGCTTTTATAGGTATCAATCTGCTTAATTCTACAAATAAAGTTAATGGAACAAAGTTATAGCAAACCTTTACAAGAAATTAAGTGCACTGTGAAAGATGCTAATATCCTTGTAAACAGGAGCTTTTATGGGTATAAATCTTCTTAAATCTACAAATAAAGTTAATGGAACAACGTTATAGTTAACTTTTACAACAAATAAAGTGAATAGTTAAAGATGCTAATATCCTTGTAAACAGGTGCTTTAATGTTTATAAATCTGCTTGGTTCTACAATAATGTTAATGGAACAAAGTCATAGTAAACCTTTACAAAAAATAAAGTGCACAGTTAAAGATGCTAATATCCTTGTACACAGATGCTTTATGGGTATACATCAGCTAAATTCGACGAATTAAGCTAATACAGGAAAGTTATAGTAAACCTTTACAAAAAACAAAGCGCACAGTTAAAGATGCTAATATCCTTGTAAACAGGAGCTTTTATAGGTATAAATCTTCTTAAATCTACAAATAAAGTTAATGGAACAAAGTTATAGTAAACCTTTACAACAAATAAAGTGCACAGTTAAAGATGCTTATATCCTTGTACACAGGTGCTTTATGGGTATACATCAGCTAAATTCGACGAACAAAGCTAATACAGGAAAGTTATAGTAAACCTTTACAAAAAATAAAGTGCACAGATAAAGATGCTAATATCCTTGTACACAGGTGCTTTTATAGGTATAAATCTCCTTAATTCTACAAATAAAGTTAATGAAACAAAGTTATAGTAAACCTTTACAACAAAACAAAGGGCACAATTAAAGATGCTAATATCCTTGTAAACAGGTGCGTTTAGGGTTATTAATCTGCATAGTTCTACAAATAAGGTTAATGGAACAAAGTTATAGTAAACTTCTACAACACAATAAAGTGCACAGATAAAGATACTAATATCCTTGTATAGAGGTGCTTTTTTGGGTATAAATCTACTTAATTCTAGAAATAAAGTTAATGGAACAAAGTTATAATAAACCTTTATAACAAACAAAGTGCACAGTTAAAGATGCTAATATCTTTGTGTAGAGGTACTTTTTTGGGTATACATCTCCTTAATTCTACAAAAAAAGTTAATTGAACAAACTTATAGGAAACCTTTCCAAAAAAACAAAGTGCACAATTAAAGCTTCTAATATCCTTATACACTGGTGCTTTTATGGAAATAAATCTCCTTAATTCTACAAATAAAGTTAATGGTACAAATCTATAGTTAACCTTTACAACAAAACAAAGTGCACAGTCAAAGATGCTAATATCCTTGTACACTGGTGCTTCTATGAGTATAAATCTACTTAATTCTACGAATAAAGTTAATTGAACTTTACTCCGTAAATCGTGGATTAACTCCCCTGCGGCCCCCCAAACCCCTAAAGTCCAAACCGCAGATAGACTCAGAAACACCAGATATACTTTTTTGGCAGCTCTTGGGGTCGTATCAGGCATGAAATGTACTAAGCTATCGTTTGTAACTGTGATCCCCTGGGTCAGCATGAGAGGTACGTTTTGTCCTGCCATGAAGTACCCGAGGTATCGATGACCCCAACTTTTAATGCTAAATTCAGTTTTGGTCTCCCATTGCAGGTACTTGAGAGGCCAGCTGCAGGGGTTGCCTGCCCTCAGGTCCTCTGTAGTCCTGCACAGAAGGCTCTAAGACATGTCCCTATATAAAAAACTGCTTTAACGGTGGCGACTCCTCGAGAGCCACGAAAAACTACGGAAAATACAGAAACTGGCTTAAATTAGGTGATGAGATTCTCAGGCCTACATATTTCTAAACTACCTTTCGCCACCAGATTTGGTGGCCTAACCGCCCGGGTAGGCTAGGATAGAGACAGAACTGTTACCTGAAATTGGTGAAGCTGATTGTGGGGCCATGAAGAGTAACGGGGTAGGGAGTCGGGGCTTAATGTTTGTAGCAATAGCCAATACGACCCGTGCGGGCTTAGAGGGTAGATAGGGACCCGCTGTGGCGAGAAACCAACCCTTATAAAAGGGGTGGGCGGGAGGGAAGAACTTGTACGGCTGACTCCGAGCAGGAATGTGAACAAGTGAATAGCGTGACGCATGAGCGAGATCCCTGGACCTACATATGGCTGCTTTATTCAGACATAAGGGAGGGGGACTGGGCCTGGTACACTTGCTGCAGTGGGGCCTGGGGCGTTAATCTTTCAAAAGCTATAGGAAACCTTTACAACAAAACTAAGTCCACAATTAAAGATGCTAATATATTTGCAATCGGGTGCTTTTATGGGTACAAATCTCTTTAATTCAACAAATAAAGTTAATGGAACAATGGTATAGTACACCGTTACAACAAAGCAAAGTGCACAGCTGAAGATGCTAATATCCTTGTACACAGGTGCTTTTATGGGTACACATCTTCTTAATTCTACAAATAAAGTTAATTGAACAAACTTATAGGAAACCTTTAAAAAAACAAAGTGCACAATTAAAGCTTCTAATATCCTTATACACTGGTGCTTTTATGGAAATAAATCTCCTTATTTCTACAAATAAAGTTAATGGTACAAATCTATCGTTAACCTTTACAACAAAACAAAGGGCACAATTAAAGATGCTAATATCCCTGTAAATAGATCCATTTATAGGTATAAATCTCCTTAATTCTACAAATAAAGTTAATTGAACAAAGTTATAGTAAACCTTTACAACAAATAAAGTGCACAGTTAAAGATAGTACTATCCTTGTACACAGGTCCTTTTATTGGTATAAATCTGCTTAATTCTACAAATAAAGGTAATGGAAGAATGTTATGCTAAACCTTTACAGCGAAACAAAGTGCACAATTAAAGATGCTAATATCATTGTAAACAGGTCCTTTTATGGGCATCAATCTGCTTAATTCTACAAATAATGTTAATGGAACAAAATTATAGTAAACCTATACAAAAATTAAAGTGCACAGTCAAAGATGCTAATATCCTATTAAACAGGTGCTTTTATCTGTATAAATCTGCTTAGTTCTACAAATAATGTTAATAGAACAAAGTTATAGTAAACTTTTACAACAAATAAAGCGAATAGTCGAAGATGCTAATATCTTTGAAAACAGGTCCTTTTATTGGTATAAATCTGCTAAATTCTTAAAAAAAAGGTAAAGGAAGAATGTTATAGTAAACCTTTACAACAAAACAAAGTGCACAGTTGAAGATGCTAATATCCATGTAAACAGGTGCTTTTATGGGTATAAATGTGCTTAATTCTACAAATGAAGTTAATGGAATAACGTTATAGTAAACCTTTACAACAAAAAAAAGTGCACAGTTAAAGATGCTAATATCCTTGTTAAGAGGTGCTTTAATGTTTATAAATCTGCTTAGTTCTACAATAATGTTAATGGAACAAAGTTATAGTAAACCTTTACAACAAATACAGTGCACAGTTAAAGAGGCTAATATCCTTGTACACAGGTGCTTGTATATGTATAAATCTGCTTAATTCAACAAATTAAGTTAATGGAACAAAGTTATAGTAAACCTATACAACAAATAAAGTGCACAGTTAAATGTGCTAATATCCTTGTAAACAGGAGCTTTTATGGGTATAAATCTTCTTAAATCTACAAATAAAGTTAATGGAACAAAGTTATAGTAAACCTTTACAACAAATACAGTGCACAGTTAAAGAGGCTAATATCCTTGTACACAGGTGCTTGTATATGTATAAATCTGCTTAATTCAACAAATTAAGTTAATGGAACAAAGTAATAGTAAACCTATACAACAAATAAAGTGCACAGTTAAAGGTGCTAATATCCTTGTAAACAGGAGCTTTTATGGGTATAAATCTTCTTAAAGCTACAAATAAAGTTAATGGAACAAAGTTATAGTAAACCTTTACAACAAAACAAAGGGCACAATTAAAGATGCTAATATCCTTGTACACAGGTCCATTGATAGGTATAAATCTCCTTAATCCTAAAAATAAAGTTAATGGAACAAAGTTATATTAAACCTTTACAACAAATAAAGTGCACAGCTAAAGATGCTGATATCCTTCAAAACAGGTGCTTTTTTGGGTCTAACTCTGCTTAGTTCTACAAATAACGTTAATGGAACAATGTTATAGTACACCTTTACAACAAAACAAAGTGCACAGTTAAAGATGCTAATATCCTTAAAAACAGGTGCTTTTGTGGGTATAAATCTGCTTAGTTCTACAAATAATGTTAATAGAACAAAGTTATAGTCAGCCTTTACAACAAATAAAGTGAACCGGTAAAGATGCTAATATATTTGTACACAGGTGCTTTTATGGGTATCAATCTGCTTAATTCTACAAATAAAGTTAAAGGAACAAAGATATAGTAAACCTTTACAACAAATAAAGTGCACAGGTAAAGATGCTGATATCCTTGTAAACAGCTACTTTTATGGGTATAAATGTGCTTAATTCTGAAAATAAAGTTAATGGAACAACGTTATAGTAAACTTTTACAACAAAACAAAGTGCACAGTTAAAGATGCTAATATCCTTGTAAACAGGTTCTTTTATGGGTCTACATCTGCTTAGTTCTACTAATAATGTTAATAGAATAAAGTTATAGTAAACCTTTACAACAAATACAGTGCACAGTTAAAGAGGCTAATATCCTTGTACACAGGTGCTTTTATAGGTATAAATCTGCTTAAATCAACAAATTAAGTTAATGGAACAAAGTTATAGTAAACCTTTACAAGAAATAAAGTACACAATTAAAGATGTTAATATTCTAGTACACAGGTGCTTTTATAGGTATAAGTCTCCTTAATTCTACAAATAAAGTTAATGGAACAAAGTTATAGTAAACATTTACAAAAAAACAAAGTGCATATTTAAAGATGCTAATATCTTTGTTAACAGGTGCTTTTATGGGTATAAATCTTTTTAATTCTACAAATAATGTTAATGGAAAAAGTTATAGTAAACCTTTACAAGAAATAAAGTACACAATTAAAGATGTTAATATCCTTGTACACAGGTGCTTTGATGGATACAAATCTGCTTAATTCTACAAATAACGTTAATGGAACAATGTTATTGTACACCTTTACAACAAAACAAAGTACACAATTAAAGATGCTAATATCCTTGAAAACAGGTGCTTTTGTGGGTATAAATCTGCTTAGTTCTACAAATAATGTTAATAGAACAATGTTATAGTAAGCCTTTACAACAAATAAAGTGAACCGGTAAAGATGCTAATATATTTGTACACAGGTGCTTTTATGGGTCTACATCTGCTTAGTTCTACCAATAATGTTACTAGAACAAAGTTAAAGTAAACCTTTACAACAAATACAGTGCACAGTTAAAGAGGCTAATATCCTTGTACACAGGTGCTTTTATAGGTATAAATCTGCTTAATTCAACAAATTAAGTTAATGGAACAAAGTTATAGTAAACCTATACAACAAATAAAGTGCACAGTTAATGGTGCTAATATCCTTATAAACAGGTGATTTTATAGGTATAAATCTCCTTAATTCTACAAATAAAGTTAATGGAACAATGTTATAGTAATGCTTTATAACAAATAAAGTGCACGGTTAAAGATACTGATATCCTTGTACACAGGTGCTTTTCTAAGTATAAATCTCCTTAATTCTACAGATAAAGTTAATGGAACAAAGTTATAGTAAACCTTTACAACAAATAAAGTGCACAGCTAAAGATGCTGATATCTTTGTAAACAGGTGCTTTTATGGGTCTAAATCTGCTTACCTCTACTAATAATGTTAATGGAACAAAGTAATAGTAAATATTTACAACAAAACAAAGTGCACATTTAAAGATGCATATATCATTGTAAACAGGTGCTTTGATGGATACAAATCTGCTTAATTCTACAAATAACGTTAATGGAACAATGTTATTGTACACCTTTACAACAAAACAAAGTACACAGTTAAAGATGCTAATATCCTTGAAAACAGGTGCTTTTGTGGGTATAAATCTGCTTAGTTCTACAAATAATGTTAATAGAACAAAGTTATAGTAAGCCTTTACAACAAATAAAGTGAACCGGTAAAGATGCTAATATATTTGTACACAGGTGCTTTTATGGGTATCAATCTGCTTAATTCTACAAATAAAGTTAAAGGAACATAGATATAGTAAACCTTTACAACAAATAAAGTGGACAGCTAAAGATGCTGATATCCTTGTAAACAGCTACTTTTATGGGTATAAATGTGTTTAATTCTCAAAATAAAGTTAATGGAACAACGTTATAGTAAACCTTTGCAACAAAACAAAGTGCACAGTTAAAGATGCTAATATCCTTGTAAACAGGTGCTTTTATGGGTCTACATCTGCTTAGTTCTACTAATAATGTTAATAGAACAAAGTTACAGTAAACCTTTACAACAAATACAGTGCACAGTTAAAGAGGCTAATATCCTGTTACACAGGTGCTTTTATAGGTATAAATCTGCTTAATTCAACAAATTAAGTTAATGGAACAAAGTTATAGTAAACCTATACAACAAATAAAGTGCACAGTTAAAGGTGCTAATATCCTTATAAACAGGTGATTTTATAGGTATAAATCTCATTAATTCTACAAATAAAGTTAATGGAACAATGTTATAGTAATGCTTTATAACAAATAAAGTGCACGGTTAAAGATACTGATATCCTTGTACACAGGTGCTTTTATAAGTATGAATCTCCTTAATTCTACAAAAAAAGTTAATGGAAAAAAGTTATAGTAAGCCTTTACAACAAATAAAGTGAACCTGTAAAGATGCTAATATATTTGTAAACAGGTACTTTTATGGGTATAAATCTCCTTAATTCTACAAGTAAAGTTAATGGAACAATGTTATAGTAAACCTTTACAACAAATAAAGTGCGCAGTTAAAGATACTGATATCCTTGTACGCAGGTGCTTTTATAAGTATAAATCTCCTTAATTCTACAAAAAAAGTTAATGGAAAAAAGTTATGGTAAACCTTTTCAACAAATAAAGTACACAATTAAAGATGCTAATATCGTTGTAAACAGGTGCTTTTATAGGTATAAGTCTCCTTAATTCTACAAATAAAGTTAATGGAAAAAAGTTATAGTAAACCTTTACAACAAAACAAAGGGCATATTTAAAGATGCTAATAACTCTGTAAACAGGTGCTTTTATGGGTATAAATCTTTTTAATTCTAAAAAATAAAGTTAATGGAACAATGTTATAGTACACCTTTACAACAAAACAAAGTGCACAGTTGAATATGCTAATATCCTTGTACACAGGTGCTTTTATGGGTATAAATCTGCTTAATTGTACAAATAATGTTAATGGAACAAAGTTATAGTTAACTTTTACAACAAATAAAGTGAATAGTTGAAGATGCTAATATCCTTGTAAACAGGTGCTTTTATAGGTATAAGTCTCCTTAATTCTACAAATAAAGTTAATGCAAAAAAGTTATAGTAAACCTTTACAACAAAACAAAGGGCATATTTAAAGATGCTAATATCTCTGTAAACAGGTGCTTTTATGGGTATAAATCTTTTTAATTCTAAAAAATAAAGTTAATGGAACAATGTTATAGTAATGCTTTATAACAAATAAAGTGCACAGTTAAAGATACTGATATCCTTGTACACAGGTGCTTTTATAAGTATAAATCTCCTTAATTCTACTAATAATGATAATGGAACAAAGTTATAGTAAACCTTTACAACAAAAAAAGTGCACAGTTAGAGATGCTAATATCCTTGTAAACAGCTACTTTTATGGGTATAAATGTGCTTAATTCTACAACTAAAGTTAGTGGAACAAAGTTATAGTAAACCTTTACAACAAAACGAAGGCATAATAAATATGCTAATATCCGTGTAGACAGGTCCATTTATATAGATAGGTAGATAGGTATAAATCTCCTTAATACTACAAATAAACATAATTCAACAAAGTGATAGTAAACCTTTACAAGAAAACAAAGTGCACAGTTAAAGATGCTAATATCCTTGTAAACAGGTGCTTTCATAGGTATAAGTCTCCTTAATTCTACAAATAAAGTTAATGGAAAAAAGTTATAGTAAACCTTTACAACAAAACAAAGGGCATATTTAAAGATGCTAATATCCTTGTACACAGGTGCTTTTATAGGTATAAGTCTCCTTAATTCTACAAATAAAGTTAATGGAAAAAAGTTATAGTAAACCTTTACAACAAAACAAAGGGCATATTTAAAGATGCTAATATCTCTGTAAACAGGTGCTTTTATGGGTATAAATCTTTTTAATTCTAAAAAATAAAGTTAATGGAACAATGTTATAGTACACCTTTACAACAAAGCAAAGTGCACAGTTGAAGATGCTAATATCCTTGTACACAGGTGCTTTTATGGGTATAAATCCGCTTAATTCTACAAATAAAGTTAATGGAACAAAGTTATAGGTAACTTTTACAACAAATAAAGCGAATAGTTGAAGATGCTAATATCCTTGTAAAAAGGTGCTTTAATGGGTATAAATCTGCCTAATATTACAAATAAAGTTAATGCAACAATTTTATAGTACACCTTTACAACAATACAAAGTGCACAGTTAAAGATATTAATATCTTAGTAAATAGGTGCTTTTATGGGTATCAATCTGCTTAATTCTACAAATTAAATTAATGGAACAATTTTATAGTACACCTTTACAACAAAACAAAGTGCACAGTTAAAGATGCTTATATCTTAGTAAATAGGTGCTTTTATGGGTATCAATCTGCTTAATCCTACAAATTAATTTAATGGAACAAAGATGTAGTAAACCTTTACAACAAAGCAAAGTGCACAGTTAGAGATGCTAATATCCTTGTGAACAGCTACTTTTATGGGTATAAATGTGCTTAATTCTAAAAATAAAGTTAATGGAACAAAGTTATAGTAAACCTTTACAACAAAGCAAAGTGCACATTTAAAGATGCTAATATCCCTGTAAATAGATCCATTTATAGGTATAAATCTCCTTAATTCTACAAATAAAATTAATTGAACAAAGTTATAGTAAACCTTTACAACAAATAAAATGCACAGTTAAAGATGCTAATATCCTTGTACACAGGTGCTTTGATAGGTATAAATCTGCTTAATTCTACAAATAAAGTTAATGGAACAAAGTTATAGTAAACCTTTACAACAAAACAAAGAGCACAATTAAAGATGCTAATATCCTTGTACACAGGTCCAATTATAGGTATAAATCTCCTTAATTCTAAAAATAAATTTAATGGAACAAAGTTATAGTAAACCTTTACAACAAATAAAGTGCACAGTAAAAGATGCTAATATCCTTGTACACAGGTGCTTTTACAGGTATAAATCTGCTTAATTCTACAAATAAAGTCAATGGAACAACGTTATAGTAAACCTTTACAACAAAACAAAGTGCACAGTTAGAGATGCTAATATTCTTGTACACAGGTGCTTTTATAGGTATAAATCTCCTTAATTCTACAAATAAAGTTAATAGAACAAAGTTATAGTAAACCTTTACAACAAAATAAAGTGCACATTTAAAGATGCTAATATCCTTGTACACAGGTGCTTTTATGGGAATAAATCTGCTTAGTTCTACAAATAAAGTTAATGGAACAAAGTTATAGTAAACCTTTACAACAAAACAAAGAGCACAATTAAAGATGCTAATGTCCTTGTACATAGGTGCTTTTATGGGAATAAATCTGCTTAGTTCTACAAATAAAGTTAATGGAACAAAGTTATAGTAAACCTTGACAACAAAACAAAGAGCACAATTAAAGATGCTAATATCCTTGTACACAGGTCCATTTATAGGTATAAATCTCCTTAATTCTAAAAATAAATTTAATGGAACAAAGTTATAGTAAACCTTTACAACAAATAAAAAGCACAGTTAAAGATGCTAATATCCTTGTACAAAGGTGCTTTTACAGGTATAAATCTGCCTAATTCTGTTATAGTCCAACTTTACATCAAAACAAAGTGGACAGCTAAAGATGCTAATATCCTTGTAAACAGGTGATTTTATTGGTATAAATCTGCTTAGTTCTACAAATAATGTCAATGGAACAAAGTTATAGTAAACCTTTACAAAAAACAAAGTGCACAGTTAAAGATGGTAATATCCTTGTACACAGGTGCTTTTATAGGTATATATCTCCTTAATTCTACATATAAAGTTAATGGAACAAAGTTATAGTAAACCTTTACAACAAAACAAAGGGCACAAATAAAGATGCTAATATCCTTGTACACAGGTCTATTTATAGGTATAAATCTCCTTAATTCTACAAATAAAGTTACTGGAACAAAGTTATAGTACACCTTTACAACAAAACAAAGTGTACAGTTGAAGATGCTAATATCCTTGTACACAGGTGCTTTATGGCTATACGTCAGCTAAATTCAACGAATTAGGCTAATACAGGAAAGTTATAGTAAACCTTTACAACAAAATAAAGTGCACAGTTAAAGATGCTAATATCCTTGCACACAGGTGCTTTCATGGGAATAAATCTGCTTAGTTCTACAAATAAAGTTAATGGAACAAAGTTATAGTAAACCTTTACAACAAAACAAAGAGCACATATAAAGATGCTAATATCCTTGTACACAGGTCCATTTATAGGTATAAATCTCCTTAATTCTAAAAATAAATTTAATGGAACAAAGTTATAGTAAACCTTTACAACAAATAAAGTGCACAGTTAAAGATTCTAATATCCTTGTACACAGGTGCTTTTACAGGTATAAATCTGCTTAATTCTACAAATAAAGTCAATGGAACAACGTTATAGTAAACCTTTACAACAAAACAAAGTGCACAGTTAAAGATGCTAATATCCTTGTACACAGGTGCTTTTATAGGTATAAATCTCCTTAATTCTACAAATAAAGTCAATGGAAGAATGTTATAGTAAACCTTTACAACAAAATAAAGTGCACAGTTAAAGATGCTAATATCCTTGTACACAGGTGCTTTTATGGGAATAAATCTGCTTAGTTCTACAAATTAGGTTTATGGAACAAAGTTATAGTAAACCTTTACAACAAATAAAGTGCACAGTTAAAGATGCTAATATCCTTGTACACAGGTCCATTTATAGGTATAAATCTCCTTAATTCTAAAAATAAATTTAATGGAACAAAGTTATAGTAAACCTTTACAACAAATAAAGTGCACAGTTAAAGATGCTAATATCCTTGTACACAGGTGCTTTTACAGGTATAAATCTGCCTAATTCTGTTATAGTCCAACTTTACAACAAAACAAAGTGGACAGCTAAAGATGCTAACATCCTTGTAAACAGGTGATTTTATGGGAATAAATCTGCTTAGTTCTACAAATAAAGTTAATGGAACAAAGTTATAGTAAACCTTTACAACAAAACAAAGGGCACAAATAAAGATGCTAATATCCTTGTACACAGGTCCATTTATAGGTATAAATCTCCTTAATTCTACAAATAAAGTTAATGGAACAAAGTTATAGTAAACCTTTACAACAAAACAAAATGCACTGTTGAAGATGCTAATATCCTTGTACACAGGTGCTTTTATTGGTATAAATCTGCTTAGTTCTACAAATAAGGTTAACTGAACAAAGTTACAGTTATCTTTTACAACAAATAAAGAGAATATTGAAAGGTGCTAATATCCTTGTAAAAAGGTGCTTTATTGGGTATAAATCTGCTTAATATTACAAATAAAGTTAATGGAACAAAGTTATAGTAATACTTTACAACAAAACAAAGTGCACAATTAAAGATGCTAATATCCTTGTACACAGGTCCATTTATATGTATAAATCTCCTTAATTCTACAAATAAAGTTAATGGAAAAAAGTTATAGTACACCTTTACAACAAAACAAAGTGCACAATTAAAGATGCTAATATCCTTGTACACAGGTCCATTTATATGTATAAATCTCCTTAATTCTACAAATAAATTTAATGGAAAAAAGTTATAGTACACCTTTACAACAAAACAAGGGGCACAATTAAAGATGCTAATATCCTTGTAAACAGGTGCTTTTATAGGTTTAAATCTGCTTACTTCTACAAATAAAGTAAATGGAACAATGTTATAGTAAACCTTTACAACAACTAAAGTGCACAGATAAAGATGCTGATATCCTTGCAAACAGGTGCTTTATGGGTATACATCGGCTAAATTCGACGAATTAAGCTAATACAGGAAAGTTATAGTAAATATTTACAACAAAGCAAAGTGCACAGTTAGAGATGCTAATATCCTTGTAAACAGCTACTTTTATGGGTATAAATGTGCTTAATTCTACAAATAATGTTAATGGAACAAAGTTATAGTAAACCTTTACAACAAATAAAGTGCACAGTTAAAGATGCTAATATATTTGTACACAGATGTTTTTATGGGTATAAATCTGCTTAGTTCTACTAATAATGTTAATGGAACAAAGTTATAGTAAACCTTTACAAAAAAACAAAGGGCACAATTAAAGATGCTAATATCCTTGTACACAGGTCCATTTATAGGCATAAATCTCCTTAACACTACAAGTAAACTTAATTGAACAAAGTGATAGTAAACCTTTACAACAAAATAAAGTGTACATTTAACCCTCTCAGGCGCTGTGTCCCACTTTTGAATTTTTTCATCCCACTTGTAGTGAAAAAATCAATGTCGTCAGAAATGGTTGAAATTTGGCACAAAGGTCAATTTTGGGACCCTGATCTCGAATCTGCTTTCAGATTTTGAAAATTTTGTCACCTTTTGTCTCTGTGTGGCTCTAAAATTGGAACAAATAGAAAATGCTCCGTGAATTGATACCAACAGTCAGAATAGTTAGACTGGTATGAAAATGCACCAAAAAGACAATTTGTGGCCACTGGATTCAAATCTACTGTCACTTTTTGAAAATCTTGTCACCTAATGTCTCTATTTGGCTCTAAAAGTGGAACAAACAGAAAATACAATGTTAAATTCAGGCCAATCATCAAAATTGCTCAAAATTACATGAAAAATTGTACGAAAGACAATATAACGGCCTAAACTCATATCTGGAGTCACTATTTGAACATTTTTGTCACTTTTTGTCTCTATGAGGCTCTAAAAGTGGAACAAATTGCAAATACCCAGTAAATTGAAGCCAATAGTTAAAAAAAACTTGAAATAGCACTAAAATTTGTGCAAAAAACACAACTGTTGGCCAAGCAAGGAAAATCTACTGTCAGTTGTTGAAAATTCTTGTCACCTTTTGTCTCTATGAGGCTCTAAAAGTGGAACAAATGGAAAATACCCAGTAAATTGAGACCAATAGTTAAAAATACTTGAAATTGCACTAAACTTTGTGCAAAAAACACAACTGTTGGCCAAGCAAGGAAAATCTACTGTCAGTTGTTGAAACTTCTTGTCACCTTTTGTCTCTATGAGGCTCTAAAAGTGGAACAAATGGAAAATACCCAGTAAATTGAGACCAATGGTTAAAAACACTTAAAATCGCACTAAAATTTGTCCAAAAAAACACAATTCTATGCCAAGCAGTTAAAATCTACTGTCAATTGTTGAAATTCTTTTGTCACGTTTTGTCTCTAATTGGCCCCTAAAATGGAACAAAAGGGCAAAGCGTTTCAACGAATAGACCTCAACATGAAAAATACCCGAAACTGTGTGAAACTTGCAGAATAGACAATTCCAATGAACTAATATTTGATCTAAAATGCTTTCTTGAACTACAGTTTGTCGACGAGACATTGATAAATGACGCAGAGCTGAAGAAAGGGACGAGGCATTGCGCACAAATCTACCATATCAGTATCATCTAGAAATGAGAACAAGTTCCTGTTTAGGCAATTGAATTTGAAACTTTGCCTGTTGTTTCACTTTTGGGCATTTTCAATTGTGAAGCAATGGGAACTTTGTAAAACTTCGAACTGTTTTCTGGATGTCATCACATTCATGTGACACATTCTTTGGGAAGATAAACTAAAAAACAAGCCGTAATCATGAAGTCATATCAATTGTTTTGAGCAAATCGATCTTCCCTTTACTGTTCTTGAGATTGGCTGTTTGGTAGATCATATTCTGTTTGGACATGGTAATCATTCCAACAAGACCTCAACGGGGATAATTTGCAGATCGCAAATGGTTCCCCTGGGTTGGAGCATTTATCACACTTGTAAGACGTTTTGGTCTTGCAGATTCTGCAACGCAATCGCCGCTTGGCTCCAGTTGCATCTGTTCTTTCCATGCGAATCAACTTGTGGCTGCCTGGACAAGAAAGCAAAAAAGCAAAAAATTATGTTGCAAAAACAAAATTCCCTTAATCTGGGAACAAGCAAAGAGACTGGATACAAGCATTGGAGTCACTCTCGTAGTATCTCTCATATTGCACATGCAAGTCCTAAGAACATTCATTGGCAAATCTGCCAGTACCAATTTTGCTATTTAGCGAATGCTCCTATTATATACGTATAACTGGTAATTTTCACGTGAAAAAAGGTTAACATTTATTCAGCAGGCTTTCTTCTAATTGTTTCTTGATACCTTTTCTTGGTGAAAGGACAACTTTGTCAACACTTCGTCTTGTCCTTGGCTGTCTCTCAGGGTAGTATAAGATCTCATTTCGCCTATTGTGCAGCTTGAAAATCGCATACCAAATACGAATAACTTCAAAACGAAATGATGCACTGGTAAACTTCTTCACGCGCAGGTTGCTGTTTTCCCAAATTGTGTGCCCATTTATAACTGCATACATTTCGATCAGTGAATCAAGGATCCCATTTTGCTTCCTGATGCTTCTGAACTCTGAGTTGTAGTAAGCAAGCTGCTGGTTACAACGGTCGACCCATCCATAAATCGAGCGGTAGTGCACTGCAACTTTGGGAATATGTACGCCAATCTCGTCACCTTGGTTGTTTGTGTATCCTGTCGTTTTCCAGCTGCCCATGCCTGATTCTGTGTCATTGTCGATGAAAGTTACTGCGTTATTGTCATTCCAGTAAGTAACTGTAAGAAAATCATTATGGAGAGATTTAGAATAACCTCTTGCAAAAGACTTTGTTTGCTTCACAAATGTAGAATGGTTGGCAGGAAAATGAGCTGATTTCCCTCTTTGGGTAGCGACGACTCTTGTGTTCCAAAGAATTTTTGCATCCTTCATCAGCTTGACGGTTGGAAAGCCATTATCTAAAACCAACAACTTTCCTTGATCTTTATGCTGTTCCATCAGCTGATCGACGATGTTGTATGTCTTTCCGTTGGCTGTACTGGTGTAAGTTTTCTTGCAAACACTAACCAAGTGATTAGTAATTATGTAATTCCCGAATTGCCCTCTTTCGCCAAGTTTGTAAATGGTCCAGCCCATTCTGATTGGCTTGTCCGGGTTTCGTGTCTTGAATGCGTTTCTCTTACTCTTACTTCGAACTCGTCCTTTGTCAATACAAATCTGGCTACCTGACTTCCACATACTCAAAGAATTGTCCTTCATCACTTCTACTCCAGACAGAATATTTTGAAGTGGGTGATAATTTGGGTCTCGTTTTCCTGGCAATTGGCTTTGATTGACGACGCAAAAATGCTTGGTCAATGCTTGAAATGTTTTGAACGGCATCATCTTTTTGACTTCTACTTGAGCCTTCAGTGGATCGTCACTCCATGCCCAGCGCTTGTTGGGATACCTTATTAGAGTTAGGTGCCATTTGATAGCAAGGAATCCTCTGATGAATGACCGACCCTTATCATCTTTTGTGAGCAGGCCAACTCGCGAGGTATAATTCTGGTCATTCATTCCATGGCTGTTTGTTGCATCTATGCAACGATCGATGAAAGTGTTATCCAAGATACGCTCAACTATATCGTGTGGTTTGGAATCTTCATTGAAATTCACAGAGCAAGAAGATTATCTCGTTTGGAGGGTACAACGAACTGATGACCAGTGGCAGCAACCATCTTTGTCATCGTCACTTTCCGCTCCTACAGGGTCATAAGGATCTTCTTCGAAGTCGCTGCCCTCAGATTCTTCTGAACTTATACCGGAGAAGTCAATGTCACTTTCTTCATTGCAATCAATTTCCTCTTCACTTGCATCTGACATCTATGATAGAAAGGTGCAAGCCATCACCACACCATCTGAGCATTGCAATTTCTTGCAAGGAATGAAGACAAATGAACTAGATAACGAAAGTAAATCAATTGATTTAGGCTGGGTCAAGAAA
This sequence comes from Aurelia sp. 4 Dawson et al 2005, assembly GCA_964019985.1. Classification (NCBI taxonomy): domain Eukaryota; kingdom Metazoa; phylum Cnidaria; class Scyphozoa; order Semaeostomeae; family Ulmaridae; genus Aurelia; species Aurelia sp. 4 Dawson et al 2005. Next base: position 11,186,113 of record OZ026500.1, on the reverse strand, counting down.
GATGATGGTTACTATGATAGATATGAAGCTACTAACAACGAATTCGATATGTTTTATTGCAATGATTGTAATGGAATATGGTATCATGACTTACCATCAGTGTAAAAGCTTTCCAGAGTGGCTTACAATATGTAATCAACGTAAACAACGACAGTCACCTTCAAGCAAACTATCGTCAGCACCTACCACGTGATCTTCACGTGACACAAAATTTGGCGCCAAAATGCGATCAGGTAATCGCAGATGATTCCTATGACAACTTTGGTTCTTGTTCAGTTAATCAATCACAGTCAAAACGTAAGAAGCGTACCATGTAGTGCAATTTCAAGTTTTTTTAACCACTGATCTCAATTTAATGGGTATTTTCCATTTGTTCTACTTTTAGAGCCTCATGGAGACGAAAGGTGACAACGATTTTCAACAACGAACAATAGATTTTAATTGCTTGGCCAAGAGTCGTGTTTCTTGCACACAGTTTAGTCCAATTTCAAGTGTTTTTAACCATTGGTCTCAATTTACTGGGTATTTTCCATTTGTTCCACTTTTAGAGCCTCAAAGAGACAAAAGGTGACAAAAATTTTCAACAACTGACAACAGACTTTAATTCCTTGGCTAAGAATTGTGTTTCTTGCACACAGTTTAGTGCTATTTCAAGTGTTTTTAACCATTGGTCTCAATTTAATGGGTATTTTCCATTTGTTCCACTTTTAGAGCCCCATGGAGACAAAAGGTGACAACGATTTTCAACAACTGACAATAGATTTTAATTGCTTGGCCAAGAATTGTGTTTCTTGCACACAGTTTAGTGCTATTTCAAATGTTCTTAACCATTGGTCTCAATTTACTGGGTATTTTCCATTTGTTCCACTTTTAGAGCCTCATAGAGACAAAAGGTGACAAGAATTTTCAACAGCTGACAGTAGATTTTCCTTGCTTGGCCAACAGTTGTGTTTTTTGCACAATTTTAGTGCTATTTCAAATTTTTTTCACTATTGGTCTCATTTTACTGGGTATTTACAATTTGTTCCACTTTTAGAGCCTCATAGAGACAAAAAGTGACAAAAATTTTCAAATAGTGACTCCAGATTTGAGTTTAGGCCGTTATATTGTCTTTCGTACAAGTTTTCATGTATTTTTGAGCAATTTTGATGATTGGCCTGAATTTAACATTGTACTTTCTGTTTGTTCCATTTTTAGAGCCAGATAGAGACATTAGGTGACAAGATTTTCAAAAAGTGACAGTAGATTTGAATCCAGTGGCCACAAATTGTCTTTTTGGTGCATTTTCATACCAGTCTAACTATTCTGACTGTTGGTATCAATTCACGGAGCATTTTCTATTTGTTCCAATTTTAGAGCCACACAGAGACAAAAGGTGACAAAATTTTCAAAATCTGAAAGCAGGTTCGAGATCAGGGTCCCAAAATTGACCTTTGTGCTAAATTTCAACCATTTCTGACGACATTGATTTTTTCACTATAAGTGGGACGAAAAAATTCAAAAGTGGGACACAGCGCCTGAGAGGGTTAAAGATGCATATATCCTTGTAGACAGGTGCTTTGATTGATATAAATCTGCTAAATTCTACAAATAACGTTAATGGAACAATGTTATAGTAAATCTTTACAACAAAACAAAGAGCACAATTAAAGATGCTAAAATCCCTGTACAAAGGTGCTTTTATAGGTATAAATCACCTTAATTCTACAAATAAAGTTAATGCAAAAAAGCTATAGTAAACGTTTACAACAAAACAAAGTGCATATTTAAAGATGCTAATATCTTTGTAAACAGTTGCCTTTATGGCTATCAATCTGCTTAATTCTACAAATTAAGTTAATGGAACAAAGTTATAGTAAACCTATACAACAAATAAAGTGCACAGTTAAAAGTGCTAATATCCTTGTAAACAGGTGCTTTAATGGGTATAAATGTGCTTAATATTACAAATAAAGTTAATGGAACAAAGTTATAGTAAACCTTTACAACAACTAAAGTTCACAGTTAAAGATGCTCATATCCTTGTAAGCAGGTGCTTTTATGGGTATAAAACTGCTTAGTTCTACAAAAAATGTCAATGGAACAAAGTTACAGGAAACCTTTACAACAAAACAAGGGCACAATTAAAGATGCTAATATCCTTGTAAACAGGTTCTTTTATAGGTTTAAATCTGCTTACTTCTACAAATAAAGTTAATGCAAAAAAGCTATAGTAAACGTTTACAACAAAACAAAGTGCATATTTAAAGATGCTAATATCTTTGTAAACAGTTGCCTTTATGGCTATCAATCTGCTTAATTCTACAAATTAAGTTAATGGAACAAAGTTATAGTAAACCTATACAACAAATAAAGTGCACAGTTAAAAGTGCTAATATCCTTGTAAACAGGTGCTTTAATGGGTATAAATGTGCTTAATATTACAAATAAAGTTAATGGAACAAAGTTATAGTAAACCTTTACAACAACTAAAGTTCACAGTTAAAGATGCTCATATCCTTGTAAGCAGGTGCTTTTATGGATATAAATGTGCTTAATATTACAAATAAAGTTAATGGAACAAAGTTATAGTAAACCTTTACAACAACTAAAGTTCACAGTTAAAGATGCTCATATCCTTGTAAGCAGGTGCTTTTATGGGTATAAAACTGCTTAGTTCTACAAAAAATGTCAATGGAACAAAGTTACAGGAAACCTTTACAACAAAACAAGGGCACAATTAAAGATGCTAATATCCTTGTAAACAGGTGCTTTTATAGGTTTAAATCTGCTTACTTCTACAAATAAAGTTAATGGAACAATGTTATAGTAAACCTTTACAACAAATAAAATCCACAGATAAAGATGCTGATATCCTTGGAAACAGGTGCTTTATGGGTATACATCAGCTAAATTCGACGATTTAAGCTAATGCAGGAAAGTTATAGTAAACATTTACAACAAATAAAGTGAACAGTTAAAGATGCTAATATATTTGTACACAGATGCTTGTATGGGTATAAATCTGCTTAGTTCTACTAATAATGTTAATGGAACAAAGTTATAGTAAACCTTTACAACAAAACAAAGGGCACTATTAAAGATGCTGATATCCTAGTACACAGGTCCATTTATAGGTTTAAATCTCCTCAACACTACAAGTAAACTTAATTGAACAAAGTGATAGTAAACCTTTACAACAAAATAAAGTGCACAGATAAAGATGCTGATATCCTTGCAAACAGGTGCTTTATGGGTATACATCAGCGAAATTCGACGAATTAAGCTAATACAGGAAAGTTATAGCAAAGATTTACAACAAAGCAAAGTGCACAGTTAGAGATGCTAATATCCTTGTAAACAGCTACTTTTATAGGTATAAATGTGCTTAATTCTACAAATAAAGATAATTGAACAACGTTATAGTAAACCTTTACAACAAAACAAAGTGCACAGTTAAAGCTACTAATATCCTTGTATACAGGTCCATTTATAGGTATAAATCTCCTTAACACTACAAGTAAACTTAATTGAACAAAGTGATAGTAAACCTTTACAACAAAACAAAGTGCATATTTAAAGATGCTAATATCTTTGAAAACAGGTCCTTTTATTGGTACAAATCTGCTAAATTCTTAAAATAAAGTTAATGGAACAAAGTTATAGTAAACCTTTACAAACAATAAAGTGCACAGTTAAAGATGCTAATATCCTTGTACACAGGTGCTTTTATAGGTATAAATCAGCTTACTTCTACAAATTAAATTAATGAAAAAAAGTTATAGTACACCTTTACAACAAAACAAGGGGCACAATTAAAGATGCTAATATCCTTGTAAACAGGTGCTTTTATAGGTTTAAATCTGCTTACTTCTACGAATAAAGTTAATGGAACAATGTTATAGCAAACCTTTACAACAAATAAAGTGCACAGATAAAGATGCTGATATCCTTGTAAACAGGTGCTTTTTTAGGTATAAATCTGCCTAATTCAACAACTAAAGTCAATGGAACAATGTTATAGTACACCTTTACAGCAAAAAAAGTGCATAGTTAAGGATGCTAATATCCTTGTAAACAGGTGCTTTATGGGTATACATCAGCTAAATTGAAGAACTAAGCTAATACAGGAAAGTTATAGTAAATATTTACAACAAAGTGAAGTGCACAGTTAGAGATGCTAATATCCTTGTAAACAGCCACTTTTATGGTCATAATTTGCTGAATTCAACGAAAAAAGTTAATACAACAAAGTTAAAGTAAACCTTTACAACAAGCAAAGTGCACAGTTAAAGATGCTAATATCCTATCCTATTAATTCTACAAATAAAGTTAATGGAACAAAGTTATAGTAAACCTTTACAACAAATAAAGTTCACAGTTAAAGATGCTAATATTCTTGTACCAGGTTCTTTTTTGGGTATAAATCTGCTTAGTTCTACAAATAAGGTTAATGGAACAAAGTTATAGTTAACTTTTACAAAAAATAAAGCGAATAGTTGAAGATGCTAATATCCTTGTACACAGGTGCTTTTATGGGTATAAATCTGCTTAGTTCTACAAATAAGGTTAATGGAACAAAGTTATAGTACACCTTTACAAAAAAAAGTGCACAGTTAAAGATGCTAATATCCTTGTAAACAGGTACTTTTTTAGGTATAAATCTGCCTAATTCAACAACTAAAGTCAATGGAACAATGTTATAGTACACCTTTACAGCAAAAAAAAATGCATAGTTAAGGATGCTAATATCCTTGTAAACAGGTGCTTTATGGGTATACATCAGCTAAATTGAAGAATTAAGCTAATACAGGAAAGTTATAGTAAATATTTACAACAAAGTGAAGTGCACAGTTAAAGATGCTAATATCCTTGTAAACAGCTACTTTTATGGTCATAATTTGCTGAATTCAACGAAAAAAGTTAATACAACAAAGTTAAAGTAAACCTTTACAACAAGCAAAGTGCACAGTTAAAGATGCCTATATCTTTGTAAACAGGTCCTTTTATTGGTATAAATCTGCTTGATGCTACAAATAAAGTCAATGGAACGATGTTATAGTCCAACTTTACAACAAAACAAAGTGCACAGTTAAAAATTCTAATATCCTTGTAAACAGGTGCTTTTATGGGTATAAATCTGCTTAGTTCTACAAATAGTGTTAATCGAATAGAGTTATAGTATAAACCTTTACAAAAAATAAAGCGGATAGTTGAAGATACTAATATCTTTGAAAACAGGTCCTTTTATTGGTATAAATCTGCTAAATTCTTAAAATAAAGGTAATGGAAGAATGTTATAGTAAACCTTTACAGCAAAACAAAGTGCACAATTAAAGATGCTAATATCCTTGTAAACAGGTGCTTTTATGGTTATAAATGTGCTTAATTCTAAAAATAAAGTTAATGGAATAACGTTATAGTAAACCTTTACAACAAAACAAAGTGCACAGTTAAAGATGCTAATATCCTTGTAAACAGGTGCTTTTATGTTTATAAATCTGCTTAGTTCTACAAATAAAGTTAATGGAAAAAAGTTATAGTACACCTTTACAACAAAACAAGGGGCACAATTAAAGATGCTAATATCCTTGTAAACAGGTGCTTTTATAGGTTTAAATCTGCTTACTTCTACAAATAAAGTAAATGGAACAATGTTATAGTAAACCTTTACAACAAATAAAGTGCACAGTTAAAGATGCTAATATATTTGTACACAGATGTTTTTATGGGTATAAATCTGCTTAGTTCTACTAATTATATTAATGGAACAAAGTTATAGTAAACCTTTACAAAAAAACAAAGGGCACAATTAAAGATGCTAATATCCTTGTACACAGGTGCTTTTATAGGTTTAAATCTGCTTACTTCTACAAATAAAGTTAATGGAACATTGTTATAGCAAACCTTTACAACAAATAAAGTGCACAGATAAAGATGCTGATATCCTTGTAAACAGGTGCTTTTTTAGGTATAAATCTGCCTAATTCAACAACTAAAGTCAATGGAACAATGTTATAGTACACCTTTACAGCAAAAAAAGTGCATAGTTAAGGACGCTAATATCCTTGTAAACAGGTGCTTTATGGGTATACATCAGCTAAATTGAAGAACTAAGCTAATACAGGAAGGTTATAGTAAATATTTACAACAAAGTGAAGTGCACAGTTAGAGATGCTAATATCCTTGTAAACAGCCACTTTTATGGTCATAATTTGCTGAATTCAACGAAAAAAGTTAATACAACAAAGTTAAAGTAAACCTTTACAACAAGCAAAGTGCACAGTTAAAGATGCTAATATCCCATCCTATTAATTCTACAAATAAAGTTAATGGAACAAAGTTAAAGTAAACCTTTACAACAAATAAAGTTCACAGTTAAAGATGCTAATATTCTTGTACCAGGTTCTTTTATGGGTATAAATCTGCTTAGTTCTACAAATAAGGTTAATGGAACAGAGTTATAGTTAACTTTTACAAAAAATAAAGCGAATAGTTGAAGATGCTAATATCCTTGTACACAGGTGCTTTTATGGGTATAAATCTGCTTAGTTCTACAAATAAGGTTAATGGAACAAAGTTATAGTAAACCTTTACAACAAATAAAGTGCGCAGTTAAAGATGCTAATATCCTTGTACACAGGTGCTTTTATGGGTATAAATCTCCTTAATTCTACAAATAATTTTAATGGAACAAAGTTATAGTACACCTTTACAAAAAAAAGTGCACAGTTAAAGATGCTAATATCCTTGTAAACAGGTACTTTTTTAGGTATAAATCTTCCTAATTCAACAACTAAAGTCAATGGAACAATGTTATAGTACACCTTTACAGCAAAAAAAGTGCATAGTTAAGGATGCTAATATCCTTGTAAACAGGTGCTTTATGGGTATACATCAGCTAAATTGAAGAATTAAGCTAATACAGGAAAGTTATAGTAAATATTTACAACAAAGTGAAATGCACAGTTAGAGATGCTAATATCCTTGTAAACAGCCACTTTTATGGTCATAATTTGCTGAATTCAACGAAAAAAGTTAATACAACAAAGTTAAAGTAAACCTTTACAACAAGCAAAGTGCACAGTTAAAGATGCTAATATCCTATCCTATTAATTCTACAAATAAAGTTAATGGAACAAAGTTAAAGTAAACCTTTACAACAAATAAAGTTCACAGTTAAAGATGCTAATATTCTTGTACCAGGTTCTTTTATGGGTATAAATCTGCTTAGTTCTACAAATAAGGTTAATGGAACAAAGTTATAGTTAACTTTTACAAACTATAAAGCGAATAGTTGAAGATGCTAATATCCTTGTACACAGGTGCTTTTATGGGTATAAATCTGCTTAGTTCTACAAATAAGGTTAATGGAACAAAGTTATAGTAAACCTTTACAACAAATAAAGTGCGCAGTTAAAGATGCTAATATCCTTGTACACAGGTGCTTTTATGGGTATAAATCTCCTTAATTCTACAAATAATTTTAATGGAACAAAGTTATAGTACACCTTTACAAAAAAAAGTGCACAGTTAAAGATGCTAATATCCGTGTAAACAGGTACATTTTTAGGTATAAATCTGCCTAATTCAACAACTAAAGTCAATGGAACAATGTTATAGTACACCTTTACAGCAAAAAAAGTGCATAGTTAAGGATGCTAATATCCTTGTAAACAGGTGCTTTATGGGTATACATCAGCTAAATTGAAGAATTAAGCTAATACAGGAAAGTTATAGTAAATATTTACAACAAAGTGAAGTGCACAGTTAGAGATGCTAATATCCTTGTAAACAGCTACTTTTATAGTCATAATTTGCTGAATTCAACGAAAAAAGTTAATACAACAAAGTTAAAGTAAACCTTTACAACAAGCAAAGTGCACAGTTAAAGATGCCTATATCTTTGTAAACAGGTCCTTTTATTGGTATAAATCTGCTTGATGATACAAATAAAGTCAATGAAACAATGTTATAGTCCAACTTTACAACAAAACAAAGTGCACAGTTAAAAATTCTAATATCCTTGTAAACAGGTGCTTTTATGGGTATAAATCTGCTTAGTTCTACAAATAGTGTTAATGGAATAGAGTTATAGTATAAACCTTTACAGCAAAACAATGTGCAAAATTAAAGATGCTAATATCCTTGTAAAGAAGTGCTTTTATGAGTATAAATGTGATTAATTCTACAAATAAAGTTAATGCAACAACGTTATAGTAAACCTTTACAACAAAATCAAGTGCACAGTTAAAGATGCTAATATCCTTGTAAACAGGTGCTTTTATGGGTATAAATCTCCATAATTCTACAAATAAACTTAATGGAACAAAGTTATAGTAAACCTTTACAACAAAACAAAGGGCACAATTAAAGATGCTAATATCCTTGTACACAGGTCCATTTATAGTTATAAATCTCCTTAATTCTACAAATAATGTTAATGGAACAAAGTTATAGTTATCTTTTACAACAAATAAAGCGAATAGTTGAAGATGCTAATATCCTTGTACACAGGTAAATTTATAGGTATAAATCTCCTTAATTCTAAAAATAAAGTTAATGGAACAAAGTTATAGTAAACCTTTACAACAAACAAAGTGCACAGTTAAAGATGCCTATATCCTTGTAAACAGGTCCTTTTATTGGTATAAATCTGCTTAATGCTACAAATGAAGGTAATGGAACAATGTTATAGTAAGCTCTTACAGCAAAATAAAGTGCAAAATTAAAAGATGCTAATATCCTAGTAAACGGTTGCTTTTATGGGTATAAATGTGCTTAATTCTACAAATAAAGTTAATGGAACAACGTTATAGTAAACCTTTACAACAAAACAAAGTGCACAGTTAAAGATGCTAATATCCTTGTAGACAGGTGCTTTTATGGGTAAAAATCTCCTTAATTCTACAAGTAAACTTAATTGAACAAAGTGATAGTAAACCTTTACAACAAAACAAAGGGCACAATTAAAGATGCTAATATCCTTGTACACAGGTCCATTTATAGATATATACCCCCGTAATACTACAAGTAAACCTAATTGAACAAAGTGATAGTAAACCTTTACAACAACAAAAAAGTGCTCAATTAAAGATGCTAATATCCTTGTGCACAGGTGCTTTTATAGGTATAAATCTCCTTAATTCCACAAATAAAATTGATGGAAAAACGTTATAGTAAACATTTGCAACAAATAAAGTGAATACTTGAAGATGTCAATATCCTTGTACACAGGTGCTTTTATGGGTATAAATCTGCTTAATTCTACAAGTAAACTTATTTGAACAAAGGGATAGTAAACCTTTATAACAAAAAAAAGTGCAGAATTAAAGATGCTAATATCCTTGTACACAGGTGCTTTTATAGGTATAAATCTCCTTAATACTACAAGTAAACTTAATTCAACAAAGTGATAGTAAACCTTTATAACAAAACAAAATGCACAGTTAAAGATGCTAATATCCTTGTAAACAGGTCCATTATAGGTACAAATCTCCTTAACTTTACAAATAAAGTTAATGGAAAAAAGTTATAGTAAACCATTACAACAAAACAAAGGGCACAATTAAAGATTCTAATATCCTTGTACACAGGTCCATTTATAGTTATAAATCTCCTTAATTCTACAAATAATGTTAATGGAACAAAGTTATAGTTATCTTTTACAACAAATAAAGCGAATAGTTGAAGATGCTAATATCCTTGTACACAGGTAAATTTATAGGTATAAATCTCCTTAATTCTAAAAATAAAGTTAATGGAACAAAGTTATAGTAAACCTTTACAACAAACAAAGTGCACAGTTAAAGATGCCTATATCTTTGTAAACAGGTCCTTTTATTGGTATAAATCTGCTTAATGCTACAAATGAAGGTAATGGAACAATGTTATAGTAAGCTCTTACAGCAAAATAAAGTGCAAAATTAAAAGATGCTAATATCCTAGTAAACGGTTGCTTTTATGGGTATAAATGTGCTTAATTCTACAAATAAAGTTAATGGAACAACGTTATAGTAAACCTTTACAACAAAACAAAGTGCACAGTTAAAGATGCTAATATCCTTGTAAACAGGTGCTTTTATGGGTATAAATCTCCTTAATTCTACAAATAAACTTAATGGAAAAAAGTTATAGTTAATGTTTACAACAAATAAAGTGAATAGTTGAAAATGCTAATATCCTTGTAGACAGGTGCTTTTATGGGTAAAAATCTCCTTAATTCTACAAGTAAACTTAATTGAACAAAGTGATAGTAAACCTTTACAACAAAACAAAGGGCACAATTAAAGATGCTAATATCCTTGTACACAGGTGCTTTTATAGGTATAAATCTCCTTAATACTACAAGCAAACTTAATTCAACAAAGTGATAGTAAACCTTTACAACAAAACAAAATGCACAGTTAAAGATGCTAATATCCTTGTAAACAGGTCCATTATAGGTACAAATCTCCTTAACTTTACAAATAAAGTTAATGGAAAAAAGTTATAGTAAACATTTACAACAAAATAAAGTGCACAATTAAAGATGCTAATATCCTTGTACACAGGTGCTTTTATGGATATAAATCTACTTAATTCTACAAATACACTTAATGGAACAAAAGTATAGTTAACGTTTACAACAAATAAAGTGCACAGTTAAAGATGCTAATATCCTTGTAAACAGATGCTTTCATTGGTATCAATCTGCTTAATTCTACAAATAAAGTTAATTGAACAAAGTTATAGTAAACCTTTAAAACAAAACAAAGGGAACAATTAAAGATGCTAATATTCTTGTACACAGGTGCTTTAATGGGTATAAATCTGCTTAGTTCTACAATTAAGGTTAATGGAACAAAGTTATAGTTAACTTTTACAACAAATAAAGCGAATAGTTGAAGCTGCTAATATCCTTGTAAACAGGTGCTTTTATGGGAAGAAATGTTCTTAATTCTACAAATAAAGTTAATGGAACAACGTTATAGTAAACCTTTACAACAAAACAAAGTGCACAGTTAATGATGCTAATATCCTTGTAAACAGGTGCTTTTATGGGTATAAATTTCCTTAATTCTACAAATAAACTTAATGGAACAAAGTTATAGTCAACGTTTACAACAAATAAAGTGAATAGATGAAGATGCTAATATCCTTGTACAAATGTGCTTTTATGGGTATCAATCTGCATAATTTTACAAGTAAAGTTAATGGAAGAAAGTTACAGTAAACATTTCCAAGAAATAAAGTGCACAGTTAAAGATGCTGATATACTGATATCTGAGATTCTGATATAGATGCTGAGATGCTGATATAGATGCTGATACAGATGCTGATATCTGAGATACTGATAAACAGGTGCTTTATGGGTATACATCAGCTAAATTGAAGAATTAAGCTAATACAGGAAAGTTATAGTAAGTCTTTACAACAAAACAAACTCCAGAGTTAGAGATGCTAATATCCTTGTACACAGGTGCTTTAATGGGTATAAATCTGCTTAGTTCTACAAATAAGGTTAACGGAACAAAGTTATAGTTATCGTTTACAACAAATAAAGCGAATAGGTGAAGATGCTAATATCCTTGTAAACAGGTGCTTTTATTAGTATAGATGTTCTTAATTCTACAAATAAAGTTAATGGAACAAAGTTATAGTAAACCTTTACAACAAAACAAAGCGCACATTTAAAGATGCTAATATCCTCGTAAATAGGTTCTTTTATGACTATAATTCTGCTTAGTTCTACAAATAATGTTAATGATACAAAGTTATAGTAAACCTTTACAACAAATAAAGTGCACAGTTAAAGATGCTAATGTTCTTGCACACAGGTGCTTTTATAGGTATAAATCTCCTTAATTCTACAAATAAAATTGATGGAAAAACGTTATAGTAAACATTTGCAACAAATAAAGTGAATACTTAAAGATGTTAATATCCTTGTACACAGGTGCTTTTCTGGGTATAAATCTGCTTAATTCTACAAGTAAACTTATTTGAACAAAGTGATAGTAAACCTTTACAACAAAACAAAGGGAACAATTAAAGATGCTAATATCCTTGTACACAGGTGCTTTAATGGGTATAAATCTGCTTAGTTCTACAATTAAGGTTAATGGAACAAAGTTATAGTAAACATTTGCAACAAATAAAGTGAATACTTAAAGATGTTAATATCCTTGTACACAGGTGCTTTTATGGGTATAAATCTGCTTAATTATAAAAGTAAACTTATTTGAACAAAGGGATAGTAAACCTTTACAACAAAAAAAAGTGCACAATTAAAGATGCTAATATCCTTGTACACAGGTGCTTTTATAGGTATAAATCTCCTTAATTTTACAAATAAAATTAGTGGAAAAATGTTATAGTAAACATTTGCAACAATATAAAGTGCACAATTAAAGATGCTAATATCCTTGTACACAGGTGCTTTTATGGATATAAATCTCCTTAATTCTACAAATACACTTAATGGAACAAAAGTATAGTTAACGTTTACAACAAATAAAGTGCACAGTTAAAGATGCTAATATCCTTGTAAACAGATGCTTTTATGGGTATCAGTCTGCTTAATTCTACGAATAAAGTTAATTAAACAAAGTTATAGTAAACCTTTACAACAAAACAAAGGGCACAATTAAAGATGCTAATATCCTTGTACACAGGTCCATTTATAGGTATAAATCTCCTTAATTCTACAAGTAAACTTAATTGAACAAAGTGTTAGTAAACCTTTACGACAATACAAAGTGCACAATTGAAGATTCTAATATCCTTGTAAACAGGTGCTTTTATGGGTATAAATTTGCTTAATTCTACAAATAATGTTAATTGAATAAAGTTATAGTAAACATTTACAACAAAATAAAGTGCACAATTAAAGATGCTAATATCCTTGTACACAGGTGCTTTTATGGATATAAATCTACTTAATTCTACAAATACACTTAATGGAACAAAAGTATAGTTAACGTTTACAACAAATAAAGTGCACAGTTAAAGATGCTAATATCCTTGTAAACAGATGCTTTCATTGGTATCAATCTGCTTAATTCTACAAATAAAGTTAATTGAACAAAGTTATAGTAAACCTTTAAAACAAAACAAAGGGAACAATTAAAGATGCTAATATTCTTGTACACAGGTGCTTTAATGGGTATAAATCTGCTTAGTTCTACAATTAAGGTTAATGGAACAAAGTTATAGTTAACTTTTACAACAAATAAAGCGAATAGTTGAAGCTGCTAATATCCTTGTAAACAGGTGCTTTTATGGGAAGAAATGTTCTTAATTCTACAAATAAAGTTAATGGAACAACGTTATAGTAAACCTTTACAACAAAACAAAGTGCACAGTTAATGATACTAATATCCTTGTAAACAGGTGCTTTTATGGGTATAAATTTCCTTAATTCTACAAATAAACTTAATGGAACAAAGTTATAGTCAACGTTTACAACAAATAAAGTGAATAGATGAAGATGCTAATATCCTTGTACAAATGTGCTTTTATGGGTATCAGTCTGCTTAATTCTACGAATAAAGTTAATTAAACAAAGTTATAGTAAACCTTTACAACAAAACAAAGGGCACAATTAAAGATGCTAATATCCTTGTACACAGGTCCATTTATAGGTATAAATCTCCTTAATTCTACAAGTAAACTTAATTGAACAAAGTGTTAGTAAACCTTTACGACAATACAAAGTGCACAATTGAAGATTCTAATATCCTTGTAAACAGGTGCTTTTATGGGTATAAATGTGCTTAATTCTACAAATAATGTTAATTGAATAAAGTTATAGTAAACATTTACAACAAAATAAAGTGCACAATTAAAGATGCTAATATCCTTGTACACAGGTGCTTTTATGGATATAAATCTACTTAATTCTACAAATACACTTAATGGAACAAAAGTATAGTTAACGTTTACAACAAATAAAGTGCACAGTTAAAGATGCTAATATCCTTGTAAACAGATGCTTTCATTGGTATCAATCTGCTTAATTCTACAAATAAAGTTAATTGAACAAAGTTATAGTAAACCTTTAAAACAAAACAAAGGGAACAATTAAAGATGCTAATATTCTTGTACACAGGTGCTTTAATGGGTATAAATCTGCTTAGTTCTACAATTAAGGTTAATGGAACAAAGTTATAGTTAACTTTTACAACAAATAAAGCGAATAGTTGAAGCTGCTAATATCCTTGTAAACAGGTGCTTTTATGGGAAGAAATGTTCTTAATTCTACAAATAAAGTTAATGGAACAACGTTATAGTAAACCTTTACAACAAAACAAAGTGCACAGTTAATGATACTAATATCCTTGTAAACAGGTGCTTTTATGGGTATAAATTTCCTTAATTCTACAAATAAACTTAATGGAACAAAGTTATAGTCAACGTTTACAACAAATAAAGTGAATAGATGAAGATGCTAATATCCTTGTACAAATGTGCTTTTATGGGTATCAATCTGCATAATTTTACAAGTAAAGTTAATGGAAGAAAGTTACAGTAAACATTTCCAAGAAATAAAGTGCACAGTTAAAGATGCTGATATACTGATATCTGAGATTCTGATATAGATGCTGAGATGCTGATATAGATGCTGATACAGATGCTGATATCTGAGATACTGATAAACAGGTGCTTTATGGGTATACATCAGCTAAATTGAAGAATTAAGCTAATACAGGAAAGTTATAGTAAGTCTTTACAACAAAACAAACTCCAGAGTTAGAGATGCTAATATCCTTGTACACAGGTGCTTTAATGGGTATAAATCTGCTTAGTTCTACAAATAAGGTTAATGGAACAAAGTTATAGTTATCGTTTACAACAAATAAAGCGAATAGGTGAAGATGCTAATATCCTTGTAAACAGGTGCTTTTATTAGTATAGATGTTCTTAATTCTACAAATAAAGTTAATGGAACAAAGTTATAGTAAACCTTTACAACAAAACAAAGCGCACATTTAAAGATGCTAATATCCTCGTAAATAGGTTCTTTTATGACTATAATTCTGCTTAGTTCTACAAATAATGTTAATGATACAAAGTTATAGTAAACCTTTACAACAAATAAAGTGCACAGTTAAAGATGCTAATGTTCTTGCACACAGGTGCTTTTATAGGTATAAATCTCCTTAATTCTACAAATAAAGTTAATGGAAGAAAGTTACAGTAAACCTTTACAACAAAAAAAGTGCACACTTAAAGATGCTGATATCCTTGTACACAGGTCCATTTATAGGTATAAATCTCCTTAATTCTACAAGTAAACTTAATTGAACAAAGTGATGGTAAACCTTTACAACAAAACAAAGTGCACATTCAAAGATGCACACATCCTTGTAAACAGGTGCTTTGATGGATAGAAATCTGCTTAATTCTACAAATAAAGTTAATGGAACAAAGTTATAGTAAACCTTTACAACAAAACAAAGGGCACAATTAAAGATGCTAATATCCTTGTACACAGGTGCTTTAATAGGTATAAATCTGCTTAGTTCTACAAATAAGGTTAATGGAACAAAGTTATAGTTAACTTTTACAACAATTAAAGCGATTAGTTGAAGATGCTAATATCCTTGTAAACAGGTCCTTTTATTGGTATAAATCTGCTTGATGCTACAAATAAAGTCAATGGAACAATGTTATAGTCCAACTTTACAACAAAACAAAGTGCACAGTTAAAAATTCTAATATCCTTGTAAACAGGTGCTTTTATGGGTATAAATCTGCTTAGTTCTACAAATAATGTTAATGGAATAGAGTTATAGTATAAACCTTTACAAAAAATAAAGCGAATAGTTGAAGATACTAATATCTTTGAAAACAGGTCCTTTTATTGGTATAAATCTGCTAAATTCTTAAAATAAAGGTAATGGAAGAATGTTATAGTAAACCTTTACAGCAAAACAAAGTGCACAATTAAAGATGCTAATATCCTTGTAAACAGGTGCTTTTATGTTTATAAATCTGCTTAGTTCTACAATAATGTTAATGGAACAAAGTTATAGTTAACTTTTACAACAAAAAAAGTGAATAGTTGAAGATGCTAATATCCTTGTAAACAGGTGCTTTTATGGGTATAAATGTGCTTAATTCTACAAATAATGTTAATTGAATAAAGTTATAGTAAACCTTTACAACAAATAAAGTGCGCAGTTAAAGATGCTAATATCCTTGTAAACAGGTGCTTTTTTAGGTATAAATCTGCTTAATTCAACAAATAATGTCAATGGAACAATGTTATAGTACACCTTTACAGCAAAAAAAGTGCATAGTTAAGGATGCTAATATCCTTGTAAACAGCTGCTTTATTGGTATACATCAGCTAAATTGAAGAATTAAGCTAATACAGGAAAGTTATAGTAAATATTTACAACAAAGTGAAGTGCACAGTTAGAGATTCTAATATCCTTATAAACAGCTACTTTTATGGTCATAATTTGCTTAATTCAACGAAAAAAGTTAATACAACAAAGTTATAGTAATTTTTTACAAAAAATAAAGTGCACAGTTAAAGATGCTAATATCCTTGTACACAGGAGCTTTATGGGTATACATCACCTAAATTCGACGAATTAAGCTAATACAGGCAAGTTATAGTAAGCCTTTACAAAAAATAAAGTGCACAGTCAAAGATGCTAATATCCTTGTACATAGGTGCTTTTATAGGTATATATCTCCTTAGTTCTACAAATAAAGTTAATGGAACAAAGTTATAGTAAACCTTTACAACAAAAAAAAGGACACAATTAAAGATGCTAATATCCTTGTACACAGGTCCATTTATAGGTATAAATCTCCTTAATTCTACAAATAAAGTTAATGGAACAAAGTTATAGTATACATTTAAAAGAAATAAAGTGCACAGTTAAAGATGCTGATATCCTTGTAAACAGGAGCTTTATGGGTATACATCAGCTAAATTCGACGAATTAAGCTAATACAGGAAAGTTATAGTAAACCTTTACAAAAAATAATGTGCACAATTAAAGATGCTAATATCCTTGTACACAGGTGCTTTTATAAGTATAAATCTGCTTAATTGTACAAATAAAGTCAATGGAACAATATTATAGTCCAACTTTACAACAAAACAAAGTGCACAGTTAAAGATGCTAATATCCTTGTAAACAGGTGCTTTATCGGTATACATGAGCTAAATTCGACGAATTTAGCTAATACAGGAAAGTTATACTAAACCTTTACAAAAAATAAAGTGCACAGTTAATAAAGATGCTAATATCCTTGTACACAGGTGCTTTTATAGGTATATATCTCCTTAGTTCTACAAATAAAGTTAATGGAACAAAGTTATAGTAAACCGTTACAACAAACAAAGTGCACAGTTAAAGATGCCTATATCTTTGTAAACAGGTCCTTTTATTGGTATAAATCTGCTTAATGCTACAAATGAAGGTAATGGAACAATGTTATAGTAAGCTTTAACAGCAAAACAAAGTGCAAAATTAAAGATGCTAATATCCTAGTAAACAGGTGCTTTTATGGGTATAAATGTGCTTAATTCTACAAATAAAGTTAATGGAACAACGTTATAGTAAACCTTTACAACAAAACAAAGTGAACAGTTAAAGATGCTAATATCCTTGTAAACAGGTGCTTTTATGGGTATAAATCTTCTTAATTCTACAAATAAACTTAATGGAACAAAGTTATAGTAAACATTTACAAGAAATAAAGTGCACAGTTAAAGATGCTGATATCTTTGTAAACAGGAGCTTTTTGGGTATACATCAGCTAAATTGAAGAACTAAGCTAATACAGGAAAGTCATAGTAAATATTTACCACAAAGCAAAGTGCACAGTTAGAGATGCTAATATCCTTGTAAACAGGTGCTTTTAGGGGTATAAATCTGCTTAGCTCTACAAATAAAGGTAATGTTATAGTAAACCTTTACAGGAAAACAAAGTGCAAAATTAAAGATGCTAATATCCTTGTAAAGAAGTGCTTTTATGAGTATAAATGTGATTAATTCTACAAATAAAGTTAATGCAACAACGTTATAGTAAACCTTTACAACAAAACAAAGGGCACAATTAAAGATGCTAATATCCTTGTACACAGGTCCATTTATAGTTATAAAACTCCTTAATTCTACAAATAATGTTAATGGAACAAAGTTATAGTTATCTTTTACAACAAATAAAGCGAATAGTTGAAGATGCTAATATCCTTGTACACAGGTAAATTTATAGGTATAAATCTCCTTAATTCTAAAAATAAAGTTAATGGAACAAAGTTATAGTAAACCGTTACAACAAACAAAGTGCACAGTTAAAGATGCCTATATCTTTGTAAACAGGTCCTTTTATTGGTATAAATCTGCTTAATGCTACAAATGAAGGTAATGGAACAATGTTATAGTAAGCTTTAACAGCAAAACAAAGTGCAAAATTAAAGATGCTAATATCCTAGTAAACAGGTGCTTTTATGGGTATAAATGTGCTTAATTCTACAAATAAAGTTAATGGAACAACGTTATAGTAAACCTTTACAACAAAACAAAGTGAACAGTTAAAGATGCTAATATCCTTGTAAACAGGTGCTTTTATGGGTATAAATCTTCTTAATTCTACAAATAAACTTAATGGAACAAAGTTATAGTTAATGTTTACAACAAATAAAATGAATAGTTGAAAATGCTAATATCCTTGTACACAGGTGCTTTTATGGGTAAAAATCTCCTTAATTCTACAAGTAAACTTAATTGAAGAAAGTGATAGTAAACCTTTACAACAAAACAAAGGGCACAATTAAAGATGCTAATATCCTTGTACACAGGTCCATTTATAGATATATATCTCCGTAATACTACAAGTAAACTTAATTGAACAAAGTGATAGTAAACCTTTACAACAAAACAAAGTGCACAGCTAAAGATGCTAATATCCTTGTAAACAGATGCTTTTATAGGTATACATCTGCTTAATTCTACAGATAAAGTTAATGGAACAACGTTATAGTAAACCTTTACAACAAAATCAAGTGCACAGTTAAAGATGCTAATATCCTTGTAAACAGGTGCTTTTTGGGTATAAATGTGCTTAATTCTAGAGATAATGTTAACAAAGTTATAGTAAACCTTTACAAAAAATAATGTGCACAATTAAAGATGCTAATATCCTTGTACACATGTGCTTTTATAAGTATAAATCTGCTTAATTGTACAAATAAAGTCAATGGAACAATATTATAGTCCAACTTTACAACAAAACAAAGTGCACAGTTAAAGATGCTAATATCCTTGTAAACAGGTGCTTTATCGGTATACATGAGCTAAATTCGACGAATTTAGCTAATACAGGAAAGTTATACTAAACCTTTACAAAAAATAAAGTGCACAGTTAATAAAGATGCTAATATCCTTGTACACAGGTGCTTTTATAGGTACATATCTCCTTAGTTCTACAAATAAAGTTAATGGAACAAAGTTATAGTAAACCTCTACAACAAAACAAAGGGCACAATTAAAGATGCTAATATCTTTGTATACAGGTCCATTTGAAAGTAATAAATCTCCTTAATTCTACAAATAAAGTTAATGTAACAAAGTTATAGTAAACATTTACAAGAAATAAAGTGCACAGTTAAAGATGCTGATATCTTTGTAAACAGGAGCTTTATGGGTATACATCAGCTAAATTGAAGAACTAAGCTAATACAGGAAAGTCATAGTAAATATTTACCACAAAGCAAAGTGCACAGTTAGAGATGCTAATATCCTTGTAAACAGGTGCTTTTAGGGGTATAAATCTGCTTAGCTCTACAAATAAAGGTAATGTTATAGTAAACCTTTACAGGAAAACAAAGTGCAAAATTAAAGATGCTAATATCCTTGTAAAGAAGTGCTTTTATGAGTATAAATGTGATTAATTCTACAAATAAAGTTAATGCAACAACGTTATAGTAAACCTTTACAACAAAATCAAGTGCACAGTTAAAGATGCTAATATCCTTGTAAACAGGTGCTTTATTGGTATAAATCTCCATAATTCTACAAATAAACTTAATGGAACAAAGTTATAGTAAACTTTTACAACAAAACAAAGGGCACAATTAAAGATGCTAATATCCTTGTACACAGGTCCATTTATAGTTATAAAACTCCTTAATTCTACAAATAATGTTAATGGAACAAAGTTATAGTTATCTTTTACAACAAATAAAGCGAATAGTTGAAGATGCTAATATCCTTGTACACAGGTAAATTTATAGGTATAAATCTCCTTAATTCTAAAAATAAAGTTAATGGAACAAAGTTATAGTAAACCTTTACAACAAACAAAGTGCACAGTTAAAGATGCCTATATCTTTGTAAACAGGTCCTTTTATTGGTATAAATCTGCTTAATGCTACAAATGAAGGTAATGGAACAATGTTATAGTAAGCTTTAACAGCAAAACAAAGTGCAAAATTAAAGATGCTAATATCCTAGTAAACAGGTGCTTTTATGGGTATAAATGTGCTTCATTCTACGAATAAAGTTAATTAAACAAAGTTATAGTAAACCTTTACAACAAAACAAAGGGCACAATTAAAGATGCTAATATCCTTGTACACAGGTCCATTTATAGGTATAAATCTCCTTAATTCTACAAGTAAACTTAATTGAACAAAGTGTTAGTAAACCTTTACGACAATACAAAGTGCACAATTGAAGATTCTAATATCCTTGTAAACAGGTGCTTTTATGGGTATAAATGTGCTTAATTCTACAAATAATGTTAATTGAATAAAGTTATAGTAAACATTTACAACAAAATAAAGTGCACAATTAAAGATGCTAATATCCTTGTACACAGGTGCTTTTATGGATATAAATCTACTTAATTCTACAAATACACTTAATGGAACAAAAGTATAGTTAACGTTTACAACAAATAAAGTGCACAGTTAAAGATGCTAATATCCTTGTAAACAGATGCTTTCATTGGTATCAATCTGCTTAATTCTACAAATAAAGTTAATTGAACAAAGTTATAGTAAACCTTTAAAACAAAACAAAGGGAACAATTAAAGATGCTAATATTCTTGTACACAGGTGCTTTAATGGGTATAAATCTGCTTAGTTCTACAATTAAGGTTAATGGAACAAAGTTATAGTTAACTTTTACAACAAATAAAGCGAATAGTTGAAGCTGCTAATATCCTTGTAAACAGGTGCTTTTATGGGAAGAAATGTTCTTAATTCTACAAATAAAGTTAATGGAACAACGTTATAGTAAACCTTTACAACAAAACAAAGTGCACAGTTAATGATACTAATATCCTTGTAAACAGGTGCTTTTATGGGTATAAATTTCCTTAATTCTACAAATAAACTTAATGGAACAAAGTTATAGTCAACGTTTACAACAAATAAAGTGAATAGATGAAGATGCTAATATCCTTGTACAAATGTGCTTTTATGGGTATCAGTCTGCTTAATTCTACGAATAAAGTTAATTAAACAAAGTTATAGTAAACCTTTACAACAAAACAAAGGGAACAATTAAAGATGCTAATATTCTTGTACACAGGTGCTTTAATGGGTATAAATCTGCTTAGTTCTACAATTAAGGTTAATGGAACAAAGTTATAGTTAACTTTTACAACAAATAAAGCGAATAGTTGAAGCTGCTAATATCCTTGTAAACAGGTGCTTTTATGGGTATAAATGTGCTTAATTCTACAAATAATGTTAATTGAATAAAGTTATAGTAAACATTTACAACAAAATAAAGTGCACAATTAAAGATGCTAATATCCTTGTACACAGGTGCTTTTATGGATATAAATCTACTTAATTCTACAAATACACTTAATGGAACAAAAGTATAGTTAACGTTTACAACAAATAAAGTGCACAGTTAAAGATGCTAATATCCTTGTAAACAGATGCTTTCATTGGTATCAATCTGCTTAATTCTACAAATAAAGTTAATTGAACAAAGTTATAGTAAACCTTTAAAACAAAACAAAGGGAACAATTAAAGATGCTAATATTCTTGTACACAGGTGCTTTAATGGGTATAAATCTGCTTAGTTCTACAATTAAGGTTAATGGAACAAAGTTATAGTTAACTTTTACAACAAATAAAGCGAATAGTTGAAGCTGCTAATATCCTTGTAAACAGGTGCTTTTATGGGAAGAAATGTTCTTAATTCTACAAATAAAGTTAATGGAACAACGTTATAGTAAACCTTTACAACAAAACAAAGTGCACAGTTAATGATACTAATATCCTTGTAAACAGGTGCTTTTATGGGTATAAATTTCCTTAATTCTACAAATAAACTTAATGGAACAAAGTTATAGTCAACGTTTACAACAAATAAAGTGAATAGATGAAGATGCTAATATCCTTGTACAAATGTGCTTTTATGGGTATCAATCTGCATAATTTTACAAGTAAAGTTAATGGAAGAAAGTTACAGTAAACATTTCCAAGAAATAAAGTGCACAGTTAAAGATGCTGATATACTGATATCTGAGATTCTGATATAGATGCTGAGATGCTGATATAGATGCTGATACAGATGCTGATATCTGAGATACTGATAAACAGGTGCTTTATGGGTATACATCAGCTAAATTGAAGAATTAAGCTAATACAGGAAAGTTATAGTAAGTCTTTACAACAAAACAAACTCCAGAGTTAGAGATGCTAATATCCTTGTACACAGGTGCTTTAATGGGTATAAATCTGCTTAGTTCTACAAATAAGGTTAATGGAACAAAGTTATAGTTATCGTTTACAACAAATAAAGCGAATAGGTGAAGATGCTAATATCCTTGTAAACAGGTGCTTTTATTAGTATAGATGTTCTTAATTCTACAAATAAAGTTAATGGAACAAAGTTATAGTAAACCTTTACAACAAAACAAAGCGCACATTTAAAGATGCTAATATCCTCGTAAATAGGTTCTTTTATGACTATAATTCTGCTTAGTTCTACAAATAATGTTAATGATACAAAGTTATAGTAAACCTTTACAACAAATAAAGTGCACAGTTAAAGATGCTAATGTTCTTGCACACAGGTGCTTTTATAGGTATAAATCTCCTTAATTCTACAAATAAAGTTAATGGAAGAAAGTTACAGTAAACCTTTACAACAAAAAAAGTGCAAACCTAAAGATGCTGATATCCTTGTACACAGGTCCATTTATAGGTATAAATCTCCTTAATTCTACAAGTAAACTTAATTGAACAAAGTGATGGTAAACCTTTACAACAAAACAAAGTGCACATTCAAAGATGCACACATCCTTGTAAACAGGTGCTTTGATGGATAGAAATCTGCTTAATTCTACAAATAAAGTTAATGGAACAAAGTTATAGTAAACCTTTACAACAAAACAAAGGGCACAATTAAAGATGCTAATATCCTTGTACACAGGTGCTTTAATAGGTATAAATCTGCTTAGTTCTACAAATAAGGTTAATGGAACAAAGTTATAGTTAACTTTTACAACAATTAAAGCGATTAGTTGAAGATGCTAATATCCTTGTAAACAGGTCCTTTTATTGGTATAAATCTGCTTGATGCTACAAATAAAGTCAATGGAACAATGTTATAGTCCAACTTTACAACAAAACAAAGTGCACAGTTAAAAATTCTAATATCCTTGTAAACAGGTGCTTTTATGGGTATAAATCTGCTTAGTTCTACAAATAATGTTAATGGAATAGAGTTATAGTATAAACCTTTACAAAAAATAAAGCGAATAGTTGAAGATACTAATATCTTTGAAAACAGGTCCTTTTATTGGTATAAATCTGCTAAATTCTTAAAATAAAGGTAATGGAAGAATGTTATAGTAAACCTTTACAGCAAAACAAAGTGCACAATTAAAGATGCTAATATCCTTGTAAACAGGTGCTTTTATGTTTATAAATCTGCTTAGTTCTACAATAATGTTAATGGAACAAAGTTATAGTTAACTTTTACAACAAAAAAAGTGAATAGTTGAAGATGCTAATATCCTTGTAAACAGGTGCTTTTATGGGTATAAATGTGCTTAATTCTACAAATAATGTTAATTGAATAAAGTTATAGTAAACCTTTACAACAAATAAAGTGCGCAGTTAAAGATGCTAATATCCTTGTAAACAGGTGCTTTTTTAGGTATAAATCTGCTTAATTCAACAAATAATGTCAATGGAACAATGTTATAGTACACCTTTACAGCAAAAAAAGTGCATAGTTAAGGATGCTAATATCCTTGTAAACAGCTGCTTTATTGGTATACATCAGCTAAATTGAAGAATTAAGCTAATACAGGAAAGTTATAGTAAATATTTACAACAAAGTGAAGTGCACAGTTAGAGATTCTAATATCCTTATAAACAGCTACTTTTATGGTCATAATTTGCTTAATTCAACGAAAAAAGTTAATACAACAAAGTTATAGTAATTTTTTACAAAAAATAAAGTGCACAGTTAAAGATGCTAATATCCTTGTACACAGGAGCTTTATGGGTATACATCACCTAAATTCGACGAATTAAGCTAATACAGGCAAGTTATAGTAAGCCTTTACAAAAAATAAAGTGCACAGTCAAAGATGCTAATATCCTTGTACATAGGTGCTTTTATAGGTATATATCTCCTTAGTTCTACAAATAAAGTTAATGGAACAAAGTTATAGTAAACCTTTACAACAAAAAAAAGGACACAATTAAAGATGCTAATATCCTTGTACACAGGTCCATTTATAGGTATAAATCTCCTTAATTCTACAAATAAAGTTAATGGAACAAAGTTATAGTATACATTTAAAAGAAATAAAGTGCACAGTTAAAGATGCTGATATCCTTGTAAACAGGAGCTTTATGGGTATACATCAGCTAAATTCGACGAATTAAGCTAATACAGGAAAGTTATAGTAAACCTTTACAAAAAATAATGTGCACAATTAAAGATGCTAATATCCTTGTACACAGGTGCTTTTATAAGTATAAATCTGCTTAATTGTACAAATAAAGTTAATGGAACAAAGTTATAGTAAACCGTTACAACAAACAAAGTGCACAGTTAAAGATGCCTATATCTTTGTAAACAGGTCCTTTTATTGGTATAAATCTGCTTAATGCTACAAATGAAGGTAATGGAACAATGTTATAGTAAGCTTTAACAGCAAAACAAAGTGCAAAATTAAAGATGCTAATATCCTAGTAAACAGGTGCTTTTATGGGTATAAATGTGCTTAATTCTACAAATAAAGTTAATGGAACAACGTTATAGTAAACCTTTACAACAAAACAAAGTGAACAGTTAAAGATGCTAATATCCTTGTAAACAGGTGCTTTTATGGGTATAAATCTTCTTAATTCTACAAATAAACTTAATGGAACAAAGTTATAGTAAACATTTACAAGAAATAAAGTGCACAGTTAAAGATGCTGATATCTTTGTAAACAGGAGCTTTTTGGGTATACATCAGCTAAATTGAAGAACTAAGCTAATACAGGAAAGTCATAGTAAATATTTACCACAAAGCAAAGTGCACAGTTAGAGATGCTAATATCCTTGTAAACAGGTGCTTTTAGGGGTATAAATCTGCTTAGCTCTACAAATAAAGGTAATGTTATAGTAAACCTTTACAGGAAAACAAAGTGCAAAATTAAAGATGCTAATATCCTTGTAAAGAAGTGCTTTTATGAGTATAAATGTGATTAATTCTACAAATAAAGTTAATGCAACAACGTTATAGTAAACCTTTACAACAAAACAAAGGGCACAATTAAAGATGCTAATATCCTTGTACACAGGTCCATTTATAGTTATAAAACTCCTTAATTCTACAAATAATGTTAATGGAACAAAGTTATAGTTATCTTTTACAACAAATAAAGCGAATAGTTGAAGATGCTAATATCCTTGTACACAGGTAAATTTATAGGTATAAATCTCCTTAATTCTAAAAATAAAGTTAATGGAACAAAGTTATAGTAAACCGTTACAACAAACAAAGTGCACAGTTAAAGATGCCTATATCTTTGTAAACAGGTCCTTTTATTGGTATAAATCTGCTTAATGCTACAAATGAAGGTAATGGAACAATGTTATAGTAAGCTTTAACAGCAAAACAAAGTGCAAAATTAAAGATGCTAATATCCTAGTAAACAGGTGCTTTTATGGGTATAAATGTGCTTAATTCTACAAATAAAGTTAATGGAACAACGTTATAGTAAACCTTTACAACAAAACAAAGTGAACAGTTAAAGATGCTAATATCCTTGTAAACAGGTGCTTTTATGGGTATAAATCTTCTTAATTCTACAAATAAACTTAATGGAACAAAGTTATAGTTAATGTTTACAACAAATAAAATGAATAGTTGAAAATGCTAATATCCTTGTACACAGGTGCTTTTATGGGTAAAAATCTCCTTAATTCTACAAGTAAACTTAATTGAAGAAAGTGATAGTAAACCTTTACAACAAAACAAAGGGCACAATTAAAGATGCTAATATCCTTGTACACAGGTCCATTTATAGATATATATCTCCGTAATACTACAAGTAAACTTAATTGAACAAAGTGATAGTAAACCTTTACAACAAAACAAAGTGCACAGCTAAAGATGCTAATATCCTTGTAAACAGATGCTTTTATAGGTATACATCTGCTTAATTCTACAGATAAAGTTAATGGAACAACGTTATAGTAAACCTTTACAACAAAATCAAGTGCACAGTTAAAGATGCTAATATCCTTGTAAACAGGTGCTTTTTGGGTATAAATGTGCTTAATTCTAGAGATAATGTTAACAAAGTTATAGTAAACCTTTACAAAAAATAATGTGCACAATTAAAGATGCTAATATCCTTGTACACATGTGCTTTTATAAGTATAAATCTGCTTAATTGTACAAATAAAGTCAATGGAACAATATTATAGTCCAACTTTACAACAAAACAAAGTGCACAGTTAAAGATGCTAATATCCTTGTAAACAGGTGCTTTATCGGTATACATGAGCTAAATTCGACGAATTTAGCTAATACAGGAAAGTTATACTAAACCTTTACAAAAAATAAAGTGCACAGTTAATAAAGATGCTAATATCCTTGTACACAGGTGCTTTTATAGGTACATATCTCCTTAGTTCTACAAATAAAGTTAATGGAACAAAGTTATAGTAAACCTCTACAACAAAACAAAGGGCACAATTAAAGATGCTAATATCTTTGTATACAGGTCCATTTGAAAGTAATAAATCTCCTTAATTCTACAAATAAAGTTAATGGAACAAAGTTATAGTAAACATTTACAAGAAATAAAGTGCACAGTTAAAGATGCTGATATCTTTGTAAACAGGAGCTTTATGGGTATACATCAGCTAAATTGAAGAACTAAGCTAATACAGGAAAGTCATAGTAAATATTTACCACAAAGCAAAGTGCACAGTTAGAGATGCTAATATCCTTGTAAACAGGTGCTTTTAGGGGTATAAATCTGCTTAGCTCTACAAATAAAGGTAATGTTATAGTAAACCTTTACAGGAAAACAAAGTGCAAAATTAAAGATGCTAATATCCTTGTAAAGAAGTGCTTTTATGAGTATAAATGTGATTAATTCTACAAATAAAGTTAATGCAACAACGTTATAGTAAACCTTTACAACAAAATCAAGTGCACAGTTAAAGATGCTAATATCCTTGTAAACAGGTGCTTTTATGGGTATAAATCTCCATAATTCTACAAATAAACTTAATGGAACAAAGTTATAGTAAACTTTTACAACAAAACAAAGGGCACAATTAAAGATGCTAATATCCTTGTACACAGGTCCATTTATAGTTATAAAACTCCTTAATTCTACAAATAATGTTAATGGAACAAAGTTATAGTTATCTTTTACAACAAATAAAGCGAATAGTTGAAGATGCTAATATCCTTGTACACAGGTAAATTTATAGGTATAAATCTCCTTAATTCTAAAAATAAAGTTAATGGAACAAAGTTATAGTAAACCTTTACAACAAACAAAGTGCACAGTTAAAGATGCCTATATCTTTGTAAACAGGTCCTTTTATTGGTATAAATCTGCTTAATGCTACAAATGAAGGTAATGGAACAATGTTATAGTAAGCTTTAACAGCAAAACAAAGTGCAAAATTAAAGATGCTAATATCCTAGTAAACAGGTGCTTTTATGGGTATAAATGTGCTTCATTCTACAAATAAAGTTAATGGAACAACGTTATAGTAAACCTTTACAACAAAACAAAGTGCACAGTTAAAGATGCTATATCCTTGTAAACAGGTGCTTTTATGGGTATAAATCTCCTTAATTCTACAAATAAACTTAATGGAGCAAAGTTATAGTTAATGTTTACAACAAATAAAGTGAATAGTTGAAAATGCTAATATCCTTGTACATAGGTGCTTTTATGGGTAAAAATCTCCTTAATTCTACAAGTAAACTTGATTGAAGAAAGTGATAGTAAACCTTTACAACAAAACAAAGGGCACAATTAAAGATGCTAATATCCTTGTACACAGGTCCATTTATAGGTATAAATCTCCTTAATTCTACAAATAAAATTAGTGGAAAAATGTTATAGTAAACATTTGCAACAAATAAAGTGAATAGTTGAAGATGTTAATATCCTTGTACACAGGTGCTTTTATGGGTATAAATCTGCTTAATTCTACAAGTAAACTTATTTGAACAAAGGGATAGTAAACCTTTACAAGAAACAAAGGGCACAATTAAAGATGCTAATATCCTTGTAAACAGGTCCATTATAGGTACAAATGTCCTTAACTTTACAAATAAAGTTAATGGAAAAAAGTTATAGTAAACATTTACAACAAAATAAAGTGCACAATTAAAGATGCTAATATCCTTGTACACAGGTGCTTTTATGGATATAAATCTCCTTAATTCTACAAATACACTTAATGGAACAAAAGTATAGTTAACGTTTACAACAAATAAAGTGCACAGTTAAAGATGCTAATATCCTTGTAAACAGATGCTTTTATGGGTATCAGTCTGCTTAATTCTACGAATAAAGTTAATTAAACAAAGTTATAGTAAACCTTTACAACAAAACAAAGGGCACAATTAAAGATGCTAATATCCTTGTACACAGGTCCATTTATAGGTATAAATCTCCTTAATTCTACAAGTAAACTTAATTGAACAAAGTGTTAGTAAACCTTTACGACAATACAAAGTGCACAATTGAAGATTCTAATATCCTTGTAAACAGGTGCTTTTATGGGTATAAATGTGCTTAATTCTACAAATAATGTTAATTGAATAAAGTTATAGTAAACATTTACAACAAAATAAAGTGCACAATTAAAGATGCTAATATCCTTGTACACAGGTGCTTTTATGGATATAAATCTCCTTAATTCTACAAATACACTTAATGGAACAAAAGTATAGTTAACGTTTACAACAAAGAAAGTGCACAGTTAAAGATGCTAATATCCTTGTAAACAGATGCTTTTATGGGTATCAGTCTGCTTAATTCTACGAATAAAGTTAATTAAACAAAGTTATAGTAAACCTTTACAAAAAAACAAAGGGCACAATTAAAGATGCTAATATCCTTGTACACAGGTCCATTTATAGGTATAAATCTCCTTAATTCTACAAGTAAACTTAATTGAACAAAGTGTTAGTAAACCTTTACGACAATACAAAGTGCACAATTGAAGATTCTAATATCCTTGTAAACAGGTGCTTTTATGGGTATAAATGTGCTTAATTCTACAAATAATGTTAATTGAATAAAGTTATAGTAAACATTTACAACAAAATAAAGTGCACAATTAAAGATGCTAATATCCTTGTACACAGGTGCTTTTATGGATATAAATCTCCTTAATTCTACAAATACACTTAATGGAACAAAAGTATAGTTAACGTTTACAACAAATAAAGTGCACAATTAAAGACGCTAATATCCTTGTAAACAGGTGCTTTAATGGCTTTAGATGTGCTTAATTCTACAAATAAAGTTAATGGAACAAATTTATAGTAAACCTTTACAAAAAAAACGTGCACAGTTAAAGATGCTAATATCCTTGTAAACAGGTGCTTTTATAGGTATAAATCTCCTTAATTCTACTAATATAATTAGTGGAAAAATGTTATAGTAAACATTTGCAACAAATAAAGTGAATAGTTGAAGAAGTTAATATCCTTGTATACAGGTGCTTTTATAGGTATAAATCTCCTTAATTCTACAAATAAAATTAATGGAAAAACGTTATAGTAAACATTTGCAACAAATAAAGTGAATACTTAAAGATGTTAATATCCTTGTACACAGGTGCTTTTATGGGTATAAATCTGCTTAATTCTAAAAGTAAACTTATTTGAACAAAGGGATAGTAAACCTTTACAACAAAAAAAAGTGCACAATTAAAGATGCTAATATCCTTGTACACAGGTGCTTTTATAGGTATAAATCTCCTTAATTCTACAAATAAAATTAGTGGAAAAATGTTATAGTAAACATTTGCAACAAATAAAGTGAATAGTTGAAGATGTTAATATCCTTGTACAAAGGTGCTTTTATGGGTATAAATCTGCTTAATTCTACAAGTAAACTTATTTGAACAAAGGGATAGTAAACCTTTACAAGAAACAAAGGGCACAATTAAAGATGCTAATATCCTTGTACACAGGTCCATTTATAGGTATAAATCTCCTTAATACTACAAGTAAACTTAATTCAACAAAGTGATAGTAAACCTTTACAACAAAACAAAATGCACAGTTAAAGATGCTAATATCCTTGTAAACAGGTCCATTATAGGTACAAATCTCCTTAACTTTACAAATAAAGTTAATGGAAAAAAGTTATAGTAAACATTTACAACAAAATAAAGTGCACAATTAAAGATGCTAATATCCTTGTACACAGGTGCTTTTATGGATATAAATCTCCTTAATTCTACAAATACACTTAATGGAACAAAAGTATAGTTAACGTTTACAACAAATAAAGTGCACAGTTAAAGATGCTAATATCCTTGTAAACAGATGCTTTTAGGGGTATAAATCTGCTTAGCTCTACAAATAAAGGTAATGTTATAGTAAACCTTTACAGGAAAACAAAGTGCAAAATTAAAGATGCTAATATCCTTGTAAAGAAGTGCTTTTATGAGTATAAATGTGATTAATTCTACAAATAAAGTTAATGCAACAACGTTATAGTAAACCTTTACAACAAAACAAAGGGCACAATTAAAGATGCTAATATCCTTGTACACAGGTCCATTTATAGTTATAAAACTCCTTAATTCTACAAATAATGTTAATGGAACAAAGTTATAGTTATCTTTTACAACAAATAAAGCGAATAGTTGAAGATGCTAATATCCTTGTACACAGGTAAATTTATAGGTATAAATCTCCTTAATTCTAAAAATAAAGTTAATGGAACAAAGTTATAGTAAACCGTTACAACAAACAAAGTGCACAGTTAAAGATGCCTATATCTTTGTAAACAGGTCCTTTTATTGGTATAAATCTGCTTAATGCTACAAATGAAGGTAATGGAACAATGTTATAGTAAGCTTTAACAGCAAAACAAAGTGCAAAATTAAAGATGCTAATATCCTAGTAAACAGGTGCTTTTATGGGTATAAATGTGCTTAATTCTACAAATAAAGTTAATGGAACAACGTTATAGTAAACCTTTACAACAAAACAAAGTGAACAGTTAAAGATGCTAATATCCTTGTAAACAGGTGCTTTTATGGGTATAAATCTTCTTAATTCTACAAATAAACTTAATGGAACAAAGTTATAGTTAATGTTTACAACAAATAAAATGAATAGTTGAAAATGCTAATATCCTTGTACACAGGTGCTTTTATGGGTAAAAATCTCCTTAATTCTACAAGTAAACTTAATTGAAGAAAGTGATAGTAAACCTTTACAACAAAACAAAGGGCACAATTAAAGATGCTAATATCCTTGTACACAGGTCCATTTATAGATATATATCTCCGTAATACTACAAGTAAACTTAATTGAACAAAGTGAAAGTAAACCTTTACAACAAAACAAAGTGCACAGCTAAAGATGCTAATATCCTTGTAAACAGATGCTTTTATAGGTATACATCTGCTTAATTCTACAGATAAAGTTAATGGAACAACGTTATAGTAAACCTTTACAACAAAATCAAGTGCACAGTTAAAGATGCTAATATCCTTGTAAACAGGTGCTTTTTGGGTATAAATGTGCTTAGTTCTAGAGATAATGTTAACAAAGTTATAGTAAACCTTTACAAAAAATAATGTGCACAATTAAAGATGCTAATATCCTTGTACACATGTGCTTTTATAAGTATAAATCTGCTTAATTCTACAAATAAAGTTAATGGAACAAAGTTATAGTAAACATTTACAAGAAATAAAGTGCACAGTTAAAGATGCTGATATCTTTGTAAACAGGAGCTTTATGGGTATACATCAGCTAAATTGAAGAACTAAGCTAATACAGGAAAGTCATAGTAAATATTTACCACAAAGCAAAGTGCACAGTTAGAGATGCTAATATCCTTGTAAACAGGTGCTTTTAGGGGTATAAATCTGCTTAGCTCTACAAATAAAGGTAATGTTATAGTAAACCTTTACAGGAAAACAAAGTGCAAAATTAAAGATGCTAATATCCTAGTAAACAGGTGCTTTTATGGGTATAAATGTGCTTCATTCTACAAATAAAGTTAATGGAACAACGTTATAGTAAACCTTTACAACAAAACAAAGTGCACAGTTAAAGATGCTATATCCTTGTAAACAGGTGCTTTTATGGGTATAAATCTCCTTAATTCTACAAATAAACTTAATGGAGCAAAGTTATAGTTAATGTTTACAACAAATAAAGTGAATAGTTGAAAATGCTAATATCCTTGTACATAGGTGCTTTTATGGGTAAAAATCTCCTTAATTCTACAAGTAAACTTGATTGAAGAAAGTGATAGTAAACCTTTACAACAAAACAAAGGGCACAATTAAAGATGCTAATATCCTTGTACACAGGTCCATTTATAGGTATAAATCTCCTTAATTCTACAAATAAAATTAGTGGAAACATGTTATAGTAAACATTTGCAACAAATAAAGTGAATAGTTGAAGATGTTAATATCCTTGTACACAGGTGCTTTTATGGGTATAAATCTGCTTAATTCTACAAGTAAACTTATTTGAACAAAGGGATAGTAAACCTTTACAAGAAACAAAGGGCACAATTAAAGATGCTAATATCCTTGTAAACAGGTCCATTATAGGTACAAATGTCCTTAACTTTACAAATAAAGTTAATGGAAAAAAGTTATAGTAAACATTTACAACAAAATAAAGTGCACAATTAAAGATGCTAATATCCTTGTACACAGGTGCTTTTATGGATATAAATCTCCTTAATTCTACAAATACACTTAATGGAACAAAAGTATAGTTAACGTTTACAACAAATAAAGTGCACAGTTAAAGATGCTAATATCCTTGTAAACAGATGCTTTTATGGGTATCAGTCTGCTTAATTCTACGAATAAAGTTAATTAAACAAAGTTATAGTAAACCTTTACAACAAAACAAAGGGCACAATTAAAGATGCTAATATCCTTGTACACAGGTCCATTTATAGGTATAAATCTCCTTAATTCTACAAGTAAACTTAATTGAACAAAGTGTTAGTAAACCTTTACGACAATACAAAGTGCACAATTGAAGATTCTAATATCCTTGTAAACAGGTGCTTTTATGGGTATAAATGTGCTTAATTCTACAAATAATGTTAATTGAATAAAGTTATAGTAAACATTTACAACAAAATAAAGTGCACAATTAAAGATGCTAATATCCTTGTACACAGGTGCTTTTATGGATATAAATCTCCTTAATTCTACAAATACACTTAATGGAACAAAAGTATAGTTAACGTTTACAACAAATAAAGTGCACAATTAAAGACGCTAATATCCTTGTAAACAGGTGCTTTAATGGCTTTAGATGTGCTTAATTCTACAAATAAAGTTAATGGAACAAATTTATAGTAAACCTTTACAAAAAAAACGTGCACAGTTAAAGATGCTAATATCCTTGTAAACAGGTGCTTTTATAGGTATAAATCTCCTTAATTCTACTAATATAATTAGTGGAAAAATGTTATAGTAAACATTTGCAACAAATAAAGTGAATAGTTGAAGAAGTTAATATCCTTGTATACAGGTGCTTTTATAGGTATAAATCTCCTTAATTCTACAAATAAAATTAATGGAAAAACGTTATAGTAAACATTTGCAACAAATAAAGTGAATACTTAAAGATGTTAATATCCTTGTACACAGGTGCTTTTATGGGTATAAATCTGCTTAATTCTAAAAGTAAACTTATTTGAACAAAGGGATAGTAAACCTTTACAACAAAAAAAAGTGCACAATTAAAGATGCTAATATCCTTGTACACAGGTGCTTTTATAGGTATAAATCTCCTTAATTCTACAAATAAAATTAGTGGAAAAATGTTATAGTAAACATTTGCAACAAATAAAGTGAATAGTTGAAGATGTTAATATCCTTGTACTTTTATGGGTGTACTTTTATGGGTGTACTTTTATGGGTGTACTTTTATGTACTTTTAAAGGTGCTTTTATGGGTATAAATCTGCTTAATTCTACAAGTAAACTTATTTGAACAAAGGGATAGTAAACCTTTACAAGAAACAAAGGGCACAATTAAAGATGCTAATATCCTTGTACACAGGTCCATTTATAGGTATAAATCTCCTTAATACTACAAGTAAACTTAATTCAACAAAGTGATAGTAAACCTTTACAACAAAACAAAATGCACAGTTAAAGATGCTAATATCCTTGTAAACAGGTCCATTATAGGTACAAATCTCCTTAACTTTACAAATAAAGTTAATGGAAAAAAGTTATAGTAAACATTTACAACAAAATAAAGTGCACAATTAAAGATGCTAATATCCTTGTACACAGGTGCTTTTATGGATATAAATCTCCTTAATTCTACAAATACACTTAATGGAACAAAAGTATAGTTAACGTTTACAACAAATAAAGTGCACAGTTAAAGATGCTAATATCCTTGTAAACAGATGCTTTTATGGGTATCAGTCTGCTTAATTCTACGAATAAAGTTAATTAAACAAAGTTATAGTAAACATTTACAACAAAACAAAGGGCACAATTAAAGATGCTAATATCCTTGTACACAGGTCCATTTATAGGTATAAATCTCCTTAATTCTACAAGTAAACTTAATTGAACAAAGTGTTAGTAAACCTTTACGACAATACAAAGTGCACAATGGAAGATACTAATATCCTTGTAAACAGGTGCTTTTATGAGTATCAATCTGCTTAATTCTACAAATAAAGTTAATGCAAGAAAGTTACAGTAAACCTTTACAACAAAAAAAGTGCACACTTAAAGATGCTGATATCCTTGTACACAGGTCCATTTATAGGTATAAATCTCCTTAATTCTACAAGTAAACTTAATTGAACAAAGTGATGGTAAACCTTTACAACAAAACAAAGTGCACATTCAAAGATGCACACATCCTTGTAAACAGGTGCTTTGATGGATAGAAATCTGCTTAATTCTACAAATAAAGTTAATGGAACAAAGTTATAGTAAACCTTTACAACAAAACAAAGGGCACAATTAAAGATGCTAATATCCTTGTACACAGGTGCTTTAATAGGTATAAATCTGCTTAGTTCTACAAATAGGGTTAATGGAACAAAGTTATAGTACACCTTTACAACAAAACAAAGTGCAAAATTAAAGATGCTAATATCCTTGTAAACAGGTGCTTTTATGTTTATAAATCTGCTTAGTTCTACAAATAATGTTAATGGAATAGAGTTATAGTATAAACCTTTACAAAAAATAAAGCGAATAGTTGAAGATACTAATATCTTTGAAAACAGGTCCTTTTATTGGTATAAATCTGCTAAATTCTTAAAATAAACTTAATGGAACCAAGTTATAGTAAACCTTTACAACAAAACAAAGGGCACAATTAAAGATGCTAATATCCTTGTACACAGGTCCATTTATAGGTATAAATCTCTTTAATTCTACAAGTAAACTTAATTGAACAAAGTGATAGAAAACCTTTGCAACAAAACAAAGTGCACAGTTAAAGATGCATATATTCTTGTACACAGGTGCTTTTATGGGTATCAATCTGCTTAATTTTACAAATAAAGTTAATGGAACAAAGTTATAGTAAACCTTTACAACAAATAAAGTGCACAATTAAAGATGCTAATATCCATGTACACAGGTGCTTTATGGGTATGCATCATATAAATTCGACGAATTAAGCTAATACAGGAAAGTTATAGTAAACCTTTACAAAAAATAATGTGCACAATTAAAGATGCTAATATCCTTGTACACAGGTGCTTTTATAAGTATAAATCTGCTTAATTGTACAAATAAAGTCAATGGAACAATATTATAGTCCAACTTTACAACAAAACAAAGTGCACAGTTAAAGATGCTAATATCCTTGTACACAGGTCCATTTATAGGTATAAGTCTCCTTAATTCTACAAGTAAAGTTAATGGAACAAAGTTATAGTAAACATTTACAAGAAATAAAGTGCACAGTTAAAGATGCTGATATCTTTGTAAACAGGAGCTTTATGGGTATACATCAGCTAAATTGAAGAACTAAGCTAATACAGGAAAGTCATAGTAAATATTTACCACAAAGCAAAGTGCACAGTTAGAGATGCTAATATCCTTGTAAACAGGTGCTTTTAGGGGTATAAATCTGCTTAGCTCTACAAATAAAGGTAATGTTATAGTAAACCTTTACAGCAAAACAAAGTGCAAAATTAAAGATGCTAATATCCTTGTAAAGAGGTGCTTTTATGGGTATAAATCTCCATAATTCTACAAATAAAATTAATGGAACAAAGTTATAGTAAACCTTTACAACAAAACAAAGGGCACAATTAAAGATGCCAATATCCTTGTACACAGGTCCATTTATAGTTATAAAACTCCTTAATTCTACAAATAATGTTAATGGAACAAAGTTATAGTTATCTTTTACAACAAATAAAGCGAATAGTTGGAGATGCTAATATCCTTGTACACAGGTAAATTTATAGGTATAAATCTCCTTAATTCTAAAAATAAAGTTAATGGAACATAGTTATAGTAAACCTTTACAACAAACAAAGTGCACAGTTAAAGATGCCTTTATCTTTGTAAACATGTCCTTTTATTGGTATAAATCTGCTTAATGCTAGAAATGAAGGTAATGGAACAATGTTATAATAAGCTTTTACAGCAAAACAAAGTGCAAAATAAAGATGCTAATATCCTAGTAAACAGGTGCTTTTATGGGTATAAATGTGCTTAATTCTACAAATAAAGTTAATGGAACAACGTTATAGTAAACCTTTACAACAAAACAAAGTGCACAGTTAAAGATGCTAATATCCTTGTAAGCAGGTGCTTTTATAGAATTATATCTCCGTAATACTACAAGTAAACTTAATTGAACAAAGTGATAGTAAACCTTTACAACAAAACAAAGTGCACAGCTAAAGATGCTAATATCCTTGTAAACAGGTGCTTTTATAGGTATACATCTGCTTAATTCTACAGATAAAGTCAATGGAACAATGTTATAGTACACTTTTACAACAAAACAAAGTGCACAGTTAAAGATGCTAGTATCCTTGAAAAGGGGTGCTTTTATGGGTATTAATCTGCCCAATTCTACAAATAAAGTTAATGGAAGAAAGTTATAGTAAACCTTTAAAACAAATAAAGTGCACACTTAAAGATGCTGATATCCTTGTAAAGAAGATCTTTATGGGTATACATCAGCTAAATTCGACCAATTAAGCTAATACAGGAGAGTTATAGTAAATCTTTACAACAAAACAAACTGCAGAGTTAGAGATGCTATATCCTTGTAAACAGGTGCTTTATGGGTATACATCAGCTAAATTCGACGAATTAAAATAATACAGGAAAGTTATAGTAAACCTTTACAAGAAATAAAGTGCCCAATTAAAGATGCTAATATCCTTGTACACAGGTGCTTTTATAGATATAAATCTCCTTAATTCTACAAATAAAGTTAATGGAACAAAGTTATAGTAAACCTTTACAACAAAACAAAGGGCACAATTAAAGATGCTAATATCCTTGTACACAGGTGCTTTTATAGATATAAATGTGCTTAATTCTACAAATAAAGTTAATGGAACAACGTGATAGTAAACCTTTACAACAAAATCAAGTGCACAGTTAAAGATGCTAATATCCTTGTAAACAGGTGCTTTTTGGGTATAAATGTGCTTAATTCTAGAGATAATGTTAATAGAACAAAGTTATAGTAAACCTTTACAACAAAACAAATTGCACAATTAAAGATGCTAATATCCTTGTACACAGGTCCATTTATAGGTATGAATCTCCTTAATACTACAAATAAACTTAATTGAACAACGTGATAGTAAACTTTTACAACAAATAAAGTGCACACTTAAAGATGCTAATATCCTTGTAAACAGGTGCTTTTTGGGTATAAATGTGCTTAATTCTAGAGATAATGTTAATAGAACAAAGTTATAGTAAACCTTTACAACAAAACAAAGGGCACAATTAAAGATGCTAATATCCTTGTACACAGGTCCATTTATAGTCATAAATCTCCTTAATTCTACAAATAATGTTAATGGAACAAAGTTATAGTGATCTTTTACAACAAATAAAGCGAATTGTGGAAGATGCTAATATCCTTGTACACAGGTCCATTTAAAGGTATAAATCTCCTTAATTCTAAAAATAAAGTTAATGGAACAAAGTTATAGTAAACCTTTACAACAAATAAAGCGAATAGTTGAAGATGCTAATATCCTTGTAAACAGGTGCTTTTATGGGTTTAGATGTGCTTAATTCTACAAATAAAGTTAATGGAACAAAGTTATAGTAAACCTTTACAACAAAACAAAGTGCACAGTTAAAGATGCTAATATCCTTGTAAACAGGTGCTTTATGGGTATACATCAGCTAAATTCGACGAATTAAAATAATACAGGAAAGTTATAGTAAACCTTTACAAGAAATAAAGTGCACAATTAAAGATGCTAATATCCTTGTACACAGGTGCTTTTATAGATATAAATCTCCTTAATTCTACAAATAAAGTTAATGGAACAAAGTTATGGTAAACCTTTACAAGAAATAAAATGCACAATTAAAGACGCTAATATCCTTGTACACAGGTGCTTTTATGGGTATAAATCTCCTCAATTCTACAAGTAAACTTAATTGAACAAAGTGATAGTAAACCT
This sequence comes from Aurelia sp. 4 Dawson et al 2005, assembly GCA_964019985.1. Classification (NCBI taxonomy): domain Eukaryota; kingdom Metazoa; phylum Cnidaria; class Scyphozoa; order Semaeostomeae; family Ulmaridae; genus Aurelia; species Aurelia sp. 4 Dawson et al 2005. Next base: position 11,146,772 of record OZ026500.1, on the reverse strand, counting down.
TTACAACAAAACAAAGTGCACATTTAAAGATGCTGATATCCTTGTAAACAGGTGCTTTATCGGTATACATCAGCTAAATTCGACGAATTAAGCTAATACAGGAAAGTTATAGTAAACCTTTGCAAGAAATAAAGTGCACAATTAAAGATGCTAATATCCTTGTTCACAGGTGCTTTTATAGGTATAAATCTCCTTAATTCTACAAATAAAGTTAATGGAACAAAATTATAGTAATCCTTTACAACAAAATTAATTGCACAGTTTAAGATGCTAATATCCTTGTACACAGGTGCTTTTATAGGTATAAATCTCCTTAATCCTACAAATAAAGTTAATGGAAAAAATTTATAGTAAACCTTTACAAAAAAAAAGTGCAAAGTTAAAGATGCTAATATCCTTGTAAACAGGTGCTTTATGGGTATACATCAGCTAAATTCTACGAATTAATATAATACAGGCAAGTTATAGTAAACCTTTACAAGAAATAAAGTGCACAATTAAAGATGCTAATATCCTTGTACACAGGTGCTTTGATAGATATAAATCTCCTTAATTCTACAAATAAAGTTAATGGAACAAAGTTATAGTAAACCTTTACAACAAAACAAAGGGCACAATTAAAGATGCTAATATCATTGTACACAGGTGCTTTTATAGATATAAATCTCCTTAATTCTACAAATAAAGTTAATGGAGCAATGTTATAGTAAACCTTTACAAGAAATAAAATGCACAATTAAAGACGCTAATATCCTTGTAAACAGGTGCTTTTATGGCTTTAGAATTGCTTAATTCTACAAAGAAAGTTAATGGAACAAATTTATAGTAAACCTTTCCAAAAAAACAAAGTGCACAGTTAAAGATGCTAATATCCTTGTAAAAAGGTGCTCTTATGGGTATAATTCTGCTTAGTTCTACAAATAATGTTAATGGAACAAAGTTATAGTAAACCTTTACAACAAATAAAGTGCACAATTAAATATGCTAATATCCTTGTACACAGGTGGTTTTATAGGTATAACTTTGCTTATTTCTACAAATAAAGTTAATAGAACAATGTTATAGTAAACATTTACAAGAAATAAAATGCACAATTAAAGACGCTAATATCCTTGTACACAGGTGCTTTTATGGGTATAAATCTCCTCAATTCTACAAGTAAACTTAATTGAACAAAGTGATAGTAAACCTTTACAACAAAACAAAGTGCACATTTAAAGATGCTGATATCCTTGTAAACAGGTGCTTTATCGGTATACATCAGCTAAATTCGACGAATTAAGCTAATACAGGAAAGTTATAGTAAACCTTTGCAAGAAATAAAGTGCACAATTAAAGATGCTAATATCCTTGTTCACAGGTGCTTTTATAGGTATAAATCTCCTTAATTCTACAAATAAAGTTAATGGAACAAAATTATAGTAATCCTTTACAACAAAATTAATTGCACAGTTTAAGATGCTAATATCCTTGTACACAGGTGCTTTTATAGGTATAAATCTCCTTAATCCTACAAATAAAGTTAATGGAAAAAATTTATAGTAAACCTTTACAAAAAAAAAGTGCAAAGTTAAAGATGCTAATATCCTTGTAAACAGGTGCTTTATGGGTATACATCAGCTAAATTCTACGAATTAATATAATACAGGCAAGTTATAGTAAACCTTTACAAGAAATAAAGTGCACAATTAAAGATGCTAATATCCTTGTACACAGGTGCTTTGATAGATATAAATCTCCTTAATTCTACAAATAAAGTTAATGGAACAAAGTTATAGTAAACCTTTACAACAAAACAAAGGGCACAATTAAAGATGCTAATATCATTGTACACAGGTGCTTTTATAGATATAAATCTCCTTAATTCTACAAATAAAGTTAATGGAGCAATGTTATAGTAAACCTTTACAAGAAATAAAATGCACAATTAAAGACGCTAATATCCTTGTAAACAGGTGCTTTTATGGCTTTAGAATTGCTTAATTCTACAAAGAAAGTTAATGGAACAAATTTATAGTAAACCTTTCCAAAAAAACAAAGTGCACAGTTAAAGATGCTAATATCCTTGTAAAAAGGTGCTCTTATGGGTATAATTCTGCTTAGTTCTACAAATAATGTTAATGGAACAAAGTTATAGTAAACCTTTACAACAAATAAAGTGCACAATTAAATATGCTAATATCCTTGTACACAGGTGGTTTTATAGGTATAACTTTGCTTATTTCTACAAATAAAGTTAATAGAACAATGTTATAGTAAACATTTACAAGAAATAAAATGCACAATTAAAGACGCTAATATCCTTGTACACAGGTGCTTTTATGGGTATAAATCTCCTCAATTCTACAAGTAAACTTAATTGAACAAAGTGATAGTAAACCTTTACAACAAAACAAAGTGCACATTTAAAGATGCTGATATCCTTGTAAACAGGTGCTTTATCGGTATACATCAGCTAAATTCGACGAATTAAGCTAATACAGGAAAGTTATAGTAAACCTTTGTAAGAAATAAAGTGCACAATTAAAGATGCTAATATCCTTGTTCACAGGTGCTTTTATAGGTATATATCTCCTTAATTCTACAAATAAAGTTAATGGAACAAAATTATAGTAATCCTTTACAACAAAATTAATTGCACATTTTAAGATGCTAATATCCTTGTACACAGGTCCTTTTATAGGTATAAATCTCCTTAATCCTACAAATAAAGTTAATGGAAAAAATTTATAGTAAACCTTTACAAAAAAAAAGTGCAAAGTTAAAGATGCTAATATCCTTGTAAACAGGTGCTTTATGGGTATACATCAGCTAAATTCTACGAATTAATATAATACAGGCAAGTTATAGTAAACCTTTACAAGAAATAAAGTGCACAATTAAAGATGCTAATATCCTTGTACACAGGTGCTTTGATAGATATAAATCTCCTTAATTCTACAAATAAAGTTAATGGAACAAAGTTATAGTAAACCTTTACAACAAAACAAAGGGCACAATTAAAGATGCTAATATCATTGTACACAGGTGCTTTTATAGATATAAATCTCCTTAATTCTACAAATAAAGTTAATGGAGCAATGTTATAGTAAACCTTTACAAGAAATAAAATGCACAATTAAAGACGCTAATATCCTTGTAAACAGGTGCTTTTATGGCTTTAGAATTGCTTAATTCTACAAAGAAAGTTAATGGAACAAATTTATAGTAAACCTTTCCAAAAAAACAAAGTGCACAGTTAAAGATGCTAATATCCTTGTAAAAAGGTGCTCTTATGGGTATAATTCTTCTTAGTTCTACAAATAATGTTAATGGAACAAAGTTATAGTAAACCTTTACAACAAATAAAGTGCACAATTAAATATGCTAATATCCTTGTACACAGGTGGTTTTATAGGTATAACTTTGCTTATTTCTACAAATAAAGTTAATAGAACAATGTTATAGTAAACATTTACAAGAAATAAAATGCACAATTAAAGACGCTAATATCCTTGTACACAGGTGCTTTTATGGGTATAAATCTCCTCAATTCTACAAGTAAACTTAATTGAACAAAGTGATAGTAAACCTTTACAACAAAACAAAGTGCACATTTAAAGATGCTGATATCCTTGTAAACAGGTGCTTTATCGGTATACATCAGCTAAATTCGACGAATTAAGCTAATACAGGAAAGTTATAGTAAACCTTTGTAAGAAATAAAGTGCACAATTAAAGATGCTAATATCCTTGTTCACAGGTGCTTTTATAGGTATATATCTCCTTAATTCTACAAATAAAGTTAATGGAACAAAATTATAGTAATCCTTTACAACAAAATTAATTGCACATTTTAAGATGCTAATATCCTTGTACACAGGTCCTTTTATAGGTATAAATCTCCTTAATCCTACAAATAAAGTTAATGGAAAAAATTTATAGTAAACCTTTACAACAAAACAAAGTGCACAGTTAAAGATGCTAATATCCTTGTAAACAGGTGCTTTTATGGGTATTAATCTGCTTAGTTCTACAAATAATGTTAATGGAACAAAGTTATAGTAAACCTTTACAAAAAATAAAGTGCACAGTTAAAGATGCTAATATCCTTGTACACAGGTGCTTTATGGGTATACATCAGGTAAATTCGACGAATTAAGCTAATACAGGAAAGTTTTAGTAAACCTTTACAAAAAATAAAGTGCAAAATTAAAGATGCTAATATTCTTGTACACAATTGCTTTTATAGGTATAAATCTCCTTAATTCTACAAATAAGGTTAATTGAACAAAATTATAGTAAACCGTTACAAGAAATAAAGTGCACAATTAATGATGCTAATATCCTTGTACACAAGTCAATTTATAGGTATAAATCTCATTAATTCTACAAGTAAACCTAATTGAACAAAGTCATAGTAAACCTTTACGACAAAACAAAGTGCACAATTAAAGATGCTAATATCCTTGTATAAAGGTGCTTTTATAGGTATAAATCTCCTTAATTCTATAAAATAAAGTTAATGGGAAAAAGTTACAGTAAGCATTTACCACAAAATAAAGTGCACAATAAAAGATGCTAATATCCTTGTACACAGGTGCTTTTATGGATATAAACTTCCTTAATTCTACAAATAAATTTAATGGAACAAAGTTATAGTTAACGTTTACAACAAATAAAGTGAATAGTTGAAGATGCTAATATCCTTGTACACAGGTGCTTTTATAGGTATAAATCGCCTTAATTCTACAAATAAGGTTAATTGAACAAAATTATAGTAAACCTTTACAAAAAAACAAAGTGCACAGTTGAAGATGCTAATATCCTTGTATGCAGGTGCTTTTATGGATATAAATTTCCTTAATTCTACAAATAAATTTAATGAAACAAAGTTAAAGTTAACGTTTACAACAAATAAAGTGAATAGTTGAAGATGCTAATATCCTTGTACACAGGTGCTTTTATAGGTATAAATCTCCTTAGTTCTACAAATAAGGTTAACTGAACAAAATTATAGTAAACCTTTACAAGAAACAAATTGCACAGTTGAAGATGCTAATATCCTTGTAAACAGATGCTTTTATGGGTATAAATCTGCTTAATTCTACAAGTAAACTTATTTGAACAAAGGGATAGTAAACCTTTTCAACAAAAAAAAGTGCACAATTAAAGATGCTAATATCCTTGTACACAGGTGCTTTTATGGATATAAACTTCCTTAATTCTACAAATAAATTTAATGGAACAAAGTTATAGTTAACGTTTACAACAAATAAAGTGAATAGTTGAAGATGCTAATATCCTTGTACACAGGTGCTTTTATAGGTATAAATCTCCTTAATTCTACAAATAAGGTTAATTGAACAAAATTATAGTAAACCTTTACAAAAAAACAAAGTGCACAGTTGAAGATGCTAATATCCTTGTATGCAGGTGCTTTTATGGATATAAATTTCCTTAATTCTACAAATAAATTTAATGAAACAAAGTTAAAGTTAACGTTTACAACAAATAAAGTGAATAGTTGAAGATGCTAATATCCTTGTACACAGGTGCTTTTATAGGTATAAATCTCCTTAATTCTACAAATAAGGTTAACTGAACAAAATTATAGTAAACCTTTACAAGAAACAAAGTGCACAGTTGAAGATGCTAATATCCTTGTAAACAGATGCTTTTATGGGTATAAATCTGCTTAATTCTAGAGGTAAACTTATTTGAACAAAGGGATAGTAAACCTTTTCAACAAAAAAAAGTGCACAATTAAAGATGCTAATATCCTTGTACACAGGTGCTTTTATAGGTATAAATCTCCTTAATCCTACAAATAAAATTAATGGAAAAATGTTATAGTAAACATTTGCAACAAATAAAGTGAATAGTTGAAGATGTTAATATCCTTGTACACAGGTGCTTTTATGGGTATAAATCTGCTTAATTCTACAAGTCAACTTATTTGAACAAAGGGATAGTAAACCTTTACAAGAAACAAAGGGCACAATTAAAGATGCTAATATCCTTGTACACAGGTCCATTTACAGGTATAAATCTCCTTAATACTACAAGTAAACCTAATTCAACAAAGTGATAGTAAACCTTTACAACAAAACAAAATGCATAGTTAAAGATGCTAATATCCTTGTAAATAGGTCATTTATAGGTACACATCTCCTTAACTTTACAAATAAAGTTTATGGAAAAAAGTTATAGTAAACATTTACAACAAAATAAAGTGCACAATAAAAGATGCTAATATCCTTGTACACAGGTGCTTTTATGGATATAAATCTCCTTAATTCTACAAATAAACTTAATGGAACAAAGTTATAGTTAACGTTTACAACAAATAAAGTGAATAGTTGAAGATGCTAATATCCTTGTACACAGGTGCTTTTATAGGTATAAATCTCCTTAATTCTACAAATAAGGTTAATTGAACAAAATTATAGTAAACCTTTACAAAAAAACAAAGTGCACAGTTGAAGATGCTAATATCCTTGTAAGCAGATGCTTTTAAGGGTATAAATCTGCTTAATTCTATAAGTAAACTTATTTGAACAAAGTGATAGTAAACCTTTACAACAAAAAAAAGTGCACAATTAAAGATGCTAATATCCTTGTACACAGGTGCTTTTATAGGTATAAATCTCCTTAATTCTACAAATAAAATTAGTGGAAAAAAGTTATAGTAAACATTTACAACAAAATAAAGTGCACAATAAAAGATGCTAATATCCTTGTACACAGGTGCTTTTATGGGTATAAATCTGCTTAATTCTACAAGTAAACTTATTTGAACAAAGGGATAGTAAACCTTTACAAGAAACAAAGGGCACAATTAAAGATGCTAATATCCTTGTACACAGGTCCATTTATAGGTATAAATCTCCTTAATACTACAAGTAAACTTAATTCAACAAAGTGATAGTAAACCTTTACAACAAAACAAAATGCACAGTTAAAGATGCTAATATCCTTGTAAACAGGTCCATTATAGGTACAAATCTCCTTAACTTTATAAATAAAGTTAATGGAAAAAAGTTATAGTAAACATTTACAACAAAATAAAGTGCACAATTAAAGATTCTAATATCCTTGTACACAGGTGCTTTTATGGATATAAATCTCCTTAATTCTACAAATACACTTAATTGAACAAAAGTATAGTTAACGTTTACAACAAATAAAGTGCACAGTTAAAGATGCTAATATCCTTGTAAACAGATGCTTTCATTGGTATCAATCTGCTTAATTCTACAAATAAAGTTAATTGAACAAAGTTATAGTAAACCTTTAAAACAAAACAAAAGGAACAATTAAAGATGCTAATATCCTTGTACACAGGTGCTTTAATGGGTATAAATCTGCTTAGTTCTACAATTAAGGTTAATGGAACAAAGTTATAGTAAAGCTTTACAACAAAACAAAGTGCACAGTTAAAGATGCTAATATCCTTGTAAACAGGTGCTTTTATGGGTATAAATGTGCTTAATTCTACAAATAAAGTTAATGGAACAACGTTATAGTAAACCTTTACAACAAAACAAAGGGCACAATTAAAGATGCTAATATCCTTGTACACAGGTGCTTTAATGGGTATAAATCTTTTTAGTTCTACAAATAAGGTTAATGGAACAAAGTTATAGTTAACTTTTGCAACAATAGTTGAAGATGCTAATATCCTTGTAAAAAGTTGCTTTTATGGCTTTAGATGTGCTTAATTCTACAAATAAAGTTAATGGAACAAAATTATAGTAAACCTTGACAAGAAATTAAGTGCAGAGTTAAAGCTGCTAATATCCTTATAAATAGGTTTTTTATGGGTATACATCAGCTAAATTCGACGAATTAAGCTAATACCGGAAAGTTATAGTAAACCTTTACAAGAAATAAAGTGCACAATTAAAGATGCTAATATCCTTGTAAACAGGTGCTTTTATAGGTATAAATCTCCTTAATTTTACAAATAAAGTTAATGGAACAACGTTATAGTAAACCTTTACAACAAAACAAAGGGCACAATTAAAGATGCTAATATCCTTGTACACAGGTGCTTTAATGGGTATAAATCTGCTTAGTTCTACAAATAAGATTAATGGAACAAAGTTATAGTTAACTTTCACAACAATAAAAGCGAATAGTTGAAGATGCTAAAATCCTTGTAAACAGGTGCTTTTATGGCTTTAGATGTGCTTAATTCTACAAAAAAAATTAATGGAAAAAAGTTATAGTAATCCTTTACAAGAAAACAAAGTGCACAATTAAAGATGCTAATATCTTTGTAAACAGGTGCTTTTATGGGTATAAATGGGCTTAATTCTAGAAATAAAGTTAATGGAACAAAGTTATAGTAAACCTTTACAACAAAACAAAGTGCACAGTTAAAGATGCTAATATCCTTGTAAACAGGTGCTTTTATGGGTATAATTCTGCTTAATTCTACAAATAAACTTAATGGAACAAAGTTATAGTTAACGTTTACCACAAATAAAGTGATTAGTTGAAGATGCTAATATCCTTGTAGACAGGTGCTTTTATGGGTATCAAACTGCTTAATTCTACAAATAAAGTTAATGGAACAAAATTATAGTAAACCTTGACAAGAAATTAAGTGCAGAGTTAAAGCTGCTAATATCCTTATAAATAGGTTTTTTATGGGTATACATCAGCTAAATTCGACGAATTAAGCTAATACCGGAAAGTTATAGTAAACCTTTACAAGAAATAAAGAGCACAGTTAAAGATGCTAATATCCTTGTAAACAGGTGCTTTTATAGGTATAAATCTCCTTAATTTTACAAACAAAGTTAATGGAACAAAGTTATAGTAAACTTTTACAACAAAACAAAGTGCACAGTTAAAGATGCTAATATCCTTGTAAACAGTTCCTTTATGGGTTTTAATGTGCTTAATTCTACAATTAAAGTTAATGGAAAAACCTTATAGTAAACCTTGACAACAAAACAAAGTGCACAATTAAAGATGCTAATATACTTGTACAAAGGTTTTTGTATAGGTTTAAATCTCCTTAATATTACAAGTAAACTTAATTCAACAAAGTGATAGTAAACCTTTATAACAAAACAAAGGGCACAATTAAAGATGCTAATATCCTTGTAGACAGGTGCTTTAATGGGTATAAATCTGCTTAGTTCTACAAATAAGGTTAATGGAACAAAGTTATAGTTAACTTCTACAACAATTAAAACGAATAGTTGAACATGCTAATATCCTTGTAAACAGGTGCTTTTATGGCTTTAGATGTGCTTAATTCTACAAATAATGTTAATGGAACAAAGTTATAGTAAACCTTTACAAGAAAACAAAGTGCACAATTAAAGATGCTAATATCCTTGTAAACAGGTGCTTTTATGGGTATAAATGTGCTTAATTCTAGAAATAAAGTTAATGGAACAAAGTTATAGTAAACCTTTACAACAAAACAAAGTGCACAGTTAAAGATGCTAATATCCTTGTAAACAGTTCCTTTATGGGTTTTAATGTGCTTAATTCTACAATTAAAGTTAATGGAAAAACCTTATAGTAAACCTTGACAACAAAACAAAGGGCACAATTAAAGATGCTAATATTCTTGTACACAGGTGCTTTAATGGGTATAAATCTGCTTAGTTCTACAAATAAGGTTAATGGAACAAAGTTAAAGTTAACTTCTACAACAATTAAAACGAATAGTTGAACATGCTAATATCCTTGTAAACAGGTGCTTTTATGGCTTTAGATGTGCTTAATTCTACAAATAATGTTAATGGAACAAAGTTATAGTAAACCTTTACAAGAAAACAAAGTGCACAATTAAAGATGCTAATATCCTTGTAAACAGGTGCCTTTATGGGTATAAATGTGCTTAATTCTAGAAATAAAGTTAATGGAACAAAGTTATAGTAAACCTTTACAACAAAACAAAGTGCACAGTTAAAGATGCTAATATCCTTGTAAACAGGTGCTTTTATGGGTACAATTCTGCTTAATTCTACAAATAAAGTCAATGGAACAATGTTATAGTACACCTTTACTAAAAAAAAAGTGCACAGGTAAAGATGCTAATATCCTTGTAAACAGGTGCTTTATGTGTATACGTCAGGTAAATTCAACGAATTAAGCTAATGCAGGAAAGTTATAGTAAACCTTTACAAAAAATAAAGTGCACAATTAAAGATGCTAATATCCTTGTACAAAGGTGCTTTTATAGGTTTAACTCTCCTTAATACTACAAGTAAACCTAATTCAGCAAAGTGATAGTAAACCTTTACAGCAAAACAAAGTGCACAGTTAAAGATGCTAATATCCTTGTAAACAGGTGCTTTTATGGGTATAAATGTGCTTAATTCTACAAATAAAGTTAATGGAACAAAGTTATAGTAAACTTTTACAACAAAACAAAGTGCACAGTTAAAGATGCTAATATCCTTGTAAATAGGTGCTTTTATGGGTATAATTCTGCTTAATTCTACAAATAAAGTCAACGGAACAATGTTATAGTACACCTTTACTACAAAAAAAAGTGCACAGGTAAAGATGCTAATATCCTTGGAAACAGTTGCTTTATGTGTATACATCAGGTAAATTCAACGAATTAAGCTAATGTAAGAAAGTTATAGTAAACCTTTACAAGAAAAAAAGTGCAGAATTAAAGATGCTAATATCCTTGTACAAAGGTGCTTTTATAGGTTTAAATCTCCTTAATACTACAAGTAAACTTAATTCAACAAAGTGATAGTAAACCTTTACAGCAAAACAAAGTGCACAGTTAAAGATGCTAATATCCTTGTAAACAGGTGCTTTTATGGGTATAAATCTCCTTAATTCTAGAAATAAACTTAATGGAGCAAAAATATAGTTAACGTTAACAACAAATAAAGTGAATAGTTGAAGATGCTAATATTCTTGTTAAAATATGCTTTTATTGGTTTAAATGTGCTTAATTCTACAAATAAAGTTAATGGAACAACGTTATAGTAAACTTTGACAACAAAACAAAGTGCACAATTAAAGATGCTAATATCCTTGTACAAAGGTGCTTTTATAGGTTTAAATCTCCTTAATACTACAAGTAAACTTAATTCAACAAAGTGATAGTAAATCTTTACAACAAAACAAAGTGCAAAATTAAAGATGCTAATATCCTTGTAAACAGGTGCTTTTATGCATATAAATCTCCTTAATTCTACAAATAAACTTAATGGAACAAAGTTATAGCTAACGTTTACAACAAATAAAGTGAATAGTTGAAGATGCTAATATCCTTGTACACAGGTGCTTTTATGAGTATCGATCTGCTTAATTCACAAATAAAGTTAATGGAAGAAAGTTACAGTAAACTTTTACAACAAATAAAGTGCACACTTAAAGATAATGATATCCTTGTAAACAGGTGCTTTATGGGTATAAATCTCCTTAATTCTACAAATAAACTTAATGGAACAAAGTTATAGTTAAAGTTTACAACAAATAAAGTGAATAGTTGAAGATGCTAATATCCTTGTACAAAGGTGCTTTTATGGGTATCGATCTGCTTAATTTTACAAATAAAGTTAAAGGAAGAAAGTTACAGTAAACGTTTACAACAAATAAAGATCACACATAAAGATGCTAATATCCTTGTAAACAGGTGCTTCTATACTTACAAATCTCCTTAATTTTACAAAAAAAGTTAATGGAACAAAGTTATAGTAAACTATAGTGCACAGTTGAAGATGCTAATATCCTTGTAAACAAATGCTTTTATGGGTATAAATCTCCTTAATTCTACAAATAAACTTAATGGAACAAAGTGATAGTAATCCTTTACAACAAAACACAGTGCACATTTAAAGTGCATATATCCATGTAAACTGGTGCTTTGATGGATATAAATCTGCTTAATTCTACAAATAACGTTAATGGAACAATGTTATAGTACACGTTTACAACAAAACAAAGGGCACATTTAAAGATGCTAATATTTTTGTACACATGTCCATTCATAGGTATAAATCTCCTTACTACTATAAGGAAACTTAATTCAACGAAGTGATAGTAAAAATTTACAACAAAACAAAGTGAACAGTTGAAGATGCTCATATCCTTGCAAACAGGTGCTTTTATGGGTATCAATCTGCTTAATTCTACAAATAAAGTTAATAGAACAAAGTTATAGTAAACCTTAACAGCAAATAAAATGCACAGTTGAAGATGCTAATATCCTTGTAAACAGGTGCTTTTATGGGTATCAATCTGCTTAATTCTACAAATAAAGTTAACGGAACAAAGTTATAGTAAACCTTTACAGCAAATAAAATGCGCAGTTAAAGCTACTAATATCCTTATAAATAGGTTTTTTATGGATAAACATCAGCTAAATTCGACGAATTAAGCTAATACAGGAAAGTTATAGTAAACCTTTACAAGAAATAAACTGCACAGTTAAAGATGCTAATATCCTTGTAAACAGGTGCTTTTATGGGTATAATTCTGCTTAATTCTACAAATAAAGTCAATGGAACAATGTTATAGTACACCTTTACTACAAAAAAAAGTGCACAGGTAAAGATGCTAATATCCTTGTAGACAGGTGCTTTTATTGGTATCAATCTGCTTAATTCTACAAATAAAGTTAATGGAACAAAATTATAGTAAACCTTTACAAGAAATAAAGTGCACAGTTAAAGATGCTTATATCCTTGTAAACAGGTGCTTTTATAGGTATAAATCTCCTTAATTTTACAAACAAAGTTAATGGAACAAAGTTATAGTAAACCTTTACAACAAAACAAAGTGCACAGTTAAAGATGCTAATATTCTTATAAACAGGTGCTTTTATGGGTTCAAACTTGCTTAATTCTACAAATAAAGTTAATGGAACAACGTTATAGTAAACCTTGACAACAATACAAAATGCACAATTAAAGATGCTAATATCCTTGTACACAGGTGCTTTTATAGGTATAAATCTCCTTAATTTTACAAATAAACTTAATGGAACAAAGTTAAGGTTTACAACAAATAAAGTGAATAGTTAAAGATGCTAATATCCTTGTAAGAAGGTTCTTTTATAGGTATAAATCTGCTTTATTCTACAAATAAAGTCAATCGAACAATGTTATGGTACACCTATACAGCAAAAAAAAGTGCACAGGTAAAGATGCTAATATCCTTGTAAAAAGGTGCTTTATATGTATACATCAGCTAAATTCAACGAATTAAGCTAATACAGGAAAGTTATAGTAAACCTTTACAAAAAATTAAGTGCACAATTAAAGATGCCAATATAATTATACACAGGTGCTTTTTTAGGTATAAATCTCCTTAGTTCTACAAATAAGGATAATGGAACAAAGTGATAGCAAACCTTTACAAGAAATAAAGTGCACAATTAAAGCTGCTAATATACTTGTAGACAGGTCCGTTTATAGGTATAAATCTCCTTAATTCTAAAAATAAACTTAATGGAACAAAGTTATAGTTAACGTTTACAACAAATAAAGTGAATAGATGAAGATGCTAATATCTTTGTACACAGGTGCTTTTATGGGTATAAATCTCCTTAATTCTACAAGTAAACTTAATTGAACAAAGTGATAGTAATCCTTTACAACAAAACAAAGTGCGCATTTAAAGATGCTAATATCCTTGTAAACAGTTCCTTTATGGGTTTTAATGTGCTTAATTCTACAATTAAAGTTAATGGAAAAACCTTATAGTAAACCTTGACAACAAAACAAAGGGCACAATTAAAGATGCTAATATCCTTGTACACAGGTGCTTTAATGGGTATAAATCTGCTTAGTTCTACAAATAAGGTTAATGGAACAAAGTTAAAGTTAACTTCTACAACAATTAAAACGAATAGTTGAACATGCTAATATCCTTGTAAACAGGTGCTTTTATGGCTTTAGATGTGCTTAATTCTACAAATAATGTTAATGGAACAAAGTTATAGTAAACCTTTACAAGAAAACAAAGTGCACAATTAAAGATGCTAATATCCTTGTAAACAGGTGCCTTTATGGGTATAAATGTGCTTAATTCTAGAAATAAAGTTAATGGAACAAAGTTATAGTAAACCTTTACAACAAAACAAAGTGCACAGTTAAAGATGCTAATATCCTTGTAAACAGGTGCTTTTATGGGTACAATTCTGCTTAATTCTACAAATAAAGTCAATGGAACAATGTTATAGTACACCTTTACTACAAAAAAAAGTGCACAGGTAAAGATGCTAATATCCTTGTAAACAGGTGCTTTATGTGTATACGTCAGGTAAATTCAACGAATTAAGCTAATGCAGGAAAGTTATAGTAAACCTTTACAAAAAATAAAGTGCACAATTAAAGATGCTAATATCCTTGTACAAAGGTGCTTTTATAGGTTTAACTCTCCTTAATACTACAAGTAAACCTAATTCAGCAAAGTGATAGTAAACCTTTACAGCAAAACAAAGTGCACAGTTAAAGATGCTAATATCCTTGTAAACAGGTGCTTTTATGGGTATAAATGTGCTTAATTCTACAAATAAAGTTAATGGAACAAAGTTATAGTAAACTTTTACAACAAAACAAAGTGCACAGTTAAAGATGCTAATATCCTTGTAAATAGGTGCTTTTATGGGTATAATTCTGCTTAATTCTACAAATAAAGTCAACGGAACAATGTTATAGTACACCTTTACTACAAAAAAAAGTGCACAGGTAAAGATGCTAATATCCTTGGAAACAGTTGCTTTATGTGTATACATCAGGTAAATTCAACGAATTAAGCTAATGTAAGAAAGTTATAGTAAACCTTTACAAGAAAAAAAGTGCAGAATTAAAGATGCTAATATCCTTGTACAAAGGTGCTTTTATAGGTTTAAATCTCCTTAATACTACAAGTAAACTTAATTCAACAAAGTGATAGTAAACCTTTACAGCAAAACAAAGTGCACAGTTAAAGATGCTAATATCCTTGTAAACAGGTGCTTTTATGGGTATAAATCTCCTTAATTCTAGAAATAAACTTAATGGAGCAAAAATATAGTTAACGTTAACAACAAATAAAGTGAATAGTTGAAGATGCTAATATTCTTGTTAAAATATGCTTTTATTGGTTTAAATGTGCTTAATTCTACAAATAAAGTTAATGGAACAACGTTATAGTAAACTTTGACAACAAAACAAAGTGCACAATTAAAGATGCTAATATCCTTGTACAAAGGTGCTTTTATAGGTTTAAATCTCCTTAATACTACAAGTAAACTTAATTCAACAAAGTGATAGTAAATCTTTACAACAAAACAAAGTGCAAAATTAAAGATGCTAATATCCTTGTAAACAGGTGCTTTTATGCATATAAATCTCCTTAATTCTACAAATAAACTTAATGGAACAAAGTTATAGCTAACGTTTACAACAAATAAAGTGAATAGTTGAAGATGCTAATATCCTTGTACACAGGTGCTTTTATGAGTATCGATCTGCTTAATTCACAAATAAAGTTAATGGAAGAAAGTTACAGTAAACTTTTACAACAAATAAAGTGCACACTTAAAGATAATGATATCCTTGTAAACAGGTGCTTTATGGGTATAAATCTCCTTAATTCTACAAATAAACTTAATGGAACAAAGTTATAGTTAAAGTTTACAACAAATAAAGTGAATAGTTGAAGATGCTAATATCCTTGTACAAAGGTGCTTTTATGGGTATCGATCTGCTTAATTTTACAAATAAAGTTAAAGGAAGAAAGTTACAGTAAACGTTTACAACAAATAAAGATCACACATAAAGATGCTAATATCCTTGTAAACAGGTGCTTCTATACTTACAAATCTCCTTAATTTTACAAAAAAAGTTAATGGAACAAAGTTATAGTAAACTATAGTGCACAGTTGAAGATGCTAATATCCTTGTAAACAAATGCTTTTATGGGTATAAATCTCCTTAATTCTACAAATAAACTTAATGGAACAAAGTGATAGTAATCCTTTACAACAAAACACAGTGCACATTTAAAGTGCATATATCCATGTAAACTGGTGCTTTGATGGATATAAATCTGCTTAATTCTACAAATAACGTTAATGGAACAATGTTATAGTACACGTTTACAACAAAACAAAGGGCACATTTAAAGATGCTAATATTTTTGTACACATGTCCATTCATAGGTATAAATCTCCTTACTACTATAAGGAAACTTAATTCAACGAAGTGATAGTAAACCTTTACAACAAAACAAAGTGAACAGTTGAAGATGCTCATATCCTTGCAAACAGGTGCTTTTATGGGTATCAATCTGCTTAATTCTACAAATAAAGTTAATAGAACAAAGTTATAGTAAACCTTTACAGCAAATAAAATGCACAGTTGAAGATGCTAATATCCTTGTAAACAGGTGCTTTTATGGGTATCAGTCTGCTTAATTCTACAAATAAAGTTAACGGAACAAAGTTATAGTAAACCTTTACAGCAAATAAAATGCGCAGTTAAAGCTACTAATATCCTTATAAATAGGTTTTTTATGGATATACATCAGCTAAATTCGACGAATTAAGCTAATACAGGAAAGTTATAGTAAACCTTTACAAGAAATAAAGTGCACAGTTAAAGATGCTAATATCCTTGTAAACAGGTGCTTTTATAGGTATAAATGTGCTTAATTCTACAAATAAAGTTAATGGAACAAAGTTATAGTAAACCTTTACAACAAAACAAAGTGCACAGTTAAAGATGCTAATATCCTTGTAAACAGGTGCTTTTATGGGTATAATTCTGCTTAATTCTACAAATAAAGTCAATGGAACAATGTTATAGTACACCTTTACTACAAAAAAAAGTGCAAAGGTAAAGATGCTAATATCCTTGTAGACAGGTGCTTTTATTGGTATCAATCTGCTTAATTCTACAAATAAAGTTAATGGAACAAAATTATAGTAAACCTTTACAAGAAATAAAGTGCACAGTTAAAGATGCTTATATCCTTGTAAACAGGTGCTTTTATAGGTATAAATCTCCTTAATTTTACAAACAAAGTTAATGGAACAAAGTTATAGTAAACCTTTACAACAAAACAAAGTGCACAGTTAAAGATGCTAATATTCTGATAAACAGGTGCTTTTATGGGTTCAAACTTGCTTAATTCTACAAATAAAGTTAATGGAACAACGTTATAGTAAACCTTGACAACAATACAAAATGCACAATTAAAGATGCTAATATCCTTGTACACAGGTGCTTTTATAGGTATAAATCTCCTTAATTTTACAAATAAACTTAATGGAACAAAGTTAAGGTTTACAACAAATAAAGTGAATAGTTAAAGATGCTAATATCCTTGTAAGCAGGTGCTTTTATAGGTATAAATCTGCTTTATTCTACAAATAAAGTCAATCGAACAATGTTATGGTACACCTATACAGCAAAAAAAAGTGCACAGGTAAAGATGCTAATATCCTTGTAAAAAGGTGCTTTATATGTATACATCAGCTAAATTCGACGAATTAAGCTAATACAGGAAAGTTATAGTAAACCTTTACAAAAAATTAAGTGCACAATTAAAGATGCCAATATAATTATGCACAGGTGCTTTTTTAGGTATAAATCTCCTTAGTTCTACAAATAAGGATAATGGAACAAAGTGATAGCAAACCTTTACAAGAAATAAAGTGCACAATTAAAGCTGCTAATATACTTGTAGACAGGTCCGTTTATAGGTATAAATCTCCTTAATTCTAAAAATAAACTTAATGGAACAAAGTTATAGTTAACGTTTACAACAAATAAAGTGAATAGATGAAGATGCTAATATCTTTGTACACAGGTGCTTTTATGGGTATAAATCTCCTTAATTCTACAAGTAAACTTAATTGAACAAAGTGATAGTAATCCTTTACAACAAAACAAAGTGCGCATTTAAAGATGCTAATATCCTTGTAGACAGGTGCTTTTATGGGTATTAATATGCCTAATTCTACAAATAAAGTTAAAGGAACAACATTATAGTAAACCTTTACATGAAAATAAAGTAAACAGTTAAAGATGCTGTTATCCTTGTAAACAGTTGCTTTATGGGTAAACATCATCTAAATTTGACGAATTAAGCTAATACTGGAAAGTTATAGTAAACCATTACAACAAATAAAGTGCTTAGTTAAAGATGCTATTATCCTTGTACACAGGTGCTTTTATGGGTATAAAGCTAATACAGGAAAGTTATAGTAAACTTTTAGAAAGAATTAAAGTGCACAGTTAAAGATGCCTATATCTTTGTAAACAGGTGCTTTTATAGGTATAAATCTCCTTAATTCTACAAATAAAGTTAATGAAACAACGTTATAGCAAACCTTTACAACAAAACGAAGTGCACAGTTCAAGATGCTAATATCCTTGTATGCAGATGCTTTTATGGGTATCAACCTGCTTAATGCTACAAGTAAACTTAATTGAACAAAGTGATAGTTAACCTTTACAACAAAACAAATTGCACAATTAAAGATGCTAATATCTTTGTAAACAGGTGCTTTTATGGGTATAAATCTGCTTAGTTTTACAAATAATGTTAATGGAACAAAGTTATAGTAAACCTTTACAACAAATAAAGTGCACAGTTAAAGATGGTAATATATTTAAACACAGGTGCTTTTTTGGGTATCAATCTGCTTAATTCTACAAATAAAGTTAAGGGAACATAGTTACGGTAAACCTTTACAACAAATAAAGTTCACAGTTAAAAAAGCTAATATCCTTGTAAACAGGTGCTTTTATAGGTATAAATCTGCTAACTTCTACAAATAAAGTTAATGGAACAAAGTTATAGTAAACCTTTACAACAAGTAAAGTGCACAGCTAAAGATGCTGATATCCTTATAAACAGGTGCTTTATGGGTATACATCAGTTAAATTGAAGAATTATGCTAATACGGGAAAGTTAAAGTAAATATTTATAACAAAGCAAAGTGCACAGTTAGTGATGCTAATATCACTGTAAAAAGCTACTTTTATGGGTATAATTCGCTTAATTCAACGAAAAAAGTTAATAGAACAAAGTTATAGTAAACCTTTACAACAAACAAAGTGCACAGTTAATGATGCTAATATCCTTGTAAAAAGGTCTTTTAATGGGTATGAATCTGCTTAGTTTTACAAATAAAGTTAATTGAACAAAGTTATAGTAAACCTTTACAAAAAAACAAAGGCACAATTAATGATGCTAATATCCTTGTAGACAGGTCCATTTATAGGTATAAATCTCCTTAATACAAAAAGTAAACTTAATTCAACAAAGTGATAGTAAACCTTTACAACAAAGCAAAGTGCACAGTTAAATATGCTAATATCCAAGTAAACAGGTGTTTTCATAGGTATAAATCTCCTTAATTCTAAAAATAAACTTAATGGAACAAAGTTATAGTTAACGTTTACAACAAATAAAGTGAATAGTTGAAGATGCTAATATCCTTGTACACAGGTGCTTTTATGGGTATAAATCTCCTTAATTCTACAAGTAAACTTAATTGAACAAAGTGATAGTAAACCTTTACAACAAAACAAAGTGCACATTTAAAGATGCATATATCCTTGTAAACAGGTGCTTTGATGGATATAAATCTGCTTAATTCTACAAAAAACGTTAATGGAACAATGTTATAGTACACCTTTGCAAAAAAACAAAGTGCACAGTTAAAGACGCTAATATCCTTGTAAAAAGGTGCTTTTATAGGTATAAATCTCCTTAGTTCTACAAATAAGGTTTATGGAACAAAGTGATAGCAAACCTTTACAAGAAATAAAGTGCACAATTAAAGATGCTAATATCCTTGTAGACAGGTCCGTTTATAGGTATAAATCTCCTTAATACTACAAATAAACTTAATTCAACAAAGTGATAGTAAACCTTTACAACAAAACTAGGTGCACATTTAAAGATGCATATATCCTTGTAAAGAGGTGCTTTTATGGGTAGAAATCTGCTTAATTCTGCAAATAACGTTAATGGAACAATGTTATAGTAAACCTTTATAACAAAACAAAGTTCACAATTAAAGATGCTAATATCCTTGTACACAGGTGCTTTTATGGGTATAAATCTCCTTAATTTTACAAGTAAACTTAATGGAACAAAGTTATTGTTAAGGTTTACAACAAATAAAGTGAATAGTTGAAGATGCTAATATCCTTGTACACAGGTGCTTTCTGGCTATACATCAGCTAAATTCGACGAATTAAGCTAATACAGGAAAGTTATAGTAAACCCTTACAAGAAATAAAGTGCACAGTTAAGGATGCTGATATCCTTATAAACAGGTGCTGTATGGGTATACATCAGCTAAATTTGACGAATTAAGCTAATACAGAAAAGTTATAGTAAATCTTTACAACAAAACAAACTCCAGAGTTAGAGATGCTAATATCCTTGTACACAGTTGCTTTAATGGGTATAAATCTGCTAGGTTCTACAAATAAGGTTAATGGAACAAAGTTATAGTTATCTTATACAACAAATAAAGCGAATAGTTGAAGATGCTAATATCCTTGTAAACAGGTGCTTTTATGGGTATAGATGTGCTTAATTCTACAAATAAAGTTGATAAAACAAAGTTATAGTAAACCTTTACAACAAAATAAAGTGCACATTTAAAGATGCTAATATCCTTGTAAACAGGTGCTTTTATAGGTATAAATCTCCTTAATTCTAGAAATAATGTTAATGGAAGAAAGTTACAGTAAACCTTTACAAAATATAAAGTGCACAATTAAAGATGCCAATATCCAAATACACAGGTGCTTTTATAGGTATAAATCTCCTTAGTTCTACAAATAATGTTAATGGAACAAAATTATAGTAAACCTTTACAAGAAATTAAGTGCACAATTAAAGATGATAATATTCTTGTACACAAGTGCTTTTATAGGTATAAATCTCTTTAATTCTACAAATAAAGTCAATGGAAAAAAGTTATAGTAAACCTTTACAACAAAACAATGTGCACAGTTGAAGATGCTAATATCCTTCTAAAAAGATTCTTTTATGGGTACCAATCTGCTTAATTCTACAAATAAAGTTACTTGAACAAAGTTACAGTAAACCTTTACAACAAAACAAGGGCACAATTAAAGATGCTAATGTCCTTGCAGACAGATCCATTTATAGGTATAAATCTCCTTAATACTACAAGTAAACTTAATTCAACAAAGTGATAGTAAACCTTTACAACAAAACAAAGTGCACAGTTAAAGATGCTAATATCCTTGTAAAAAGGTGCTTTTATGGGTATAAATCTGCTTAACTCTACCGATAAAGTTAATGGAACAATGTTATAGTATTCCTTTTTAAACAAAACAAAGTGCACAATTAAAAATGCTAATATCCTTGTACACAGGTGATTTTATGGGTATAAATCTCCTTCATTCTATAAGTAAACTTAATTGAACAAAGTGATAGTAAACCTTTACAACAAAATAAAGTGCACATTTAAAGATGCTAATATCCTTGTAAACAGGTGCTTTTATAGGTATAAATCTCCTTAATTCTAGAAATAATGTTAATGGAAGAAAGTTACAGTAAACCTTTACAAAATATAAAGTGCACAATTAAAGATGCCAATATCCTTGTACACAGGTGCTTTTATAGGTATAAATCTCCTTAGTTCTACAAATAAGGTTTATGGAACAAAGTGATAGCAAACCTTTACAAGAAATAAAGTGCACAATTAAAGATGCTAATATCCTTGTAGGCAGGTCCGTTTATAGGTATAAATCTCCTTAATACTACAAATAAACTTAATTCAACAAAGTGATAGTAATCCTTTACAACAAAACAAAGTGCATAGTTAAAGATGCTAATATCCTTATAGACAGGTCCTTTTATGGGTAGAAATCTCCTTAATTCTACAAGCAAACTTAATTGAACAAAGTGATAGTAAACCTTTACAACAAAACAAAGTGCACATTCAAAGATGCCAATATCCTTGTACACAGGTGCTTTTATAGGTATAAATCTCCTTAGTTCTACAAATAAGGTTAATGGAACAAAATTATAGTAAACCTTTACCAGAAATAAAGTGCACAATGAAAGATGATAATATCCTTGTACACAGGTGCTTTTATGGGTATAAATCTCCTTAATTCTACAAGTAAACTTAATTGAACAAAGTGATAGTAATCCTTTACAACAAAACAAAGTGCGCATTTAAAGATGCTAATATCCTTGTAGACAGGTGCTTTTATGGGTATAAATATGCCTAATTCTACAAATAAAGTTAATGGAACAACATTATAGTAAACCTTTACAAGAAAATAAAGTGCACAGTTAAAGATGCTGGTATCCTTGTAAACAGTTGCTTTATGGGTAAACATCATCTAAATTTGACGAATTAAGCTAATACAGGAAAGTTATAGTAAACCATTACAACAAATAAAGTGCTTAGTTAAAGATGCTATTATCCTTGTACACAGGTGCTTTTATGGGTATAAAGCTACTACAGGAAAGTTATAGTAAACCCTTACAAGAAATAAGGTGCACAGTTAAAGATGCTGATATCCTTATAAACAGGTGCTTTATTGGTATACATCAGTTAAATTGAAGAATTAAGCTAATACAGGAAAGTTATAGTAAATCTTTACAACAAAACAAACTGCAGAGTTAGAGATGCTAATATCCTTGTACGCAGGTGCTTTAATGGGAATAAATCTGCTTAGTTCTACAAATAAGGTTAATGGAACAAAGGTATAGCTATCTTTTACAACAAATAAAGCGAATAGTTGAAGATGCTAATATCCTTGTAAACAGGTGCTTTTATGGGTATAGACGTGCTTAATTCTACAAATAAAGTTAATGGAACAAAGTTATAGTAAACCTTTACAACAAAACAAAGTGCACATTTAAAGATGCTAATATCCTTGTAAACAGGTTCTCTTATGAGTATAATTCTGCTTAGTTCTACAAATAATGTCATTGATTACAAAAAAAGTTAATAGAACAAAGTTATAGTAAACCTTTACAGCAAATAAAATGCACAGTTAAAGATGCTAATATTCTTGTAAACAGGTGCTTGAATAGGTATAAATCTACTTAATTCTACAAATAAAGTCAATGGAACAAAGTTATAGTACACCTTTACAACAAATAAAGTGCACACTTAAAGATGCTGATATCCTTATAAACAGGTGCTTTATTGGTATACATCAGTTAAATTGAAGAATTAAGCTAATACAGGAAAGTTATAGTAAATCTTTACAACAAAACAAACTGCAGAGTTATAGATGCTAATATCCTTGTACGCAGGTGCTTTAATAGGTAAAAATCTGCTTGGTTCTACAAATAAGGTTAATGGAACAAAGCTAAAGTTATCTTATACAACAAATAAAGCGAATAGTTGAAGATGCTAATATCCTTGTAAACAGGTGCTTTTATGGGTATAAATGTGCTTAATTCTACAAATAAAGTTAATGGAACAAAGTTATAGTAAACCTTTACAACAAAATAAAGTGCACATTTAAAGATGCTAATATCCTTGTAAACAGGTGCTTTTATAGGTATAAATCTCCTTAGTTCTACAAATAAGGTTAATGGAACAAAATTATAGTAAACCTTTACAAGAAATAAAGTGCACAAATAAAGATGATAATATTTTTGTACACAGGTGCTTTTTTAGGTATAAATCTCTTTAATTCTACAAATAAAGTCAATGGAAAAAAGTTATAGTAAAGCTTTACAACAAAACAATGTGCACAGTTGAAGATGCTAATATCCTTCTAAAAAGATGCTTTTATTGGTACCAATCTGCTTAATTCTACAAATAAAGTTACTTGAACAAAGTTATAGTAAACCTTTACAACAAAACAAAGGCACAATTAAAGATGCTAATGTCCTTGCAGACAGATCCATTTATAGGTATAAATCTCCTTAATACTACAAGTAAACTTAATTCAACAAAGTGATAGTAAACCTTTACAACAAAACAAAGTGCACAGTTAAAGATGCTAATATATTTGTACACAGGTGCTTTTTTGGGTATCAATCTGTTTAATTCTACAAATAAAGTTAAGGGAACATAGTTATAGTAAACCTTTACAACAAAACAAAGGGCACTATTAAAGATGCTAATATCCTTTTCCACAGGTCCATTTATAGGTATAAATCTCCATAATACTACAAGTAAACTTAATTGAACAAAGTGATAGTAAACCTTTACAACAAAAGAAAGTGCACATTTAAAGATGCATATATCTTTGTAAACAGGTCCTTTTATTGGTATAAATCTGCTTAATTCTACAAATATCGTTAATGGAACAATGTCATAGTACACCTTTACAACAAAACAAGGTGCACAGTTAAAGATACTAATATCCTTGTAAACAAGTGCTTTTATGGATATAAATCTGCTTAATTCTAAAAATAACGTTAATTGAACAAAGTGATAGTAAACCTTTACCACAAAACAAAGTGCTCATTTAAAGATGCATATATCCTTGTAAACAGGTGCTTTGATGGATATAAATTTGCTAAATTCTACAAATAAAGTTAATGGAAGAAAGTTACAGTAAACCTTTGCAACAAATAAAGTGCACACTTAAAGATGCTGATATCCTTATAAACAGGTGTTTTATTGGTATACATAAGTTAAATTGAAGATTTAAGCTAATACAGGAAAGTTATAGTAAATCTTTACAACAAAACAAACTGTAGAGTTAGAGATGTTAATATCCTTGTACGCAGGTGCTTTAATGGGTGTAAATCTGCTTAGTTCTACAAATAAGGTTAATGGAACAAAGTTATAGCTATCTTTTACAACAAATAAAGCGAATAGTTGAAGATGCTAATATCCTTGTAAACAGGTGCTTTTAAGGGTATATATGTGCTTAATTCTACAAATAAAGTTAATTTTACAAAGTTATAGTACACCTTTAAAACAAAACAATAGGCACAATTAAAGATGCTAATATCCTTGTACACAGGTCCATTTATAGGTATAAATCTCCATAATACTACAAGTAAACTTAATTGAACAAAGTGATAATAAACCTTTACCACAAAACAAAGTGCTCATTTAAAGATGCATATATCCTTGTAAACAGGTGCTTTGATGGATATAAATCTGCTTAATTCTACAAATAAAGTTAATGAAAGAAAGTTACAGTAAACCTTTGCAACAAATAAAGTGCACACTTAAAGATGCTGATATCCTTATAAACAGGTGCTTTATTGGTATACATCAGTTAAATTGAAGAATTAAGCTAATACAGGAAAGTTATAGTAAATCTTTACAACAAAACAAACTGCAGAGTTAGAGATGCTAATACCCTTGTGCGCAGGTGCTTTAATGGGTATAAATCTGCTTAGTTCTACAAATAAGGTTTATGGAACAAAGTTATAGCTATCTTTTACAACAAATAAAGCGAATAGTTGAAGATGCTAATATCCTTGTAAACAGGTGCTTTTATGGGTATAGACGTGCTTAATTCTACAAATAAAGTTAATGGAACAAAGTTATAGTAAACCTTTACAACAAAGCAAAGTGCACATTTAAAGATGCTAATATCCTTGTAAATAGGTTCTTTTATGAGTATAATTCTGCTTAGTTCTACAAATAATGTCATTGATTACAAATAAAGTTAATAGAACAAAGTTATAGTAAACCTTTACAACAAATAAAATGCACAGTTAAAGATACTAATATCCTTGTAAACAGGTGCTTGTATAGGTATAAATCTACTTAATCCTACAAATAAAGTCAATGGAACAAAGTTATAGTACACCTTTACAACAAAAGAAAGTGCACAGTTAAAGATGCTAATATCCTTGTAAACAGGTGCTTTTAAGGGTATATATGTGCTTAATTCTACAAATAAAGTTAATTTTACAAAGTTATAGTACACCTTTAAAACAAAACAAAGGGCACAATTAAAGATGCTAATATCCTTGTACACAGGTCCATTTATAGGTATAAATCTCCATAATACTACAAGTAAACTTAATTGAACAAAGTGATAGTAAACCTTTACAACAAAACAATATGCACATTTAAAGATGCATATATCCTTGTAAACAGGTGCTTTTATGGGTATCAATCTGCATAATTCTACAAGTAAAGTTAATGGAACAAAGTTATAGGAAACCTTTACAACAAATAAAAAGCACAGCTAAAGATGCTGATATCCTTGTAAACAGTTGCTTTATGGGTAAACATCAGCTAAATTTGACGAATTAAGCTAATACAGGAAAGTTATAGTTATATGGGTATAAATATGCTTAATTCTACAAATAAAGTTAATGGAACAACGTTATAGTAAACCTTTACAACAAAATAAAGTGCACAGTTAAAGATGCTGATATCCTTGTAAACAGTTGCTTTATGGGTAAACATCAGCTAAATTTGACGAGTTAAGCTAATACAGGAAAGTTATAGTAAACCTTTACAACAAATAAAGTGCACAGTTAAAGAAGCTAATATCCTTGTACACAGGTGATTTTATGGGTATAAAGCAAATAAAGGAAAGTTAAAGTAAACCTTTACAAAGAATTAAAGTGCACATTTAAAGATGCTGATATCATTGTAAACAGGTGCTTTTATGGATATAAATCTGCTTAATGCTAAAAATAACGTTAATGGAACAATGTTATAGTACACCTTTACAACAAAACAAAGTGCACAGTTAAAGATGCTAATATCTTTGTAAACAGGTACTTTATGGGTATACATCAGCTAAATTCAAAGAATTATGCTAAAACAAAGTTAAAGTAAATATTTACAAAAAAGCAAAGTGTACAGTTAGAGATCCTAATATCATTGTATACAGCTATTTTTATGGGTATAATTCGCTTAATTCTACAAATAATGCTAATGGAACAAAGTTATAGTAAACCTTTACAACAAAACAAAGGGCACTATTAAAGATGCTAATATCCTTGTACACAGGTCCATTTATAGGTATAAATCTCCATAATACTACAAGTAAACTTAATTGAACAAAGTGATAGTAAACCTTTACAACAAAAGAAAGTGCACATTTAAAGATGCATATATCTTTGTAAACAGGTCCTTTTCTTGGTATAAATCTGCTTAATTCTACAAATATCGTTAATGGAACAATGTCATAGTACACCTTTACAACAAAACAAGGTGCACAGTTAAAGATACTAATATCCTTGTAAACAGGTGCTTTTATGGATATAAATCTGCTTAATTCTAAAAATAACGTTAATTGAACAAAGTGATAGTAAACCTTTACCACAAAACAAAGTGCTCATTTAAAGATGCATATATCCTTGTAAACAGGTGCTTTGATGGATATAAGTCTGCTTAATTCTACAAATAAAGTTAATGGAAGAAAGTTACAGTAAACCTTTGCAACAAATAAAGTGCACACTTAAAGATGCTGATATCCTTATAAACAGGTGCTTTATTGGTATACATCAGTTAAATTGAAGAATTAAGCTAATACAGGAAAGTTATAGTAAATCTTTACAACAAAACAAACTGCAGAGTTAGAGATGCTAATATCCTTGTACGCAGGTGCTTTAATGGGTATAAATCTGCTTAGTTCTACAAATAAGGTTAATGGAACAAAGTTATAGCTATCTTTTACAACAAATAAAGCGAATAGTTGAAGATGCTAATATCCTTGTAAACAGGTGCTTTTAAGGGTATATATGTGCTTAATTCTACAAATAAAGTTAATTTTACAAAGTTATAGTACACCTTTAAAACAAAACAAAGGGCACAATTAAAGATGCTAATATCCTTGTACACAGGTCCATTTATAGGTACAAATCTCCATAATACTACAAGTAAACTTAATTGAACAAAGTGATAGTAAACCTTTACCACAAGACAAAGTGCTCATTTAAAGATGCATATATCCTTGTAAACAGGTGCTTTGATGGATATAAATCTGCTTAATTCTACAAATAAAGTTAATGGAAGAAAGTTACTGTAAACCTTTGCAACAAATAAAGTGCACACTTAAAGATGCTGATATCCTTATAAACAGGTGCTTTGTTGGTATACATCAGTTAAATTGAAGAATTAAGCTAATACAGGAAAGTTATAGTAAATCTTTACAACAAAACAAACTGCATAGTTAGAGATGCTAATATCCTTGTACGCAGGTGCTTTAATGGGTATAAATCTGCTTGGTTCTACAAATAAGGTTAATGGAACAAAGCTATAGTTATCTTATACAACAAATAAAGCGAATAGTTGAAGATGCTAATATCCTTGTAAACAGGTGCTTTTATGGGTATAGATGTGCTTAATTCTACAAGAAAAGTTACTGGAACAACGTTATAGTAAATCTTTACAACAAAACAAAGTGCACATTTAAAGATGCTAATATCCTTGTAAACAGGTGCTTTTATAGGTATAAATGTCCTTAATTCTAGAAATAATGTTAATGGAAGAAAGTTACAGTAAACCTTTACAAAATATAAAGTGCACAATTAAAGATGCCAATATCCTTGTACACAGGTGTTTTTATAGGTATAAATCTCCTTAGTTCTACAAATAAGGTTAATGGAACAAAATTATAGTAAACTTTTACAAGAAATAAAGTGCACAATTAAAGATGATAATATTCTTGTACACAGGTGCTTTTATAGGTATAAATCTCCTTAATTCTACAAATAAAGTTAATGGAACAAAGTTAAAGTAAACCTTTACAACAAAACAAAGGGCACAATTAGAGATGCTAATATCCTTGTACACAGGTCCATTTATAGGTCTAAGTCTCCTTAATTCTACAAATAAAGTCAATGGAAAAAAGTTATAGTAAACCTTTACAACAAAACAATGTGCACAGTTGAAGATGCTAATATCCTTCTAAACAGATGCTTTTATGGGTACCAATCTGCTTAATTCTACAAATAAAGTTACTTGAACAAAGTTATAGAAAACCTTTACAACAAAACAAAGGCACAATTAAAGATGCTAATTTCCTTGTAGACAGATCCATTTATAGGTATAAATCTCTTTAATACTACAAGTAAACTTAATTCAACAAAGTGATAGTAAACCTTTACAACAAAACAAAGTGCACAGTTAAAGATGCTAATATCGTTGTAAACAGGTCTTTCATAGGCATAAATCTGCTTAATTCTACCGATAAAGTTAATGGAACAATGTTATAGTATTCCTTTTTAAACAAAACAAAGTGCACAATTAAAGATGCTAATATCCTTGTACACAGGTGCTTTTATGGGTATAAATCTCCTTAATTCTACAAATAAAGTTAATGGAACAAAGTTAAAGTAAACATTTACAACAAAACAAAGGGCACAATTAAAGATGCTAATATCCTTGTACACAGGTCCATTTATAGGTCTAAGTCTCCTTAATTCTACAAATAAAGTCAATGGAAAAAAGTTATACTTGAACAAAGTTATACAAAACCTTTACAACAAAACAAAGGCACAATTAAAGATGCTAATGTCCTTGTAGACAGATCCATTTATAGGTATAAATCTCTTTAATACTACAAGTAAACTTAATTGAACAAAGTGATAGTAAACCTTTACCACAAAACAAAGTGCTCATTTAAAGATGCATATATCCTTGTAAACAGGTGCTTTGATGGATATAAATCTGCTGAATTCTACAAATAAAGTTAATGGAAGAAAGTTACAGTAAACCTTTGCAACAAATAAAGTGCACACTTAAAGATGCTGATATCCTTATAAACAGGTGCTTTATTGGTATACATCAGTTAAATTGAAGAATTAAGCAAATACAGGAAAGTTATTGTAAATCTTTACAACAAAGCAAACTGCAGAGTTAGAGATGCTAATATCCTTGTACGCAGGTGCTTTAATAGGTATAAATCTGCTTAGTTCTACAAATAAGGTTAATGGAACAAAGTTATAGCTATCTTTTATAACAAATAAAGCGAATAGTTGAAGATGCTAATATCCTTGTAAACAGGTGCTTTTATGGGTATAGACGTGCTTAATTCTACAAATAAAGTTAATGGAACAAAGTTATAGTACACCTTTACAACAAAACAAAGTGCACATTTAAAGATGCTAATATCCTTGTAAACAGGTTCTTTTATGAGTATAATTCTGCTTAGTTCTACAAATAATGTCATTGATTACAAATAAAGTTAATAGAACAAAGTTATAGTAAACCTTTACAACAAATAAAATGCACAGTTAAAGATGCTAATATCCTTGTAAACAGGTGCTTGTATAGGTAAAAACCTGCTTAATACTACAAATAAAGTCAATGGAACAAAGTTATAGTACACCTTTACAACAAAACAAAGTGCACAGTTAAAGATGCTAATATCCTTGTAAACAGGTGCTTTAAGGGTATATATGTGCTTAATTCTACAAATAAAGTTAATTTTACAAAGTTATAGTACACCTTTAAAACAAAACAAAGGGCACAATTAAAGATGCTGATATCCTTGTAGACAGGTCCATTTATAGGTATAAATCTCCATAATACTATAAGTAAACTTAATTGAGCAAAGTGATAGTAAACCTTTACCACAAAACAAAGTGCTCATTTAAAGATGCATATATCCTTGTAAACAGGTGCTTTGATGGATATAAATCTGCTTAATTCTACAAATAAAGTTAATGGAAGAAAGTTACAGTAAACCTTTGCAACAAATAAAGTGCACACCTAAAGATGCTGATATCCTTATAAACAGGTGCTTTATTGGTATACATCAGTTAAATTGAAGAATTAAGCTAATACAGGAAAGTTATAGTAAATCTTTACAACAAAACAAACTGCAGAGTTAGAGATGCTAATATCCTTGTAGGCAGGTGCTTTAATGGGTATAAATCTGCCTAGTTCTACAAATAAGGTTAATGGAACAATGTTATAGCTATCTTTTACAACAAATAAAGCGAATAGTTCAAGATGCTAATATCCTTGTAAACAGGTGCTTTTATGGGTATAAACGTGCTTTATTCTACAAATAAAGTTAATGGAACAAAGTTATAGTAAACCTTTACAACAAAGCAAAGTGCACATTTACAGATGCTAATATCCTTGTAAACAGGTTCTTTTATGAGTATAATTCTGCTTAGTTCTACAAATAATGTCATTGATTACAAATAAAGTTAATAGAACAAAGTTATAGTAAACCCTTACAACAAATAAAATGCACATTTAAAGATGCATATATTCTTGTAAAGAGGTGCTTTTATGGGTATCAATCTGCTTAATTCTACAAGTAAAGTTAATGGAACAAAGTTATAGCAAACCTTTACAACAAATAAAAAGCACTGCTAAAGATGCTGATATCCTTGTAAACAGGTACTTTATGGGTATACTTCAGCTAAATTCGACGAATTAAGCTAATACAGGAAAGTTATAGTAAATCTTTACAAGAAATAAAGTGCACAGTTAAAGATGCTGATATCATTGTAAACAGGTGCTTTATGGGTATACATCAGCAAAATTGAAGAATTATGCTAATACTGGAAAGTTAAAGTAAATATTTACAACAAAGCAAAGTGCGCAGTTAGAGATGCTAATATCATTTTAAACAGCTACTTTTATGGGTATAATTCGCTATAATTATCGAAAAAAGTTAATGCAAGAAAGTTATAGTAAACCTTTACAACAAACAAAGTGCACAGTTAAAGATCCCTATATCTTTGTAAACAGGTCCTTTTATTGGTATAACTTTGCTTTGTTCTAAAAATAAAGGTAATGGAACAATGTTATAATAAACCTTTACAACAAAACAAAGTGTACAATTAGAGATGCTAATATCCTTGTAGACAGGTGCTTTTATGGGTATAAATATGCTTAATTCTACAAATAAAGTTAATGGAACAACGTTATAGTAAACCTTTACAACAAAATAAAGTGCACAGTTAAAGATGCTGATGTCCTTGTAAACAGTTACTTTATGGGTAAACATCAGCTAAATTTGACGAATTAAGCTAATACAGGAAAGTTATAGTTATATGGGTATAAATATGCTTAATTCTACAAATAAAGTTAATGGAACAACGTTATAGTAAACCTTTACAACAAAATAAAGTGCACAGTTAAAGATGCTGATATCCTTGTAAACAGTTGCTTTATGGGTAAACATCAGCTAGATTTGACGAATTAAGCTAATACAGGAAAGTTATAGTAAACCTTTACAACAAATAAAGTGAACAGTTAAAGAAGCTAATATCCTTGTACACAGGTTATTTTATGGGTATAAAGCAAATACAGGAAAGTTATAATAAACCTTTACAAAGAATTAAAGTGCACATTTAAAGATGCTGATATCATTGTAAACAGGTGCTTTTATGGATATAAATCTGCTTAATTCTAAAAATAACGTTAATGGAACAATGTTATAGTACACCTTTACAACAAAACAAAGTGCACAGTTAAAGATGCTAATATCTTTGTAAACAGGTACTTTATGGGTATACATCAGCTAAATTCGACGAATTATGCTAAAACAAATTTAAAGTAAATATTTACAACAAAGCAAAGTGTACAGTTAGAGATCCTAATATCATTGTATACAGCTATTTTTATGGGTATAATTCGCTTAATTCTACAAATAATGCTAATGGAACAAAGTTATAGTAAACCTTTACAACAAATAAAGTGCACAGTTAAAGATGCTAATATATTTGTACACAGGTGCTTTTTTGGGTATCAATCTGCTTAATTCTACAAATAAAGTTAAGGGAAAATAGTTATAGTAAACCTTTACAACAAAACAAAGGGCACTATTAAAGATGCTAATATCCTTGTACACAGGTCCATTTATAGGTATAAATTTCCATAATACTGCAAGTAAACTTAATTGAACAAAGTGATAGTAAACCTTTACAACAAAACAAAGAGCACATTTAAAGATGCATATATCCTTGTAAACAGGTGCTTTGATGGATATAAATCTGCTTAATTCTACAAAAAACGTTAATGGAACAATGTCTTAGTACACCTTTACAACAAAACAAAGTGCACATTTAAAGATGCATATATCTTTGTAAACAGGTCCTTTTATTGGTATAAATCTGCTTAATTCTACAAATATCGTTAATGGAACAATGTCATAGTACACCTTTACAACAAAACAAGGTGCACAGTTAAAGATACTAATATCCTTGTAAACAGGTGCTTTTATGGATATAAATCTGCTTTATTCTAAAAATAACGTTAATGGAACAATGTTATAGTACACCCTTACAACAAAACAAAGTGCACAGTTAAAGATGCTAATATCTTTGTAAACAGGTACTTTATGGGTATACATCAGCTAAATTCGACGAATTAAGCTAATACAGGAAATAAGCTAATAAGCTAATTAATCTAATACTTCTTTGTAAACAGGTCCTTTTATTTGTATAAATCTGCTTAGTTCTACAAATAAAGGTAAAGGAACAATGTTATAGTAAAACATTAAAGCAAAACAAATTGTTCCATTAAAGATGCTAATATCCTTGTAAACATGTGCTTTTATGGGTATAAATCTGCTTAGTTCTACAAATAATGTTAATGGAACAAAGTTATAGAAAACCTTTACAACAAATAAAGTGCACAGTTAAAGATGCTAATATCCTTGTACACAGGTGCTTTCATAGGTATCAATCTGCTTATTTCCACAAATAAAGTTAATCGAACAAAGTTATAGTAAACCTTTACAACAAAACAATGTTTACAATTAAAGATGCTAATATCCTTGTACACAGGTCCATTTATAGATATAAATCTCCTTAATACTACAAGTAAACTTAATTGAACAAAGTGATAGTAAACCTTTACAACAAAACAAAGAGCACATTTAAAGATGCATATATCCTTGTAAACAGGTGCTTTGATGGATATAAATCTGCTTAATTCTACAAAAAACGTTAATGGAACAATGTCATAGTACACCTTTACAACAAAACAAAGTGCACAGTTAAAGATGCTAATATCCTTGTAACAGGTGCTTTTATGAGTATAAATGTGCTTAATTCAACAAATAAAGTTAACGCAACAAAGTTATAGTAAACCTTTACAACAAATAAAGTTCACAGTTAAAGATGCCAATATCCTTGTAAACAGGTACTTTATGGGTATACATCAGCTAAATTCGACGAATTAAGCTACTACAGGAAAGTTATAGTTTACTATAACTTTAAGAAATAAGGTGCACAGTTAAAGATGCTGATATTATTGTAAACAGGTGCTTTATGGGTATACATCAGCTAAATTGAAGAATTAAGCTAATACAGGAAAGTTATAGTAAATATTCACAACAATGCAAAGTGCACAGTTAGAGATGCTAATATCATTGTAAATAGCTACTTTTATGGGTATAATTCGCCTAATTCAACGAAAAAAGTTAATACAACAAATTTATAGTAAACCTTTACAACAAACAAATTGCACAGTTAAGGATGCCTATATCTTTGTAAACAGGTCCTTTTATTTGTATAAATCTGCTTAATTCTACAAAGGAATTTAATGGAACAAAGTTATAGTAAACCTTTAAAACAAAACAAGTGCACAGTTAAAGATGCTAATATCCTTGTACACAGGTGCTTTTCTGGGTATAAATCTCCTTAATTCTACAAATAAAGTTAATGGAACAAAGTTATAGTAAACCTTTACAACAAAACAAAGGGCACAATTAAAGATGCTAACATCCTTGTACACAAGTCTACTTATAGGTATAAATCTTCTTAAAACTACAAGTAAACTTAATTGAACAAAGTGATAGTAATCCTTTACAACAAATAAAATGCACAAATAAAGATGCTAATATCCTTGTAAACAGGTGCTTTTATGGATATAAATCTGCTTAATTCTAAAAATAACGTTAATGGAAAAATGTTATAGCACCTCTTTACAACAAAACAAAGTGCACAGTTAAAGATGCTAATATCCTGATAAAGAGATGCTTTTATGGGCATCAACCTGCTTAATTCTACAACTAATGTTAATGGAACAAAGTTATAGTAAACCTATACAACAAATAAAGCAAATAGTTGAAGATGCTAATATCTTTGTAAACAGGTCCTTTTATTGGTATAAATCTGGTTAATTCTACAAATAAAGGTAATGGAAGAATGTTATAGTAAACCTTTACAGCGAAACAAAGTGCTCAATTAAAGATACTAATATCCTTGTAAACAGGCTCTTTTATGGGTATAATTGTGCTTAATTCTACAAATAAAGTTAATGGAACAAAGTTATAGTAAAGCTTTACAACAAATAAAGCGCACAGTTAAAGATGCTAATATCCTTTTACACAGGTGCTTTTATGGGTATAAATCTGGTTAAATCTACAATAAAGTCAATGGAACAAGTTATAGTACACCTTTACAACAAAACAAAGTGCACAGTTAAGGATGCTAATATCCTTGTATACAGGTGCTTCATGGGTATACATCAGCTAAATTCCATGAATTAAGCTAATACAGGAAAGTTATAGTAAACTTTTACTAGAAATAAAGTGTACAGTTGAAGATGCTAATATCCTTGAAAACGGATGCTTTTTTGGGTATCAATCTGCTTAATTCTACAAATAAAGTTAATTGAACAATGTTATAGTAAACCTTTACAACAAAACAAAGTGCACAATTAAAGATGCTAGTATCCTTGTACACAGGTCCATTTATAGGTATAAATCTCCTTAATACTACAAGTAAACTTAATTCAACAAAGTGATAGTAAACCTTTACAACAAAACAAAGTGCACAGTTAAAGATGCTAATATCCTTGTTAACAGGTGCTTTTATAGGTATAAATCTCCTTCATTCTACAAATAAAATTAATGGAAAAAAGTGATAGTAAACCTTTACAACAAAACAAAGTGCACAGTTGAAGATGCTAATATCCTTGAAAACGGATGCTTTTATGGGTATCAATCTGCTTAATTCTACAAATAAAGTTAATTGAACAATGTTATAGTAAACCTTTACAACAAAACAAAGGGCACAATTAAAGATGCTAGTATCCTTGTACACATGTCCATTTATAGGTATAAATCTCCTTAATACTACAAGTAAACTTAATTCAACAAAGTGATAGTAAACCTTTACAACAAAACAAAGTGCACAGTTAAAGATGCTAATATCCTTGTTAACAGGTGCTTTTATAGGTATAAATCTCCTTCATTCTACAAATAAAATTAATGGAAAAAAGTGATAGTAAACCTTTACAACAAAACAAAGTGCACAGTTGAAGATGCTAATATCCTTGAAAACGGATGCTTTTATGGGTATCAATCTGCTTAATTCTACAAATAAAGATAATTGAACAATGTTATAGTAAACCTTTACAACAAAACAAAGGGCACAATTAAAGATGCTAGTATCCTTGTACACAGGTCCATTTATAGGTATAAATCTCCTTAATACTACAAGTAAACTTAATTCAACAAAGTGATAGTAAACCTTTACAACAAAACAAAAAGCACGGTTAAAGATGCTAATATCCTTGTAAACAGGTGCTTTTGTTGGTAAAAATGTTCTTAATTCTACAAATAAAGTTAATGGAACAACGTTATTGTAAACCTTTACAACAAAACAAAGTGCACACTTAAAGATGCTAATATCCTTATAAACAGGTGCTTTTATGGGTATAAATCTGCTTAATTCTACAAATAACGTTAATGGAACAATGTTATAGTAGACCTTTACAACAAAAAAAGTGCACAGTTAAAGATGCTAATATCCTTGTAAACAGGTGCTTTTATAGGTATAATCTGCTTAATTCTACCGATAAAGTTAATGGAACAATGGTATAGTAAACCTTTTTAAACATAACAAAGTGCACAATTAAAGATGCTAATATCCTTGTACACAGGTGCTTTTATGGGTACACATCTCCTTAATTCTACAAATAAACTTAATGGAACAAAGTTATAGTTAACGTTTACAACAAAACAAAGTGCACAGTTAAAGATGCTAATATCCTTGTAAACAGGTGCTTTTATGGGTATCAATCTGCTTACTTCTACAAATAAAGTTAATGCAAGAAAGTTGCAGTAAACCTTTACACCAAATAAAGTGCACACTTAAAGATGCTGATATCCTTGTAGACAGGTGTTTTTTTGGGTATAAATCAGCTAAATTCGACGAATTAAGCTACTACAGGAAAGTTATAGTAAATCTTTACAAGAAATAATGTGCACAGTTAAAGATGCTGATATCCTTATAAAGAGGTGTTTTATGGGTATACATCAGCTAAATTGAAGAATTAAGCTAATACAGGGAAGTTATAGTAAATCTTTACAACAAATCAAACTGCAGAGTTAGAGATGCTAATATCCTTGTACACAGGTGCTTTAATGGGTATAAATCTGCTTAGTTCTACAAATAAGGTTAATGGAACAAAGTTATAGTTATCTTTTACAACAAATAAAGCGAATAGTTGAAGATGCTAATATCCTTGTTAACAAGTGCTTTTATTGGTATAGATGTGCTTAGTTCTACAAATAATGTTAATGACACAAAGTTATAGTAAACCTTTACAACAAATAAAGTGTACAGTTAACGATGCTAATATCTTTGTACACAGGTGCTTTTATGGGTATCAATCTGCTTAATTCTAAAAATAAAGTTAATACAGGAAAGTTATAGTAAACCTTTACAAAAAATAAAGTGCATAATTAAAGATGCCAATATCCTTGTACAAAGGTGCTTTTATAAGTATAAATCTCCTTATTTCTACAAATAAGGTTAATGGCACAAAATTATCGTAAACCATTACAAGAAATAAAATGCACAATTAAAGTCGCTAATATCTTTGTACACAGGTGCTTTTATAGGTATAAATCTCCTTAATTCTACAAATAAAGTTAATGGAAAAAAAATATAGTAAACCTTTACAACAAAACAAAGGGCACTATTAAAGATGCTAATATCCTTGTACACAGGTCCATTTATAGGTATAAATCTCCATAATACTGCAAGTAAACTTAATTGAACAAAGTGATAGTAAACCTTTACAACAAAAGAAAGTGCACATTTAAAGATGCATATATCTTTGTAAACAGGTCCTTTTATTGGTATAAATCTGCTTAATTCTACAAATATCGTTAATGGAACAATGTCATAGTACACCTTTACAACAAAACAAGGTGCACAGTTAAAGATACTAATATCCTTGTAAACAGGTGCTTTTATGGATATAAATCTGCTTAATTCTAAAAATAACGTTAATGGAACAATGTTATAGTACACCTTTACAACAAAGCAAAGTGCACAGTTAAAGATGCTAATATCTTTGTAAACAGGTACTTTATGGGTATACATCAGCTAAATTCGACGAATTAAGCTAATACAGGAAATAAGCTAATAAGCTAATTAATCTAATACTTCTTTGTAAACAGGTCCTTTTATTTGTATAAATCTGCTTAATTCGACAAATAAAGGTAAAGGAACAATGTTATAGTAAAATTTTAAAGCAAAACAAATTGTTCCATTAAAGATGCTAATATCCTTGTAAACATGTGCTTTTATGGGTATAAATCTGCTTAGTTCTACAAATAATGTTAATGGAACAAAGTTATAGAAAACCTTTACAACAAATAAAGTGCACAGTTAAAGATGCTAATATCCTTGTACACAGGTGCTTTCATAGGTATCAATCTGCTTATTTCCACAAATAAAGTTAATCGAACAAAGTTATAGTAAACCTTTACAACAAAACAATGTGCACAATTAAAGATGCTAATATCCTTGTACACAGGTCCATTTATAGATATAAATCTCCTTAATACTGCAAGTAAACTTAATTGAACAAAGTGATAGTAAACCTTTACAACAAAACAAAGAGTACATTTAAAGATGCATATATCCTTGTAAGCAGGTGCTTTGATGGATATAAATCTGCTTAATTCTACAAAAAACGTTAATGGAACAATGTCATAGTACACCTTTACAACAAAACAAAGTGCAAAGTTAAAGATGCTAGTATCCTTGTAACAGGTCCTTTAATGAGTATAAATGTGCTTAATTCAACAAATAAAGTTAATGCAACAAAGTTATAGAAAACCTTTACAACAAATAAAGTTCACAGTTAAAGATGCTAATATCCTTGTAAACAGGTACTTTATGGGTATACATCAGCTAAATTCGACGAATTAAGCTACTACAGGAAAGTTATAGTAAACCCTTACAAGAAATAAGGTGCACAGTTAAAGATGCTGATATCATTGTAAACAGGTGCTTTATGGGTATACATCAGCTAAATTGAAGAATTAAGCTAATACAGGAAAGTTATAGTAAATATTCACAACAATGCAAAGTGCACAGTTAGAGATGCTAATATCATTGTAAATAGCTACTTTTATGGGTATAATTCGCCTAATTCAACGAAAAAAGTTAATACAACAAATTTATAGTAAACCTTTACAACAAACAAAGTGCACAGTTAAAGATGCCTATATCTTTGTAAACAGGTCCTTTTATTTGTATAAATCTGCTTAATTCTACAAATGAATTTAATGGAACAAAGTTATAGTAAACCTTTAAAACAAAACAAGTGCACAGTTAAAGATGCTAACATCCTTGTACACAGGTGCTTTTCTGGGTATAAATCTCCTTAATTCTACAAATAAAGTTAATGGAACAAAGTTATAGTA
Organism: Aurelia sp. 4 Dawson et al 2005; assembly: GCA_964019985.1. NCBI lineage: Eukaryota > Metazoa > Cnidaria > Scyphozoa > Semaeostomeae > Ulmaridae > Aurelia > Aurelia sp. 4 Dawson et al 2005. The sequence goes on along the minus strand of OZ026500.1, from coordinate 11,107,263 downwards.
AACCTTTACAACAAAACAAAAGGCACAATTAAAGATGCTAACACCCTTGTACACAAGTCTACCTATAGGTATAAATCTTCTTAAAACTACAAGTAAACTTAATTGAACAAAGTGATAGTAATCCTTTACAACAAATAAAGTGCACAAATAAAGATGCTAATATCCTTGTAAACAAGTGCTTTTATGGATATAAATCTGCTTAATTCTAAAAATAACGTTAATGGAACAATGTTATAGCACCCCTTTACAACAATACAAAGTGCACAGTTAAAAATGCTAATATCCTGATAAAGAGATGCTTTTATGGGCATCAACCTGCTTAATTCTACAAGTAATGTTAATGGAACAAAGTTATAGTAAACCTATACAACAAATAAAGCAAATAGTTGAAGATGCTAATATCTTTGTAAACAGGTCCTTTTTTTGGTATAAATCTGCTTAATTCTACAAATAAAGGTAATGAAAGAATGTTATAGTAAACCTTTACAGCGAAACAAAGTGCTCAATTAAAGATGCTAATATCCTTGTAAACAGGCTCTTTTATGGGTATAAATGTGCTTAATTCTACAAATAAAGTTAATGGAACAAAGTTATAGTAAAGCTTTACAACAAATAAAGCGCACAGTTAAAGATGCTAATATCCTTGTACACAGGTGCTTTTATTGGTATAAATCTGCTTAATTCTACAGATAAAGTCAATGGAACAATGTTATAGTACACTTTTACAACAAAACAAAGTGCACAATTAAAGATGATAATATCCTTGTAGACAGGTGCTTTTATGGGTATCAATCTACTTAATTCTACAAATAAAGTTAATGGAACAAAATTATAGTAAACCTTTACAAGAAATAGAGTGCACAGTTAAGGATGCTAATATCCTTTTATACAGGTGCTTTATGGGTATACATCAGCTAAATTCGACAAATTAAGCTAATACAGGAAAATTATAGTAAACCTTTACAACAAAACAAAGTGCACAATTAAAGATGCCAATATCCTTGTACACAGGTGCTTTTATGGGTATCAATCTGCTTAATTCTACAATAAAGTCAATGGAACAAGTTATAGTACACCTTTACAACAAAACAAAGTGCACAGTTAAGGATGCTAATATCCTTGTATACAGGTGCTTCATGGGTATACATCAGCTAAATTCGACGAATTAAGCTAATACAGGAAAGTTATAGTAAACTTTTACTAGAAATAAAGTGCACAGTTGAAGATGCTAATATCCTTGAAAACGGATGCTTTTATGGGTATCAATCTGCTTAATTCTACAAATAAAGTTAATTGAACAATGTTATAGTAAACCTTTACAACACAACAAAGGGCAGAATTAAAGATGCTAGTATACTTGTACACAGGTCCATTTATAGGTATAAATCTCCTTAATACTACAAGTAAACTTAATTCAACAAAGTGATAGTAAACCTTTACAACAAAACAAAGTGCACAGTTAAAGATGCTAATATCCTTGTTAACAGGTGCTTTTATAGGTATAAATCTCCTTCATTCTACAAATAAAATTAATGGAAAAAAGTTATAGTAAACCTTTACAACAAAACAAAGTGCACAGTTAAAGATTGATATATCCTTGTAAACAGGTGCTTTGATGGATATAAATCTGCTTAATTCTACGATTAACGTTAATGGAACAATGTTATAGTACACCTTTACAACAAAACAAAGTGCCCAGTTAAGGATGCTAATATCCCTGTAAACAGGTGCTTTTATGGGAATAAATCTTCTTAATTCTACAAATAAGCTTAATGGAACAAAGTTATAGTTAATGTTTACAACAAATATAGTGAATAGTTGAAGATGCTAATATCCTTGTACACAGGTGCTTTTATGGGTATAAATCTCCTTAATTCTACAAGTAAACTAAATTGAACAAAGTGATAGAAAACCTTTACAACAAAACAAAGTCCACATTTAAAGATGCATACATATTTGTAAACAGGTGCTTTGATGGATATAAATCTGCTTAATTCTAGAAATAACGTTAATGGAACAATGTTATAGTACACTTTTACAACAACAAAAAAGTGCACAGTTAAAGATGCTTGTAAACAGGTGGCTTTATAGGTATAAATCTGCTTAATTCTACCGATAAAGTTAATGGAACAATGTTATAGTAAACCTTTACAACAAAACAAAGTGCACAGTTAAAGATGCTGATATCCTTATAAAGAGGTACTTTATGGGTATACATCAGCTAAATTGAAGAATTAAGAAAATGAAAAAAAGTTATAGTAAATCTTTACAACAAATCAAACTGCAGAGTTAGAGATGCTAATATCCTTGTAGACAGGTGCTTTATGGGTATCAATCAGCTAAATTCGACGAATTAAGTTACTACAGGAAAGTTATAGTAAACCTTTACAAGAAATAAAGTGCACAGTTAAAGATGCTGATATCCTTATAAAGAGCTGTTTTATGGGTATACATCAGCTAAATTGAAGAATACAAGAAGAAGCTAATACAGGAAAGTTATAGTAAATCTTTACAACAAATCAAACTGCAGAGTTAGATATGCTAATATCCTTGTACACAGGTGCTTTAATGGGTATAAATCTGCCTAGTTCTACAAATAAGGTTAATTTAACAAAGTTATAGTTACCTTTTACAACAAATAAAGCGAATAGTTGAAGATGCTAATATCCTTGTTAACAGGTGCTTTTATTGGTATAGATGTGCTTAAATCTACAAATAAAGTTAATGGAACAAAGTAATAGTAAACCTTTACAACAAAACAAAATGCACATTTTAAGATACTAATATCCTTGTGAACAGGTCCATTTATAGGTATAATTCTGCTTAGTTCTACAAATAAGGTTAATGGAACAAAGTTATAGTTATCTTTTACAACAAATAAAGCGAATAGTTGAAGATGCTAATATCCTTGTTAACAGGTGCTTTTATTGGTATAGATGTGCTTAAATTTACAAATAAAGTTAATGGAACAAAGTAATAGTAAACCTTTACAACAAAACAAAATGAACATTTAAAGATACTAATATCCTTTTAAACAGGTCCATTTATAGGTATTAATCTGCTTAGTTCTACAAATAAGAATGATGGAACAAAGTTATCTTTTACAACAAATAAAGCGAATAGTTGAAGATGCTAATATCCTTGTTAACAGGTGCTTTTATTGGTATAGATGTGCTTAGGTCTACAAATAATGTTAATGATACAAAGTAATAGTAAACCTTTACAACAAATAAAGTGCACAGTTAACGATGCTAATATTCTTGTACAAAGGTGCTTTTATGGGTGTCAATCTGCTTAATTCTACAAATAAAGTTAATACAGGAAAGTTATAGTAAACCTTTACAAAAAATAAAGTGTACAATTAAAGATGCTAATATCTTTGTACACAGGTGCTTTTATAAGTATAGATCTCCTTATTTCTTCAAATAAGGTTAATGAAACAAAATTATAGTAAACCTTTACAAGAAATAAAATGCACAATTAAAGATGCTAATATCTTTGTACAATGGTGCTTTTATAGGTATAAATCTCCTTAATTCTACAAATAAAGTTATTGGAAAACCTTTACAACAAAACAATGTGCACAGTTGAAGATGCTAATATCCTTGGAAACAGGTCAATTTACAGGTATAAAACTCCTTAATAGTACAAATAAACTTAATTCAACAAAGTGATAGTAAACCTTTACAACAAAACAAAGTGCACAGTTAAAGATGGATATATCCTTGTAAACAGGTGCTTTGATGGATATAAATCTGCTTAATTCTACGAATAACGTTAATGGAACAATGTTATAGTACACCTTTACAACAAAACAAAGTGAACAGTTGAAGATGCTAATATCCTTGTACACAGGTGCTTTTATGGGTATAAATCTCCTTAATTCTACAAATAAAGTTAATGGAACAAAGTGATAGTAAACCTTTACAAAAAAATAAAGTGCACATTTTAAGATGCATATTATTTTGTAAACTGGTCCTTTGATGGAAAGAAATCTGCTTAATTCTACAAATAACGTTAATGGAACAATGTTATAGTACACCTTTACAACAAAGCAAAGTGCACAGTTAAAGATGCTAATATCCTTATAAACAGGTGCTTTTATGGGTATCAATCTGCTTAATTCTACAAATAAAGTTAATTGGACAATGTTATAGAAAACCTTTACAACAAAATAAAGGACACAATTAAAGATGCTAGTATCCTTGTACACAGGTCCATTTATAGGTATAAATCTCCTTAATACTACAAGTAAACTTAATTAAACAAAGTGATAGTAAACCTTTACAACAAAACAAAAAGCACGGTTAAAGATGCTAATATTCTTGTAAACAGGTGCTTTTGTTGGTAAAAATGTTCTTAATTCTACAAATAAAGTTAATGGAACAACGTTATTGTAAACCTTTACAACAAAACAAAGTGCACAGTTAAAGATGCTAATATCCTTATAAACAGGTGCTTTTATGGGTATAAATCTGCTTAATTCTACAAATAACGTTAATGGAACAATGTTATAGTAGACCTTTACAACAAAAAAAAGTGCACAGTTAAAGATGCTAATATCCTTGTAAACAGGTGCTTTTATAGGTATAATCTGCTTAATTCTACCGATAAAGTTAATGGAACAATGTTATAGTAAACCTTTTTAAACATAACAAAGTGCACAATTAAAGATGCTAATATCCTTGTACACAGGTGCTTTTATGGGTACAAATCTCCTTAATTCTACAAATAAACTTAATGGAACAAAGTTATAGTTAACGTTTACAACAAAACAAAGTGCACAGTTAAAGATGCTAATATCCTTGTAAACAGGTGCTTTTATGGGTATCAATCTGCTTACTTCTACAAATAAAGTTAATGCAAGAAAGTTGCAGTAAACCTTTACAACAAATAAAGTGCACACTTAAAGATGCTGATATCCTTGTAGACGGGTGTTTTTTTGGGTATAAATCAGCTAAATTTTACGAATTAAGCTACTACAGGAAAGTTATAGTAAATCTTTACAAGAAGTAAAGTGCACAGTTAAAGATGCTGATATCCTTATAAAGAGGTGTTTTATGGGTATACATCAGCTAAATTGAAGAATTAAGCTAATACAGGGAAGTTATAGTAAATCTTTACAACAAATCAAACTGCAGAGTTAGAGATGCTAATATCCTTGTACACAGGTGCTTTAATGGGTATAAATCTGCTTAGTTCTACAAATAAGGTTAATGGAACAAAGTTATAGTTATCTTTTACAACAAATAAAGCGAATAGTTGAAGATGCTAATATCCTTGTTAACAAGTGCTTTTATTGGTATGGATGTGCTTAGTTCTACAAATAATGTTAATGATACAAAGTTATAGTAAACCTTTACAACAAATAAAGTGTACAGTTAACCATGCTAATATCTTTGTACACAGGTGCTTTTATGGGTATCAATCTGCTTAATTCTAAAATAAAAGTTAATACAGGAAAGTTATAGTAAACCTTTACAAAAAATAAAGTGCACAATTAAAGATGCCAATATCCCTGTACAAAGGTGCTTTTATAAGTATAAATCTCCTTATTTCTACAAATAAAGTTAATGAAAAAAGTTATAGTAAACCTTTACAACAAAACAAAGTGCACAGTTGAAGATGCTAATATCCTTGTAAACAGGTCAATTTATAGGTATCAATCTCCTTAATACTACAAATAAACTTAATTCAACAAAGTTATAGTAAACCTTTACAACAAAACAAAGTGCACAGTTAAAGATTGATATATCCTTGTAAACAGGTGCTTTGATGGATATAAATCTGCTTAATTCTACGAATAACGTTAATGGAACAATGTTATAGTACACCTTTACAACAAAACAAAGTGCACAGTTAAGGATGCTAATATCCTTGTAAACAGGTGCTTTTATGGGAATAAATCTTCTTAATTTTACAAATAAGCTTAATGGAACAAAGTTATAGTTAATGTTTACAACAAATAAAGTGAATAGTTGAAGATGCTAATATCCTTGTACACAGGTGCTTTTATGGGTATAAATCTCCTTAATTCTACAAGTAAACTTAATTGAACAAAGTGATAGAAAACCTTTACAACAAAACAAAATGCACATTTAAAGATGCATACATATTTGTAAACAGGTGCTTTGATGGATATAAATCTGCTTAATTCTACAAATAACGTTAATGGAACAATGTTATAGTACACTTTTACAACAAAAAAAAGTGCACAGTTAAAGATGCTGATATCCTTATAAAGAGGTACTTTATGGGTATACATCAGCTAAATTGAAGAATTAAGAAAATGAAGGAAAGTTATAGTAAATCTTTACAACAAATCAAACTGCAGAGTTAGAGATGCTAATATCCTTGTAGACAGGTGCTTTATGGGTATAAATCAGCTAAATTCGACGAATTAAGTTACTACAGGAAAGTTATAGCAAACCTTTACAAGAAATAAAGTGCACAGTTAAAGATGCTGATATCCTTATCAAGAGCTGTTTTATGTGTATACATCAGCTAAATTGAAGAATACAAGAAGAAGCTAATACAGGAAAGTTATAGTAAATCTTTACAACAAATCAAACTGCAGAGTTAGAGATGCTAATATCCTTGTACACAGGTGCTTTAATGGGCATAAATCTGCCTAGTTCTACAAATAAGGTTAATTGAACAAAGTTATAGTTACCTTTTACAACAAATAAAGCGAATAGTTGAAGATGCTAATATCCTTGTTAACAGGTGCTTTTATTGGTATAGATGTGCTTAAATCTACAAATAAAGTTAATGGAACAAAGTAATAGTAAACCTTTACAACAAAACAAAATGCACATTTTAAGATACTAATATCCTTGTGTTCAGGTCCATTTATAGGTATAATTCTGCTTAGTTCTACAAATAAGGTTAATGGAACAAAGTTATCTTTTACAACAAATAAAGCGAATAGTTGAAGATGCTAATATCCTTGTTAACAGGTGCTTTTATTGGTATAGATGTGCTTAGGTCTACAAATAATGTTAATGATACAAAGTAATAGTAAACCTTTACAACAAATAAAGTGCACAGTTAACGATGCTAATATTCTTGTACACAGGTGCTTTTATGGGTGTCAATCTGCTTAATTCTACAAATAAAGTTAATACAGGAAAGTTATAGTAAACTTTTACAAAAAATAAAGTGTACAATTAAAGATGCTAATATCTTTGTACACAGGTGCTTTTATAAGTATAGATCTCCTTATTTCTACAAATAAGGTTAATGGAACAAAATTATAGTAAACCTTTACAAGAAATAAAATGCACAATTAAAGATGCTAATATCTTTGTACAATGGTGCTTTTATAGGTATAAGTCTCCTTAATTCTACAAATAAAGTTATTGGAAAACCTTTACAACAAAACAATGTGCACAGTTGAAGATGCTAATATCCTTGGAAACAGGTCAACTTATAGGTATAAAACTCCTTAATAGTACAAATAAACTTAATTCAACAAAGTGATAGTAAACCTTTACAACAAAACAAAGTGCACAGTCAAAGATGGATATATCCTTGTAAACAGGTGCTTTGATGGATATAAATCTGCTTAATTCTACGAATAACGTTAATGGAACAATGTTATAGAACACCTTTACAACAAAACAAAGTGAACAGTTGAAGATGCTAATATCCTTGTACACAGGTGCTTTTATGGGTATAAATCTCCTTAATTCTACAAATAAAGTTAATGGAACAAAGTGATAGTAAACCTTTACAAAAAAATAAAGTGCACATTTTAAGATGCATATATCCTTGTAAACTGGTGCTTTGATGGGAAGAAATCTGCTTAATTCTACAAATAACGTTACTGGAACAATGTTATAGTACACCTTTACAACAAAACAAAGTGCACAGTTAAAGATGCTAATATCCTTATAAACAGGTGCTTTTATAGGTATAAATCTGCTTAATTCTACCGATAAAGTTAATGGAAGAATGTTATAGTAAACCTTTATAACAAAACAAAGTGCACAATTAAAGATGCTAATATCCTTGTACGCAGGTGCTTTTATGGGTATAAATCTCCTTAATTCTACAAAAAAACTTAATGGAACAAAGTTATAGGTAACGTTTACAACAAATAAAGTGAATAGTTGAAGATGCAAATATCCTTGTACACAAGTGCTTTTATGGGTATAAATCTCCTTAATTCTAGAAGTAAACTTAATTGAACAAAGTGATAGTAAACCTTTACAACAAAACAAAGTGCACATTTAAAGATGCATATATCCTTGTAAACAGGTGCTTTGATGGAAAGAAATCTGCTTAATTCTACAAATAACGTTAATGGAACAATGTTATAGTACACCTTTACAACAAAAATAAGTGCACAGTTAAAGATGCTAATATCCTTGTAAACAGGTGCTTTGATGGATAGAAATCTGCTTAATTCTACAAATAACGTTAATGGAACAATGTTATGGTACACCTTTACAACAAAACAAAGGGCACAGTTAAAGATGCTAATATCCTTGTAAACAGGTGCTTTTATAGGTATAAATCTGCTTAATTCTACAGATAATGTCAATGGAACAATGTTATAGTACACTTTTACAACAAAATAAAGTGCACAGTTAAAGACACTTATATCCTTGTAAACAGGTGCTTTGATGGGTAGAATACTGCTTAATTCTACAAATAAACTTAATGGAACAAAGTTATATTTAACGTTTACAACAAATAAAGTGAATAGTTGAAGATGCTAATATCCTTGTACACAGGTCATTTTATTGGTATAAATCTCCTTAATTCTACAAGTAAACTTAATTGAACAAAGTGATAGTAAACCTTTACAACAAAACAAAGTGCACATTTAAAAATGCTGAGATCTTTGTAAACAGGTGCTTTATGGGCATACATCAGCTAAATTCGACGAATTATGCTAATACAGGAAAGTTATAGTAAACCTTTAAAAGAATTAAAGTGCACAGTTAAAGATGCTGATATCCTTATAAACAGGTGCTTTGATGGATATAAATCTGCTTAATTCTACCGATAAAGTTAATGGAACAATATTATAGTACACCTTTACAACAAAACAAAGTGCACAGTTAAAGATGCTAATATCCTTATAAACAGGTGCTTTGATGGATATAAATCTGCTTAAGTCTACCGATAAAGTTAATGGAAGAATGTTATAGTAAACCTTTATAACAAAACAAAGTGCACAATTAAAGATGCTAATATCCTTGTACACAGGTGCTTTTATGGGTATAAATCTCCTTAATTCTACAAATAAAGTTAATGGAACAAAGTTAACGTTTACAAAAAATAAAGTGAATAGTTGGAGATGCTAATATCCTTGTAAACAGGTGCTTTATAAATCTCCTTAATGCTAAAAATAAACTTAATGGAACAAAGTTATAGTTTTCGTTTATAACAAATAAAGTGAATAGTTGAAGATGTTAATATCCTTGTACACAGGTGCTTTTATGGGTATAAATCTCCTTAATTCTACAAGTAAACTTAATTGAACAAAGTGGTAGTAAACCTTTACAACAAAACAAAGTGCAGATTTAAAGATGGATATATCCTTGTGCTTTGATGGATATAAATCTGCTTAATTCTACGAATAACGTTAATGGAACAATGTTATAGTACACCTTTACAACAAAACAAAGTGAACAGTTAAAGATGCTAATATCCTTGTAAACAGGTGCTTTTATAGGTATAAATCTGCTTAATTCTACAGATAAAGTCAATGGAACAATGTTATAGTACACTTCTACAACAAAACAAAGTGCACAGTTAAAGATGCTAATATCCTTGTAAACAGGTGCTTTTATCGGTATCAATCTGCTTAATTCTATAAATAAAGTTAATGGAAGAAAGTTACAGTAAACCTTTACAACAAATAAAGAGAACACTTAAAGATGCTGATATCCTTGTAGACAGGTGCTTTATAGGTATATATCAGCTAAATTCGACGAATTAAGCTAATACCGGAAAGTTATATTAAACCTTTACAAGAAAAAAAGTGCACAGATGAAGATGCTAATATCCTTGTACACAGGTCCATTTATGGGTATCAATCTGCTTAATTCTACAAATAAATTTAATTGAACAAAGTTATAGTAAACCTTTACAAGAAATAAAGTGCACAGTAAAAGTTGCTAATATCCTTGTAAACAGGTTTTTTTAGGTATAAATCTGCTTAATTCTACCTATAAAGTTAATGGAACAATGTTATAGTAAACCTTTTTAAACAAAACAAAGTGTACAATTAAAGATGCTAATATCCTTGTACACAGGTGCTTTTATAGGTATAAATCTCCTTAATTCTACAAATAAACTTAATGGAACAAAGTTATAGTTAACGTTTACAACAAATAAAGTGAATAGTTGAAGATGCTAATATCCTTGTACACAGGTGCTTTTATGGGTATAAATCTCCTTAATTCTATAAGTAAATTTAGTTAAACAAAGTGATAGTAAACCTTTACAACAAAACAAAGTGCACATTTAAAGAAGCATATATCCTTGTAAACAGGTGCTTTGATGGATATAATCTGCTTAATTCTACAAATAACGTTAATGGAACAATGCTATAGTACACCTTTACAACAAAACAAAGTGCACAGTTAAAGATGCTAATATCCTTGTAAACAGGTACTTTTATGGGTATAAATGTGCTTAATTCTACAAATAAGATTAACGGAACAACGTTATAGTAAACCTTTACAACAAAACAAAGTGCACAGTTAAAGATGCTAATATCTTTGTAAAGAGGTGCTTTTAGGGGTATCAATCTGTTTAATTCTACAAATAAAATTAATGGAAGAAAGTTACAGTAAACCTTTACAACAAATAAAGAGAACACTTAAAGATGCTGATATCTTTGTAAACAGGTGCTTTTATGGGTATCAATCTGCTTAATTCTACCTATAAAGTTAATGGAACAATGTTATAGTAAACCTTTTTAAACAAAACAAAGTGTACAATTAAAGATGCTAATATCCTTGTACACAGGTGCTTTTATAGGTATAAATCTCCTTAATTCTACAAATAAACTTAATGGAACAAAGTTATAGTTAACGTTTACAACAAATAAAGTGAATAGTTGAAGATGCTAATATCCTTGTACACAGGTGCTTTTATGGGTATAAATCTCCATAATTCTACAAGTAAACTTAATTGAACAAAGTGATAGTAAACCTTTACAACAAAACAAAGTGCACATTTAAAGATGCATATATCCTTGTAAACAGGTGCATTGATGGAAATAATTCTGCTTAATTCTACAAATAACGTTAATGGAACAATGTTATAGTACACCTTTACAACAAAACAAAGTGCAAAGTTAAAGATGCTAATATCCTTGTAAACAGGTGCTTTTATAGGTATAAATCTGCTTAATTCTACAGATAAAGTCAATGGAACAATGTTATAGTACACTTCTACAACAAAACAAAGTGCACAGTTAAAGATGCTGATATCCTTGTAAACAGGTGCTTTATGGAAATACATCAGCTAAATTCGACAAATTAATACAGGAAAGTTATAGTAAACCTTTACAAGAAACAAAGTGCACAGTTAAAGATGCTGATATCCTTATAAACAGGTATTTTTTGGGTATACATCAGCTAAATTGAAGAATTAAGCTAATACAGGAAAGTTATAGTAAAATCTTTAAAGCAAAACAAACTGCAGAGTTAGTGATGCTAATATCCTTGTACACAGGAACTTTAATGGGTATAAATCTGCTTGGTTCTACAAATAAGGTTAATGGAACAAAGATACAGTTATCTTATACAACAAATAAAACGGATAGTTGAAGATACTAATATCCTTGTAAACAGGTGCTTTTATGGGTATAGATGTGCTTAATTCTACAAATAAAGTTATAGTAAACCTTTACAACAAAACAAAGTGCACATATAAAGATGCTAATATCCTTGTAAACAGGTGCTTTTATAGGTATAAATCTGCTTAATTCTACAGATAAAGTTTATTGAACAATGTTATAGTACACTTCTACAACAAAACAAAGTGCACAGTTAAAGATGCTAATATCCTTGTACACAGGTCCATTTATAGTGATAAATCTCCTTAATTCTACAAGTAAACTTAATTGAACAAAGTGATAGTAAGATTTTACAACAAAACAAAGTGCACAATTAAAGATGCTAATATCCTTGTAAAGAGATGCTTTTATGGGTTACAATCTGCTTAATTCTACAAATAAAGTCAATGGAACAATGTTATAGTACACTTTTACAGCAAAAAAAGTAAACATTTAAAGATGCTAATATCCTTGTAAACAGGTGCTTTTATAGGTATAAATCTGCTTAATTCTACAAGTAAACGTAATTCAACAAAGTGATAGTAAACCTTTACAACAAAACAAAGTGCAAAGTTAAAGATGCTAATATCCTTGTAAACAGGTGCTTTTATAGGTATAAATCTCCTTAATTCTAAAAATAAAGTAAATGGAAAAAAGTTATAGTAAACCTTTACAAAAAAACAAAGGCACAATTAAATATGCTAATATCCGTGTAGACAGGTCCATTTATAGGTATAAATCTCCTTAATACTACAAGTAAACGTAATCCAACAAAGTGATAGTAAACCTTTACAACAAAACAAAGTGCACAGTTAAAGATGCTAATATTCTTGTAAACAGGTGCTTTATATGTATACATCAGCTAAATTCGACGAATTAAGTTAATACAGGAAAGTTATAGTAAACCTTTACAAAATATAAAGTGCACAATTAAAGATGCCAATATCCTTGTACACAGGTGCTTTCATAGGTATAAATCTCCTTAATTCTACAAGTAAACTTAATTGAACAAAGTGATAGTAAACCTTTACAACAAAACAAAGTGCACAATTAAAGATGCTAATATCCTTGTACACAGGTGCTTTTATAGGTATAAATCTCCTTAATTCTAAAAATAAAGTGAATGGAAAAAAGTTATAGTAAACCTTTACAACAAATAAAGAGAACACTTAAAGATGCTGATATCCTTGTAAAAAGGTGCTTTTATAGGTATAAATCTGCTTAATTCTACCAATAAAGGTAATGGAACAATGTTATAGTAAACCTTTACAACAAGACAAAGTGCACAGTTAAAGATGCTAATATCCTTGTAAACAGGTACTTTTATGGGTATAAATGTGCTTAATTCTACAAATAAGATTAACGGAACAACGTTATAGTAAACCTTTACAACAAAACAAAGTGCACAGTTAAAGATGCTAATATTCTTGTAAACAGGTTCTTTATATGTATACATCAGCTAAATTCGACGAATTAAGCTAATACAGGAAAGTTATAGTAAACCTTTACAAAATATAAAGTGCACAATTAAAGATGCCAATATCCTTGTACACAGGTGCTTTTATAGGTATAAATCTCCTTAATTCTACAAGTAAACTTAATTGAACAAAGTGATAGTAAACCTTTACAACAAAACAAAGTGCACAATTAAAGATGCTAATATCCTTGTACACAGGTGCTTTTATAGGTATAAATCTGCTTAATTCTACCTATAAAGTTAATGGAACAATGTTATAGTAAACCTTTTTAAACAAAACAAAGTGTACAATTAAAGATGCTAATATCCTTGTACACAGGTGCTTTTATAGGTATAAATCTCCTTAATTCTACAAATAAACTTAATGGAACAAAGTTATAGTTAACGTTTACAACAAATAAAGTGAATAGTTGAAGATGCTAATATCCTTGTACACAGGTGCTTTTATGGGCATAAATCTCCTTAATTCTATAAGTAAATTTAGTTAAACAAAGTGATAGTAAACCTTTACAACAAAACAAAGTGCACATTTAAAGAAGCATATATCCTTGTAAACAGGTGCTTTGATGGATATAATCTGCTTAATTCTACAAATAACGTTAATGGAACAATGCTATAGTACACCTTTACAACAAAACAAAGTGCACAGTTAAAGATGCTAATATCCTTGTAAACAGGTACTTTTATGGGTATAAATGTGCTTAATTCTACAAATAAGATTAACGGAACAACGTTATAGTAAACCTTTACAACAAAACAAAGTGCACAGTTAAAGATGCTAATATCTTTGTAAAGAGGTGCTTTTAGGGGTATCAATCTGTTTAATTCTACAAATAAAATTAATGGAAGAAAGTTACAGTAAACCTTTACAACAAATAAAGAGAACACTTAAAGATGCTGATATCTTTGTAAACAGGTGCTTTTATGGGTATCAATCTGCTTAATTCTACCTATAAAGTTAATGGAACAATGTTATAGTAAACCTTTTTAAACAAAACAAAGTGTACAATTAAAGATGCTAATATCCTTGTACACAGGTGCTTTTATAGGTATAAATCTCCTTAATTCTACAAATAAACTTAATGGAACAAAGTTATAGTTAACGTTTACAACAAATAAAGTGAATAGTTGAAGATGCTAATATCCTTGTACACAGGTGCTTTTATGGGTATAAATCTCCATAATTCTACAAGTAAACTTAATTGAACAAAGTGATAGTAAACCTTTACAACAAAACAAAGTGCACAATTAAAGATGCTAATATCCTTGTACACAGGTGCTTTTATAGGTATAAATCTGCTTAATTCTACCTATAAAGTTAATGGAACAATGTTATAGTTAACGTTTACAACAAATAAAGTGAATAGTTGAAGATGCTAATATCCTTGTACACAGGTGCTTTTATGGGTATAAATCTCCTTAATTCTATAAGTAAATTTAGTTAAACAAAGTGATAGTAAACCTTTACAACAAAACAAAGTGCACATTTAAAGAAGCATATATCCTTGTAAACAGGTGCTTTGATGGATATAATCTGCTTAATTCTACAAATAACGTTAATGGAACAATGCTATAGTACACCTTTACAACAAAACAAAGTGCACAGTTAAAGATGCTAATATCCTTGTAAACAGGTACTTTTATGGGTATAAATGTGCTTAATTCTACAAATAAGATTAACGGAACAACGTTATAGTAAACCTTTACAACAAAACAAAGTGCACAGTTAAAGATGCTAATATCTTTGTAAAGAGGTGCTTTTAGGGGTATCAATCTGTTTAATTCTACAAATAAAATTAATGGAAGAAAGTTACAGTAAACCTTTACAACAAATAAAGAGAACACTTAAAGATGCTGATATCTTTGTAAACAGGTGCTTTTATGGGTATCAATCTGCTTAATTCTACCTATAAAGTTAATGGAACAATGTTATAGTAAACCTTTTTAAACAAAACAAAGTGTACAATTAAAGATGCTAATATCCTTGTACACAGGTGCTTTTATAGGTATAAATCTCCTTAATTCTACAAATAAACTTAATGGAACAAAGTTATAGTTAACGTTTACAACAAATAAAGTGAATAGTTGAAGATGCTAATATCCTTGTACACAGGTGCTTTTATGGGTATAAATCTCCATAATTCTACAAGTAAACTTAATTGAACAAAGTGATAGTAAACCTTTACAACAAAACAAAGTATACATTTAAAGATGCATATATCCTTGTAAACAGGTGCATTGATGGAAATAATTCTGCTTAATTCTACAAATAACGTTAATGGAACAATGTTATAGTACACCTTTACAACAAAACAAAGTGCAAAGTTAAAGATGCTAATATCCTTGTAAACAGGTGCTTTTATAGGTATAAATCTGCTTAATTCTACAGATAAAGTCAATGGAACAATGTTATAGTACACTTCTACAACAAAACAAAGTGCACAGTTAAAGATGCTGATATCCTTGTAAACAGGTGCTTTATGGATATACATCAGCTAAATTCGACAAATTAATACAGGAAAGTTATAGTAAACCTTTACAAGAAATAAAGTGCACAGTTAAAGATGCTGATATCCTTATAAACAGGTATTTTTTGGGTATACATCAGCTAAATTGAAGAATTAAGCTAATACAGGAAAGTTATAGTAAAATCTTTAAAGCAAAACAAACTGCAGAGTTAGTGATGCTAATATCCTTGTACACAGGAACTTTAATGGGTATAAACCTGCTTGGTTCTACAAATAAGGTTAATGGAACAAAGATACAGTTATCTTATACAACAAATAAAACGGATAGTTGAAGATACTAATATCCTTGTAAACAGGTGCTTTTATGGGTATAGATGTGCTTAATTCTACAAATAAAGTTATAGTAAACCTTTACAACAAAACAAAGTGCACATATAAAGATGCTAATATCCTTGTAAACAGGTGCTTTTATAGGTATAAATCTGCTTAATTCTACGGATAAAGTTTATTGAACAATGTTATAGTACACTTCTACAACAAAACAAAGTGCACAGTTAAAGATGCTAATATCCTTGTACACAGGTCCATTTATAGTGATAAATCTCCTTAATTCTACAAGTAAACTTAATTGAACAAAGTGATAGTAAGATTTTACAACAAAACAAAGTGCACAATTAAAGATGCTAATATCCTTGTAAAGAGATGCTTTTATGGGTTACAATCTGCTTAATTCTACAAATAAAGTCAATGGAACAATGTTATAGTACACCTTTACAGCAAAAAAAGTAAACATTTAAAGATGCTAATATCCTTGTAAACAGGTGCTTTTATAGGTATAAATCTGCTTAATTCTACAAGTAAACTTAATTGAACAAAGTGATAGTAAACCTTTACAACAAAACAAAGTGCACAATTAAAGATGCTAATATCCTTGTACACAGGTGCTTTTATAGGTATAAATCTCCTTAATTCTAAAAATAAAGTGAATGGAAAAAAGTTATAGTAAACCTTTACAACAAATAAAGAGAACACTTAAAGATGCTGATATCCTTGTAAACAGGTGCTTTTATAGGTATAAATCTGCTTAATTCTACCAATAAAGGTAATGGAACAATGTTATAGTAAACCTTTACAACAAAACAAAGTGCACAGTTAAAGATGCTAATATCCTTGTAAACAGGTACTTTTATGGGTATAAATGTGCTTAATTCTACAAATAAGATTAACGGAACAACGTTATAGTAAACCTTTACAACAAAACAAAGTGCACAGTTAAAGATGCTAATATTCTTGTAAACAGGTGCTTTATATGTATACATCAGCTAAATTCGACGAATTAAGCTAATACAGGAAAGTTATAGTAAACCTTTACAAAATATAAAGTGCACAATTAAAGATGCCAATATCCTTGTACACAGGTGCTTTTATAGGTATAAATCTCCTTAATTCTACAAGTAAACTTAATTGAACAAAGTGATAGTAAACCTTTACAACAAAACAAAGTGCACAATTAAAGATGCTAATATCCTTGTACACAGGTGCTTTTATAGGTATAAATCTGCTTAATTCTACCTATAAAGTTAATGGAACAATGTTATAGTAAACCTTTTTAAACAAAACAAAGTGTACAATTAAAGATGCTAATATCCTTGTACACAGGTGCTTTTATAGGTATAAATCTCCTTAATTCTACAAATAAACTTAATGGAACAAAGTAATAGTTAACGTTTACAACAAATAAAGTGAATAGTTGAAGATGCTAATATCCTTGTACACAGGTGCTTTTATGGGTATAAATCTCCTTAATTCTATAAGTAAATTTAGTTAAACAAAGTGATAGTAAACCTTTACAACAAAACAAAGTGCACATTTAAAGAAGCATATATCCTTGTAAACAGGTGCTTTGATGGATATAATCTGCTTAATTCTACAAATAACGTTAATGGAACAATGCTATAGTACACCTTTAGAACAAAACAAAGTTCACAGTTAAAGATGCTAATATCCTTGTAAACAGGTACTTTTATGGGTATAAATGTGCTTAATTCTACAAATAAGATTAACGGAACAACGTTATAGTAAACCTTTACAACAAAACAAAGTGCACAGTTAAAGATGCTAATATCTTTGTAAAGAGGTGCTTTTAGGGGTATCAATCTGTTTAATTCTACAAATAAAATTAATGGAAGAAAGTTACAGTAAACCTTTACAACAAATAAAGAGAACACTTAAAGATGCTGATATCTTTGTAAACAGGTGCTTTTATGGGTATCAATCTGCTTAATTCTACCTATAAAGTTAATGGAACAATGTTATAGTAAACCTTTTTAAACAAAACAAAGTGTACAATTAAAGATGCTAATATCCTTGTACACAGGTGCTTTTATAGGTATAAATCTCCTTAATTCTACAAATAAACTTAATGGAACAAAGTTATAGTTAACGTTTACAACAAATAAAGTGAATAGTTGAAGATGCTAATATCCTTGTACACAGGTGCTTTTATGGGTATAAATCTCCATAATTCTACAAGTAAACTTAATTGAACAAAGTGATAGTAAACCTTTACAACAAAACAAAGTGCACATTTAAAGATGCATATATCCTTGTAAACAGGTGCATTGATGGAAATAATTCTGCTTAATTCTACAAATAACGTTAATGGAACAATGTTATAGTACACCTTTACAACAAAACAAAGTGCAAAGTTAAAGATGCTAATATCCTTGTAAACAGGTGCTTTTATAGGTATAAATCTGCTTAATTCTACAGATAAAGTCAATGGAACAATGTTATAGTACACTTCTACAACAAAACAAAGTGCACAGTTAAAGATGCTGATATCCTTGTAAACAGGTGCTTTATGGATATACATCAGCTAAATTCGACAAATTAATACAGGAAAGTTATAGTAAACCTTTACAAGAAATAAAGTGCACAGTTAAAGATGCTGATATCCTTATAAACAGGTATTTTTTGGGTATACATCAGCTAAATTGAAGAATTAAGCTAATACAGGAAAGTTATAGTAAATCTTTAAAGCAAAACAAACTGCAGAGTTAGTGATGCTAATATCCTTGTACACAGGAACTTTAATGGGTATAAATCTGCTTGGTTCTACAAATAAGGTTAATGGAACAAAGATACAGTTATCTTATACACCAAATAAAACGGCTAGTTGAAGATACTAATATCCTTGTAAACAGGTGCTTTTATGGGTATAGATGTGCTTAATTCTACAAATAAAGTTATAGTAAACCTTTACAACAAAACAAAGTGCACATATAAAGATGCTAATATCCTTGTATACAGGTGCTTTTATAGGTATAAATCTGCTTAATTCTACAGATAAAGTTTATGGAACAATGTTATAGTACACTTCTACAACAAAACAAAGTGCACAGTTAAAGATGCTAATATCCTTGTAAACAGGTGCTTTATGGATATACATCAGCTAAATTCGACAAATTAATACAGGAAAGTTATAGTAAACCTTTACAAGAAATAAAGTGCACAGTTAAAGATGCTGATATCCTTATAAACAGGTATTTTTTGGGTATACATCAGCTAAATTGAAGAATTAAGCTAATACAGGAAAGTTAAAGTAAATCTTTAAAGCAAAACAAACTGCAGAGTTAGTGATGCTAATATCCTTGTACACAGGAACTTTAATGGGTATAAATCTGCTTGGTTCTACAAATAAGGTTAATGGAACAAAGATACAGTTATCTTATACAACAAATAAAACGGATAGTTGAAGATACTAATATCCTTGTAAACAGGTGCTTTTATGGGTATAGATGTGCTTAATTCTACAAATAAAGTTATAGTAAACCTTTACAACAAAATAAAGTGCACATATAAAGATACTAATATCCTTGTAAACAGGTGCTTTTATAGGTATAAATCTGCTTAATTCTACAGATAAAGTTTATGGAACAATGTTATAGTACACTTGTACAACAAAACAAAGTGCACAGTTAAAGATGCTAATATCCTTGTACACAGGTCCATTTATAGGGATAAATCTCCTTAATTCTACAAGTAAACTTAATTGAACAAAGTGATAGTAAGATTTTACAACAAAACAAAGTGCACAATTAAAGATGCTAATATCCTTGTAAAGAGATGCTTTTATGGGTTACAATCTGCTTAATTCTACAAATAAAGTCAATGGAACAATGTTATAGTACACCTTTACAGCAAAAAAAGTAAACATTTAAAGATGCTAATATCCTTGTAAACAGGTGCTTTTATAGGTATAAATCTGCTTAATTCTACAAGTAAACGTAATTCAACAAATTGATAGTAAACCTTTACAACAAAACAAAGTGCACAGTGAAAGATGCTAATATCCTTGTAAACAGGTGCTTTTATAGGTATAAATCTCCTTAATTCTAAAAATAAAGTGAATGGAAAAAAGTTATAGTAAACCTTTACAAAAAAACAAAGGCACAATTAAATATGCTAATATCCGTGTAGACAGGTCCATTTATAGGTATAAATCTCCTTAATACTACAAGTAAACGTAATCCAACAAAGTGATAGTAAACCTTTACAACAAAACAAAGTGCACAGCTAAAGATGCTAATATCCTTGTAAACAGGTGCTTTTATGGGTATAAATGTGCTTAATTCTACAAATAAGATTAATGGAACAACGTTATAGTAAACCTTTACAACAAAACAAAGTGCACAGTTAAAGATGCTAATATTCTTGTAAACAGGTGCTTTATATGTATACATCAGCTAAATTCGACGAATTAAGCTAATACAGGAAAGTTATAGTAAACCTGTACAAAATATAAAGTGCACAATTAAAGATGCCAATATCCTTGTACACAGGTGCTTTTATGGTATAAATCTCCTTAATTCTACAAGTAAACTTAATTGAACAAAGTGATAGTAAACCTTTACAACAAAACAAAGTGCACAATTAAAGATGCTAATATCCTTGTACACAGGTGCTTTTATGGTATAAATCTCCTTAATTCTACAAGTAAACTTAATTGAACAAAGTGATAGTAAACCTTTACAACAAAACAAAGTGCACAATTAAAGATGCTAATATCCTTGTACACAGGTGCTTTTATAGGTATAAATCTCCTTAATTCTAAAAATAAAGTGAATGGAAAAAAGTTATAGTAAACCTTTACAACAAATAAAGAGAACACTTAAAGATGCTGATATCCTTGTAAACAGGTGCTTTTATAGGTATAAATCTGCTTAATTCTACCAATAAAGGTAATGGAACAATGTTATAGTAAACCTTTACAACAAAACAAAGTGCACAGTTAAAGATGCTAATATCCTTGTAAACAGGTACTTTTATGGGTATAAATGTGCTTAATTCTACAAATAAGATTAACGGAACAACGTTATAGTAAACCTTTACAACAAAACAAAGTGCACATTTAAAGATGCTAATATCCTTCTAAACAGGTGCTTTTATGGGTATCAATTTCTCTTAATTCTACAAATAAAATTAATGGAAGAAAGTTACATTAAACCTTTACAACAAATAAAGAGAACACTTAAAGATGCTCATATCCTTGTAAACAGGTGCTCTTATGGGTATCAATCTGCTTAATTTTACAAATAAAATTAATGAAAGAAAGTTACAGTAAACCTTTACAACAAATAAAGAGAACACTTAAAGATGCTGATATCCTTGTAAACAGGTGCTTTTATAGGTATAAATGTGCTTAATTCTACCAATAAAGGTAATTGAACAATGTTATAGTAAACCTTTACAACAAAACAAAGTGCACAGTTAAAGATGCTAATATCCTTGTAAACAGGTGCTTTTATGGGTATAAATCTCCTTAATGCTACAAATAAACTTAATGGAACAAAGTTATAGTTAACGTTTACAACAAATAAAGTGAATAGTTGAAGATGCTAATTTCCTTGTACACAGGTGCTTTTATGGGTATAAATCTCCTTAATTCTATAAGTAAATTTAGTTAAACAAAGTGATAGTAAACCTTTACAACAAAACAAAGTGCACATTTAAAGAAGCATATATCCTTGTAAACAGGTGCTTTGATGGATATAATCTGCTTAATTCTACAAATAAGGTTAATGGAACATTGCTATAGTACACCTTTACAACAAAACAAAGTGCACAGTTAAAGATGCTAATATCCTTGTAAACAGGTACTTTTATGGGTATAAATGTGCTTAATTCTACAAATAAGATTAACATAACAACGTTATAGTAAACCTTTACAACAAAACAAAGTGCACAGTTAAAGATGCTAATATCTTTGTAAACAGGTGCTTTTATGGGTATCAATCTGCTTAATTCTACAAATAAAATTAATGGAAGAAAGTTACAGTAAACCTTAACAACAAATAAAGAGAACACTTAAAGATGCTGACATCCTTGTAAGCAGGTGCTTTTATGGGTATCAATCTGCTTAATTCTACCTATAAAGTTAATAAAACAATGTTATAGTAAACCTTTTTAAACAAAACAAAGTGTACAATTAAAGATGCTAATATCCTTGTACACAGGTGCTTTTATAGGTATAAATCTCCTTAATTCTACAAATAAACTTAATGGAACAAAGTTATAGTTAACGTTTACAACAAATAAAGTGAATAGTTGAAGATGCTAATATCCTTGTACACAGGTGCTTTTATGGGTATAAATCTCCATAATTCTACAAGTAAACTTAATTGAACAAAGTGATAGTAAACCTTTACAACAAAACAAAGTGCACATTTAAAGATGCATATATTCTTGTAAACAGGTGCTTTTATAGGTATAAATCTGCTTAATTCTACAGATAAAGTCAATGGAACAATGTTATAGTACACTTCTACAACAAAACAAAGTGCACAGTTAAAGATGCTGATATCCTTGTAAACAGGTGCTTTATGGATATACATCAGGTAAATTCGACAAATTAATACAGGAAAGTTATAGTAAACCTTTACAAGAAATAAAGTGCACAGTTAAAGATGCTGATATCCTTATAAACAGGTATTTTTTGGGTATACATCAGCTAAATTGAAGAATTAAGCTAATACAGGAAAGTTATAGTAAATCTTTAAAGCAAAACAAACTGCAGAGTTAGTGATGCTAATATCCTTGTACACAGGAACTTTAATGGGTATAAATCTGCTTGGTTCTACAAATAAGGTTAATGGAACAAAGATACAGTTATCTTATACAACAAATAAAACGGATAGTTGAAGATACTAATATCCTTGTAAACAGGTGCTTTTATGGGTATAGATGTGCTTAATTCTACAAATAAAGTTATAGTAAACCTTTACAACAAAATAAAGTGCACATATAAAGATACTAATATCCTTGTAAACAGGTGCTTTTATAGGTATAAATCTGCTTAATTCTACAGATAAAGTTTATGGAACAATGTTATAGTACACTTGTACAACAAAACAAAGTGCACAGTTAAAGATGCTAATATCCTTGTACACAGGTCCATTTATAGGGATAAATCTCCTTAATTCTACAAGTAAACTTAATTGAACAAAGTGATAGTAAGATTTTACAACAAAACAAAGTGCACAATTAAAGATGCTAATATCCTTGTAAAGAGATGCTTTTATGGGTTACAATCTGCTTAATTCTACAAATAAAGTCAATGGAACAATGTTATAGTACACCTTTACAGCAAAAAAAGTAAACATTTAAAGATGCTAATATCCTTGTAAACAGGTGCTTTTATAGGTATAAATCTGCTTAATTCTACAAGTAAACGTAATTCAACAAATTGATAGTAAACCTTTACAACAAAACAAAGTGCACAGTGAAAGATGCTAATATCCTTGTAAACAGGTGCTTTTATAGGTATAAATCTCCTTAATTCTAAAAATAAAGTGAATGGAAAAAAGTTATAGTAAACCTTTACAAAAAAACAAAGGCACAATTAAATATGCTAATATCCGTGTAGACAGGTCCATTTATAGGTATAAATCTCCTTAATACTACAAGTAAACGTAATCCAACAAAGTGATAGTAAACCTTTACAACAAAACAAAGTGCACAGCTAAAGATGCTAATATCCTTGTAAACAGGTGCTTTTATGGGTATAAATGTGCTTAATTCTACAAATAAGATTAATGGAACAACGTTATAGTAAACCTTTACAACAAAACAAAGTGCACAGTTAAAGATGCTAATATTCTTGTAAACAGGTGCTTTATATGTATACATCAGCTAAATTCGACGAATTAAGCTAATACAGGAAAGTTATAGTAAACCTGTACAAAATATAAAGTGCACAATTAAAGATGCCAATATCCTTGTACACAGGTGCTTTTATGGTATAAATCTCCTTAATTCTACAAGTAAACTTAATTGAACAAAGTGATAGTAAACCTTTACAACAAAACAAAGTGCACAATTAAAGATGCTAATATCCTTGTACACAGGTGCTTTTATGGTATAAATCTCCTTAATTCTACAAGTAAACTTAATTGAACAAAGTGATAGTAAACCTTTACAACAAAACAAAGTGCACAATTAAAGATGCTAATATCCTTGTACACAGGTGCTTTTATAGGTATAAATCTCCTTAATTCTAAAAATAAAGTGAATGGAAAAAAGTTATAGTAAACCTTTACAACAAATAAAGAGAACACTTAAAGATGCTGATATCCTTGTAAACAGGTGCTTTTATAGGTATAAATCTGCTTAATTCTACCAATAAAGGTAATGGAACAATGTTATAGTAAACCTTTACAACAAAACAAAGTGCACAGTTAAAGATGCTAATATCCTTGTAAACAGGTACTTTTATGGGTATAAATGTGCTTAATTCTACAAATAAGATTAACGGAACAACGTTATAGTAAACCTTTACAACAAAACAAAGTGCACATTTAAAGATGCTAATATCCTTCTAAACAGGTGCTTTTATGGGTATCAATTTCTCTTAATTCTACAAATAAAATTAATGGAAGAAAGTTACATTAAACCTTTACAACAAATAAAGAGAACACTTAAAGATGCTCATATCCTTGTAAACAGGTGCTCTTATGGGTATCAATCTGCTTAATTTTACAAATAAAATTAATGAAAGAAAGTTACAGTAAACCTTTACAACAAATAAAGAGAACACTTAAAGATGCTGATATCCTTGTAAACAGGTGCTTTTATAGGTATAAATGTGCTTAATTCTACCAATAAAGGTAATTGAACAATGTTATAGTAAACCTTTACAACAAAACAAAGTGCACAGTTAAAGATGCTAATATCCTTGTAAACAGGTGCTTTTATGGGTATAAATCTCCTTAATGCTACAAATAAACTTAATGGAACAAAGTTATAGTTAACGTTTACAACAAATAAAGTGAATAGTTGAAGATGCTAATTTCCTTGTACACAGGTGCTTTTATGGGTATAAATCTCCTTAATTCTATAAGTAAATTTAGTTAAACAAAGTGATAGTAAACCTTTACAACAAAACAAAGTGCACATTTAAAGAAGCATATATCCTTGTAAACAGGTGCTTTGATGGATATAATCTGCTTAATTCTACAAATAACGTTAATGGAACATTGCTATAGTACACCTTTACAACAAAACAAAGTGCACAGTTAAAGATGCTAATATCCTTGTAAACAGGTACTTTTATGGGTATAAATGTGCTTAATTCTACAAATAAGATTAACATAACAACGTTATAGTAAACCTTTACAACAAAACAAAGTGCACAGTTAAAGATGCTAATATCTTTGTAAACAGGTGCTTTTATGGGTATCAATCTGCTTAATTCTACAAATAAAATTAATGGAAGAAAGTTACAGTAAACCTTAACAACAAATAAAGAGAACACTTAAAGATGCTGACATCCTTGTAAGCAGGTGCTTTTATGGGTATCAATCTGCTTAATTCTACCTATAAAGTTAATAAAACAATGTTATAGTAAACCTTTTTAAACAAAACAAAGTGTACAATTAAAGATGCTAATATCCTTGTACACAGGTGCTTTTATAGGTATAAATCTCCTTAATTCTACAAATAAACTTAATGGAACAAAGTTATAGTTAACGTTTACAACAAATAAAGTGAATAGTTGAAGATGCTAATATCCTTGTACACAGGTGCTTTTATGGGTATAAATCTCCATAATTCTACAAGTAAACTTAATTGAACAAAGTGATAGTAAACCTTTACAACAAAACAAAGTGCACATTTAAAGATGCATATATTCTTGTAAACAGGTGCTTTTATAGGTATAAATCTGCTTAATTCTACAGATAAAGTCAATGGAACAATGTTATAGTACACTTCTACAACAAAACAAAGTGCACAGTTAAAGATGCTGATATCCTTGTAAACAGGTGCTTTATGGATATACATCAGGTAAATTCGACAAATTAATACAGGAAAGTTATAGTAAACCTTTACAAGAAATAAAGTGCACAGTTAAAGATGCTGATATCCTTATAAACAGGTATTTTTTGGGTATACATCAGCTAAATTGAAGAATTAAGCTAATACAGGAAAGTTATAGTAAATCTTTAAAGCAAAACAAACTGCAGAGTTAGTGATGCTAATATCCTTGTACACAGGAACTTTAATGGGTATAAATCTGCTTGGTTCTACAAATAAGGTTAATGGAACAAAGATACAGTTATCTTATACACCAAATAAAACGGCTAGTTGAAGATACTAATATCCTTGTAAACAGGTGCTTTTATGGGTATAGATGTGCTTAATTCTACAAATAAAGTTATAGTAAACCTTTACAACAAAACAAAGTGCACATATAAAGATGCTAATATCCTTGTATACAGGTGCTTTTATAGGTATAAATCTGCTTAATTCTACAGATAAAGTTTATGGAACAATGTTATAGTACACTTCTACAACAAAACAAAGTGCACAGTTAAAGATGCTAATATCCTTGTACACAGGTCCATTTATAGGGATAAATCTCCTTAATTCTACAAGTAAACTTAATTGAACAAAGTGATAGTAAGATTTTACAACAAAACAAAGTGCACAATTAAAGATGCTAATATCCTTGTAAAGAGATGCTTTTATGGGTTACAATCTGCTTAATTCTACAAATAAAGTCAATGGAACAATGTTATAGTACACCTTTACAGCAAAAAAAGTAAACATTTAAAGATGCTAATATCCTTGTAAACAGGTGCTTTTATAGGTATAAATCTGCTTAATTCTACCAATAAAGGTAATGGAACAATGTTATAGTAAACCTTTACAACAAAACAAAGTGCACAGTTAAAGATGCTAATATCCTTGTAAACAGGTACTTTTATGGGTATAAATGTGCTTAATTCTACAAATAAGATTAACGGAACAACGTTATAGTAAACCTTTACAACAAAACAAAGTGCACAGTTAAAGATGCTAATATCCTTCTAAACAGGTGCTTTTATGTTTATCAATCTGCTTAATTCTACAAATAAAATTAATGGAAGAAAGTTACATTAAACCTTTACAACAAATAAAGAGAACACTTAAAGATGCTGATATCCTTGTAAACAGGTGCTTTTATGGGTATCAATCTGCTTAATTCTACAAATAAAATTAATGGAAGAAAGTTACAGTAAACCTTTACAACAAATAAAGTGAATAGTTGAAGATGCTAATATCCTTGTACACAGGTGCTTTTATGGGTATAAATGTGCTTAATTCTACAAATAAGATTAACGGAACAACGTTATAGTAAACCTTTACAACAAAACAAAGTGCACAGTTAAAGATGCTAATATCCTTCTAAACAGGTGCTTTTATGGGTATCAATCTGCTTAATTCTACAAATAAAATTAATGGAAGAAAGTTACATTAAACCTTTACAACAAATAAAGAGAACACTTAAAGATGCTGATATCCTTGTAAACAGGTGCTTTTATGGGTATCAATCTGCTTAATTCTACAAATAAAATTAATGGAACAAAGTTATAGTTAACGTTTACAACAAATAAAGTGAATAGTTGAAGATGCTAATATCCTTGTACACAGGTGCTTTTATGGGTATAAATCTCCTTAATTCTATAAGTAAATTTAGTTAAACAAAGTGATAGTAAACCTTTACAACAAAACAAAGTGCACATTTAAAGAAGCATATATCCTTGTAAACAGGTGCTTTGATGGATATAATCTGCTTAATTCTACAAATAACGTTAATGGAACAATGCTATAGTACACCTTTATAACAAAACAAAGTGCACAGTTAAAGATGCTAATATCCTTGCAAACAGCTACTTTTATGGGTATAAATGTGCTTAATTCTACAAATAAGATTAACGGAACAACGTTATAGTAAACCTTTACAACAAAACAAAGTGCACAGTTAAAGATGCTAATATCCTTGTAAACAGGTGCTTTTATGGGTGTCAATCTGCTTAATTCTACAAATAAAATTAATGGAAGAAAGTTACAGTAAACCTTTACAACAAAACAATGTGCACAGTTGAAGATGCTAATATCCTTGTAAACAGGTCAGTTTATAGGTATAAATCTCCTTAATTCTACAAATAAAGTTAATGGAAAAAAGTTGTAGTAAACCTTTACAACAAAACAATGTGCACAGTTGAAGATGCTAATATCCTTGTAAACAGGTCAATTTATAGGTATAAATCTCCTTAATACTACAAATAAACTTAATTCAACAAAGTGATAGTAAACCTTTACAACAAAACAAAGTGCACAGTTAAAGATGCTAATATCCTTGTAAACAGGTGCTTTTATGGGTATAAATCTCCTTAATTCTAAAAATAAACATAATGGAAGATAGTTATAGTTAACGTTTACAACAAATAAAGTGAATAGTTGAAGATGCTAATATCCTTGTACACAGGTGCTTTTATGGGTATAAATATCCTTAATTGTACAAGTAAACTTAATTGAACAAAGTGATAGTAAACCTTTACAAAAAAACAAAGTGCACATTTTAAGATGCATATATCCTTGTAAACTGGTGCTTTGATGGATATAAATCTGCTTATTTCTACAAATAACGTTAATGGAACAATGTTATAGTAAACCTTTACAAAAAATAAAGTGTACAATAAAGATGCCAATATCTTTGTACAAAGGTGCTTTTATAAGTATAGATCTCCTTATTTCTACAAATAAGGTTAATGGAACAAAATTATAGTAAACCTTTATAACAAGACAAAGTGCACAATTAAAGATGCTAATATCCTTGTACACAGGTGCTTTTGTGGGTATAAATCTCCTTAATTCTACAAATAAACTTAATGGAACAAAGTTATAGTTAACGTTTACAACAAATAAAGTGAATAGTTGAAGATGCTAATATCCTTGTACACAGGTGCTTTTATGGGTATAAATCTCCTTAATTCTACAAGTAATTTTAATTGAACAAAGTAATAGTAAACCTTTACAAAAAAATAAAGTGCACATTTTAAGATGCATATATCCTTGTAAACTGGTGCTTTGATGGATATAAATCTGCTTAATTCTACAAATAACGTTAATGGAACAATGTTATAGTACACCTTTACAACAAAACAAAGTGCACAGTTAAAGATGCTATTATCCTTATAAACAGGTGCTTTGATGGATATAAATCTGCTCAATTCTACCGATAAAGTTAAAGGAACAATATTATAGTACACCTTTACAACAAAATAAAGTGCACAGTTAAAGATGCTAATATCCTTATAAACAGGTGCTTTGATGGATATAAATCTGCTTAATTCTACCGATAAAGTTAATGGAAGAATGTTATAGTAAACCTTTATAACAAAACAAAGTGCACAATTAAAGATGCTAATATCCTTGTACACAGGTGCTTTTATGGGTATAAATCTCCTTAATTCTACAAATAAAGTTAATGGAACAAAGTTAACGTTTACAAAAAATAAAGTCAATAGTTGAAGATGCTAATATTCTTGTACACAGGTGCTTTTATGGGTATAAATCTCCTTAATTCTACAAGTAAACTTAATTGAACAAAGTGATAGTAAACCTTTACAAAAAAATAAAGTGCACATTTTAAGATGCATATATCCTTGTAAACTGGTGCTTTGATGGATATAAATCTGCTTAATTCTACAAATAACGTTAATGGAACAATGTTATAGTACACCTTTACAACAAAACAAAGTGCACAGTTAAAGATGCTAATATCCTTGTAAACAGGTGCTTTTATAGGTATAAATCTGCTTAATTCAACCTATAAAGTTAATGAAACAATGTTATAGTAAACCTTTATAACAAAACAAAGTGCACAATTAAAGATGCTTATATCCATGTAAAAAGGTGCTTTTATGGGTAACAATCTGCTTAATTCTACAAATAAAGTTAATGGAAGAAAGTTGTTCAGTAAAAAGGTGCTTTGATTGATAGAAATCTGCTTAATTCTACAAATAACGTTAATGGAACAATGTTATAGTACACCTTTACAACAAAACAAAGTGCACAGTTAAAGATGCTATTATCCTTATAAACAGGTGCTTTGATGGATATAAATCTGCTTAATTCTACCGATAAAGTTAATGGAACAATATTATAGTACACCTTTACAACAAAACAAAGTGCACAGTTAAAGATGCTAATATCCTTATAAACAGGTGCTTTGATGGATATAAATCTGCTTAATTCTACCGATAAAGTTAATGGAAGAATGTTATAGTAAACCTTTATAACAAAACAAAGTGCACAATTAAAGATGCTAATATCCTTGTACACAGGTGCTTTTATGGGTATAAATCTCCTTAATTCTACAAATAAAGTTAATGGAACAAAGTTAACGTTTACAAAAAATAAAGTCAATAGTTGAAGATGCTAATATCCTTGTACACAGGTGCTTTTATGGGTATAAATCTCCTTAATTCTACAAGTAAACTTAATTGAACAAAGTGATAGTAAACCTTTACAAAAAAATAAAGTGCACATTTTAAGATGCATATATCCTTGTAAACTGGTGCTTTGATGGATATAAATCTGCTTAATTCTACAAATAACGTTAATGGAACAATGTTATAGTACACCTTTACAACAAAACAAAGTACACAGTTAAAGATGCTAATATCCTTGTAAACAGGTGCTTTTATAGGTATAAATCTGCTTAATTCTACCTATAAAGTTAATGAAACAATGTTATAGTAAACCTTTATAACAAAACAAAGTGCACAATTAAAGATGCTTATATCCATGTAAACAGGTGCTTTTATGGGTAACAATCTGCTTAATTCTACAAATAAAGTTAATGGAAGAAAGTTGTTCAGTAAAAAGGTGCTTTGATGGATAGAAATCTGCTTAATTCTACAAATAACGTTAATGGAACAATGTTATAGTACACCTTTACAACAAAACAAAGTGCACAGTTAAAGATGCTAATATCCTTATACAAAGGTGCTTTGATGGATATAAATCTGCTTAATTCTACCGATAAAGTTAATGGAACAATGTTATAGTACACCTTTACAACAAAACAAAGTGCACAGTTAAAGATGCTAATATCCTTATAAACAGGTGCTTTGATGGATATAAATCTGCTTAATTCTACCGATAAAGTTAATGGAAGAATGTTATAGTAAACCTTTATAACAAAACAAAGTGCACAATTAAAGATGCTAATATCCTTGTACACAGGTGCTTTTATGGGTATAAATCTCCTTAATTCTACAAATAAAGTTAATGGAACAAAGTTAACGTTTACAAAAAATAAAGTCAGTAGTTGAAGATGCTAATATCCTTGTACACAGGTGCTTTAATGGGTATAAATCTCCTTAATTCTACAAGTAAACTTAATTGAACAAAGTGATAGTAAACCTTTACAAAAAAATAAAGTGCACATTTTAAGATGCATATATCCTTGTAAAGTGGTGCTTTGATGGATATAAATCTGCTTAATTCTACAAATAACGTTAATGGAACAATGTTATAGTACACCTTTACAACAAAACAAAGTGCACAGTTAAAGATGCTAATATCCTTGTAAACAGGTGCTTTTATAGGTATAAATCTGCTTAATTCAACCTATAAAGTTAATGAAACAATGTTATAGTAAACCTTTATAACAAAACAAAGTGCACAATTAAAGATGCTTATATCCATGTAAAAAGGTGCTTTTATGGGTAACAATCTGCTTAATTCTACAAATAAAGTTAATGGAAGAAAGTTGTTCAGTAAAAAGGTGCTTTGATGGATAGAAATCTGCTTAATTCTACAAATAACGTTAATGGAACAATGTTATAGTACACCTTTACAACAAAACAAAGTGCACAGTTAAAGATGCTATTATCCTTATAAACAGGTGCTTTGATGGATATAAATCTGCTTAATTCTACCGATAAAGTTAATGGAACAATATTATAGTACACCTTTACAACAAAACAAAGTGCACAGTTAAAGATGCTAATATCCTTATAAACAGGTGCTTTGATGGATATAAATCTGCTTAATTCTACCGATAAAGTTAATGGAAGAATGTTATAGTAAACCTTTATAACAAAACAAAGTGCACAATTAAAGATGCTAATATCCTTGTACACAGGTGCTTTTATGGGTATAAATCTCCTTAATTCTACAAATAAAGTTAATGGAACAAAGTTAACGTTTACAAAAAATAAAGTCAGTAGTTGAAGATGCTAATATCCTTGTACACAGGTGCTTTAATGGGTATAAATCTCGTTAATTCTACAAGTAAACTTAATTGAACAAAGTGATAGTAAACCTTTACAAAAAAATAAAGTGCACATTTTAAGATGCATATATCCTTGTAAAGTGGTGCTTTGATGGATATAAATCTGCTTAATTCTACAAATAACGTTAATGGAACAATGTTATAGTACACCTTTACAACAAAACAAAGTGCACAGTTAAAGATGCTAATATCCTTGTAAACAGGTGCTTTTATAGGTATAAATCTGCTTAATTCAACCTATAAAGTTAATGAAACAATGTTATAGTAAACCTTTATAACAAAACAAAGTGCACAATTAAAGATGCTTATATCCATGTAAAAAGGTGCTTTTATGGGTAACAATCTGCTTAATTCTACAAATAAAGTTAATGGAAGAAAGTTGTTCAGTAAAAAGGTGCTTTGATGGATAGAAATCTGCTTAATTCTACAAATAACGTTAATGGAACAATGTTATAGTACACCTTTACAACAAAACAAAGTGCACAGTTAAAGATGCTATTATCCTTATAAACAGGTGCTTTGATGGATATAAATCTGCTTAATTCTACCGATAAAGTTAATGGAACAATATTATAGTACACCTTTACAACAAAACAAAGTGCACAGTTAAAGATGCTAATATCCTTATAAACAGGTGCTTTGATGGGTATAAATCTGCTTAATTCTACCGATAAAGTTAATGGAAGAATGTTATAGTAAACCTTTATAACAAAACAAAGTGCACAATTAAAGATGCTAATATCCTTGTACACAGGTGCTTTTATGGGTATAAATCTCCTTAATTCTACAAATAAAGTTAATGGAACAAAGTTAACGTTTACAAAAAATAAAGTCAATAGTTGAAGATGCTAATATCCTTGTACACAGGTGCTTTTATGGGTATAAATCTCCTTAATTCTACAAGTAAACTTAATTGAACAAAGTGATAGTAAACCTTTACAAAAAAATAAAGTGCACATTTTAAGATGCATATATCCTTGTAAACTGGTTCTTTGATGGATATAAATCTGCTTAATTCTACAAATAACGTTAATGGAACAATGTTATAGTACACCTTTACAACAAAACAAAGTACACAGTTAAAGATGCTAATATCCTTGTAAACAGGTGCTTTTATAGGTATAAATCTGCTTAATTCTACCTATAAAGTTAAAGAAACAATGTTATAGTAAACCTTTATAACAAAACAAAGTGCACAATTAAAGATGCTTATATCCATGTAAACAGGTGCTTTTATGGGTAACAATCTGCTTAATTCTACAAATAAAGTTAATGGAAGAAAGTTGTTCAGTAAAAAGGTGCTTTGATGGATAGAAATCTGCTTAATTCTACAAATAACGTTAATGGAACAATGTTATAGTACACCTTTACAACAAAACAAAGTGCACAGTTAAAGATGCTAATATCCTTATAAAAAGGTGCTTTGATGGATATAAATCTGCTTAATTCTACCGATAAAGTTAATGGAACAATGTTATAGTACACCTTTACAACAAAACAAAGTGCACAGTTAAAGATGCTAATATCCTTATAAACAGGTGCTTTGATGGATATAAATCTGCTTAATTCTACCGATAAAGATAATGGAAGAATGTTATAGTAAACCTTTATAACAAAACAAAGTGCACAATTAAAGATGCTAATATCCTTGTACACAGGTGCTTTTATGGGTATAAATCTCCTTAATTCTACAAATAAACTTAATGGAACAAAGTTATAGTTAACGTTTCCAACAAATAAAGTGAATAGTTGAAGATGCTAATATCCTTGTACAAAGGTGCTTTTATGGGTATAAATCTCCTTAATTCTACAAATAGAGTTAATGGAACAACGTTAACGTTTACAAAAAATAAAGTGAATAGTTGAAGATGCTAATATCCTTGTACACAGGTGCTTTTATGGGTATAAATCTCCTTAATTCTAAAAATAAACATAATGGAAGATAGTTATAGTAAACCTTTATAACAAAACAAAGTGCATAATTAAAGATGCTAATATCCTTGTACACAGGTGCTTTTATGGGTATAAATCTCCTTAATTCTACAAATAAACTTAATGGAACAAAGTTATAGTTAACGTTTACAACAAACAAAGTGAATAGTTGAAGATGCTAATATCCTTGTACACAGGTGCTTTTATGGGTATAAATCTCCTTAATTCTACAAATAAAGTTAATGGAACAACGTTAACGTTTACAAAAAATAAAGTCAATAGTTGAAGATGCTAATATCCTTGTACACAGGTGCTTTTATGGGTAACAATCTGCTTAATTCTACAAATAAAGTTAATGGAAGAAAGTTCTTCAGTAAAAAGGTGCTTTGATGGATAGAAATCTGCTTAATTCTACAAATAACGTTAATGGAACAATGTTATTGTACACCTTTACAACAAAACAAAGTGCACAGTTAAAGATGCTAATATCCTTATAAGCAGGTGCTATGATGGATATAAATCTGCTTAATTCTACCGATAAAGTTAATGGAAGAATGTTATAGTAAACCTTTATAACAAAACAAAGTGCATAATTAAAGATGCTAATATCCTTGTACACAGGTGCTTTTATGGGTATAAATCTCCTTAATTCTACAAATAAACTTAATGGAACAAAGTTATAGTTAACGTTTACAAAAAATAAAGTCAGTAGTTGAAGATGCTAATATCCTTGTACACAGGTGCTTTAATGGGTATAAATCTCCTTAATTCTACAAGTAAACTTAATTGAACAAAGTGATAGTAAACCTTTACAAAAAAATAAAGTGCACATTTTAAGATGCATATATCCTTGTAAAGTGGTGCTTTGATGGATATAAATCTGCTTAATTCTACAAATAACGTTAATGGAACAATGTTATAGTACACCTTTACAACAAAACAAAGTGCACAGTTAAAGATGCTAATATCCTTGTAAACAGGTGCTTTTATAGGTATAAATCTGTTTAATTCAACCTATAAAGTTAATGAAACAATGTTATAGTAAACCTTTATAACAAAACAAAGTGCACAATTAAAGATGCTTATATCCATGTAAAAAGGTGCTTTTATGGGTAACAATCTGCTTAATTCTACAAATAAAGTTAATGGAAGAAAGTTGTTCAGTAAAAAGGTGCTTTGATGGATAGAAATCTGCTTAATTCTACAAATAACGTTAATGGAACAATGTTATAGTACACCTTTACAACAAAACAAAGTGCACAGTTAAAGATGCTATTTTCCTTATAAACAGGTGCTTTGATGGATATAAATCTGCTTAATTCTACCGATAAAGTTAATGGAACAATATTATAGTACACCTTTACAACAAAACAAAGTGCACAGTTAAAGATGCTAATATCCTTATAAACAGGTGCTTTGATGGATATAAATCTGCTTAATTCTACCGATAAAGTTAATGGAAGAATGTTATAGTAAACCTTTATAACAAAACAAAGTGCACAATTAAAGATGCTAATATCCTTGTACACAGGTGCTTTTATGGGTATAAATCTCCTTAATTCTACAAATAAAGTTAATGGAACAAAGTTAACGTTTACAAAAAATAAAGTCAATAGTTGAAGATGCTAATATCCTTGTACACAGGTGCTTTTATGGGTATAAATCTCCTTAATTCTACAAGTAAACTTAATTGAACAAAGTGATAGTAAACCTTTACAAAAAAATAAAGTGCACATTTTAAGATGCATATATCCTTGTAAACTGGTTCTTTGATGGATATAAATCTGCTTAATTCTACAAATAACGTTAATGGAACAATGTTATAGTACACCTTTACAACAAAACAAAGTACACTGTTAAAGATGCTAATATCCTTGTAAACAGGTGCTTTTATAGGTATAAATCTGCTTAATTCTACCTATAAAGTTAAAGAAACAATGTTATAGTAAACCTTTATAACAAAACAAAGTGCACAATTAAAGATGCTTATATCCATGTAAACAGGTGCTTTTATGGGTAACAATCTGCTTAATTCTACAAATAAAGTTAATGGAAGAAAGTTGTTCAGTAAAAAGGTGCTTTGATGGATAGAAATCTGCTTAATTCTACAAATAACGTTAATGGAACAATGTTATAGTACACCTTTACAACAAAACAAAGTGCACAGTTAAAGATGCTAATATCCTTATAAAAAGGTGCTTTGATGGATATAAATCTGCTTAATTCTACCGATAAAGTTAATGGAACAATGTTATAGTACACCTTTACAACAAAACAAAGTGCACAGTTAAAGATGCTAATATCCTTATAAACAGGTGCTTTGATGGATATAAATCTGCTTAATTCTACCGATAAAGATAATGGAAGAATGTTATAGTAAACCTTTATAACAAAACAAAGTGCACAATTAAAGATGCTAATATCCTTGTACACAGGTGCTTTTATGGGTATAAATCTCCTTAATTCTACAAATAAACTTAATGGAACAAAGTTATAGTTAACGTTTACAACAAATAAAGTGAATAGTTGAAGATGCTAATATCCTTGTACAAAGGTGCTTTTATGGGTATAAATCTCCTTAATTCTACAAATAGAGTTAATGGAACAACGTTAACGTTTACAAAAAATAAAGTGAATAGTTGAAGATGCTAATATCCTTGTACACAGGTGCTTTTATGGGTATAAATCTCCTTAATTCTAAAAATAAACATAATGGAAGATAGTTATAGTTAACGTTTACAACAAATAAAGTGAATAGTTGAAGATGCTAATATCCTTGTACACAGGTGCTTTTATGGGTATAAATCTCCTTAATTCTACAAGTAAACTTAATTGAACAAAGTGATAGTAAACCTTTACAAAAAAATAAGTGCACATTTTAAGATGCATATATCCTTGTAAACTGGTGCTTTGATGGATATAAATCTGCTTAATTCTACAAATAACGTTAATGGAACAATGTTATAGTACACCTTTACAACAAAACAAAGTGCACAGTTAAAGATGCTAATATCCTTGTAAACAGGTGCTTTTATAGGTATGAATCTGCTTAATTCTACCTATAAAGTTAATGGAACAATGTTATAGTAAACCTTTATAACAAAACAAAGTGCACAATTAAAGATGCTTGTATCCATGTAAACAGGTGCTTTTATGGGTAACAATCTGCTTAATTCTACAAATAAAGTTAATGGAAGAAAGTTCTTCAGTAAAAAGGTGCTTTGATGGATAGAAATCTGCTTAATTCTACAAATAACGTTAATGGAACAATGTTATTGTACACCTTTACAACAAAACAAAGTGCACAGTTAAAGATGCTAATATCCTTATAAGCAGGTGCTATGATGGATATAAATCTGCTTAATTCTACCGATAAAGTTAATGGAAGAATGTTATAGTAAACCTTTATAACAAAACAAAGTGCATAATTAAAGATGCTAATATCCTTGTACACAGGTGCTTTTATGGGTATAAATCTCCTTAATTCTACAAATAAACTTAATGGAACAAAGTTATAGTTAACGTTTACAACAAACAAAGTGAATAGTTGAAGATGCTAATATCCTTGTACACAGGTGCTTTTATGGGTATAAATCTCCTTAATTCTACAAATAAAGTTAATGGAACAACGTTAACGTTTACAAAAAATAAAGTGAATAGTTGAAGATGCTAATATCCTTGTACACAGGTGCTTTTATGGGTATAAATCTCCTTAATTCTACAGGTAAACTCAATTGAACAAAGTGATAGTAAACCTTTACAAAAAAATAAAGTGCACATTTTAAGATGCATATATCCTTGTAAACTGGTGCTTTGATGGATATAAATCTGCTTAATTCTACAAATAACGTTAATGGAACAATGTTATGGTACACCTTTACAACAAAACAAAGTGCACAGTTAAAGATGCTAATATCCTTGTAAACAGGTGCTTTTATAGGTATAAATCTGCTTAATTCTACAGATAATGTCAATGGAACAATGTTATAGTACACTTTTACAACAAAATAAAATGCACAGTTAAAGATGCTTATATCCTTGTAAACAGGTGCTTTGATGGATAGAATACTGCTTAATTCTACAAATAAACTTAATGGAACAAAGTTATATTTAACGTTTACAACAAATAAAGTGAATAGTTGAAGATGCTAATATCCTTGTACACAGATCATTTTATTGGTATAAATCTCCTTAATTCTACAAGTAAACTTAATTGAACAAAGTGATAGTAAACCTTTACAACAAAACAAAGTGCACATTTAAAGATGCTGATATCCTTGTAAACAGGTGCTTTATGGGTATACATCAGCTAAATTCGACGAATTAAGCTAATACAGGAAAGTTATAGTAAACCTTTACAAGAAATATAGTGCACAGTCAAAGATGCTGATATCCTTATACAGAGGTGCTTTACGGGTATACATCAGCTAAATTGAAGAATTAAGCTATTACAGGAAAGTTATGGTAAATCTTTACAACAAATCAAACTGTATGGTTAGAGATGCTAAAATCCTTGTACACAGGTGCTTTAATTGGTATAAATCTGCTTAGTTCTACAAATAAGGTTAATGGAACAAAGTTATAGTTATCTTTTACAACAAATAAAGGGAATAGTTGAAGATGCTAATATCCTTGTTAACAGGTGCTTTTATGGGTATAGATGTGCTTAATTCTACAAATAAAGTTAATGGAACAAAGTTATAGTAAACCTTTACAAGAAAACAAATTGAACAGTTAAAGATGCTAATATCCTTGTAAACAGGTGCTTTTATAGGTATAAATCTGCTTAATTCTACCTATAAAGTTAAAGAAACAATGTTATAGTAAACCTTTATAACAAAACAAAGTGCACAATTAAAGATGCTTATATCCATGTAAACAGGTGCTTTTATGGGTAACAATCTGCTTAATTCTACAAATAAAGTTAATGGAAGAAAGTTGTTCAGTAAAAAGGTGCTTTGATGGATAGAAATCTGCTTAATTCTACAAATAACGTTAATGGAACAATGTTATAGTACACCTTTACAACAAAACAAAGTGCACAGTTAAAGATGCTAATATCCTTATAAAAAGGTGCTTTGATGGATATAAATCTGCTTAATTCTACCGATAAAGTTAATGGAACAATGTTATAGTACACCTTTACAACAAAACAAAGTGCACAGTTAAAGATGCTAATATCCTTATAAAGAGGTGCTTTGATGGATATAAATCTGCTTAATTCTACCGATAAAGTTAATGGAAGAATGTTATAGTAAACCTTTATAACAAAACAAAGTGCACAATTAAAGATGCTAATATCCTTGTACACAGGTGCTTTTATGGGTATAAATCTCCTTAATTCTACAAATAAACTTAATGGAACAAAGTTATAGTTAACGTTTACAACAAATAAAGTGAATAGTTGAAGATGCTAATATCCTTGTACAAAGGTGCTTTTATGGGTATAAATCTCCTTAATTCTACAAATAGAGTTAATGGAACAACGTTAACGTTTACAAAAAATAAAGTGAATAGTTGAAGATGCTAATATCCTTGTACACAGGTGCTTTTATGGGTATAAATCTCCTTAATTCTAAAAATAAACATAATGGAAGATAGTTATAGTTAACGTTTACAACAAATAAAGTGAATAGTTGAAGATGCTAATATCCTTGTACACAGGTGCTTTTATGGGTATAAATCTCCTTAATTCTACAAGTAAACTTAATTGAACAAAGTGATAGTAAACCTTTACAAAAAAATAAGTGCACATTTTAAGATGCATATATCCTTGTAAACTGGTGCTTTGATGGATATAAATCTGCTTAATTCTACAAATAACGTTAATGGAACAATGTTATAGTACACCTTTACAACAAAACAAAGTGCACAGTTAAAGATGCTAATATCCTTGTAAACAGGTGCTTTTATAGGTATGAATCTGCTTAATTCTACCTATAAAGTTAATGGAACAATGTTATAGTAAACCTTTATAACAAAACAAAGTGCACAATTAAAGATGCTTGTATCCATGTAAACAGGTGCTTTTATGGGTAACAATCTGCTTAATTCTACAAATAAATTTAATGGAAGAAAGTTCTTCAGTAAAAAGGTGCTTTGATGGATAGAAATCTGCTTAATTCTACAAATAACGTTAATGGAACAATGTTATTGTACACCTTTACAACAAAACAAAGTGCACAGTTAAAGATGCTAATATCCTTATAAGCAGGTGCTATGATGGATATAAATCTGCTTAATTCTACCGATAAAGTTAATGGAAGAATGTTATAGTAAACCTTTATAACAAAACAAAGTGTATAATTAAAGATGCTAATATCCTTGTACACAGGTGCTTTTATGGGTATAAATCTCCTTAATTCTACAAATAAAC
Source organism: Aurelia sp. 4 Dawson et al 2005 (assembly GCA_964019985.1). Classification (NCBI taxonomy): domain Eukaryota; kingdom Metazoa; phylum Cnidaria; class Scyphozoa; order Semaeostomeae; family Ulmaridae; genus Aurelia; species Aurelia sp. 4 Dawson et al 2005. The sequence goes on along the minus strand of OZ026500.1, from coordinate 11,066,577 downwards.
TTAATGGAACAAAGTTATAGTTAACGTTTACAACAAACAAAGTGAATAGTTGAAGATGCTAATATCCTTGTACACAGGTGCTTTTATGGGTATAAATCTCCTTAATTCTACAAATAAACTTAATGGAACAACGTTAACGTTTACAAAAAATAAAGTGAATAGTTGAAGATGCTAATATCCTTGTACACAGGTGCTTTTATGGGTATAAATCTCCTTAATTCTACAGGTAAACTCAATTGAACAAAGTGATAGTAAACCTTTACAAAAAAATAAAGTGCACATTTTAAGATGCATATATCCTTGTAAACTGGTGCTTTGATGGATATAAATCTGCTTAATTCTACAAATAACGTTAATGGAACAATGTTATGGTACACCTTTACAACAAAACAAAGTGCACAGTTAAAGATGCTAATATCCTTGTAAACAGGTGCTTTTATAGGTATAAATCTGCTTAATTCTACAGATAATGTCAATGGAACAATGTTATAGTACACTTTTACAACAAAATAAAATGCACAGTTAAAGATGCTTATATCCTTGTAAACAGGTGCTTTGATGGATAGAATACTGCTTAATTCTACAAATAAACTTAATGGAACAAAGTTATATTTAACGTTTACAACAAATAAAGTGAATAGTTGAAGATGCTAATATCCTTGTACACAGATCATTTTATTGGTATAAATCTCCTTAATTCTACAAGTAAACTTAATTGAACAAAGTGATAGTAAACCTTTACAACAAAAAAAAGTGCACATTTAAAGATGCTGATATCCTTGTAAACAGGTGCTTTATGGGTATACATCAGCTAAATTCGACGAATTAAGCTAATACAGGAAAGTTATAGTAAACCTTTACAAGAAATATAGTGCACAGTTAAAGATGCTGATATCCTTATACAGAGGTGCTTTACGGGTATACATCAGCTAAATTGAAGAATTAAGCTATTACAGGAAAGTTATGGTAAATCTTTACAACAAATCAAACTGTATGGTTAGAGATGCTAAAATCCTTGTACACAGGTGCTTTAATTGGTATAAATCTGCTTAGTTCTACAAATAAGGTTAATGGAACAAAGTTATAGTTATCTTTTACAACAAATAAAGGGAATAGTTGAAGATGCTAATATCCTTGTTAACAGGTGCTTTTATGGGTATAGATGTGCTTAATTCTACAAATAAAGTTAATGGAACAAAGTTATAGTAAACCTTTACAAGAAAACAAATTGAACAGTTAAAGATGCTAATATCCTTGTAAACAGGTGCTTTTATAGGTATAAATCTGCTTAATTCTATCTATAAAGTTAAAGAAACAATGTTATAGTAAACCTTTATAACAAAACAAAGTGCACAATTAAAGATGCTTATATCCATGTAAACAGGTGCTTTTATGGGTAACAATCTGCTTAATTCTACAAATAAAGTTAATGGAAGAAAGTTGTTCAGTAAAAAGGTGCTTTGATGGATAGAAATCTGCTTAATTCTACAAATAACGTTAATGGAACAATGTTATAGTACACCTTTACAACAAAACAAAGTGCACAGTTAAAGATGCTAATATCCTTATAAAAAGGTGCTTTGATGGATATAAATCTGCTTAATTCTACCGATAAAGTTAATGGAACAATGTTATAGTACACCTTTACAACAAAACAAAGTGCACAGTTAAAGATGCTAATATCCTTATAAACAGGTGCTTTGATGGATATAAATCTGCTTAATTCTACCGATAAAGTTAATGGAAGAATGTTATAGTAAACCTTTATAACAAAACAAAGTGCACAATTAAAGATGCTAATATCCTTGTACACAGGTGCTTTTATGGGTATAAATCTCCTTAATTCTACAAATAAACTTAATGGAACAAAGTTATAGTTAACGTTTACAACAAATAAAGTGAATAGTTGAAGATGCTAATATCCTTGTACAAAGGTGCTTTTATGGGTATAAATCTCCTTAATTCTACAAATAGAGTTAATGGAACAACGTTAACGTTTACAAAAAATAAAGTGAATAGTTGAAGATGCTAATATCCTTGTACACAGGTGCTTTTATGGGTATAAATCTCCTTAATTCTAAAAATAAACATAATGGAAGATAGTTATAGTTAACGTTTACAACAAATAAAGTGAATAGTTGAAGATGCTAATATCCTTGTACACAGGTGCTTTTATGGGTATAAATCTCCTTAATTCTACAAGTAAACTTAATTGAACAAAGTGATAGTAAACCTTTACAAAAAAATAAGTGCACATTTTAAGATGCATATATCCTTGTAAACTGGTGCTTTGATGGATATAAATCTGCTTAATTCTACAAATAACGTTAATGGAACAATGTTATAGTACACCTTTACAACAAAACAAAGTGCACAGTTAAAGATGCTAATATCCTTGTAAACAGGTGCTTTTATAGGTATGAATCTGCTTAATTCTACCTATAAAGTTAATGGAACAATGTTATAGTAAACCTTTATAACAAAACAAAGTGCACAATTAAAGATGCTTGTATCCATGTAAACAGGTGCTTTTATGGGTAACAATCTGCTTAATTCTACAAATAAAGTTAATGGAAGAAAGTTGTTCAGTAAAAAGGTGCTTTGATGGATAGAAATCTGCTTAATTCTACAAATAACGTTAATGGAACAATGTTATTGTACACCTTTACAACAAAACAAAGTGCACAGTTAAAGATGCTAATATCCTTATAAGCAGGTGCTATGATGGATATAAATCTGCTTAATTCTACCGATAAAGTTAATGGAAGAATGTTATAGTAAACCTTTATAACAAAACAAAGTGCATAATTAAAGATGCTAATATCCTTGTACACAGGTGCTTTTATGGGTATAAATCTCCTTAATTCTACAAATAAACTTAATGGAACAAAGTTATAGTTAACGTTTACAACAAACAAAGTGAATAGTTGAAGATGCTAATATCCTTGTACACAGGTGCTTTTATGGGTATAAATCTCCTTAATTCTACAAATAAAGTTAATGGAACAACGTTAACGTTTACAAAAAATAAAGTGAATAGTTGAAGATGCTAATATCCTTGTACACAGGTGCTTTTATGGGTATAAATCTCCTTAATTCTACAGGTAAACTCAATTGAACAAAGTGATAGTAAACCTTTACAAAAAAATAAAGTGCACATTTTAAGATGCATATATCCTTGTAAACTGGTGCTTTGATGGATATAAATCTGCTTAATTCTACAAATAACGTTAATGGAACAATGTTATGGTACACCTTTACAACAAAACAAAGTGCACAGTTAAAGATGCTAATATCCTTGTAAACAGGTGCTTTTATAGGTATAAATCTGCTTAATTCTACAGATAATGTCAATGGAACAATGTTATAGTACACTTTTACAACAAAATAAAATGCACAGTTAAAGATGCTTATATCCTTGTAAACAGGTGCTTTGATGGATAGAATACTGCTTAATTCTACAAATAAACTTAATGGAACAAAGTTATATTTAACGTTTACAACAAATAAAGTGAATAGTTGAAGATGCTAATATCCTTGTACACAGATCATTTTATTGGTATAAATCTCCTTAATTCTACAAGTAAACTTAATTGAACAAAGTGATAGTAAACCTTTACAACAAAACAAAGTGCACATTTAAAGATGCTGATATCCTTGTAAACAGGTGCTTTATGGGTATACATCAGCTAAATTCGACGAATTAAGCTAATACAGGAAAGTTATAGTAAACCTTTACAAGAAATATAGTGCACAGTCAAAGATGCTGATATCCTTATACAGAGGTGCTTTACGGGTATACATCAGCTAAATTGAAGAATTAAGCTATTACAGGAAAGTTATGGTAAATCTTTACAACAAATCAAACTGTATGGTTAGAGATGCTAAAATCCTTGTACACAGGTGCTTTAATTGGTATAAATCTGCTTAGTTCTACAAATAAGGTTAATGGAACAAAGTTATAGTTATCTTTTACAACAAATAAAGGGAATAGTTGAAGATGCTAATATCCTTGTTAACAGGTGCTTTTATGGGTATAGATGTGCTTAATTCTACAAATAAAGTTAATGGAACAAAGTTATAGTAAACCTTTACAAGAAAACAAATTGAACAGTTAAAGATGCTAATATCCTTGTAAACAGGTGCTTTTATGAGTATAATTCTGATTAGTTCGACAAATAATGTTAATGATACAAAGTTATAGTAAACCTTTACAACAAATAAAGTGCACAGTTAACGATGCTAATATTCTTGTAAACAGGTGCTTTTAAGGGTATCAATCTGCTTAATTCTACAAATAAAGTTAATACAGGAAAGTTATAGTAAACCTTTACAAAAAATAAAGTGCACAATTAAAGATGCCAATATCCTTGTACACAGGTGCTTTTATAAGTATAAATCTCCTTAGCTCTACAAATAAGGTTAATGGAGCAAAATTATAGTAAACCTTTACAACGAAACAAATTGCACAGTTAAAGATGCTAATATCCTTGTAAACAGGTCCATTTATAGGTATAAATCTCCTTAATACTACAAGTAAAATTAATTCAACAAAGTGATAGTAAACCTTTACAACAAAACAAAGTGCATAGTTAAAGATGCTAATATCCTTGTAAACAGGTGCTTTTATGGGTATAAATGTGCTTAATTCTACAAATAAGATTAATGGAACAATTTATAGTAAACCTTTACAATAAAACAAAGTGCACAGTTAAAGATGCTAATATCCTTGTAAACAGGTGCTTTTATGGGTATTAATCTTCTTAATTCTACAAATAAAATTAATGGAAGAAAGTTACAGTAAACCTTTACAACAACACTTAAAGATGCTGATATCCTTGTAAACAGGTGCTTTTATGGGTATAAATCTGCTTAATTCTACAAATAACGTTAATGGGGCAATGTTATAGTACACCTTTACAACAAAAACAAAGTGCACAATTAAAGATGCTAATATCCTTGTATACAGGTGCTTTTATAGGTATAAATCCGCTTAATTCTACAGATAAAGTCAATGGAACAATGATATAGTACACTTTTACAACAAAATAAAGTGCACAGTTAAAGATGGTTATATCCTTGTAAACAGGTGCTTTTATGGGTATCAATCTGCTTAATTCTACAAATAAAATTAATGGAAGAAAGTTACAGTAAACCTTTACAACAAATAAAGAGAACACTTAAAGATGCTGATGTCCTTGTAAACAGGTGCTTTTATAGGTATAAGTCTGCTTAATTCTACCGATAAAGGTAATGGAACAATGTTATAGGATACCTTTTTAAACAAAACAAAGTGCACAATTAAAGATGCTAATATCCTTGTACACAGGTGCTTTTATGGGTATAAATCTCCTTAATTCTACAAATAAACTTAATGGAACAAAGTTATAGTTAACGTTTACAACAAATAAAGTGAATAGTTGAAGATGCTAATATCCTTGTACACAGGTGCTTTTATGGGTATAAATCTCCTTAATCTATAAGTAAATTTAGTTAAACAAAGTGATAGCAAACCTTTACAACAAAACAAAGTGCACATTTAAAGATGTATATATCCTTGTAAACAGGTGCTTTGATGGATATAAATCTGCTTAATTCTACAAATAACGTTAATGGAACAATGTTATAGTACACCTTTACAACAAAACAAAGTGCACAGTGAAAGATGCTAATATCCTTGTAAACAGGTTCTTTTATAGGTATAAATCTGCTTAATTCTACAGATAAAGTCAATGGAACAATGTTATAGTACACTTTTACAACAAAACAAAGTGCACTTTTAAAGATGCTAATATCCTTGTAAACAGGTGCTTTTATGGGTATCAATGTGCTTTATTCTACAAATAAAGTGAATGGAAGAAAGTTACAGTAAACCTTTACAACAAATAAAGTGCACACTTAAACATGCTGATATCCTTATAAACAGGTGCTTTATGGGTATACATAAGCTAAATTGAAGAATTAAGCTAATACAGGAAAGTTATAGTAAATCTTTACAACAAAACAAACTGCAGAGTTAGAGATGCTAAGATCCTCGTACACAGGTGCTTTAATGGGTATAAATCTGCTTAGTTCTACAAATAAGGTTAATGGAACAAAGTTATAGTTAACGTTTACAAAAAATAAAGTGAATAGTTAAAGATGCTAATATCTTTGTAAACAGGTGCTTTTATGGGTATCAATCTGCTTAATTCTACAAATAAAGTTAATGGAACATAGTTATAGTAAACCTTTACAACAAAACAAAGGACACAATTAAAGATGCTAATATCCTTGTACACAGGTCCATTTATAGGTATAAATCTCCATAATACTACAAGTAAACTTAATTGAACAAAGTTATAGTACACTTTTACAACAAAACAAAATGCATTGTTAAAGATGCTAATATCCTTGTAAACAGATGCTTTTATGGGTATCAATCTGCTTAATTCTACAAATAAAGTTAATGGAACATAGTTATAGTAAACCTTTACAACAAAACAAAGGGCACAATTAAAGATGCTAATATCCTTGTACACAGGTCCATTTATAGGTATAAATCTCCTTAATTCTACAAGTAAATTTAATTGAACAAAGTGATAGTAAACATTTACAACAAAACAAAGCGCTCAATTAAAGGTGCTAATATCCTTGTACACAGGTGCTTTTATAGGTAAAAATCTCCTTAATTCTACAAATAAAGTTAATGGAAAAAAGTTATAATAAACCTTTACAACAAAACAAAGTGCACAGTTGAAGATGCTAATATCCTTGTAAACAGATGCTCTTATGGGTATCAATCTGCTTAATTCTACAAATAAAGTTAATGGAACAAAGTTATGGTAAACCTTTATAAAAAAAGAAAGGTCACAGTTAAAGATGCTAATATCCTTGTAAACAGGTGCTTTTATGGGTATAAATCTGCTTAGTTCTTCAAATAATGTTAATGGAACAAAGTTATAGTAAACCTTTACAACAAATAAAGTGCACAGTTAAAGATGCTAATATATTTGTACACAGGTGCTTTTATGGGTATCAATCTGCTTAATTCTACAAATAAAATTAATGGAACAAAGTTATAGTAAACCTTTACAACAAAACAAAGGGCACAATTAAAGATGCTAATATCCTTGTACACAGGTCCATTTATAGATATAAATCTCCTTAAGTGCGTTAGGAACCTCTAGACGTTTCACACAAAAGTAGTTTTACAGCATGGGTATGTTGAAAAGCGTGTGGCCTTATTGTTTTAGTTCTAAGGATTGACACTCTGTAATCTTTCTTCTGGTGATTTGAAAATAATTGGTTTCGTTCCGTGGGGAAAAAAACGGCGGTGTTTCGTTCCTAAGGAAATGTATCGTAGCCAAAACGCTAGTTTTTTACTACTAAAGTGATCATTACTAATTGTTTACATCCATCCGCACGATAAGAAATAATGAATTTTCAATTTCAATCGACCTTTAAAGATTCAATTGTTAAATTGTCTTGGTTTCGTTCGGTTTCGCTCGGTTTCGTTTCGTTTCGTTTCGTTTCGTTGAACCGACTTAATAAGCCGAGAATTTGTTGGCACACCCTTACCCAAAGTTTGAAAGTACTGTTGCGTTGCCAGAAAGAGCCAATTTCAAAGTTTGGCAGAGAACCTCCTCCAGTGGTTTGTCCAAAGTGATAACGAAGGAAAGAATGAACTTCAAAAGAACTGCTAAAACATGTAAACTGGTATGATCCTTCAGCGTGGAGGGGGGGGGGGTATTTGTCCAACAGGGATGTGCTGTTTTCAGGGTATCATTTTCACCTATTTTTCAAGAACGGGGTATCAAAAGAAAGCAATTTTTCTGGAGCAAGTTATCAAAGGACATGTCAAAGGGGGAAAATTTGTTAGATTGGGTTTTTATTTAGCCCAATACTTGTGTTTAGGAGTATACTTTCATGGATTTTTTCTAGAATCAGGTATCATTTGAAGGCGAAAATTCTGGAGCCATGTAAAACATTTTTTGTGGGCACATCACAGTGCAAATTTATGTCAAGTACCCCCTGGGCCCTTCAGGTCCAGGCCTCGCATAGATTACATTGCAGAAGTTCTAAAAAATTCAAACACTTCAAAATCTGTTTAAAGTATGATGAGAATTCTTGAATGGTGGGCAGGAAAGTGTCAAATGTTTAAACAAGAACAAAGTATTCAAAAGGCAATGGCTAAAATTTTTAATTCATCCAAGGTCTGCACTCTTGTATGATGCTGCAACCAAAGACTGCCAAATGTAATCAATAAGCAGTGTACACATGTTTTTTCATAAGAAAGTGCTTGTAAGAAACTCAGCTCTCAGACTGCTGAGAAATTGAGAAACTCAAGTACTGGGGAAATATAACTTAAGAAACTATGGGTTTTGATAAAGGAAATCCTTGACATATTTATTCTATGTAGACTTGCTTCCTGTATGATGTTACTGAGAAAGGTACTTGATTGATGTCTAGACATTGGTATGGCTTTAATAAACATTGTTTTGAATGCCCAGGACCGCATAGGTAGTGAACATGAAGATTGTTCTGAAGCTTATTAAAACTCCCAAGAAACTCTGAGTACTACTCAAAATCTGATAATTTTAAGAAACTTTCAGTAATGGCCCAAACTGACAAATTCTTAGTTTCGTATAAAAACATGTTGTGTATTCTCTTTACGATATTGATGTAACTGTTTTTTCATTGTTCGCTATTCGTTACATGAAAGAGCCTAAGACAAGAGATGAAGTATAAGTGATGGTAATAAATATGACATTTCTTCTTGGTTTTCTTCCTGTGCAATAACTTTGGCATCATATCCTATTCTGGGCAAAATTTGGTCATCATAAGGTGGTATGCACAATCTCATTTGACATCCTTCTGTTACAGTACTGAGGTAGCCATGCATCAACCATGTAAATTTGCATGAAGTAATGGTGCAACCTCGAACCCAGGGTAACAATGGGCGGCCAGTTGTTACCCTGGTGCCTACCTGACCCTTTCTTCGTTTTCATTGGCTAATGCTAAATGACTGTCTTTTTGCATAAATTAACTACGGCGGTAAGGCAGACTTATTACATTTACCATTAAATCATAACACTTATGACGGCACGGAATCATTACCCGTAGAAATGTAAAAGCACTTGGAGTGAGCAATTGTAGTAAGTCAATACGGGAACTTTGTTTTCCTGCTGCGGTGAATGGCCTAGCGATACAAAAAAAGAAAATGCTCGCCTTTGCAAACAAAGAATCAAAAGGTGACAGTTTGCAAATCGGAAGATCCTTAACCATCTCTTTTATCATGAATATCGTAAACTAAGGTGTAATTTCTAAAATATCTGCGCTTTGTACGGTAGGTACACATATCTTTGTTTCAGATACACAGATCCGTGATTTTAAAATCTTACAGTATCTGCTAAGAAATACATCTGCAGCTGTATCATATAAACCGTTTTACTTCCCTGTTTTTATTAAATGTATGAGTGCAACATAAATCAGCCTGACCAGGGGTGCTCCCTAAACCTGACTTACAGTTGGGTGACTCTCGAGAAATTTTCGATCGTGAAATTATAGAAGCTCACAAGAAACTCACAGGTGATGCTCCACTCAGATCAGGGAGCGCCGACTCAGACCTCCTTTCAAAGAAGATACTTGCGTTTCTGCATTCGACAAAGTTTGGCTCACTGGGTGAACCAAAGAAGTCGCCTCTTAAAATAATTTCACAGTGCTAAGTGCTACCAGACCCTGGTGCTACATGGATTGGAGTGAATTCAACTTTTCAATCTTTCTTTCATTTTACTGAGCACTAAAAATACAGGTAAGAACGATATCCTGCAAAGCTAAGACCTTCAGAGAAATGACCGGACCTTGCAATCATTTTGTGCTCTTAAAGTCTTGTCAAAACTACAAAGTATCTGCAGTGACAACACCAAACAATAACACCCTCAAGCAAGTAATCAAATTCGAAATATCATGAAAGAAATATCGAAGTCTAAATTCGCTGTACAAATTTTTGCAAGTACCCCAGAGCTATAAAGGTTTGCCAATCGAAGCCGAGTTTGTGCAAAGTACACAACGGAATGGCAAGATTGAAAGCTCTTCTAAATTCCGCACATTTGTATTGTAGGGCCACAACTTCGAGCACAAATTGAGGTTTTTTCGTTGGGTTTGCCATCATGAAGTCTGAAGGCTATACATGCGACTTACTTTGTCACTATCTTTTCTGATTGAAACAATGAATTTCCGACCATTCAAACCCCCACATCGAACTCACCTCTGCTTTGTCAGCAACAGCCAACGACTTGCGAACAATGTAGTTGCACTCTTGTCAAGTTCAGGTCAAATTTCATAAAATCAATAGGGTCTTCTCATTCTTGCTTCCTTGCAAAATAACTTGTGAAACTTCCAGTGGTCGATTTTACTTTGAAGAGCAAATAAGACTTCGAGCGAAAGCTGAGAACATTCTGCAACCTCAAAATGCGATGCAAAGCGAGCAGATAAATGCTTGAGTGTTTCTCATCGACTTTCAAATCTTGATAATCATTATTTAAATTTGTTCACGTCAATGAATGAAATTGATTTCATGTGAGACGTGTCATGGTGGTGCAACGGAAAGAGACCATTCTAGTGCCAGATACCGATGTTTCAAATGTCTAAATAATTGCAACATGGGCAAGATGTCAGAAAATCATATAAGATAATTAAAAATATTGCAAGAACTATGATGAGAGACAACATAGTCAACTGACTGGGCTTCTGTAAAATCAAGGCACAAAGCAAACTTACCGGCCCCTTACCGGGTTGCGTGATGTCTTTGTTTTCCCTCAGTAAATATTTTCTACTTGTAGCCCACTCCTATCAAATTCTAGACATTGCTACAATGCAACAAACTAATTTTTTCTTGCATCACGCCATCAATTTGCAAAGCGCGGGAAACAGCCAAATGACCTCCGCAGCTTTCCAGTCTGAATATGACGCCATTACTGTGAATAAGGCTTGCATGATTTTTGACATAAATTAGAATAAGTTAACCACGAATTGTCAGGTAGGAACCAGGGGTATCATTTGTGCTGAAGAGGTGAGACTGAAGACAATGATAGCCCTGGAATCGAGGTTGGTAATGGTGCAATATATGTATCTACAATAGAAAGAGAAAATGTGAGTGTTGTGTCTACGCGCGCGCTGCCTAAGATCCGCCGCGACCTAACGCTAGACCGATAGAGCACACGAAGTAAGACGCCATGTTTTCACTCCGAACATCCACCGAACTCCTCTACATCATTACGAGGCTCATACATAATGGCTTGTCTAATACACTATATTCTCCCTTTTCTTGAAATCGTCCTCTTGAGTTTCCAATGTAGTTCCTTTTCAATAGTAGTAACCAAACAAAACAATCAGCATAAACAGTGTTCTTCAATGTAAGTCCTTCAGCGCAAATAAACTTCAACTTCCATCAACAGTTCTTCAGTGTCCAATAATAGTAAATGAGTAAATGAGTGACTGATGTCCATCAACGAAACAAATAATTCCAAAGTTCCAATCTTCTTGACTTTGAGAACATAAAGGTAAAATTTCAATCCACTGTTCCATCAATATTTACAAACCTCAGTGCTGTCCTTTTAACTTACTTCTTCTTCTTACGTCTTCTTACTGGCAATCTTTTTGCTTGCACTTTTTCTTGAATTGCTGTTGGTACAGTATCTGGTACAAAAACTTGTGTTCCACTGCATAGATTTTCCTGTGAGTCTTCACTGTTTTCTTCATTCAAATGATCCTCAATGTTTTCTTCATTCAAGCTATTTTCACTGCTTCCTTGGATGTTAGAATTATCATTTTCATGCACCCTATTGTTATTATTTTCATTTGAGATAGGATTGCCATTAGCGTCATTAGCATTTGTGATAATCGGTCTGCGCTCGGAACGCGTTGGGCTTGCGACAGGTTGCGCGTTCGCATTGTCAATGGGTAGTTCTGTGATCTCTTCTTCTTGATCTGTGTTCTCCTTTTGAATCACTGTGTGTCTGTTTGTCTCATTTTCATAATATTTCTTCAGATGAGCTTTGTTCCTGTAATATCTGTTTCCTCTTTCATTTTCTAATAAAGCACTTTTCCTGTAAACTTTTATTACCTTGAACTTCTCATTTAACCAATTTGGAGACAATTTGTCATTTTTCCAGAGATTCTTTACTAACACTTTGTCTTGCTCCTGGATTTCACTATCCTTTGCATTCCTTTTGCAATCTGCATATTCTTTCATTTTCTCTTTCTTTTCCCTGTCTTTCCTATCCAATTCTGTATCTTGTGGTTCATCCTTGTTGTATTCTGGTGTGTCATTTTTAATACCACGTCCAAAAAATACTGTTGCTGGACACTGTCCTGTTGTTGCATGTGGGGTTGTTCTATATAGCAATAAAAACTTATTGAGCTCTTTTCTCCAATCTTTTTCTTCTGCATGTGCGCATTGATTAGCTTTCTTGAGTGATCTGTTGAATCGTTCAACTTCTCCATTGACCCATGGTGAATAAGGTGTCACATTTCTAAGCTTTATTCCATGTTGCTTGAGATACTGTTTAAATTCATCTGAAATGAGTTGTTTTCCGTTGTCAGCAACTAACTTGTGCACATAACCAAACATAGAGAATATCTTGTCTAAAGCTTTGGTTACTGTTTTTGTGTTGATAGCTTTGACTTGTACAACCACTGGGTATCTTGATCTGTAATCTATGAGTGCTATCAAATAATCTTTTTTGGATATGGTCCTTGAATGTCTAAAGCTACTGTGTGCCAATTTGTTGATGGTATTTTTGTTGCTTCAAGTGGTTCATAGTTGACTTTGCTTGATCCTGTTACTTGGCATGCATGGCATTCTTTTATCATCTTTTCTACTTCTTGATCTATTCCTGGCCACCATACTTTTTCTCTCAATAATCCTTTTGTTTTCACAATCCCTAAGTGATGTTGGTGTGCTGTGGCAAGGATTCTTTGTCTTAGCTCTGTGGGAATTACTAGCTTTGTGCCTTTCAATATTATATCATCTTTGATCCACAGTTCTTTTCTGTTCAGGAAAAATGGTTTGTATTCTGGGCTTTTTGACCATTTTTCTGTGCTAATCTGATCTTTGACATTCTTCAAAATTTCATCATTCCTTGAAATTTCTTGAATTTCTTCTGGTGTGACTGATTTGGGATTAGCATCATATACTATTGAATTGACGAAATGTTCTGTGTCATCACTTAACTGCTTTCCTGTTGCTGGTAGAGGTGAGCGTGATAAAACGTCAGATGCATTTGTGTGTCCTGGTTCATACTGGACTGAAAACTTGTATGGTTGCATTTTAAGTAACCATCTTTGCAATCTTGGTGTAGGGCTTCCTCTTGCTGATAACAGCTTTTCAAGTGGCTTGTGGTCAGTTACTATTGTGAATTCTCTGTCATACAAATAGTAATGAAATTTCTGTGTTGACCAATATGCGGCTAAGCCTTCTCTTTCTGTCTGAGAATATCTTTGTTCTGTTGGACTTAATGCATGTGATGCATAGACTCCTGGCTTGAACTTTCCATCTTCTTGTTTCTGAGTTAGGATTGCTCCTAGTCCTACTGGTGATGTATCTACGATGACGTTTGTGTCTGCGTTTGGTTAGTAGTAACACATTGTGCTTGCATTTGTTAAAGTGAATATGACGCGAAAATTTTTATTGATGAAAAACGTCAATTTGAGTATGCTGATTTCGAATTTCGACATTAAACTTTTCAAAACTGAACCGTTTTCTAGTTACAGCCTTTTGAAAATCAAATTTCTTCACTAAAAAGTGTCCGGGGATCTGGGTCGAGTTTTTGGACTTGTGACGTAAAGTGTTTGGGTAGGATGACAGGAGATACTTGCATATCAAAGGATAGTACTGTAGTCACAAGGGTTTTAGGGTTTCATGGTTGCCCTACAGAAAACCTCCACACTCATGTGATTCACATGCCACGGAATTTATATTCTCGCACTATTTTAGCAATTAATTCATATCTTTTGAACACCTGAATTCCACGAATTGGCACTCAATTAACGCTTTCTTTGATGAAAGAAGTGGTATCATATTTAACCACGGGGATATTGCATTGTGACTAACAGGATGACTCAGAGAAAACAATGAAAGTACAATGGGAATGAGCTCATCCTTTCATCACAACTGCTCGCTTGGTTTCCTCACAATTTCAAGTTTCAAACCATTGCAAACAGAGTACAAACAGACAGCTTCGCTCGAAGAAGGACTTCAAACTTCAAACATTGTTGTACAGTGTCCCAAGTGGACAGGTTGTTGGAAGGGAGGAAAAGAATTCAGGCCAAAAGTAGTTTGACTCTTGTTTGGTCAACTATGGCCATGCTGTGAACGCGAGGGTCTACGTGTTTAGGCCATGTCCATTCTGTCTGGTTGGCACTCGACTGGAATACATTTATTTCGCTGTAATCGCTGTAATTTTTCATGAGGTCCAGAGATATGCTGATACTAAAGAAACTTTGCTTTGGTAAGTGCTGATTTCTTTACTTAGCGCTATCAGACTAAATCAAGGACAAGTCGCGTAGTTTGGTGTCTGATCACTCTCTTAGGAGAATTGAGAACCGCGTAAAATCACAGATATCATAAGTCTGGTCAAGCTTCCTTCCCCAGAGTGCAGAACTTCGTCCCGTGAAATGCCACTATTCAAACAAATGTCTGAAATCTTTGCAACATAGACTATCATTTATTGTTATTTCAAACCCGTGAGTTAGATATGCAAAGGTTGCTGCAAGATGACATGGTTTTGTGACATGCAGCTTGCAAAAAAGCGTTCTTTACCACATTGACGAGAGAAAAAAATATTTGAAAACATTGTAGATTTAACAGTTGAAGTTTTCAAGAAACCAAGAGTGGAATTTCTTAGTTTTGATCGGTTAAAATGGTGAATAAACAATCCAAACCTGGCCACTTATCAAGGTTTCGTAATGGTTTCATGTATGAAGCATTGCATGGTGTTCTCTTTCCACAAACACTTTACGTCACAGAGGCCTGGAAATCAACGGTCTGACCGCGCAGAGTTGCCGCCACTTTTCGAAGCAAAGTGGGGGTTGCTCAACCCCATTTTCTGAAGAAATAAGCGTCTGAATTAAAAAATAAAGTACACCAGCGTGACGAGCGATGTTTTAAGCATGATATTAGACAATAAAAATTTTCGCGTCATATTCACTTTAAGCTTTCTTTTAGCTTCTTGAAACTGGCTTGTTGTTCTTTATTCCATGTAAATGTAACATCTTTTCTTGTGAGTTTCCTCAGCGGCTCTGTCAGTGTGGCATAATCTTTGATGAAATGCAAACAAAAGTTAACTAGCCCTAAGAAACTTCTTACTTCAGTTGCGTTTGTTGGGGTCTTTGCATTGTTGACTGCATCTACTTTGGATTTATCAGGATATATTCCTTTGTCTGTTAAACAATACCCTGGAAATGTCAGCTTTGTTGTTCCAAATACACATTTCTTTGGGTTGATCTTTAAATTTCTGGCATCTAATGCTTTGAATAGCATGTCAAGACGCTCTGCCATTTCCTCTATGCTTGATGACCATATTAGAATGTCATCTGATATTGATCTTGTGCCTGGGCAACCTGCAATGCTTTGCTCGATTACCTTCTGAAATTGCTCAAAGGCTGAACTTACTCCATATACAAGACGTTTTGACTGGAAACAACCTTCATGTGTGAGAAAAGTTGTGATGTGCCTTAATTCTTCTGCTAACTCTATCTGATGATAACCTTCTTTCAAATCAATCTTTGAGAAATACTTTGCATTGTGTAGTTCTGGGAGGATTTCTTCAACTTTTGGGATTTGGCGTCTCTCTCTTACTATGGCTTCATTGGCTCTTCTCATGTCTAAGCATAATCTGATATTTCCATTTGGCTTTGGTACTAGTACAATTGGATTTATCCAGGTACTTGGACCTTTAACTTTTTCAATGCAATCATCCTTCATTAATCTTTCAAACTCTAGAGAAACTTTCTTTCTTGTGTGATATGGTAATCTTCTGATTGGCTGCTGCACTGGGGTGACATTCTCATCAATGTGTAATTTTAACTTGTAATCTTTGAATTTACCCATGCCTTGAAATACGTCTTTGTTGTTGTCTAGGACTTTCTGAATCTTTGGGTCTATCTTATGTTCAGTTGGTTTATCTTGACTATTTTGGCTGACTTCATTTACTGATTTATGAAGTGAACTTGCAGTGTCTGCTTCTAAACCTGGAGCTGGGCCTACTCTTAATAGATCTAGTTTTTCTGCTGTCTTTTGTCCTAGCAGTGCTCCTCCTGAACCTTCTATGACATAGAATTTTGCTTGAGTTTCTTTTCCAAAAGCTTCAATCTGTGCTATGAATGTTCCTTTTAGTTTCAGAGGTAGGTAGGTAGGTAGGTAGGTATTTATATTTAACGTGGCTAGCCCGCGAAAGTCTGAGAGACTTATTTCCAGCAGGGGCCACGGATGTTTTACCATCAGTCCGCCGCAGCTACCCGCCACAGCTACCAGATTTCCCTCACATGGCTCTGGTCGACCCGGGCTAGTGTTACGGACAGCGACCAAACTGTCCAGCGTGGGATTTGAACCTACGGCCGTTCTGACCTTTGGCTTACGAGTCAGACGCCTTAACCACTCGGCCACACGCTCACTCACTCACACACGCTCACGCTCAGGCTCTTTATTTGAATAAGTGAATATCTTTTGCTTTACTGTCTGAAAGTTGAGGTTCTTCTTTCAATTTCTGAAGTGATACTTCATCCATGATGTTTAATGTTGATCCACTATCAATGAGCATGTTGATTGGTGTACCATCCACATTAACTAGGTATACCGGTCTTTCTTTGCTTCCAATTTTGAATACAAATGCTTCCTCATCACTTGTGCTTTCAGTTGTGATCTCATTTGCTTTTTTTACTTCATGATTCTCTGATTTCTTTGGGTTTTTGGTCTTACAATATTTTGCAAAATGTCCCATGATTCCACATTTCATGCACTTTTTTCCTTTGGTAACTCTGTAGTCTTTACTTTTGTGATTTTTCATTCCTCATCTTCCACATTGTTGTCCTTGCTGAGTATTTCTTCGACTTCCTGTGTTTATTCCTTGTTTACTTTTGTGCTGGAATTTATTTGATCTGATCTTGTTCAGGTCTGAGAAAGATTCTTGTGCAGTGTCAGCTGATGATCCTGCACCATTTTGTTGCTCTATCTTCTTTGCTTGGTGATCTGATTGTTCCATGAGCTTTCCTATGGTTAGAACTTTTTCTAAAGTGAGATCTGGTTCCTGTAGCAATCTTTTCCTAAGCTTACTTGATTTGCACTTTGCTATCACTTGATCTCTAATTTCATTTTGTGTTGCATCTCCATATTCACAATGAATAATCAACTTTTTTAACCTTGTGACATATGAATCTATGTTTTCTCCTGGTTCTTGGCCTGCCTCATGAAATACACATCTTTCAAATGGAATATTTTTCTTAATATCGAAGTGACTATCTAACTTGACTATTGCTTGCTCATAGGTTGTCCCTACCTCACCTAATGTCTCAAATATATCTTGCACTTCATCTCCTACAAGATGCAAAAGTGCTGCCCTCTTTTGGCTATCATTTTGAATACCTGTTGCATTCAGAAAATAAACAAACGATTTCTTCCATTTCTGCCATCTCTGGCTTATCGTAGATGGGTCTCCTTTGGGATCAAATTCCTTAACTGGAGGCAAATGAATCGCTACTGGTTGAGGTTGAGCTTGTTGGCCTAATTCATTCTCGTCGTCTGACATAATGAAAATTCTGTGGCTTAAAATTACCTACTTCTATTCCTTCTTTGGGTTCTTGAGAATACTCGTCGCCATATTTTGTTGTGTCTTCGCGCGCGCTGCCTAAGATCCGCCGCGACCTAACGCTAGACCGATAGAGCACACGAAGTAGGACGCCATGTTTTCACTCCGAACATCCACCGAACTCCTCTACATCATTACGAGGCTCATACATAATGGCTTGTCTAATACACTATAGTGAGAAAGAAACAAATAACCATTCAGAGAGCACTTACCATATATGCAACAAAAATCTAAATGCAATAATGACTATTAGCAGGCCTAATCAACTCAGAGAAAATTTGTCTTGGAAATATAAACATAAACATTTTCCAATTCCAAATTAAATCATCAAGAATATGGGAGAAATGCTCCTCCTTTAACGATTTTATTTGACCAAGATTTCATCTTGATTTGTCTGATTTTTTATGACCAGATGCGACCCCAAAGTCCAAACGATGCATATCATGGAAGAAATATCAAGAATGTTTGTTTTACGCGGTACTGGTATACATACCATGTCGAAAGTGGTTCTACTTCGCCCATCCTCTCCTCCTCGACAACTAGAGTCTTCGTCTCGCTCGTGATTCTGTTTACCCGGATACTGTAACATCGTTTGCGGCTGGGTCGAGACGATTTAGGCCCGTCGTCAGCCTACCATACAGATTCTGCTCTTGCCAGAAGCTTAATCCACTTCTTCCTCCAGTTCCATATCGTAAAATCCGAGAAACGATAAAGACAAAGTTCTTCTCAGGGGCGAACTGGCTCCAAAATTAGGGCCCAGGCGATTTCGTTGAGAAAGGGCCCCGAAACTCAAAGTAGGTTTGCGGGTATCCAACAATTTTTATGGCTACACTACTTCACTAACACTAAAGCTAAAAGGTCAGAAGCCTAGAAACTTCTTTCAACGTCTTTGAAAATTTATCAATCACTTCATCATTTGGTATTTCATCCAGTATTCTTGTCTCTATGCTTAGGAGCATGAAAGCTTCAAGCTGCTCTTGGCCCAACATGCTTCTTAGCCTAATCTTTATTATCTTCAAGAGGAAGAAGCTCCTTTCACACTCAACCTGAGTAACTGCTAATGTCATCAAGTGCTTATATAAGCAGTGAAGCTCCGAGTAGGCTGTGCTGTGCAGACCAAATTTGTACAAGACTTTAAAAACGCACGGAAAGCAGGTTTTGCAAGAATTCCTGTTGCAGCGACCATCTCTATCTTTTGTCACTTGTTCATTTATATCTATATGTGGGGGTCGTAGGGGGTCAACAAAAACCGTAAAACCTCCTCAAAATTCAGCTAAAACCGATTTCACATTTTTCCGTGCTTTGCACGCACCTCTTCGGTACTCTTCGGTTCTCTCGTGCAGACGACTGCCTCGTTATCATTTTTATGACTTCCAGTGCATGAAATTCGTTGGTAAAGGTGAAAATTAGTAGAATTTTCACAAAACTGTATCAAACTGGACAATGATTCGTAGCTTTTATAGTCAATTTTGTGATAATGTGACTCCTTGAGTCACATTTTGTAAAGAAATCTGCAAACCGTTGAGAAAGAGAGGAATCGTAAAACCGTCATTTTTACGGCCAAAAACCGTTAAACCGTTCCAAAACAGCTAGAAACCGCAAACCGTCAGCCCCTACGACCCCCACCTATATCGGGATCTTGTTTCGATCTGGTTGGCTCAAAACTTGAAACTCCATTGCCGTCATGCTGGTCACTTTCACCGTCTGATACTTCTTCATCCTCAGAATATTTGCCAAGAGCAGCTCTTTCATATTCATCAGGCAGTGTCATTGCAAGTCTTGGGAACGCATAAAAAAACTAACCAGCTGCTGTTTAACAACTTCTCTGTCGATGTTTACGCCAGAGATGCTGCAAAGTTTTGATAGTACATTCTTATGGATTTCCTTGTTTCTGAATGCAGCAAATCTCCTTGGGTCAAGAAAAGCAAAATCTTGGTAAGAGATCACCCTGTTGTAGAAATCGTCGACGAAGGCTTCTCACAGCCTCATCCATAACTGCACAGAATACGTCTATTCTATATTGCTCAAGAGGAGATGAAATTACTTCTAAACTCAAGGTAATCATACGACGAGTGCGTTTGACAAAATTTCATCAGTTGGATCATAAATCGGATTTATCAATTACATTAATTTCCAAAATTTTCTGACGTTGTAATTTTTGGACAAATGAGTAGTCCGAGAAAAGAATTGTGTCTGAATTTTTTAGAGGTCCGAAAATTTAATTGTCTGGCAAATCACAATGACAAAAATTTCTTTGGATATGAAATGAAATTCTGTTGTAAGATAACTGTTGTTCTAATGGAGGAACCTTGGAAATCTCAAGGAAGGACAGGCAATGTCTCAATGAAGGAAAAACATAATAATCTTTGGTGAACTTGAAGATTGTGACGGATCCTATGAAACTGATTTGAAATCCTGGAGTGCTGAAATTCTGATCATTTAGGAAACTCTCAGCACTGGCTCAAATTCTAAGTTCTTAATAAAAGACATATATTTGACCTCTATATTGTTGTTGTTACTCTCATTATTGTTGATGTTGTTGTTGTTACATGAGGGACAAGTCTTTTGCTCCAACTTTAATTCATGATTATCCTTACAATGCTTGTATTTTACACTTGATTACTATGCTGGTTTCCGTTTTGAGACAAAGAATAAAGAAATTTTGCTACATCTGGTGTATGATTTGCCTACTCATTATCAAATGGTATATGTCCAAAATTTTATTCACCTGTGTGAAAATGTCAGAAATTTTGTCCGAAATTGTCCGAAATCGATAAAAATTTCGTCCGAATAGTTTTGTCCGAAAACTAAATGTCCGAAAATTAAACGTCCGAAAATTTTGGAAATTAATGTAGCTTATGAAACGTGCTTTGAATTGATTGATTTTTATTGTTTTGGGAGGTGTCTATTGCTAAAATCACTGCCAGTGAAAGTGACCTTGCATGAAACTGAGTCACAAAATGCTTCATGTTCTTTATGCAACATTAAAACTGAGGGCCCCAAAGAGAAAACTTCAGATTTTAGTATCCCAGTTATATCGCATTTATCGCGTTAGAACCAGTGGGCCCTTGGCCTAGAATACTTCGTGCATTCATATCAGGGGCTCCAAAATTTTGGATAAAGACTTCGTAGTACTGAACTTCCTCGAACTTATCTTTGTATCCAATCTGTACGGCAAATGAAGAGGGCCTTTACAAAACAGGACAATGTACCGTTAATTATCAAAATTCAAAAAGTAATTTTTGTAATAATTTTGGAAGGGCCCACCGGGCGATTGGCCGGTAGCCCGACCGGCCAGTCCGCCTCTGGTTCTTCTGCCTATTGATGAACTTAAATCTGAAAATTGCGTCGCGGAAAACCAATGGTGAGGGAGGAACTTCCCGTATACACTACCGACTTGACTGCTGGAGATGAATAGGCGTGCGAGCTTTTTCCTTGTGGGCCTTCCGCGTGGTTCCCAGCATGACGTCAACGTCGCCAGGACCCACCCTACCAGAAACGCGGTCGTGAAACACGGTGGGGCGCTATAAACTCCCAATAACGCTAAAAGGGTAAATGGTAAAAAGAAAATTTTTTCACATTTCGACATTTCAGACCATTCTCTTTCAAATAAGTCAATAAAATTTTTTTGTTTAGTTGCCCTTTAAGGTTACTGCCCTGCTTAAAATGACCAAAAATGTCATTTTCAGTTTTTTACGTTGATCGATTATTTACAATCTGAGCTACGTTTTTAACCCTTTCCAGTCAATTTCTAAGAGGCATACCGGAAAACCAGGACCCAGGACCATATGACAGGACCCAGGACCTTGGATCCAGGACCTAGAGCCCAGGACCTAGGACCCAGGACCCAGGACCCTGGATATTTTCATATTTTGATATTTTCACCTGTATCGCTTTCAGATCCTTTGCAGGGTCTCTTTGCTTTGCGACTCATTTTTGTCATTAAAATTTTCGTTAGAGTCTCTTAAATTGTAACAAACTTGTATTTCACAATTATCAATGTTCACTGAGGACTGTCCTTCGAACCAAGAATAAAGTTATGAAGGAAAATTACTCCTTTTAAAGTTCATCTCAAACTTGATGTCACCTGAGATGTGCAATAACGCAACGTTACTTTGCAAAACACTTCTGTTGTCGTTTTCTCGCCAGCATTTGCAGAAGACCTCTAATTTGAGATAGACTATACTTTTACTTGGGATGGTGAAACGATTTCTGTTCCAAAAGGTTTCTTAAGTTTGAATTGGCTTCAAATATGCTTCTGGTACAGTCATAATTTTTCTGGAAGAGACCAAAACAGCTTCCTATTAGTGGTTTCTTATAAAATAAAAAAAAAATGAACGCATCTGATAAGTGCAGAAAGAAATTTCTTTGAGAGCTTATCGTGTGCTCTCTTAGCATGACCAAATTCATAATCAATACCGTTGTAATTTCTTTTAATTACTTGGCAAAATTTCGGCATAATGGAAAAACCAGACCCAGGACCAGTAGGACCGGACTTTAACGGACAGGACCCCGACAAAATATCCATTCATTCCTACGTCTCCATATAACTGATGGAGCACATTGATAATGGGCTGCTTGCTTTTTTACACGTTAGAGCCTTTTCCTTGGTTCCTTGAAAGCTCCAGGAGGTGTAAAATTGTATCATACTAACATGTTGAAAGCTAAGACAGTTGGTTGTAGTAGTTTTGCTATGTATTAAATTTTGGCATAGTGTGTTACCTGAGTATTGTTCTGAATGTCAATGTGAATCTTGTCCTGGGGAAACTGAAATAAGTTACAGGGCCTTGCAAGACCAGATCATGCGTGGATCTTCGTGGGTCTTCATTCCTTTCAACTGAAATTTTGTCTCTTGATTAGATGATCAATGTTGCAGATCGTGCATTCTTGCAGTTTATGTGGTTTCCAGAGTGTAGTTATTTCTTCTCAGCAATGATTGTATTGGTCATGTCATCATTTATAATGAAACTTCTACACTGCCGTTACAAACTCACCACGGAAATGAATGGGCATTCATAGGGGTCTTGTCCGGTAGGGTCCGGTCCTATTGGTCCTGGGTCTGGTTATTCCGTTATGCCCAAAATTTCTGATGACTCAGAAAGTGGGCTTTGCAAGAGAGGTGTGCCCCTTTTCAAATCACGGCAGAGGAGACATTTGACCTATCGTTATATAATCAGCGTTCATTACAATGATAAATGGCTCAGGGTCACTATGATGTGTTTGGCAAAGTTTGTCTGTCACATGCAATCTTCTTGGTAGATATTTTAAAGTGATTGGTGTCTACAGAACAAAGGACATAACGTGACTTTTGTCAGTATGCGCAGGACCATAGCACCAAAGGTAGAAAGAGAAGATTAGCCAAACGAAACAGTTTCAAAAAACCTTGTTTTGAAATGTTCAGGGGAATATAGACCTGATGATTTTGAGAATCTCCCAGTACCGGCCCAATTCTTACCTCATAAAGACTACTTTTATAACCTGTCAGAGCACAAAGAATAAACAAGACAATTGAAGCTGAATTGTCTTGATAATGATCTAAATGCAATTGATGTCATTTATGTTATATAACGTGGCATAAACATATAGACCATGAAATGCAATGCTTTGAACATGTACCAGCAGAGGCCTCCTTAAAGGGGCATGGACATGTAATTTAAACAAAAGATTGTCAGATTCTTAGTACTTGGAGTTTCCTACGAGGTTCTTAAAGTCTCCATGACAGTCTTCATATTCACTACCCATACCCTCCTGAACAGGTGTTTTTAAGCATTTCCAGTGTTAAGATTATACACAAATATCTTACGATTAATATGATACGGGAAATAGACGAAAAAGCTAAAACTGTCCAGGTGACTTCCTTCATTAAAGTAAATAGTTTTGTGTGTTATTTTCCCAGTACTGAAGTTTCTTAATTTAGTTGATCTGGGAGTTTAGTTTCTTATTAATAGCTTCTTATTAGAATACTTGTGGTTGGCTAGCACAGCAATTGCTATCTCAATTTATGTTGGTGCTATCTATAACGCACCATCGAGCAAGCCGTAAAAAAACTAAGAAATCTTTATATGTTCAAAGAGCAAGACAGTAACAGCAATAGCATTCCCAACAGAAGTGTTTTGCAAAGTAACTTTGCGTTATTGCAGGTGACATCAAGTTTGAGATGAACTTTAAAAGGAGTAATTTTCCTTCATAACTTTATTCTTGGTTCAAAGGACAGTCCTCAGTGAACTTTGATAATTGTGAAATACAAGTTTGTTACAATTTAAGAGACTCTAACGAAAATTTTAAATACAAAAACGAGCCACAAAGCTAAGAGACCCTGCAAAGGATCTGAAAGCGATACAGGTGAAAATATCAAAATATGAAAATATTCAGGGTCCTGGGTCTTAAGTCCTGGGTCCTGGGTCCTGGGTCTTATGTCCTGGGTCCTAGGTCTTGGGTCCAGGTCCTGTCATAGGGTCCTGGGTCCTGTCATAGGGTCCTGGGTCCTGGTTTTCCGGTATGCCGACCATAGGCACCCTCTGTAACCATCCTTGCGCGACTAACGCGGTAATTGAAGTATCTTTGTTTTGGGGTTAGCTTTGCGTTGGTACAAGGCTTCATCAGCCATGGCTTCAACTGGAATGCTGAGTCTGCAAGAATGATTGGGGGGACCTCAACATCATATAACTTTTTTGCAACATTTGGGATATAGCTACCATTCTCTATTTTCCGCCATAAATCTGTTGACATGAAGATCACAGAGTCATGAGAATTCCCTGGAAATCCACAACTTCCCCATGTAAACCTGTAGCTTGAGTCCACCATAGCCATTAAAACAACAGAGCAATAATTTTTGAAGTTATGATATTCTTTGCAAGATTGAAGACCCCCAAGTGGACATTTTACTGGAATGTGAAAACCGTCAATTGCGCCCCAGCAGCAGGGGAACTGCCACCTTTGATCCATGTCATTCATCTTTTGATAAAATTCAGTTTCTGATTTAGGCATGTATGTTGTCACCTCTGAATCCCAAAGGATCTCTACAATTGCTTCAGCAACCTCAGAAACGATACTGCACGTGGTTGAAACACCTAAACCTACCATCTCGGCAATGGTATAATGATAGTCACCACGTGCACATCTGTACAGGAATATTCCCAGCCTCTGCTCAGGTGAAATAGCAGTGCCAGTTTCTTTCTCAAGCTTGTGCCTGATTTTCCCTAAAATATATTGGAAGGTATAGCGAGACACTCTGAATGTCTTTTTGAACCTTTCATCACTGTACTGGTTCCAAACAGTTTCCCACCAACCTCCATTTCGGAAAAACCGGCGGCACGATCTTATCACAGTTTTGTTTCTTTCAATGTTGGAGGTTAGAAAACAATGTAAATAGGCCCACTTCAATAATCTTCCTTCTCCTTGCAACTGCTGTATTCAGAAGTTTCTGCAACGTTTTTCTTCGTCTTTTATTCTTCTTTATCATTTCTGCTAAAAACAGAATCCAATTCCTTTCGTGCTGCATTACGTTTGTATGACTTTTCAACAGACTTAGAGTGACTTTAACAGTGTAAAATTTGCCAAAATAAAACTTTAAAACATAGCAAGGACAAGTTTGATCGAAGATGTTTTGCTTTTGCGCGCCAAATTTCATGATGGCGCGTAGACTCGTTCCAGGCCACTGCATTGCACGAAGTGAACGAGAGTGAATGATTAAGTTCGGCTCATGTTGTGCACGCCTGTTTGAATTAAAAAGGTGTGCCTATATATTTTAGTCGACTATAATACGAATTAAGAACGGCTCATGATAAAAACGACGTTTGAAACGGGCCTTAGTTTTGTAATTCTACGGTGTTGCTGGGGGTTCTAAATAGCAAATGAAGGAAGGGCATTTTAGAATCATGTTATCGTTGATGAAATATTTACTGATACTTCTTTGACATGGATTTTGACATGGGCATATTCGCCATCAAATTACGCATCGAATGATGTATGGGTTCGCTTTCATCCGAGCACAATGCGGTCCTTGGGAGGAAAAAAGTGAAATCACTGTCGTGAGGGTAGGCAGTAACCTTAGCAAATAGCATAAATGGATAACGTTTGAGTTTCAGATAGCTGAGGTGGGATTTGTTTAGTTTTCATGGCCCTTTATTTTACGCTCAAGGTTTCCAGCGGCCTCACTTTCACTGCCCTAAATTTTTGGTCGCCCCTCTGAATATCTTCCAGCCCCTGCCAAGTGTTGAAAATGAGTGGTCCCTTATCAAGAAAACTTCGGGGTCTTCGATGTTGATGAGTTGTTCTTCCTTGGGGGGAGGGGTGCAGATATCAACTGGAACCACCCCTAACAACTTTCATTGAAAATCGGTACAATTTTCCAATCGCGAGACTATTCCTCGCATCGGCCAAAATATTCGCCGCACGTCAGAAGTGAGAAACATCCAAAACATCCAAAAATATTGCACAATATTGCAAAATCGATATTTGTCCTTAGACAGCAAATTTCCTATTTGGGCTAAACTGTGGAACTACCTAGAAATAGAACGTAAATTGTCACCACCCACAAAACATTCAAACAGAAACTATCGACAAAACAGGAGTGCAGTTGCCCCGCATTCTATTATCGCTCCTTCATTTCTTGCCTTCACAGAAAATTTTTCATTTCTTACCTTCTTAGTAGATTGCTGTATAAATATTTTTGGGTAAAATGAAAATGAAACAACTAACCTCCAACTTACAATCAACAAAGTTCCATTCCACCTTGTTGTATTTCTCTTCATTTCTCCCAGGTTTTGATCTGCTCCGTTACTCCGATAGTTGTGTACTCTCTACTTCTACGTAATGAGACATTCACGGGAAGACTTATCTTTGTAAGAACAAGTGCGCCAATGGAAAATCAAAGGCGGTAGATTGATTGATTGTTTCTAGAATTCTAGACAATAGATTGTTTTTAAAACTATATTGGCGGAAAATTTTCTCCTTTTCCATTTTCAAAATTTACATAGGGAGGGATGCCAATCAAAGACTTCTGGACCTTTCTTTCATAATTCAATATCTTTTTACTGCTACGCAATTCTGATTGTTTCAAATTAAACGCTTTTCCCTATTACATCATGTATTGTTTGCAAGACTGGATTTCTAATGGGTGACGCTGTTCCTTGGTCAGTACAAAAACATCGAATTGTGCCTGGGCAGGTAACTTTGACACGTACTCATGTCTTGCATATGCACCAATCAACCAAGACCGTCGAGAACGGCGGATAGCCAGGGTAGTTACCAGGGGGCCAGAGGCCATCAGGGGCCGGGCAAAATATATGTTATGTATTCTTTTTTTGTCTTTGACTTTCCTCAGGAACATTTCTTGGCCCGCAGGACTTCCCCAGCTTCGTCTTTACACACAAGATGAACAAATTTTCCATCTAAGAATCTTATCAATAATTTATAAGAGGGCGTCTTTATCTTTTACCACTGTATAGGAGGGCAGCCGTGGCCAGAAAAAATTTCCCGGAGCCCTTGGCGCCAGGGGTCCAATCCACACTCACCCTTGGGGCACGTGCCGTCTCTCGACGGCCCTGCAATCAACCATAATTGCTGATAAAGACTTGTCAGCTTGAAAACTTGGGTTCAGGGTCGTATGCTCGTATGGTCCGGGGTCGTTGGGTCATAGGGTCCTGTTTAAAAGAACATTCCAACAGAGAACGTTTATTAGACTAGCTCCACTAGCCCCTCAACTTCGCTGTTGTTGTTGTTGCTGATGGCCAGCTCAATGAGGGACTAGTTGCCAAAGAGTATTTCAAATCGGAAGTTTGGAGCGGAAAAATCTGCTCTTTACCTGATTGGAGCATTTTACCGAAAACAATAGCTAATTCCTTTGTAGCCAATCGACTTTTGCCCTCTTTACTTTTTATTCCTAGACACCCTCCTTTTCGAAGTGAGGCCAATGCATGGTCCGAGGTTTTCTAGAAAAAGCAATGGCGTCGGATATCCTTGTCGCAGTTCGCAGCTTGATCGAGCAGAGAAATTGAGGGAATTTTAGCCAGCTGTATTTCACAAAGTGAGCAATTGGACGGAATGTTTGCTTGTGCTGTAACAGGACATGGTAAGGTGTGATGCTTTTACAGTATTTCAGAGGCATTTTCAACCTTATTGATAAATTAGAAGGCGTCCAACGACGAGCTGCTCGATTTGTTACCAACGATTATCGCAGACATAGCAGCGTCACTAAAATGATGAAAGACCTCAATTGGCAGCCACTGCATGAGCGTCGAAGAGAAAAACGGCTTGTCTTCTTTCATAAGATCGTATATGACTTGGTTGCTGTACCCAGGGACTCCATATTGCAATTCAACCAACGGAAACAACGCACTTCAAACTCAAAATGTGTCAAAATAATGCGCTGCAATACAGACATGTATAAGAACTCGTTTGTACCAAGAACCATAAGTGATTGGAACCATCTGCCTGACTCAGTGGTTCTAAATGAGAAAAATGAGGACTTAAAAGCTGCATTGACAAATTTCTGAAAGTAGTCTAAAGCCTGATTTCCACTGGGCGGACTTCTCATGTGAAGCAACCAGGGAGCGCCGAAGGTGCGGGAGGGGAAACGGCCATTCAATTGATTTCCGATGTATGATGCGGAATTTGAAAACGAGGCTCAGGTTAATGGCGACTTGCGCTGCGAGAGTCACAGAGCGTTGGTTGGGAAGAATGAGAAAAGCGCTATATTTCCGCAGCTACTGCTCTTTTACAATGGAAAACAGCACGATCGTTTGTTGATCGAGGGTTCAAAGAATGGTAGCCTTGAATAAAGAAGTCGTTTGAGGTATTTGCAGCAAAGGAGAAGAAGAATTTGATGAAGATTCTTGTGGCATGTTTAGTTTTGTTTATCAAAAAATGCGGGCTAGGCCTAGTTTACGACAGAATTTTTTGGGAGATACGGAGTCTTACACTAAGATGGTTTCATTGCATAGCAGTTCAAGTCGACATGAGTAATACAGCACTTTTGATGAAACGTTTTCGATGAAGCAAAGGAGAGCAAGCCAAACAAGGAACAACTAAAACATTAATTTATTGATTCAAAAAGTTGAAGTTGACTGCTCTCAAGCTGTCAAGCCCATGCAATGATTGATTGCCCCTAAGTCCCGGCTCTTCAAAGAGGTCCTGCTTGAAAGCACTATGGTGCAGCAGTGTTATCCACAACTGGCATAGCCTTCACATTAGTGCCCCAGCACCACCTTGAGCATCATGGAAAGGGTTGCAGACTTGATTAGGTCTTCTGTAACTCCAATGTTATTTTCACATTGATATGAACTGATCAAATATTATGCCTTCTTGATATCAGGAGAAACTTCCAGTTGAACAATTCTTTGTTGATGAAACATGCCGAGTGAAAGTTCTTTAAATATCACAGTCCCTCAGTCATAAAAAGACTTGATGTTTGTTTCAATTTGTACTGAAAAACTGACACAATTTTTGTAGGCAAAAGTGGTATCCATGCTACTGTATCCGAGGGGCAAATCACTTCTCAAAAAAGTGTATGTGATTTTTGTGATTTTGAAATCACATGATTTTCTTCTATGATTTTTCTGTGATTTTAGTGCTATCTAGTGATTTTTTGATGTGATTTTTCAGTAATTTTTCAGTAATTTGTGATTTTTGGTGCTTTCTGTATGTGATTTTTTTGTGATTTTGTGATTTTGGTATGTGATTTTTTTGTGATTTCAAGGAAGGTGTCTGAAAAAAAATCAGTGATTTGGCCCTCGACTGTATCCATCTTTTAGCAAGAAATTTTGAGTAGTCCAAATTGGAGTACCAAAGCACTCCAAGTTGGAAGGATAATTTTCATAATTTACCACTGAAAGTCTCTGAAAAACTTTTTACTATTTGGGGCAAAAGTTTTGGCAAAGTCTCTGTGATTGCCAAAATGTGTTCCTTAACATTTGAATTTGTAAGAGTGTACGGGAGGAAAAAGTCTAGGGGGCTGCCTGACACAAAGCCAATTGTTTACCAACATTTTTCCCCTACTAAGGGCAAGCTTTTGACTGACTTGGCTGATTTTTGAAAATTTCTCCAAGTTGGGAGGCTACTGCCCTCTGGCCCCGCATCTCATATGCGTATGGAATTTGCTCTTCTTCATTCATAAAACAGTATGTAAATTTTCATTGTTATGGTCTGGTCTGTGATTGATAAAATGAAGACAGAAGAAATATGGTTTATTCATATTCTAGCAAACACTGTAAGAGTCAAATTCATTTGGCAAGTTTTTATGAGACTACATTTCTAGTCACATTTTGAATGTATGATAAAAATTTGGAAACTTTGAAAATTGACAGAGGGTTGCAAAAGGACTTATTGAGCACACAATTTTATACATCAGAATATTGGTTCCATTGCCTTTCAGCAAGATACATTTTGCTTATTTCTATTTGTTGTCTTTCTTCTTTTTCAAAAGAAAGGACAATGTTGTTGCATTGGCAAGTACCACACCTACTCTGCTTTTCATTGTGAGTGTTAAATTGATAATAAAAATTCACACAGTTCTGTATTACAGAACTGTGTTTTTTTAAGATGAAGATTCATGAGCAGATACAGTAGAACAGATAACAAGAATTCATTCATCAAGGTCCCCACAGATGGTTGCGCTAAAGATAGCATCAAGGAATTTTGAACCAAGATCCTTAGAGGTATTGAAAAAATCAGCCAATCAAATCAGTGAAAGTTCAATGGATACAAAGCATCATGGTAAAAAATTCTTGTCAGCCATTTTTAGCATAATCATCTACTGGTGCATTGGAACTGATACACTTGAAAGATTTGATACACTACAACAATTTTTGAACTGATAGTTGTTTTATATGAAAACAGCTTATATGAAATAAACACCAATTTGAGTAGCCTCCTCTAAAAATTAAGAAACTCTTTTGGAAGCAATTAGAGGTCAATTCAACATTAAGAAACTCATTTAGATTTTTGGCTATGGGATGCAAAGTATTTTAAACAAACAGCACATCACTGACCCAAGTTAAAAACTAACGAGGAACAAATTTTGCTATTGAATGATAAACAATTCACATGAAACTTCTTGGTTTAAGATTATACAATAAATAGTCTACATGATATTGAGTTGAACATGGGATTTGATGTTTTATAGCTCACAAGTGTGTCTATTTGCAGAAGATTAAGCTGTTTCAAAAATCTAAACTCTTTGATCTTCCATTAAATCTTCCATCTTGCATAAGGAATTATGCAATTCATGTTACATGTTCATAGGGTGTCCATGTGGAATTTATCTGTGCTAACAGCTCTTTTAAATTTTTCACAATGAATGCGGTCTCTTGCTGTTAGGTATCACATTAACCTACCATCTGCAAGAAATATGCAATCCTCAATTATCAAGTGAATCCTTCCCCTGAAACAAAATGAAGAGAATTATTTCAAACTGACTTTTACAACATTGATTGCATGACCACAGGAAAGTGATTAATTGATCTACCTTTGGACATACTGCAACCAAGATACAAAAAGCACATTGTACTGTATATTGCAAGATATTGGAGTTCTGAGTGGGTGCAATCAGAGTCTTTTGAAACCAAGAGACCATGGTGCATTCAAGATTCAACCAAGAAAGTATCAAGATTCTTTACACTTGCTAGTTCTTTTAAGTTCTTTTATTCTTTTAAGTTGGCAATAAAAAGGTTGAAAACATGCAATTGTAAAATTGTTATTGCTGTGCAACTCAACCTTCTCTATCTTTATCATTGCTTCAAATTGTTAAATTGGAATCAGAATTAGTATCATCAGACAGATTAGGGTTTTGCTTGAGTGACAGGAAATAACAAATTCAATGAGTAGCAGTGAACTTTTTAGAAGACAGAAAGGCAGCTCACTGCAGTGACCTGTGGTTTTGGCCTAACATTTCAATAGCAAACCACAAGACCAAAAGTTGAACCACTCCAAACAAATCATCTTTAAACCAGAAAAAGTAACAAAATAAAGTGCAAAGACCAGCTTTATTAAGCAGACACAAGCTTCATTGATCAAACCAAACATTAAAAAGGTAACGGTGTATTTTGCAGAAAATGGAAGGCCACCATTGCATTTCCATTGATCAACCTAATAAGGCCAAGCCAGTGAGATCGTCAACAAAGAAGACCCACAGACAAAACTGCCCAAAGTAAATCTGCTTTAGACAGAAAACTGTAGCAAAAATAAAATGAAAATTTTGGCTTCTACAGCAGATAAGTGCTTTGCCGAATGAAATCAAGCAAGAAATTCAACGGGTAACCAGGAACCTTGCAGAAAATTGAAAGCCGCCATCACATTGGCTTATCAGCGATTCGGCCTATACATTTCAATAGGAAAACGCTTAGGCCCGACGGTGACCACTCGACATAAATCTGCTTGAAACTGACAAGTGTAACAAAATAAAACAAAATTTTCAACTCCATCAGTTAGACTGAGACTTCACTGAATCAAATCAAAAAAGAAATTCAACGGGTAACCGGGAACCTGGCAGAAAATTGAAAGCCGCCATCACATTGGCTTATCAGCGATTCGGCCTATACATTTCAATAGGAAAACGCTTAGGCCCGACGGTGACCACTCGACATAAATCTGCTTGAAACCGAAAAGTGTAACGAAATAAAACAAAATTTTCAACTCCATCAGTTAGACTGAGATTTCACTGAATCAAATCAAAAAAGAAATTCAACGGGTAACCGGAAACCTGGCAGAAAATTGAAAGCCGCGATCACATTGGCTTATCAGCGATTCGGCCTATATATTTCAATAGGAAAACGCTTAGGCCCGACGGTGATCACTCGACATAAATCTGCTTGAAACTGTAAAGTGTAACGAAATAAAACAAAATTTTCAACTCCATCAGTTAGACTGAGATTTCACTGAATCAAATCAAAAAAGAAATTCAACGGGTAACCGGGAACCTGGCAGAAAATTGAAAGCCGCCATCACATTGGCTTATCAGCGATTCGGCCTATACATTTCAATAGGAAAACGCTTAGGCCCGACGGTGACCACTCGACATAAATCTGCTTGAAACCGAAAAGTGTAACAAAATAAAACAAAATTTTCAACTCCATCAGTTAGACTGAGATTTCACTGAATCAAATCAAAAAAGAAATTCAACGGGTAACCGGGGACCTGGCAGAAAATTGAAAGCCGCCATCACATTGGCTTATCAGCGATACGGCCTATACATTTCAATAGGAAAACGCTTAGGCCCGACGGTGACCACTCGGCATAAATCTGCTTGAAACTGAAAAGTGTACAAAAATAAAACAAAATTTTCAACTCCATCAGTTAGACTGAGATTTCACTGAATGAAATCAAGCAAAAAATTCAACGGGTAACGCTGCATGAAAGAACAAAATAAAAGCCGCCGTTGTTGGAATGGACAGAGTCCAATGTTTATCATACACACCTCCCCAGTAAGAAATACCCTCGCAGCTATTACAATGGAGTGATTGCTGCAACAAAAGCTCAAAAAGGAAGTTAATATATCAACAAAGAAAAAAATTGTTGGAAATACATACCAAAGTCAGCCAAGATTGTGAAGAATGATGCTTTCTCCAAAGTTAGTCCTCCAAGCTCACATCTGCTCCATTCCTAGTTTCACTCACAAATGAGCGCGCCTCGATTCGAATTTGCATCAAACATGGGAACAATGCTCATCACTGGCCGTCTCCCCTCCCGCGCCTTCGGCGCTCCCTGGAAGCAACTGTTCTCTAGCTAAATTCATGTTAATACTTGTGATGCTTATTAGCAAACTGTTTTTGCAACTAACCCCGGTATGTGCTAGTTTCATCATTAAGCTGTAAATCTAAGTTCGTAAATCTAACTTCTTGCAAGTGGCCGAATTTCATTTTGCTACAAATTTTGTAATTATGTTCGAGACAGCTTCGCATGAATAGAGGCGTTCAGTGGAAATCAGGAATCAACAACAATTACCCTTAGCATATTTGCTCATTAGTGAGTATTAGCTAAGTAGCATACAGATACAGATACAGATACAGAACCACATCCAACTCTGCCGGTGGCGGTTGCTACTGTATCAGTCTATCATTTTAGGCCCGCTCCAGGTTTGTGACTTTTTGTTTACATTTAGCTCATGTACTTCAATTCATAACAACAATTAAACTGCAAACAGGTTACTTGGTATGTGCATGCTGAATTTCTTGCCTTTCTGTTGGGCTTTTGTTTACAGTTGTTTACTCTTGAATTCAGTGGTTTTGGTTTTGATTCAACGAATGGATTTACCTAAGTAAAAATTTGGTAGTCTTAAAAAAGGATCTGCATAAAAATTTGTTTTATTGTAGTTTGTGAACATAACCAAAAATGGTCCAAATATATAAGTGACTGTAGCATTTTAGTTCACTTTGTCTTGGTGTGTAAAGTTATGTTTTGTCTGGTGTTGGGTTACACAAAAAAACAAAAGGTGATGAAATTTTTTGATTAGATTTTTGCTTGTGATGTTGATTGTGCCCTTTACTTTACATTGATGTCAATGTCTTTAATCCACAGGGATTTGTCTAAAGCAAGATAGCTGCTTCATTATTATCAGATCTCATGTCAGTATGCATCTAGATGGCACTCATCTTGGGGAGAGATTGTCTTTCTGATGAAGCAAAGTAGTCAGCACTGGAACAAAATATAAAGAACATTTCCCTTGAAAATTCCTTGTTTTTCAGATGCTACTTAAATGATTGCTAATAATGACAATGTATCATGCTAATATCATTTCTAATCTTGTTGACTCTTTGGTTTCCAGATCTTTGGTCACTCTGAACTTCTCTGAAATTTCAATATTGTGTTCACTTTACATGCTCCAATTTTGTTAGAGTCACAAACTGTTTGCAATCCTCTCCAATTATTGATGATTACTGATCACAGCAACAACAACCGCAAAAACATTAGTTGTTCGTGGTCCGAATTTTAAGCACGCAACGATTATGAAAACGAGGCTATAAAATAAATCCGATTTCAGACACTATCTGGCAACAAGTCTCTGTATTAGCGACAAATCAGTTCTAAGGAGCATACAGAGATTGTGGAACCAGTCTAAACGTTTCTTAGCCTGCGTGCAGTTCTGCATAGTCAGTACGGAAGACGACGAAAGCTTTCTGTTACTTATTGCTCCTCTGCACAAACTGTGAGGTCTTCGCGCACAGGGGCGAAAATTGTGGGGGGGGGGGGTGTGGAGGGGTGTGACACCCCCAATCACAAGTACAGTAGATTTCGCAGGGCAATCGAAGAGTTTGCAAGGCGCCAAGGAGATTTTATCCCAGCGCAGCAACCGCTTAATAAGTGCTGCAGTCATGCTAAGCTGTCTTCAAATTTGCTGTTTTAAACACAAACTTCTCCTTGGCAACATCCATACATATGAAGGGCACATAACTGCCATTCGTTTTATCGTAGTGAATGACACCCCCGACTTGGTAGAAAAAGTCTTTTCGAAAATGCTCTGAGCAACACTAACATAACTATGTTAACCGCTAGTAATAAGACAGTAAAACTGGAGTTGGCGGCAGTTCTTTTAAACGCCACCTCTGATGTTCGTGGAGGAAACTAGTGCTCAACATTGAGTCCTTGCTAAGAACCATCAAATCTAAGGGAAGTCTTAAGCGAATCAACAACCCATCAACAATAGGATAATTTAGGCCAGAGTTACCGAGACTCGTACTTCGGTGTTTGACCTTCTCCCAAAAAATTCACAAAGAGAGCATACCAGGATGCCCGATTTTTTCAGGTTGTGCCTCTCCGAATGAAAAAATCTCTCGGTTCTTTGACCACTACCAACAACCAATCGTCCGAACGTTACCATCCTACATCAAAGACACAAATGACTTCGTAACAAAAATTATCTACAATAACTTGAAACTACCAAGAAACTCAATCTTAGTTTCTTTTGTCAAATCTCTATATACTAACATACCAGAAGAGGAGGGCATACAGTCAAACATTGAGCAGATGCGTCAATATTACGGTCAAACCTACCATTACCAATACCAGTTTTAACAAAAAAAGCTCAATTTCGTCTTAAAGAACAAACTATTTCATTTTCAACAATTAATTCTACCTACAAATCCAATGAAATGCAATGGGAACACCTTGCTCCCCAAACTATGCAAACCTTTTCATGGCTAAACTCGAAAAAACGATTCTCAACAACAAC